>CM031596.1:69848692-69851192 GCA_018398815.1 Conus ventricosus | reverse complement strand
TGCCATCTGCAATCTATTATTCGTTGCTTGAAACAAGCCAAGAAACTGCTGACACAGCCAACCCCTTGTTCTAACCATACAAACGAAAAACCATAATTGCATAAACATTTACGAATGCCTGATGCCCACGTAGTTTTCCCTCTCATATCCAGGTCAAACAATGTTTTATAAGCTTTGGCTGGCAGTCTATGTTGCCCCGTACGTAACAGTTTAAGCCAGTATCTTACACATTTTATATATGAATTCAAATAAATAGGGAATCTACCAAGTTCTCCAAACGTCAAGTCATTTGGGGTACGCCTATCGACATTCAAAGACCGTTTCATAGCAAATAAGTGCAATTTCTCTATGTCGTGTCCTTTCTCCAAACCCCAAATCTCAGCGCCATACTGGACTATAGGCTGGACTTGGGTATCAAACATTCTGAAAAATAGTTTTACTGACTCGTTTTCAAACTTATACAAGACGCTTAAAATAGCCATAGCAGCGCGCTTCCCTTTACCCACAAGATCTTGGCAGGCAAATGAAAAAATTAGTTTTGTAGAAAAATATAAACCCAGATATTTGTAGGCGTTCACAATCGCAATTTTAGAATTTCCATAAAACCATTTTTCACGCGACGACAAATATCCACCCTTTCGAAAAACTATGTTTGTTTTGTCCATGTTTACTTTGAGATGTGATCTCTGCGCCGCTGAGTACAAATTGTTCAACTGGTTTTGAAGCCCTACAACAGTTTCAGACAGTAAAACGATATCATCTGCAAAAGTTAGACTGAATATTTCAATCAAATCAAATGAAACACTATATTTTCCCTTCTCGATAATTTCCAAAGCTAATTCGTTAATAAACAAAGAGAATAAAACAGGACTACAAACATCCCCCTGATTAACACCCTGTGTACATCTAATGTACTCACTAAATTTTGCACCACACCTTATATTAGCTTTAACATCATCATACATGCATTTAACACATTTAAATAGTTTGCCTATTCTAGAATGTTTTGCCAGTATTGGCCACAGAAGCTTTCTAGAAATAGAATCAAAGGCCTTTTCGAAGTCTATAAATGCAACATATAATTTGCGATTATTTGAAAACTGCTTCTGAACAGCAGCCAGCAAAGTGAACAAGTGATCGATTGTACTATAACCCTTCTTAAAACCTGCTTGGTATTCACCAGTTATGTTTTTTAATTCGATCCATTCAGATAATGTCTTGTTTATTATAGGTCCATAAAGTTTGCTAGCAACATTACACATTTTGCATTTCTCATCCTTGTGATGAGAGAGAGAGAGAGAGAGAGAGAGAGAGAGAGAGAGAGAGAGAGAGAGAGAGAGAGAGAGAGAGAGAGAGAGCGAGAGGGGGGAGGAGAGAGAGGGGGGAAGAGAGAGAGTGGGGAGAGAGAGAGAGAGAGAGAGAGAGAGAGAGAGAGAGAGAGAGAGAGAGAGAGAGAGAGAGAGAGAGAGAGAGAGAGAGAGAGAGAGAGAGAGAGAGACGTTATGACACAAAAAAGCCTGACGTATAGCTAAGAATTCGGGTTTGGTTACAACAGCAAGATGATGATGACGGATAGAACTTAACACACAAACTGTTTACATTCATTCATACGGCTTTAATCAGGAAATACAGCATGGTCTTTCATAGAAATCTCTCTCCTCTCTCTCTCTCTCTCTCTCTCCACCGCTCCCCTTTTAACATTTCAATTTCAATACGCTGCAGCAAACGCTGTTTTGCTTGATATGACCATCCACCGACAATCACGCAATCTCTAGTAGAACAGATAATATTTTCATCTTCATCAGGAAGGAGTCACTGCGTGCGGACTAGCCCATACACGCTACGCCACATCTGCGGAAAATGAGACTCTAAGAACCCAAAAAAGAATAGGGAAGCGTCAAGGTGAGAGCACATGGGAGAGACTTAGAAGACCTTTCGCATTAGTTCAGTACACTGGTCAGGTATTGAGTAAATGTAAACGTGTGAAATATGACTTGAAACCGGTTTTGACAAACACGCAGATGAACATATCTGCTTACATACAGGTACTAAAAGAATGAAAGACCTTGCATATAATATAACACATTGATCTACAGGTTCATGACAAAAACAACAACAGAAAACAACAAGCAGCAACAAAAACAGCAATCCCCACAGCATCAACAACGATGCCTACGATTGTGAAAGAATAAGAGATTTGGGACAAAAACCAAACAGATATATAACGGACTTCTTGTTTCTTTTCACACAGTCATAAGCTGTCCGTTACCAACAGCAGTATCACAGACACAGACACAGACACACGCACACACAAACATTCTCTCTCTCTCTCACACACACACACACACACACACACACACACACACACACACACACACACACACACACACACACAGACACACACACACACACACAGACACACACACACAGACACACACACACGCGGGCGCGCGCGCGCGCGCGCACGTGCGCGCGCGCGCGCGCGCACGTGATCGCGACT
>CM031596.1:69838692-69841192 GCA_018398815.1 Conus ventricosus | reverse complement strand
GGCCAGGGGGATGACGAAGATGAGGACGGTGTAGAGGATGGAGAAGTAGACCGTCTTGTACCAGTAGGCCCGCCCCAGGTCTGTGTCGGCCAGGTAGTAGCAGCTGTCCCCGAGGTCTGCTCGCCCTCCTGACACTCCCGGGCGTAGGTGGCGAACATGCGGGGGATGTTGTACAGCACCGACACCAGGGTGATGGAGGCGATCACGATCAACGTCTTCCGTCGGGTGCACAGGCGGGTGGCGCGGAACGGGTGGCAGATGGCGATGTAGCGTTCCACGGACACGGACACGGTGATCCAGACGTTGCAGGCCTGCAGCGTCATGACGATGTAGTTGATGGGCGTGTAGATGATGGGGTAGATGTTCTCGCTGAAGTACTTGAGCGCCTCGTTGTGCAGGTAGTTGGCGCAGGCGAAGGGCGTGAGCACGATGGCGGCCGACAGCAGGATGCCGGTGTCGGTGATGACCAGAGCCCTCAGGTACAGGATGGTGGTGGACTGCATCTCCTTCCGCCACAGCACCACGATGGTCAGGGCGTTGCCCACCAGACCCACCAGGGCCACGATGGGCAGGAAGATGCCCCAGCAGATGAACTGCCACAGCAACGTGTCCCGGGTCACCGCGGCGCTCATGTAATCGTCCCCGTAAGACAGGTTGATCTTCAGCTGGATTTCCGCCATCTCGACGACGACTGGACCCGTGGAATTCCTCCTTCTGCTGGTGCTCAGCTCTTACAATAACAAGTTCTACCTTGAACGATACTACGACAAATTCCGGCCAAACCACATTCAGACCACATCGATGAGATACAACAGCAATCCAGTCAGTACGGAGACTGTGGAAAAGAAACAGCCGAATGATTTTTCAGTAAATGAGAGCTTCGTATTAGTTTGAAAAGTACCACTCAATCCAGTGTTGCAGAGTATACCAAGATATAAACAAGATTCCCCTTGCCACAGAATATAAAACGGTTTCCCGTTGCTACAGGATATAAAAAGGTTTCCCGTTGCTACAGGATATAAAAAGGTTTCCCGTTGCTACAGGATATAAAAAGGTTTCCCGTTGCCACCTTTACAACCAGGATGAAGAGGATTGACTTTGTCACCTTTGCAACCTCTGCCCTTCCTGAAAGGCGTCAGCTCAGACGTGACCCAAATGCGAGATGTTTTCGTTCCTCACACGTACATGTCAGTGTGTCACTCCTTCGCCCGCCCACTTGCATTTCATAACTTCAACGTGAAGGTCACCACAGTCAGTCAAAGACACCGCTTCACACACTACAGCAAAGAGAAGACAGACGAAAAGACAGACTTCCTGCGGCCTTACTTCACAGTGTCGGACAGACACACCCCTTCGTCGGAACACGCGCACAACACTCTTCAAACTGTAGTTTCAACCTTAGCCACAAGCGCTCTGCGTATTGATGTATATGGTCCGAAGAGTGAAAGAAGCACTACAGCTCTCTGATGATACCTTGTTATGAAATTTACTGTCCGCCGATGTCACTCCTTTTGGCTAAACATAGAGCCGGCATCTGTCGAGTATAAAATGTGAACATTTCCGTCTTTTGCAGCAGGAAATGGTTTGTGGACTATCTCCCCTCCCCACACACTCAAAAAAAAAAAGGGAAAGTCACAGGTCACGATTTATGAAGTAAGCAAGGTCCGTACAGTGTAGCAATAGCACCCATTACTCTTCAGCTCCTTGGTTTCATTCATGTATGCAGCAAACCGGATGCGCTGGGGGGTGACATTCTCGTTGCCTCTGTTTTTATTCTTGCGCTAGGGATTTGTCCTCGCTCTCCGCCGACACACGTGTCTTGGTGAGTGACGACACTTTGAGACAGGTAACACCGAACGAACGAGACATTCAGCTTGAAGGTCACGAAAGTGCAAGAAACTGTGCATCAACCGGCCGCCCGGATGAACCTGTCCTTAACTCTTTCGTCTTTTTGCTGTCGGTTTTTCACAACACAACCACACCTCACACAGCAGATAGATGAAATGAAGCCTCGTCAGTTAGCCAGTCTAGTGTACTCCACACACACCCTCACTAATCGCACGATTAGACAAGGGTTGAACTCTTTGTCGGTGGCCTTGTTTTCGGTGTTGAGACACAGTAAGGGAAGGCAGGAAGTGACGCCAGCTTCCTGTCTGACATTGAAGGCGAGTGTTGTTTGTCTGTGTACCGGTCTGGCCAGATGGTGGAGTGGCGGCTGTCCTACCTGAAATGCAGAAAACAGCACAAGACATTGGTGATTGATTGGGGAAAGACGGGAGAGTGCATTTGGGCCGTTTATACCGAGATCATGAGGACCGTGTGTGTGTGTGGAGGACGGTTGTGTGTGTGTGTGTGTGTGTGTGTGTGTGTGTGTGTGTGTGTGTGTGTGTGTGTGCACGTGCTGTGTGTGTGTACGTGCTGTGTGTGTGTGTGTGTGTGTACGTGCTGTGTGTGTGTGTGTGTGTGTGTGTGTGTGTGTGTGTGTGGTTGTGTTGTGTGT
>CM031596.1:69818692-69828692 GCA_018398815.1 Conus ventricosus | reverse complement strand
GATACGGGTGTGACAGCATGAGGCAGGACTGAACACACACACACACACACACACACACACACACGCACGCACGCACGTACACACACTCACACACACACACACACACACACACACACACACACACACACACACACACACACACACACGCACGCACGCACGTACGCACACTCACGCACGTACGCACACTCACACACACACACACACACACAGAGTAACACACACACACACACACACACACACACACACACACACACACACACACACACACACACACACACAAACACACGTCTAATATCACTTAATGTGGAAATACGTTAAATTGAAAACAACAACAACAACAACAACAACAACAACGCGCGCGCGCACGCACACACACACACACACACACACACACACACACACACACACACACACACACACCACACCACACACACACGAAGGAAAGAAAGAAGAAAAGAAAAAAGAAAAGAAAAACAAGAACAATGACAAGAACAACGACAACACAACAACAACAACAACAACAACAACAACAACAACAACAACAGAACAGTAACATTTGTTTCTGACCTGCCCAAGGAGTAGGTAGACACAGTTACTACCTGCCTCCTGGCGTACCCATCTGCCCAATCGATTCGATCTTTGGATGTGTGCCATTTCGACGGCATGAAGCCAAAACTAAGACAGCTTGTATCATTGATCTTTTCCGATCGGTTAGTGCCCTCTGACCTAAGTCAGTCAGCTGGCAGAATATATTATGATATTAGTGGCATAAGCACAAACTTCGAATGGCAGCCTGATCTCTAACTATCGCATTGATTATCCGACATCGGCAAAATAGCTGCTTCATATTTGATTTCTTCATTGCGAATGTTTGAAAAAAATGTCACACTTGCCCGGAAGGCAGGTCGCAGCATTCACCACATGCCATGCTCCCCCCCCCCCCCCCCCCCCCCTCCCCCCCCCCCAGTACAAGTGATCGCTTGCTTGCCTGCACAGTCTAGTCCGGCACCCATTATTTTCCTGCTATGATTGATAACAAAAGTAAATAATAGTAATAATGATACTAATATAACAACTACAACAACAACAACACCAACAACAATAATAATAACAATGATGATGATGATGATGATGATGATAACAATAATAATAATAATAATAAAAATAACAATAATACAGATGATAACGAAGACAATACTACTACTACAACTTATTACTATTAGTAATCATAACAGTAACAGTTTTTCCATCGTTCATTCAAAAACATCGGCAATTACGATAGAGGTACAATATTATGAAATTAGAAAAATGAAAAAACAAATCTGAAAAACAAAACAAAACAAATGAACAAAGACAAAAGAGACGAAGGGACTTTTTAACATTAATGGTCACATTAGTCATTATAATAATAATCATAAACAGAACAATAACACGAACAACAACAACAATAATTTTGATTATCATCATACTCCTGCTCCTCCTACTTCTTAAACTACTACTACTCGTTCCACTCCCATTACAACTTAGAATGAGAAGAAGAAGAAGAAGAAGAAGAAGAAGAAGAAGAAGAAAGTGAAGGATGAAGGCCAACAACAATTACTTTAGTAAAAAGAACAATAATAACTGCCATATCAATGACAATCACAAAAGAGAGATTGTATTATTACCCTTGTTAACACATGTAATAACAAACAGAACAACAACAATAGTCACGATGATAATGCAAAAAAACAACAACAAAAGAACAACCATACTACTACCATTATTGTCATTACTGATGAAGGTCAACAAACGACTACAACAGCAACAAGAACAATAATATAAGTCATTAGTAATTATGCTAATGACAAAAGCACAACAATACCTCACCTACTGTTGCTACAGGTATTGCACATCTTCAACACCTATTGTGGCGCCGATAACAATACTAACAGTCATAATGATACGTCAGTAACAAAAAAAGTGACAGTCTTAATGCAACTATTGTTACTAAAGGATGAACATCCTGAACAACGTCTGCAATAGTAACAAGAACAATTTTTGCAATCGTCATCATAATATTGCCTGTAACAAAAGAACATCAATACTATCACTATCACGACCAATCGTTTAGATTAATAACAAATACAACGGCAACGAGGACAACAACAGCATCACAATAATGCAAAAACAAAGCAAGACAAAACAAACTCCAAAAACAAAGAAACAAATAAACAGCCACCACAAGAAAACAATAGTACCATTGCTACTAATACAGCCAGTGATGATGATGATGATATAGTGAGGAGAATGATGATGCGAAGGGGCTGGATAATAAATGTATCATTTTCCGTGCTCTTGCAGTTCTTTACGACATTGACACCAATGCAGCTGCATTAAAAAACAACAACTGCAACAACGGCAATAACCATTTTATTAATTACATCAATTAAAATACTATCAGCTAATAATAACGGAGAGAAAATGTTTCCGTGTTGCCGAGTTGAATCAGCATTCCTATTAAACAAACATAACCGCAAAAAAACAAACAAACAAACAAAAATCCCAGCTATAATATTCCGACCAACATTCAATCCGACAACGATGTTAAGGACAACCTGCTCTCAAACAGTCGTCTAGCTTTAAACAGTCGTTTCAGATCAGAGTGTAGTTACAAGACTTGAACTGGCCTAACTGGATATTGGATTTCAATGGTCAATTTTCAATGCGTAATTGACTTGTATGCTTCCTTTAATCCTGATGTGGTGTACGTTCTCAGGTGGGCCGTACAAAATAATAATGAGAAGAAGGAGAAGAAAGACAATGATGATAATGATCATGACAACAGCAACAACAACAACAATAATGTTAATACCACAACCACAAGTTGCGATAATGATGATGATGATGATTATACTTCTCTTGCAATGCAGTGGTACACAATTCACAGCGCTTTTATAGAGCATTGAATTATAATTTTTGGTAGCGCACAGTCGACAAGATTGTTTTCACTTAGCGAATCAACACACGATAATGACTACACATTAGGTAATTAATGTATTTGAATTTAAAAAAACAAAATACAAAAAACAAAGATAGTTAAAAGACGAGAAAGTTTTAACAATTCAGTCTCTGATTCCTTCCGTGTCTAATTCACATCGCAGTTGCCAGCAAGACAAATGGCATTAAAAATTGTTGGTCGGAAAAGACATCGGTGGTTTCTTATTGTGTACCAGTGTAACACTCTATAAATGGTACTGTGTAACACACACACACACACACACACACACACACACACACACACACACACACAGTACCTACAGCGTACGTTCTGAACGCTGCAGTAGCTGGTTTTTTGTTTGTTTTTTTGGCGTACGTTTTATACACTATCTTTATGCAGTAAGAACTGTAGTCAACACGCTTAATCATAGTTATTCATTTATCTATTCGTCCATTTATCTATTCATTTATTTATTCATCTATTCATTCATTTATTTTGCATATAACATTTACTGACTGGTTCTTTCTTACACTCTGATATGCTAACCCAATGCAAATGACTCTCTCGCGACAGACGCTGCTTCAGATTTTTTCAGCATTACAACCAGCTAAGGTGACAGGTTTGTTCTTCTTTTATTTAGTGCTGCCCGTGTACTACAACGCAAGAAAAATCCACTACCCTCACTTTTCCTACACACACAGCTCCACAGACTTTGTTTAAACTTTCCACCACTAACTTGGTTAAATTAATTTAACCTCAGTAACGTCTCCACATAAAACAATTCTTCAAGCCTCCACCCCCCCCCCCTTTTTTTTAGCAGTTCCCTTTGCTTGTTTGGTTGTTGTTGTTGTTGTTTTTCGGGGGAGGGCGGGAGAGGGGATGGAAGGAGATAAACCTCATGGAACACTACTCCAAAACGACCTCTCCGACTTAGAGAAGCTGGTTCAAATTACCCCATTTCCTTACCCAATAACAGTTTTCTGTGATGGTGTTTTCATCGTCAGTGGGTAGTGTTGGTAGCTCGAAGGTAACGTGATCCGCGTGGGCTGCAACAGTTGGGTATGCCTATGCAGTATGAACAATCTGATCCCAGGAATATACCAGAAGCACTACGATACTTTTCCAACTCTAAGCTGCTGAACGCCATATTGACTATGGTAGTGCTTCGTGCGCAGAGTGATTCTGACTTTGTTAAACTGCTGTCACTTATTTACTTATTTGTTTATTTATTCATCCATTTATCTATTCATTTATTTATTCGTCCATTCATTCATGTATTTTGCATCTAACATTTATTGATTGGTTCTTTCTTATACACTCCGATATGCTAACGCAATGCAAATGACTCTTTCGCGAAAGACGCTGCTTCAGATTTTTTTCAGCATTACAACCAGCTAAGGTGACAGTTTTGTTTTTCTTTTATTTGGTGATGCCCGTGTACTATTAGACAAGCCCCCCACCCCCACCCCCCACCCCCCACCTCTTTCCACTCTTCTGGGATGCTCAATCCCGTTTGTCACATCCCGTTTGGTGAGTGTGGATAATAAAGTTGAGTGGAACTCTGTTTCTCTCTGTAGCCATCACCCCACTCACACGGATGCCTTCCTCCCCTGTTGATAGCATTCCAGTATTTGCTGCAAAAAAAAAAAATTACGAAACTATCTAAACGGCTAAAGAGGTCTCTGAAAATTTTTGTTATAAGTCAAAGTGGATTCACTCCCTTCCGCGTCTTTCATTTTCTTTCTTTCTTTCTTTTTCTTTCTTTTTTTTTTCTCAACCAAGTTGGCTACAGAACACGAATTCGCCCCAAACTTCAAACACTCGTTCATTAATTAGAATCTGGTGCATGTTTGATCGACAATCCATTAAACAACAAAACAACAACAACAATAACAACAACAACGACGACGACGACGACGACGATGACGATGACAACGACGACGTCGACGACAACAAAATGAAAATAATTATTCACTTCTGAGTCTTGGGCTGTTTTATTTCTCGCTAATCATGACATGAATGTGGCATGTACCATCTTTAATCCACCTTTCGCTGCAATATGTCCTTGCTTTCACGTCGTGTGGTCACAGGGGCCACGTCAGCATGCAAACAGACAGTATTCACAAGCCAGCTAACTGGTCAATACATTTCTCTTGCTGCTGGTGGTGCATTGGGACTATCGGTCAGGAAAATTGTGGATTTCCTTCATGGGAAAAAAAATGTCCTTAAAACTAACGGTCAGAGCTGACAGATGTTCTTTTTTAATCCAGTTTTCAATTTTGTGACCCCCATCAATTTTAATTCTAATCTGGACAGCGACGAGTCATCAGGGCAGATGGGGGAGCCCATATCACAGTTCGCCCATCCATCAATTGTAGGGTTTCGGAAGAAAAGAATAAGACTCAGAGGATGAAATATTCTCGTGTCCAGGGTTCCTACTATTGCGTCCTCTCTTTGTAAAGAAAACAAGTGACCTCAAGTTCTCGTCTTCTCTGGCCTCTGTTCCTAGCTTTAGTATCTAGCACTGTTCTTTAACCGTTGTGTCCCCGACCCATCTCCCCCTTTATGGGCCCATTACATATGTATGTGCATCCCATCCTTCAATCTGATCGTTACATCTTTCTGCTGAATCCTCTTAATAGCAATAGCATGACATGCATAGCTGAAAACAGCTAAGAAATAGTTTGAATTATACCTAAAAAAAATCAGTGCCAAGGAATCTGGTTTGCAAAAAACAACAACAAACAACAAAAAAGCGTGATACAAATTTAAATATACCTTTCGCATGCAATTACACTTTCCTTTTACCGAAATAAACACGAATCCATAATTCCATATAATTATACCAAAAGAAGCACGCATCCAATTTTGCGTGTTCCTATACAGACATTCATAAATCACACATCCCGACAGATACACATATATGTCAGTTTCAAATAACATCCTGTATGGCATCCAATCTTTTACAAGTCGATGCACAGTTCCATTGATTAAATGGCAAAATGTTTCTGAATCTTATGTTCCTGTATTTCAGAATTATTTGATCAATGTTTATGCACAACTTGTCTTCGCTTCTTACATTTACAAATATGAAATTTGGGCAAGAAAGTTATCAAACCTAATACACCGTCAATATTATCTTGATATATCATTTTAAAAACATTTCAGATTTCTTCTTCTTCTCTTTCTTTTTCTTCTTCTTCTTCCTCTTCTTCTTCTCCTCATCATTATCATTATTACACTTACCAACGTTATCAAGTCTAATAAACCGTGAGTAGTATCTTGATAAATCATTCTTAAAACATCTCGGATTTCTTCTTCTTCTTCTTCTTCTCATTATCATCATCATCATCATTATTATTATTATTATTATTATTATTATCAGTAGTAGTAGAAGTAAGGGCATGCGTGCGGACTTTTTTATGCAGTTAAACGGTATAGCTTGCCCCTCCCCCCCCCCCCCCCCCCACCCCCCGTAGCTTCGGCAGTTATTTTAATTGTGGCACGTGACCTACATGCCTTTTGGCCAATTGGTTAACTACGACTCGCGCGCTGGAGTGCAGAGTTCATGAGAAGAACACAGTTATCGGACCTGGAGGGAAGGGAGACAACCAGCCACATACAATCCCCAAACTGCCGTTTTGTGTCCCAAGGGAGGAAGCCACTGTCAATAATTCACACGGATGTTTGGTTGAAACTGGCCATTAAAGGGCAATGGAAGAATTTTTTTTTCAGGGGGAAAGCTCTTGTTCTTTTTTCTCTCTCTCCCCTTTTGTGGCAAGACAAGAGACCCCCCCCCCCCCCAAAAAAAAAAACAAAAAAAACAAAACGGGGACAGAAAGGATAGTAGAGACAGGCAGGGCTGGGGTGAGGATGGGGGAGACGAAGGAATTGAGAACAGGTCAAGAAACAGCTTTATTGAAAATAAGTGTCTGCAACATATGGTGCGAACGACGAGGCTCTCTCTCTCTCTCTCTCTCTCTCTCTCTCTCTCCTCAAAAACAAGCGTTATTATAAAAAAAAACCAACATATGGCCACAATACCATCAGTTCACATACACTGACACACAGAGACACAGATACATACGCTCGCGCGCGCACACATACACAGACGAACAGACAGACAGACAGACAGACAGACAGACACACACACACACACACACACACACACACACACACACACACACACACACACACACACACACACACGCGCGCGCGCGCGCGCACACACACACACACACACGAGGGCACTCATGTGATCATCACTTTAACAACACACACGCACATATTCCACCGAAGACTAACAATGGCCTGTTGAATAAAATCACTGTGAACAAACAGTTTGAAAACTAATGAGATCATTTGTAATCGCGCACATAACTCCACGGCCTGCTATTAACGAACGATGACGAGGATTCAGTGACTCATCCGTGTGTGTCCTGAGGCAGTCAGATATTGTCTTCGTTAGCTGTTCAGCGCTCACAAAACCATCCCAGCAAAATCTCATGGCCTATCCCAACACCCCACCTATCCCCCCACCCACCCACTCCCTCAGAGAGAGAGAGAGAGAGGAGAGAGAGAGAGAGAGAGAGGGAGAGAGAGAGAGAGAGAGAGAGAGAGCGCTAAACCAACACCCTACAAAAAAATAAATACATAAAAACAAAGAAATAACTAAATGACTGAATAAATCAATAAATCAATAAATCAATAAATAAATAAATCAATAAATAAATAAATAAATAAATAAATCAATAAATAACCAAACAACAATCTGAGCATGGATCTCAACAGACCTATATTGCAACACTTTGCTTAGGGTATTGGGGAGGAAGTGGGGAGGGGAGGATGGGGGGGGGGGGGGGGGGAGGAGAGGAGAACAAACAAACTTCTGTTTAGGATCTTAACTGCAAGAGAACGTCACACAAGCACCCATTGGAAGCATTTTTTTTTTGGCTGTATGCTGGTTGATTGTTTACGTCCATATCGGACTCAATGCCTGAACGGACAGAACTTGTTTTGACTGGAAACGGACAGCATGAAATGACGTCATTGAACCGAAGATAGCACAGTGTGCTTTGCTTCACGACAACTTACTTACCCCCCCCCCCCCCCCCCCCCACCGTCCCCCCAGTTTAAGGTGTGCCACCCGCAATAAAGAGGAATAAACATGAGCGATTGTACCTTGGATTGTTCGTTCATTTCGTGCAATTCGTGCAGATCGTAATCCTGGGGATGCTTCCTTAATTGTTTGTTCTGTGTGCTCTGTGTCGGCGCATCTCTTGCTAGGCAATCTGGTGTGTCGTAAGTATTCGTTTGGAGTTATGGGCATGCAATGATCTCATTAGGGGAGCAAAGAGTTACCCTTCTTGTTCCTTATAATTATACTGTTTACTGTAGTCTCATTCAAGATTTTTTTTTTCCTCATACTAATGTGAAGACGTAACTAGTTTCGGTGCATGGGACAAAATAACAGCTGAACATATTTAGAAAAGATCTTTCTTTGGACCTTTCGCCCGTTCAGACATCATTTCTCATGATGTGTTACAAATTAAGTGGATTTCAATTAGAAAAAAAAGAGCTGAATTAGAAATAAGGTTGTATTTTAATTGGAAAGAAGCTGGACTAAAAATAAGGTCGTGTTTTTTTTTTTTTTAATCCTCTGTCTCTTTCACACACACACACACACACACACACACACACACACGCACACACTTTGGTCACGTGACTCGCGCAACTCAAACTTTCTTGCAATTGAAATACTGAGCGCTCGGCATTGGATCTTTTCCCTACTTAAAACGTTTGTAAGAAGCTTACTGTTATTGTGATTGACAGTACTTGGGTATATAGCGTGATTGAGACAGTACTTGGGTATATAGCGCCAGTCCTTAGTAAGAGGCCAGGTTCTAAGCGCTCTGCAACCCACACTCTCGTTTACACAACGAGCTGCCTACCAGGTTAGAGCCGAATGAAAGGCTGCCTGCTGGCGTTAAACATTCATTTTCCGTGTCATTCAGTTGAATATCAGTCAATCATTCCTTTGCGTTGCAAGCAAACCGGTTCATTCTTGGAAGTATCAGTTCAGGTGAGGTGGGTTGAAGACGAAGTTATCTCCCCCATATTCTCATCCGTCCTTCGCCACCGCCTCTTCAACCTCCACCCCCCACCTCCCCCAACCTCTCCTCACCTAGCTAAACAGCACGAGCGCGTTGCTGAATTGACGTGACATATGATCAAACAAAAGATGGCATTACGTTGAATGGAGAAGCGAAGGCATGTATGTGTGTGTGTGTGCGTGCGTGTGCGTGTGCGTGTGTGTGTGTGTGTGTGTGTATGTGTTGTGTGTGTGTGTGTGTGTGTGTGTGTGTGTGTGTGTGTGTGTGTGTTGAGTTGGTTCTGAGCTTCCCTGATCGTAGCCAGCAAACTTCTTTTCTTCTCTTCTTTATCATCATTATTGTTTTCATTCTTCTTCTTATGAATCTTTTCGTTATTGTTATCATTATTATTATCATTATTACTATTATTATTATTATTATCATCATTATTATTATTATCATGATTATTATTATTATTATTATCATTATTGTTATTATCATCATTATTACTATTATTTTTTTAAAGCTATTGTTATAAGTAGTAGTAGTATTATTATTAACATAATAATGATAATAATAACTATTATTATATTGATCAATCAATCAATCAATCAATCAATCAATCAATCAATCAATCAACAGATTGATTGATTTTTTGGGTCTTATGTTAATCAATCAATGAATCAATCAACAGATTGATTGATTTATTGGTCGCTTGACAATCAACCGATCTATTCATCAATCAAGAACTGATTAATTAATCTGGTGGGCGGGAAGCGGAGGTTGCGAAATATTGGATGCGTAGATGGATAGCGTGGGAGTTGAGGGTGTTTTTTTTTTTTTTTTTTTTTTTTTTGCTGTCAAAATTTTGACCGGTGCGGGAGGAGGTGGGTGTGCTTTTTTAGTATAACATTCCAAAAAATAAAGC
>CM031596.1:69798876-69801376 GCA_018398815.1 Conus ventricosus | reverse complement strand
TGTCTGTCTCTCTCTCTCTCTCTCTGTCTTCTCTCCCTCTCTGCTCTCCTCTCCTCTCTCTCTCTCTTCTCTCTCTCTCTCTCTCTCTCTCTCTCTCTCCCTCCCTCTCCCTCTGTCTCGTGTTAGACACTTTTAATGTGTCTTTTTTCTTCTTCAATGCTAATATGAATCAAACTGTTATAATTAGATCTAAATTGGGTTGCAGTAATCTGTGTTTATATCCTTAGTCTCTGAAATGAGACAGGGGTCTGATGGGAAAAGCCATCTTCTTGCTTATATGTTACCCCTGGCATAAAGATTATCAATGAATCAATCGATTCTCTTCCTGAACTTCTATGTACGTTGGTGTTGGTTTTTTACGCGTATGCATTTAATATCTCAGAAGCGTGCGGTTGTGTGTGCTCTCGTGCGTACGCTTGGGGGTTAGTAATATGTGTGTGGTTCTGATCTAAGGGTGTTCTTTTTCATGTGTTGTTATGAACATTACGCGTGCGCAGGAACGCACGCGCGCCCCGCAACACACACACCCCCCACACACAACACACACACACACACACAACACACACCACACACACAACACACACACACACACACAAGATAGATATACATAAAATACATACATACATATACATATATATACATATAATATGTATATATATATGTATATATATATAATATATTATATATATATATATATATATATTTAGAGAGAGAGAGAGAGAGAGAGTGAGAGTGTGTGTGTGTGTGTCTGTGTCGTGTCTGTGTGTGGGGGTGTCTGGTGTGCGTGTGTGTGTGTGTGGTGTGTGTGTTGTGTGTGTGTTGTGTGTGTGGATGAGAGAGAGAGAATGTGTGTTCGGTGATTTAGTGTGCAGGGCTTCGGGAATATTGTTCATAATAATAATAATAGTAAATAAAACACCAGTAATATCAATCAATTCACTTGATTACAGAAAACAATGACACCTCAAAGAAAACATCGGCGTTAATATACAGTAATTATTGTGTATTAACAAAGAACAAATAAACAGAAAACACAATAGCAGGCATAATGTTGTAAATGGCGTGGCGGAGTTGCTTTTTATCGGCGATTCTGAATTAGTAATTGTGGCCCTCTTTCTTCGCACTAACAATTACCTCATCTCTTTTATCCAGCCGTGGGGCGTTCGTAAACTGGCCCGTGGAGGGGTTTTCCCCATGGGGCTTTCAATACAAAACGTCAACATTTTTGCGTGTCTACTTTTACTTACACAGTACACTTTGTGATAAGGCATATCTCTCGCCTTCATTTCGCATGCCGTGTGTGTGTGTGTGTGTGTGTGTGTGTGTGTGTGTGTGTGGTGTGTGTGTGGGTGTATGTGTGGTGTGTGTGTGTGTGACGTGTGGTGTGTGTGTTGGGATGTGTGTGTGTGTGGGGGGTTGGGGTGTGTGGGTGTGTGTGTGTGCACGCGCGCGTGTGTGTGTGTGTGTACGTGTGTGTGTGTGTGTGGTGTGTGTGTGTGTGTGTGTGGTGTGTGTGGGGTGTGAGTGTGTGGGGGTTTTGTGGGTGTGAGGGTGTGTGTTGTGTGTTGTGTGGGGTTGTGTGTTGGTGTGTGTTTGGTGTGTGTGTGTGTGTGTGTGTGTGTGTGTGTGTGGTGTGGTGTACGTGTGCATGAGTGTGGTGATTTTTGTTCCCGCGGAACACCCCCCGCCGGCGCCCATTTTCTTCACACCCCTTCAACCAAAACCCTAGCAATTCTTGGGTTTATAATATGCATGTAAATAGATGTTTTTTGGCCCCTTTTTTTTTAAAGTGGGTGACCCCAATAAACTTCTTGACAATTTGCTTCCATGAAGGGTTTAATAAAAAACCGACTTTTTAGTACCAGTCTTCCCCGTCGACCAACGCAAACTCAACTCTGGGGGTAAAAAACGGCTATGTCCCAAAAAAAAAAACCCCACAAATGTAAATAGCTTCATGAGGGAACGAAACCACGCCTTCCAGTCTGGAATCCCCTAAAAGCCCAAAAACCCCAAACGCCTCAGCAGCTGGTGTTTGAGCCCGTATTCAGTGACAGTACCCATTGGGGGAGTGCCCACACCTTGGTAATTGACTTCTTCAAAAAAGCCCCCTCTTCCTCAGTGAGGTCAATGAAATGGGGGGCCCTAAGGACTTATTTTTCCCGAGGTTTCCCCTTAAAAAACCCTTCCTTTCCCGAGTTAAGGGGTGTGTGTGTGTTTTGTGTTGTGTGTGTTGTGGGTGTGTGTGTGGGGCGCCGCCCCGCGCGCGCGTGTATGTGTGTGTATGTGTTTTTGTGTGTGGGTGTGTGTGTGTGTGTTGTGTGTGCGTGGGGCGGTGTGTCTGTCTGTTGTTGTCCGTCGCCCGGCTGTCTGGGATTGTGTGTGTGGGGTGTGTGTGTGGTGGTTTGTGGGGTTTTTTGTGCCCTGTGAAAGGGGGGGGGGGGGGGGAGCGGGATTTAAAAAGCGAGGGGAGGATTTCCCGGGGTAATGATTTATTAGGGGC
>CM031596.1:69791376-69793876 GCA_018398815.1 Conus ventricosus | reverse complement strand
TCTGGCTGTGAGATTGGCTTGTCTCAACCTCTCCAAGACTGCTCCTAGCTGCCTCATATGCTCCTCCCATGTCTCGGATGCTATCAGAATGTCATCCATGAAATTCACGACACCTTCCAATCCCGTCAATAGCTTCCTCATCATTCGAGAAAAGACCGCAGGTGCGTTGACCATCCAAAAGGGAGTACTCGCCACTGGTTATAGCCCCATAGGATGGAAAATGCTGTGACTTCCTTTGAGTTATCACTCAAGGCTATTTGCCAGTAACCCTTGCTCAGATCGATCCTGGTGAAATACTGGCTCTTGCTTGTGGCGATCTGAGCGAACAGGTCTTCCATGTTGGGTATGACCTCTGCATCGACCTTGGTGACACTGTTCAGACGTCTATAGTCGACACAGAATCGATGCTCACCTGACTTTTTCCTCACTAAGACGACGGGTGCACTATATGATGATTTGGACGGTTCAATCACCCCAAGGTCCAACATCTTTTCTACCTCCTCCCCGATCAACTTGCTTGGTGGCATATGGGATCGGGTAGGCTTTCACATGTACGGGTTTCTGTGATGTCAACTCCACCGTACATGTCTCTAGAGTTGTCCTGCCTGGTTTATCAGTCAGGGACGCCCTATACTGTTCTAGGAGCCCACTAACTTCCCCCTGTCTCCTACTGCCTAGCCCTTCATACAGTGACACATCCCTGTATGACTCTTCTCCTGGAAACTCAGGCAACAAATCTCCCCTTCTTCTGCTGGGTCTCCCTCACCTCCATCAATGATTGCTGCTGCGCCTATGTGCTGAGTCTCACGCTGAATATATTTGCGGAGTAGATTTGCATGGAAAAGTTTTGGTTTCCCATTCACATCGATTCGGTAGTCCTGATCTACCTTTTCAATGATGGTGAATGGCCCCTTCCAATGCATCAGCAGCTTGTTGTGATCCGTGGGAAGCAGTAACAGGACTTGATCTCCCACCTTGAGGAATTGCTTCCTCACCTTCCTGTCATACTGCTTCTTCTGGACGACCCTAGCCTCCTGCAAACTCTCCCTTGCGACCTTACATGTCTCCTCGAGCCTATTGCGTAAGTCTACCACATACTGATATGTGGTTTTGACTTCTTCGGACTCCTGTTCTCCGGACCACAGCTCTTTGAGAATGCACACCGGCCCCCGAACTGTCCGCCCATACAGCAGCTCAAATGGCGAAAGCCTGTGCTTTCCTGAGGGGCTTCTCTGTAGGCAAACAGTGCCGCTGGAATGTAGCGGTCCCAATCTGCTGGCCTTTCCTCACAGAGCTTCTTTAAGATGCCCTTCAGCACACCGTTGAATCTTTCCACCAAGCCATTGCATTGTGGATGGTATGGGGTAGTGAGCAGCTGTGTGATCCCTAGCAGCCTGTTGACCTCCCTCATCACGCCTGAGGTGAACTGTGACCCCCTGTCACTGAGAATTTGTGCTGGCACACCCACGCGAGAAAAGATGTCTACCAGCCCTTCAGCGACCTGTTGCGTATCTACGCCTTTCAATGCAACCGCTTCTGGGTATCTGGTCGCGTAGTCCACAAGTGTCAACACATACCTGTGCCCACCTCTGGAACAGGGCGCGATTGGGCCAATCAGATCAACAGCCACTCTCCTGAACGGTGTGTCAATTAAAGGGGGATGTTTAAGAGGCGCCTTCCTCTTCACCCCTCTTGTGGCTGACCTTTGACACACATCACATGACATGCAGAACCGCTTTATGTCTGCCATTGCTCCTGGCCAATGAAAGTCATCAAAGACTCGGTTAGCTGTTTTGCTGGTACCGAGATGACCCGCCATGAGCGACTCGTGACCCACTGACATGACAGTGTCACGATAACACGCTGGTACCTCTAACTGAGTGGTCACCTTACCTGTCTTCCCCTTGGTGAACACTCGGTACAACAGCCCGCCTTTCACAAGAAATTCTGTCTCACCTCCTCTAACCTCCTGTTTCTCTCCACCTCTTGCCAACTCCCAAGACTTCACGAGCGAAGGGTCTTGTTCCTGCGCTGCCCTAAACTCATCAGGCGACACATCTATGCCCGACTTCCTTCCTGGAACAACTAACGGTTTAACAACCTTTTCCTCCTTCTTGCTCCGTGTCTGAACTGCTGCCCCTGTAGCAGTCAACAACTCAGGATCCCCTGGATCCCTTGCACCTGGGATATTCCCAATGATCAAATCATGAAGGGGTTTCTCCATCACCAACGCAGACAACTCGCCTGAGAAGTAAGGGTACGTACTTCTATCTTAGCAACTGGAAACTCCCTCACAGTGCCATCGATTAGAGTACAGGTCTGGATTTGCCCTGTCAAATCCCCTTTATCGACCAGCGTTGTTGCGTACTACCCCGCATGAACAACCAGTGTCCCGTAACACTTTTCACCCTCTGCTGGCCAATCCACCCTTCTTCCACTGGTAACGAACCACTCAGCCTAGTGCCCTCCATCCCTGACACTGACTGCTGTCCAGTGCTAG
>CM031596.1:69766376-69771376 GCA_018398815.1 Conus ventricosus | reverse complement strand
AGAACATAAAATCACCTGTTGGGCAGAAGACCACCCTAGCAGGCCTTTCATTTCATCTAATGTCCCGTCTCTTAATGGCTCTGATGAAACGAAAATCAGAAGCCACACCATTCCTCAAATCGGATCGTTGACCTGGAAGTTTTTCAGCTGTATGTTCCTTTGTCATACAAAATTGAAAAAAAAAGGAACCTCTTCCCTGGTCCATGTAATTTTCCATCCCAGGTTGAATAGGAAGATTCACACCCCTGTTGATAAACCTGGCAGAGAGCACTGGTCTCAACAGAGCGTGGAGCACGTGCCACGTTTGGGGACAAAAAGCTCTGTGACTGGCATGCCACTCTGGCCTGGAAGCTGTTTGGCACCTCATAGTACTGTTTACACTTTTTGGAGCAGAATTTCCCTTCTGCTTGTTTTCCCGTTGCAGATAGAAGTTTTGATTAAACGTCACTTGACACAGTGGTGGGCCATTCCTATGCAGGCCAAGTTCGTGATTCCCGTGCCACACCACTTTAATTTCCTTATTCGTCCCTTAATAAAATGACATGAGACAAGTTTGGGGGCAAATTAAAAATACACGTTATCATGCGCACAACACCGCACTCAATATCACTCTCTCCAGTCGCCCACTCATTCCTCTCCTCTCCTTCTCCTCTCATCCTTTGTCTCTTCTCTCCCTCTCTCCTTCCTCTCCTCACTTCTCTCACCCACACACAACACACACACACACACTCCACACACACACACACAACACACACACACATAAGAAAATAAAAAAGAAAAATGTGCACTCATGCACATTCCTGCATGCAACTACAGGCACCAATATATATTCTAGCCCCCCTTCCCTCCCAGCCACTTGTCTGTCTGTCTCAGTCTCTCTCCATCTCTCTCTCGACGCTCCATCTCGTTCCTACTCCCCCTCCCTCCGTTCTCTCGTCCTCCCCCCCTCCCCGTTCTCTCTCATCCACTCCTCTCATCTCTCTCTCCCGTCTCTCCCTCTGTTCTCTCTCTCCTCTCTCTCGTCTCTCTCCTTCTCCCTCTCTCTCTCTCCTCTCTGTCTGTCTCTCTGTCTCTTTCTCTGTCCTCATCTCTGTCTCTGTCCCTCTCTCTCTCTGTCTGCCTCATCTCTCTCTCTTCTCTCTCTCACTCTCTCCTCCTCTCCTCTTCCTCTCTCTCCTCCTCTCCCTCTCTGTCCTCTCTCTCCTCCATAACAGAACATCGATCGCTGCTGGACAGAAGGCATTCTAGCGTGCCCTTTCATCATTTCATTCCCTGTAGTTCGACTATTATGGGCGCGAAAGGAAATGTTAAAAGAAGCCTACCATTCACTTCAGGTACAATAACAAGAAGCCACCCATTCTCTTCAGGTACAATAATAAGAATCCACCCATTCTCCTCAGTACAATAATAAGAACCACCCATTCCTTGTCTCTCAGTTACAATAATAAGAAGCCACCCATTCTCTCAGGTACAATAATAAGAATCCGCCAACCCAATCTCTCAGGTACAATTGTTGAACTGGAAGTTTCAGACATGTACGACCTTTATTACATGAAATGATAAAAAAAACCGAACAACATCTTTTCATGGGTTGTGTAAATCAATCCCCCGGGCCTCCGTGGACGATTCACAACCCTTTTGAATAGGACTTGCAGATATCCTGGTCTCAGATAGCGTGAATCACGTGCCCACGCGTTGGACAAAAGCTGTGACTGGCAAGGAGCCAACTCTGGCTTGGAAGCTGTTTGCAACTCAGTGTGTGTTTGCTCTTGGAGCAGGGAATCCTGCGGCTGGTTCGCTTGTAGAGGAGAAGTTGATTAAACGTCACTGACACAAGCCGGTGGCAATTCTGTGGAGGTCAAGTTCCTGGCCCGTGCCTGACCATTTTATCCTCCCTTTTGAAAAACAGACACAAGTGTAAAATTGGTGAGGGAGTGACAACTTTGCTAACAGACGAATTTTCAAAAAATTCACGAGACACACACACATTCACACCACAACACACACAAAACAAACCGACACACACACACACACACCACTCACACACACACAAAAAATGCTCACATATGCCGATTCCTTTCCTTCCTGCCGCATCTACATGAATCCATTATGATACGTCAGCAGATGCCAGAACTCAGGCCCCCTTCCTCACACCACTAATTTGTCGGTCTGACCTGTCGTCTGTACTGTCTGGTTTGTCTGTCTGTCAGAACAGTCTCATTGTCACAGCTGTCTGTCTCTCCTCTCTCTCACTCCTCTCTCTCTCTCTCCCCTCCTCATCTCTCTCTCTCTTCCTCCACCTTCCCCCCCCCCCTGGTCTCCTCTCTGTCACTCCTCCTTCGCTCCTCTCACTTTCATCTCACGCTCTCGTCTCTCGCGCCCTCCGCTCCCTCTCAACTCCCCTCCTCCTCCATCCCTCTCCTCTCCTCTCTTCTCCCGTCCTCTCTCTCTCTCTCCTCTCTGCTCAAGCTTAAACTCAACCACCACAACAACCCACTTTATCCTAATGCTGTTTCCCAATAGAAATCCTACCACCCAATCAAGCAGTCCATCTCTTATAAAAAATAAAACTTCTGCCATTAGACTAAACCAGGCAGACAGGGAGTTCGGTTCGTTTCTCTCACATCAAACACACCCTCTTCACCGTTAAGGATCAGTCAGGTGTCTCAGAAGCCCGAGGATTTCCAGACGACACCCGTCTCACATCGATGAAATGCAGACCAGAGAGAGAGGAGAAGAACGGAGGCCCGAGGAAGGCGAACAAGTTTATGACTGTGATGCATAGTAATGCCCAACCTCCAGGCGGCTTGAGATGGGCTCAGGGCCTTGTTTTTCCAGTCCCACCTGCTTGGCTCCATTATTAGATATGCTTCACGTCGTCGATGGTCTCCGTTATCACCAATGGATCTTAAAGTGCTTACAAGACACACAACCGTTCTCATCCAATTCTGATTGCTGAACCACTTTTCAGTGGATTTTTTTGAAGGGGTTGGGGGGTTATTTTGCGGGGGGGGGGGGGGGGGGGGGGGGGGGGGGGGGGGGGGGGGGGGGGGGGGGGGGGGGGGGGGGGGGGGGGGGGGGGGGGGGGGGGGGTGGGGGGGGGGGGGGGGGGGGGGGGGGGGGGGGGGGGGGGGGGGGGGGGGGGGGGGGGGGGGGGGGGGGGGGGGGGAGGGGGGGGGGAAAGGGGGGTGGAGTGGAGAGAGAGAGAGGGAGGAGCCAGAGGAGCGAGAGAGAGAAGAGAGAGAGAGAGGAGAGCAGAGAGCAGGAGAAGCAGAAGAAGGGGAAGATGGCTTGGAAAGCTAGACTGCGAAAGAATAAGGCGAAATGTTGTTTTTTGTTTTCTTTTTTTCTTTCCTTCTTTCTTTCTTTCTTCTATTCTTCCTTTTTTGTTCGTTCGTTTGTTTATGTTTTTCCTGTCTTTTTTTTTTTCTGCCTGTAAGTTTTCTGATTCTATCAACCAAATCTAATGTTTCTGGATTTGAAACATGTTGGTGCAACGCTGTTTTGGCTGTAGATGAGGAGTTTTTCATTGTAAAAGAATTTGAAGTGTGCAAAACCTTTTTGCATTCACGCTTTGTTCATAATTCCGGAAATATACCATCAACAATTTCTGTATTCATCTTTCTTGTAAAATCCTCCATACCCGCCATATCATACTTGAAAAAAGTTTTTTCGACTTGTGAACATCACATTCGTTATATAGCCAAGAAATAATAATTGCAAAGAAAAAAAACAGTCCTTAATTTACAGCATTTTCAAGACAAGCGTTGTGTGGGTGAGTGTTTGTTTGTGTGTGTTGAGTGTGTGGTGTGTGGTGTGTGTGTGTGTGTGAGTGTGCGTGTGCATGCGTGCACGCATGTGCAGCCCGTGGCAATTGCCTTATTGAAACGGACATGCTAAATTTCCTAAAACAGAAAAGCATATTTTGAAATTAAAAAATTCAATGACGTCTGTCCAGAAAAAAAGCATGCGATGAAGGGATTGTTTGCATTTAAAGATACGAGAGAGAGAGAGAGAGAAGAGAGAGAGAGAGAGAGATAGAGAGAGAAGGGGGGTGAGTGGGGACAAGGACAATCTGATAGAGAGGGGAGAGATGGGAAAGTAAAAAATGATTTGTCAAATGAAAAGAAGTGGCATCTCAAAAATTAAAGAAATGTATGAAAAAATTGTGATTTCCAATTGACATATATAAATACAAGACGAAACAATTTATACACAAATGAAAAATACAGAAAGAACAAAAGAAATAGAGTTTTGCCGTTAAACAATCAAATCTGCCATGCTCGAAAATAATTTATCTCTTCAATTTGCTGGTGATTTTTGTCTGTTCGGATGTGTTTATTTTTGCTTTCTTTTCGTTCTTTTTTGTATTTACTTCTCTGGCATAGAAGTGCATTTTGCTTACTTAAGGCGGCATTATACATTAATTGATCAAAACAAAACATTTTAACGCTATTCGTCTTGAACCACTTTCAGATACGAAAAAATTAGCATAGTAATTCAAAAGAACTTTACACACACCAAGAATTTTTACATTTCTTTATTCTTTCTATTCCTTTCCTTTGTCACACTAGTAACACTCACTTCGCGTCCCACACACACTATCAACACGCCGCAGGCGTTATTTTCCTACCCCCATCCCCTTCGCACATCTTTAGCGCCGACAGTTTCACATGACAATTCAGTTTCGTTCCGTCTTGAGGCTAACCTAAACCAGAGGAGACAACTGCATTTCTGCTAAGGGTCACGCTATTGGAAGTATCCCGTGATGCGTATTCTGGTCCACTAACAACCGACCCCTGGGACTGAACGCCTGCAGGCAGCAGCAATGTTTTGTATGTATGTAGTGAATGTATGTAGTATGTAAGTATATGTATGTATGTAATGTATGTATGTATGTTATACTACTGTATGTATGAGGTTAATGTGATAGTGTGTAATGGTATGTATGAATTTATGTATGGTATGTAATAATGCTATGTTGATGTGTGTATGTGAGT
>CM031596.1:69746376-69756376 GCA_018398815.1 Conus ventricosus | reverse complement strand
GTATCATAACAGCAAAAATGCCACTGTCACTGGTTCTCTTCTGCGTCTGTGGCAAGGATTACTTGAAGACACTTCACATGTCTTGAGATTTTAAACGTTAACTCTTTATACTTTTTTTCCTATTAGGAGCAAGTTTAGAAAGCACATCTGTGGTGGAGACATTACTAAAGCGTACAAAATACATTATCCGAGTTCTGGAAGTTGTTCTGTAGTCCGGCATCCAGGTCTCTTATTTTCTGCCTTGGTACATTGATTTTGTTGCGTGGATGTTGACCAGTGGTATAATTCTCTTTGGGCACGACGATCTTTCCAAGCTGGGATACTTCACTTGGAGGGTACAGTTTGGTAAGGGACACCTGTGTGGAAATGGAATCACTACGCTCTTGTGGAAACGCTAACGCAAATGCAGCCATGAAAAAAAAGAACATGTTAACAATGTGCGGGACCGATTAGTTTTGAAGCGGAAAAGTAAATTCAATATATATCACTAATGGTCTCTTCATTAGCTCCCTATTCAATGTGGAATCAATCGCAATTCGGCAGTTGTCTGTTTCTCTTCTGTCACTTGCATTATTCCAAAATATCTTAAAGATATCTTTCACATCTATACCGCCATCCCGCCAGCTTCGCTCTTCTTCGATGGTAGTGTCTTTTGTATTCTAACGCCAGAACTGAATCGTTTGGTCAGTGTGCATTTGCCTGTCACGGACCAGCTGTCTTGAACAAACTCGCCTAAGGAATTAGCCATTCTCATTCTTCCACTTAGTTCAAATCGTCTACAGAGCCAGACTTCCGTAAACTTACGTGATTCCTTCCTGCATACTGCTTGTACCCGCATTTGTATGTATGCACGTATGTATATATGTATGTATCCGTGTGTGTGTGTGTGTGTGTGTGTGTGTGTGTGTGTGTGTGTTTTACGCGCATGCATGCGTGGCTTAGTATCTTGTATTCTGAAATAAGCACGGCTGCTTTGGATTGGATATATCAGAGTGAGGCAGAGGGGAGGGAATTTGGAAGGGAGGGCGGTGTGGGATGCTTGATAGTGATTGTAGAGCGGGGTGATTGCGTAACAAATCATACCAGCTTTACTTTGCCGCAGTCTGCGTGAAAGTAGATATGTCGAGTTGTTGTTTTTTTTTATCGCTTTGAACCTTCTATTAGGGATTAGACGCAGTGTAATCATTATTATATCAGTGTGCTTGGCAATATTCATATACATAAACCTCAAGGAATATCATTCTCAAAGGTGATTTCCGTCCTGCCTCAGAAAAAAAAATCACTTGAGAGGCAGCATTGTAACCCTCCCTGTTGAGAAAAAAAGACAGAATCACAAGAACCAATTTTGACATAGAACTATTCGTGTTTTTGAAATCATAATATGGCCTTCCGTATCCTTACGGAATTCGTGGGTATGGGTCTGTATTTCGTCATGAATATATTCTTAGGAGAAAAAAAAAACCTGAATTCCGTTCACTCGTACTTGAATGTAATAGCGGCTTAAGATGTGGGAAAGGCGGGGGGGGGGGGGGGGGGTGGGGGGTGGAGGTATGGAGTGGAGGGAGGAGAGAGTGGAAGGGAGAAGGAAGCCAACACAATTGTTGGCGTGGAGAGATTGGGCAGACACGGGCGGGGCAAGGGACATAACTGGCTCCCGCGAGGAGGGCGGTTGCACTGGGACAACTCGATCGACAAACCACGACAGGCCGCCCGACATCCTCCCACGTCCAACCGGCTATGAGACGATGAGAGGTCGGCGGTGTTCGGGGGAATATCAGTGCATCTCTCTCTCTCTCTCTCTCTCTCTCTCTCTCTCTCTCTGTCTTGCTTGTGCATCTTTTTTCATTTTCGGATTCGTCAAGGTGTCACTGCGTGCGGACTAGTCTTTATACCATACACCACATCTGCTAAACCTTGAGAGTACAACGCTGAAGTTTTGTGTAGAGAGAATCAATCTCTCTCTCTCTCTCTCTCTCTCTCTCTCTCTCTCTCTCTCTCTCTCTCTCCTCTCTCTCTCTCTCTCTCTCTCCTTCTTCTTCTTCTTCTTCTTCTTCTTCTTCTTCTTTCTCTCTCTCTCTTGCTTGTGCATCGTTTTCTTTTCGGTTTCGTCAAGATGTCACTGCGTGCGGACTAGTTACTTTAGTATACGCAACATCTGCTAAACCTTGAGACTGCAACGCTGAAGTTGAGTGTATAGGGAATCTCTCTCTCTCTCTCTCTCTCTCTCTCTCTCTCTCTCTCTCTCTCTTGTGCATCTTTTTCATTTTCGGTTTTACCAAGGTGTTACTGCTTGCGGACTAGACGGCATATTCTACACCACATCTTCTAAACCTTGCGACTACCGCTCTGAAGTTTAGACTAATGAATCTCTCTCTCTCTCTCTCTCTCTCTCTCTCTCTCTCCCTCCTCTCTCTCTCTCTGAGAGGTGCTCTCTCTCTGAGAGGTGCTCACGATTAAGAAGGTTGCTTATGTGGCGCTTGTCAAAGAAAAAGTCATTTTTCTGTTAAGTATTAATTGATTCTTTACCAAGTCATATTTAGAGCATCATATTCAAACTGACGACATAATTCTGCGCAAGTCGATATATTTTTCTCGTGAAAAGTGCGTTTCGACTCCGCGCAGTTTGGCGATCACCTCGTCATCTGAAGTCAAGCATCAACGTTTGTGCACGACCTTGTGGTGTGCGTAATGTACAGTGTATTGTAGTGTGGTGGTGTCAAGTGTTTTCACTTTGGATTCCTTTTCTTCAACTGCAATACAGTGTTGATGGATACCGCAAACAGTAAACTTTCATGTGATTTTTTTTTGTTCCTTCAAGTCATGACGGTCCGGTGCTGTGAGTACTTTAGTGTGTGGCGTAAAAATGTGTTCCTGTGTGTGCTAACATGGCCAGTTCCGTTCTGAACAAGACGAACAGGATGGAATAAATTAAAGCCCACCATGGACAATTTTCAAAAACGATTTCACTGTAGCTCTAATGAACTTACCATATGGAGAAACTGCCTTCTGTTCCGCTATTCCGCGATCGACAATGACAGCGAAGTTTTTTCCCACATCTTCCCGAAATGACCACCATGACCGCCTTACGTTTCGTCGTCAGCTTTTATCCCCTTTTTCCCCCGCCCCAAGCCCTTGCAAATCCGTCTTCCGTATCTGCTGTGCATCACCAAGTCCATCACTCTGACTCTCTATTTCACTGTGCAGTCACAGGAACGCTACTCTGCAAGGGATCGACTCCCCGGAATGGGATACTTCGAATGTAAATTTTAAAAACAATTTATTTCCAACTTTTTGGTCAATAGTAATATTCAAAAGCTTTTCTCAGTTTTTAAACTGAAACACCACAAACCCTTTTAAATGGGTTCAGTTTCTTATCCTGTGCCTCTAATTCAACCTGACATTGATCTGTCTCAAATGGAAATCTTAACTCAGTGCAGCAGCAATGACTCATCTTTTTCCTGTGCATTCTCATTTACTATTGAACTCCAGCCCTGATGAGTCAATACATGATGTGTCGTGATCTTCCCTCCTACTCCCATCAGTGTTTTCAATCCGAGACACAGGAAAATTAAACCAAAAGAAAAAAAAAGGGAAGTCTCCGGTCAGCAGACGAACTCGTCCCCCAGTGTCAACGTTCTCTGTACAAGCCCAAAGCCAAGGACAACCCAGTTCCACGCCATCTACCCATTTAAACGGAGAATGACTCAGCTGGAACAGACTGTGAACTCCATGTCCGCTGAAAAGACCTCTCCCCTGAAGCTATCAATTCAGTGATGAAGATATAAAAACTGCAGCTAAAATGAACTACGTGCAAAACATAGTTGAAAAGTTTAATTCTATCTGTGACAAATTAATATCTAAAGAATAAAATAATAAATTTATAAACAACCACAAACAACTCCTGAAGAAAATAATTGTATCAAAACCCACCTAGGTCACTGGCAGTCTAAAATGAAAAAAGTGAAATCATACCAGAGAGAGCTTGTTACGACCGAAACACAAACAAGTTCATCAAACGTTGATACCTCTTTCCACAATGTTGGAACACAAACAAAAATCAAAATCTTTCTCACAACCCCAATACAGGTCTGTCCACACGTTGGAATCAAACTGAAGCGTTACCCCTCTTACAACCTAATTACAATCCTGTTGTGAGGTAAAACGTCCTAGACAACACCGTAACTGAAACCAGCGCAGTGCCCATCACATCTTCCGAATGACACAGATTTTTGAGTTACAGGCTTCCGATAGCCTTTCTAATCGACATGGCGATGCAAACATTTCCACTTGTCTCCCTCCTCATCCACCCAACAACAACAAGACAGAATCCATGCAATACGCTGTCCAGCTAGCAATCCCTTCACTCTTTTATCAGAGACAGATAACACAGATTCTGTAAATCCCAATCCCCATCGTCAAAAAAAAAAGAACATGTTCAAATAAACCAGCCAGATGTTGTCCCCCAAGTCGTCTCCTATCGACACGCTTTGCCCGTATGTCCATTTCTAACGAAACGACTGTACTGCTCTTTTGGTGACTCTATAATACGTTTCATTAATCCCAAACTTTTTATTTCCTAGTTATGAAAGACCTTTCAAGATTTGTGTTCCTGGAGTGTCCATTGAAGAATTCATTCATGGCTGTCTTCTCTGTCTGTTTGTTCAAATGTAAAAAAATGTTTATATTACATGTTGGCATTAATTCATGTCCATCGGGTCCGTGTCTGTCATGCATGGTCTAACATCTTTATCTTATGTAAACACAAGTTTCCTTCTGCACGTGTGAGTCTTAGCTCCATCCTACCCCAAGGCAAACATTCCTTCAACAACTCCATTTTACCGTCAAATCGTAATCTAAAAGAAGCGTGTGACCAGCATGAAGTTACTCTTTTTGATAATTTCCCCACTTTTGCAGCTAAATAAAATTTTGTATAGTGATACAATTCCCCCCAACATTCGAGGTACTGGAAGACTTGCAAACAACTTGAAAAGCCTGTGGCGAAATGGACATCATGCTGAACATTTTCCCCTGTTCAGGTCAGTCATCCAAAAGCCTCTGCAAGAACTTCACAACGAAGGCAATTAAATTTATACCCCCTTGTCGGGTCTCCAACCATCGTCATTCGATCACTCTAATTTTTCAAATGTCCCAAGCAGTCGGGAACACACCAACTATCACTTAGCCTCTGAAGATTTTCCGCCAGCCTCTTCCCTTCACATTTCCCCCCTTTACCTCGAAGATCATTTCCATGGGATTTCAGAGTGACCCTTAAAACCACCCAATCAACCCACGTCAACCCTTCCAACACTCTAAACCCATGACCCCCGACCAGCCCATGGTGCCCAGCAACCCTCTCCCAATGCACGTTGTCCTAGTAACCCCCTCCTGCAGAAAATGTTCACAACATTCTTCACATTCTTTCTGTCATCAAAACCCCGCACGAAAACCATCCACTTTTCCCCCAACCAAACCGATCGCCTGGAATGACCAATTTCAGCACTCCAAACCCTGTTCACCTTATGTGAACAATTATTGAAAATGGCATCACATCTTTTCTCAGCAGCACTCTTCCCCTTTTTAAATCCTAATCTGTAAAGTATATTATTTTAATGTCATCATGTTTTCTCATAACTTTTGCTGTAATGATGATTTAAAAATGTGTCATGAACTGTAAAATTTGGTCGTTAAATTTGCTTCCTTTTTAATTTCCCTGATGATTGTGAGTGACGAATTGTGGGCATATTTTTGTCCCTAAGTATAATCGGTAAGCGTGCTTTAAGAAGCGGCCACGCGCGAGTGTGCATATTTGTTATGGGATGGGGGTTGTGAGGATTAGGTCTGTGATCGATGTTAGAATGAGAAATGAATTGAATGGAGCACCCACAGACTTGCCGGACCAAGATGACTGTTTTTGGGCTTTGTCATAGTAATTCGAAGGGTTGCCTCCTACTGATACGACAGTTGTCAGTTTTTTGTTTGTTTTTTTTTTGTTTTGTTTGTTTTTTTTGTTGTTGTTTTTTGACTGCTTTCGGGATTTTTTTCTGTGTGTGTGTTTCTGTTGCTTACTTAACTGTGGTTTCCTATTAGCCTTCATTGATCTTTAAACTTAAAATAACTTTGCATATAATATCGTTCCATTTTCTTTTGTATTTTTGATTACGTGTCTGTTAATTTTTTGCCTCATTGTTGACTTGTTACAAAAAATTATTTGTATTAAAATTTATCCCTTGTTGGTATTTGGTTTTACTTTTTTTCTTGCAATTTATATTCCTGCTTTGCTATTGTGTCAAAAATGTTGCGAACGAAAGAAGTCTGGCCATCTGCAGATGGCCTTAAGGTTGGATTTCTGAACATAAAAAGTTTGATTAATAAGTTAGCGACGTGTCTCGTGTTTTATATAATCATGGGGAATTGTTTCCATTTATTTTGGTTTTGCGGAAACAAGATTAACACCCATATTTCCGACGCTGAATTAATTTGGCCTGGTTATAACTTTGTTCGAAATGACCCTTCCGACCAAGAGAAAAAAGGGTTTTCTTGTTTATGTTCACGATTATTAAAATTTAATCGAGCCGCTCGCTCGAAAAATATCATATAAATCACTATGGATAGAGTTACAGTTTTAAAACTTTCCCAAAACCCACTCTCTTAGGCTTTTTTTACAGAAACCCAGCAGAACATGCTGACTGGTAGATAACTTTACTCTAAAAGATGGAAGAGGCGTCCCTTACTCTCAAACGAAATAAATTTTTCTTTGGGGGATTTTAACATTGACTTTTGAAAGCAAACAAATCCTGGGTTCTAACCTACACTTCTTTTAATCTGACACAGTTAATCGATAAGCCCAAAACGAATCACTGCTACTTCCCAAACTCTCATTTACCATGTTTACACATCCCTTTTTGTACGTACCATAATAGAAATATGTTCACCAGTTTTTTTTGGGTGCAGCGATCACTCCCCTGTCTGTTTTACTTGGTCAAACGAGGCGTTTTAAAAACCCCCTAAATCATCACAAGTATATCACGTACAGAAACTTTCAGACTTTAATAAAGACTTGTTCCTTACAGATCTGATGAATTCCTCACTTTCCTCTGTGTATCAGTTCACTAATTTCCCCATGAAAACCTTAGAATTTGGTATCACACTTTTCTCATGTTACAATAAGCACGCTCCATTAAAAACAATTCGGGGTCAAAAGTAAACCCCAAAAAGCCTTGGATTACAAGTGATATAGAAAAATCCATGGATTTAAGAGACTCACTTCTAGCATACAGGTAATCGTATAGAATTTATGAAACAAAGAAATCTTGTTTAAAAATTAAAAAAAGCTCAGCGAAAAAGAAATATTTTAAAGATCTTATTTACTCTAAAACAACAACCGATCAGTTTGGAAGGCTATCAATCAGCTTAGCAATAAACATTTAACGCTCGTGCTACAACACCGAAAGATATATCAGCTGAAATGTTGAACACACACTCTGCAATATTGCCAATTTCACCAAAAAACAAACAGAAACCTCACAAAACGATTTTAGATGTTCTTCTGAATTTTTGTCAGTCCAAAAATATCACAACATTTCTAGATATTCCGTTGTTATGTGTACACAAATATATAATGCTCTTATTCACTAAAGCAAAGTAGTTACTACTGGCCTTGATGGCATTGACGGAAAGATTTTTCAAACTGTCAGCCCCCGTAATTGCTGAAACACTTACGTAAATATATAATCTCCCGCATTTCTAAAAATCAGTTCCCCAAGGGTTTAAAATTGCTAGAGTAATGCCGATCTACAAAACAGGTGATCACACCGATCCGTCTAACTACAGGCCCATTTCTATTCTGTCGTGCTGTCTAAACCATTGGAAAACCATCTGAATAAACTATTCTCGATCACTTCAATTTTTTCAATTTATTTCATCAAGACCAATCCGGTTTTAGGGCTAATCACTCGTGCCAAACAGCACTGACAAATCTAGTTGATCAATGGCTCACTAATAAAATAACGACAAAAATACAGGTGTTTCCATGGGAAGATTTTATGAAAGCCTTTGACGTTATTGACCGCAATCTTCTTAAAAAGCTTAAGGTATACAACTTTTCAGAGAATTCGTTAGAACTCCTATCTTCATATCTTTCCGGTAGAAAGCAAATGGTCTCAGTAAATGAATCTGTATCTCCTACATTATCCATTAGTCATGGTGTGCCTCAAGGGTTTAGTACCGGACCTATCTTATTTTCCATATAAAATAAACATTTTTCCTCTAAATTTATTGATAGTCCTGTGAAATGTTCGCTGATGACACCACAATACACTGTAGTCATAAAGAATGAAAATGTATATGCAAGTTTACAAGAAAGTAAAACAAATAATCATAAAGGTCTGAACTCAATCACATGTGCTCCATCCTCAGAAAACGAAAATACTTTATAATAACCACCAGACAAAAGCGTCAAAAAATTTCTATGATTTCCCCATCTCTTAGTATAAATAATGAAATAGTTGAAGAAGTTGATCATCATAAAGCCTTGGTGTCATTGTAGACAATAATTGTCATGGTCCTTCTCATGTCACAATGCTTTGCAAACGTCTGTCTCAAAAGATTCACCAGCTTTCAAAACTAAAATATTTCTTAGACCAACATTGTCGTAAGCTGTTTTTTACTTCGTACATTGAATCTCATTTTGAATTACTCTTCTACATTGGGGATTCGGCCAGTTTATAACGTATTAAAACCACTCTTCAGTCTTCATAGACGGGCTGTGAAACTCGTTCTTCTTCAAACTAAACTGTAACTCCCTCTGATTATAAACGTTTAGACATTTTGCCTCTAAATGGAAACTCACTTAAAAACAAAGCAATTTTCATGTTAAGATAATGTCCCAATCAAGCACCACCAACTTTGAAAAATAATTTAAACGAACCCGATTCGCAATATCAGAAAGATTCAGATACCCCTACCGAGGATTGATCTTTTTAAATCTAGCCCATTTACTCTGGTGGGTTGTTTGTGGAATGACCTAGTGTCTTCATTTAATGTAATTTCTAGTCTAAACGTTTTCAAAAAACAATACTTCCATATCTGATGCTACGCTTTCCTAAACAGTGTGACTAATGAGAAAAATCATATAACCTTCTTTATACGTATTTCCAAATTATTGTTTTGATTTAAGTACAAATTATGTTTAAATTATTGAAAGTTCATTTGTATTCCTTCGTTACCCCTCCTATACCTTGTCATGACATACTGTTCACCTGTCCACCTTTCCCTTGACGTCCTTCATTTCTTCTCCTTTTTTTTTTTTTTTTTTTAAATGTATTTGCTGGAAGTTGTTTTTCTCTTTGTGTGTGTGTTGTGTGTGTGTGTGTGTGTGTGTGTGTGTGTGTGTGTGTGGGGTGTGTGTGTGTGAAAGGTTGACTGTCATATTTTTGGGTTGCCTTTTGTATTTCAAAGGGTAATATTCTTTTTACTATTAAGATGGTGGGTTGATTTTGAAGTCACATATTGTTATTTTTTCTGCTTCAATCGAGGGCAAGATGTAAAAAAGCCTGTATTTTGCTTATTCTTTATCCCTCATTAAAAAAGATTCGTTCTTTCGTTCGTTCGTTCTCTCTCTCTCTCTCTCTCTCTCTCTCTTCTCCTTCTCCCCTCTCCTCTCCTCTCTCTCCTCTCTGCCTGTCTGTCTCTCTCTCTCTCTCTCTCTCTCTGCCTGTCTGTCTGTCTGTCTGTCTCTCCTCTCTCTCTCTCTCTCTCTCCTTCTCTCTCTCTCTCGTGACAAGCCAGATGAAGTGTCATAAACCTGCTAAACTGTTTAGAAGAATGTGAGAAGTAGGGGAGAGTATAGAAGGGAACCAGGTGGGGAAGGTGGTAGAGGTTTGAACGGTGCATGCTGTTGAGATGGTGGAAATGGTAGTGGAGGGGGAGGTGGTAAAGGTTTGGGAGTGGAGGTGGAGTGGTGTGGTTTGTGATGGTGGTGGTGGTGGTGGTGGTGGGGGGT
>CM031596.1:69726376-69733876 GCA_018398815.1 Conus ventricosus | reverse complement strand
ATAAAAGAAGAAAGAATGAACAGAAATTGTTGTTTAGGAAATAAATTCCAGCCAAACACTTTGGGTTTCTCTTTGTTTGTTTGTTTTGTTGTTTTGTGGTTTTTTTTCCCCCAAACGATCTTTCATATTTCCCTCCACTACTGACCATGTTGTCTTCCTCCTTCTGCTCCTCCTCCTCCTCCTCCTCCTCCTCCTCCTGTTTCCTCTCATAAAAAGAAATGCATGCAGCGAAATACATACTGTCTTTCAAGGCATGGTATGTTTTTCGCTGTATGCATTTTTTTTATGTCACAATGACTGTATTCAGTGTTTTGACAAAGCAAAACATAATCAATGCGTTGTCTCCAGGAAGGTGCATGGTTGTTCTTCACTGTTCCCATCTTTCATTGCTTGTTTGATCGACTGCTTTTGTATCATTTGGTTCTGCGCGTTTTGTTGTGGCCAGACACACTGTGTGGTTCTCCTCTCCTCTCTCTCTCTCCCTCTCTCTCTCTCTCTCTCTCTCTCTGTTTCGTTTATATTTAAACTTCACCAACACCACTACCAATAATGCGACTAACGTACAAATCAATAACCACCTCCTCTCCCTCCTCCTGCTTCTCCGCCCCCTTCTTTTTCCTCCTTCTCCTCTGCTCCTCCTTTCCACTCCTCTTTCCTTTCTCCTCCTCTTTTCCTCCTCCTCCCCCTCTCCTCTTCTTGCACGCCCCCCCCCCCCCCCCCCCCCTCCCGCTTTCCCCCTTTCTCTTCTTCCTCGTCACCTCCTCCACCTCCTCTTCCTCTCAACCCCGCTCTCCTTTTCTCTCCCTCCTGCTCCACTCTCCCCCCCCCCTGTCCCCCTTCTCCCCGCCCCCTCCCCCTTGTACCTCTCCCACCTCTCCTCTTCCTCCTCCCTCTTTACATGCTGTCTTCCTCCCTCTGCTCATCCTCCTCCTCTTTTCTCCTCGTTTTCCTCCTTCCCTCTCACTCCTCCTCCTCCTCCTCCTCCTCCTCCTCTGCGTCTTCTCCACCTCCTCTCCCCTCCTCATCCTCTTTCCCTCACCCCTTCCCCTTCACGCTTCCTCCTTCCTACTAGCGTTCCTGCTCTTCTCTTCTGATTCCGTGTCCTCCTCCCTACTTCCTCCCGTCCTCCATCTGCTTCCTCATCCTCCCTACTTCCTCCCCTCCTCCATCTGCTCCTCATCCTCCCTACTTCCTCCACTCCTTCATCTGCTCCTCTCCTCCCTACTTCCTCCACTCCTTCATCTGCTCCTCATCCTCCCTACTTTCTTCCCTCCTCCATCTACTCCTCATCCTCCCTACATTCTTCCCTCCTTCATCTGCTCCTCATCCTCCCTACTTCCTCCCTCCTCCATCTGCTCCTCATCCTCCTACTTTCTTCCCTCCTCCACCTGCTCCTCATCCTCCCTACTTCCTCCCCTCCTCCATCTGCTCCTCATCCTCCCTACTTCCTCCCCTCCTCCACCTGCTCCTCATCCTCCCTACTTTCCTCCTCTCCTCCATCTGCTCCTCATCCTCCCTACATTCTTCCCTCCTTCATCTGCTCCTCATCCTCCCTACTTTCCTCCTCTCCTCCATCTGCTCCTCATCCTCCCTACATTCTTCCCTCCTCCATCTGCTCCTCATCCTCCTACATTCTTCCCTCCTTCATCTGCTCCTCATCCTCCCTACTTTCCTCCTCTCCTCCATCTGCTCCTCATCCCCCTACATTCTTCCCTCCTCCATCTGCTCCTCATCCTCCCTACATTCTTCCCTCCTTCATCTGCTCCTCATCCTCCCTACTTTCCTCCTCTCCTCCATCTGCTCCTCATCCTCCCTACATTCTTCCCTCCTCCATCTGCTCCTCATCCTCCCTACATTCTTCCCTCCTCCATCTGCTCCTCATCCTCCCTACATTCTTCCCTCCTCCATCTGCTCCTCATCCTCCCTACTTCCTCCACTCCTTCATCTGCTCCTCATCCTCCCTACTTCCTCCACTCCTTCATCTGCTCCTCATCCTCCCTACTTTCTTCCCCTCCTCCATCTGCTCCTCATCCTCCCTACTTCCTCCCCTCCTTCATCTGCTTCCTCATCCTCCCTACTTTCTTCCCCTCCTTCATCTGCTTCCTCCTATCCTCCCTACTTCCTCCCCTCCTTCATCTGCTTCCTCATCCTCCCTACTTTCTTTCCCCTCCTCCATCTGCTTCCCTCATCCTCCCTACTTTCCTCCCCTCCTTCATCTGCTTCCTCATCCTCCCTACTTTCTTCCCCTCCTCCATCTGCTCCTCATCCTCCCTACTTCCTCCCCTCCTCCATCTGCTCCTCATCCTCCCTACTTCCTCCCCTCCTCCATCTGCTCCTCATCCTCCCTACTTCCTCCCCTCCTCCACCTGCTCCTCATCCTCCCTACTTCCTCCCCTCCTCCATCTGCTCCTCATCCTCCCTACTTCCTCCCCTCCTCCATCTGCTCCTCATCCTCCCTACTTCCTCCCCTCCTCCATCTGCTCCTCATCCTCCCTACTTCCTCCCCTCCTCCACCTGCTCCTCATCCTCCCTACTTCCTCCCCTCCTCCATCTGCTCCTCATCCTCCCTACTTCCTCCCCTCCTCCATCTGCTCCTCATCCTCCCTACTTCCTCCCCTCCTCCATCTGCTCCTCATCCTCCCTACTTCCTCCCCTCCTCCATCTGCTGCTCATCCTCCCTACTTCCTCCCCTCCTCCATCTGCTCCTCATCCTCCCTACTTTCTTCCCTCATCCATCTGCTCCTCATCCTCCCTACTTCCTCCCCTCTTCCATCTGCTCCTCATCCTCCCAACTTTCTTTCCCTCCTCCATCTGCTCCTCATCCTCCCTACTTCCTCCCCTCCTCCATCTGCTCCTCATCCTCCCTACTTTCTTCCCTCCTCCATCTGCTCCTCATCCTCCCTACTTCCTCCCCTTCTCCACCTCTCCTCATCCTGCCTACTTCCTCCCCTCCTCCATCTACTCCTCATCCTCCCTACATTCTCCCCTCCTCCATCTGCTCCTCATCCTCCCTACTTCCTCCCCTCCTTCATCTGCTCCTCATCCTCCCTACTTCCTCCCCTCCTCCATCTGCTCCTCATCCTCCCTACTTCCTCCCCTCCTCCATCTGCTCCTCATCCTCCCTACTTTCTTCCCTCATCCATCTGCTCCTCATCCTCCCTACTTCCTCCCCTCTTCCATCTGCTCCTCATCCCTCCCAACTTTCTTCCCTCCTCCATCTGCTCCTCATCCTCCCCTCCTCCATCTGCTCCTCATCCTCCCTACTTTCTTCCCTCCTCCATCTGCTCCTCATCCTCCCTACTTTCTTCCCTCCTCCACCTGCTCCTCATCCTCCCTAACTTCCTCCCCTCCTCCATCTGCTCCTCATCCTCCCTACTTCCTACCCTCCTTCATCTGCTCCTCATCCTCCCTACTTCCTCCCCTCCTCCATCTGCTCCTCATCCTCCCTACTTCCTCCCCTCCTCATCTGCTCCTCATCCTCCCTACTTCCTCCCCTCCTCCACCTGCTCCTCATCCTCCCTACTTCCTCCCCTCCTCCATGTGCTCCTCATCCTCCCTACTTCCTCCCCTCCTCCACCTGCTCCTCATCCTCCCTACTTCCTCCCCTCCTCCACCTGCTCCTCATCCTCCCTACTTCCTCCCCTCCTCCATCTGCTCCTCATCCTCCCTACTTTCCTCCCCTTCTCCACCTGCTCCTCATCCTCCCTACTTCCTCCCCTCCTCCATCTGCTCCTCATCCTCCCTACATTCTTCCCTCCTCCATCTGCTCCTCATCCTCCCTACTTCCTCCCCCCCTTCATCTGCTCCTCATCCTCCCTACATTCTTCCCTCCTCCATCTGCTCCTCATCCTCCTACTTCCCCCCTCCTCCATCTGCTCCTCATCCTCCCTACTTCCTCCCCTCCTTCATCTGCTCCTCATCCTCCCTACTTTCTTCCCTTCTCCACCTGCTCCTCATCCTCCCTACTTCCTCCCCTCCTCCATCTGCTCCTCATCCTCCCTACTTTCTTCCCTCCTCCATCTGCTCCTCATCCTCCCTACTTCCTCCCCTTCTCCACCTGCTCCTCATCCTCCCTACTTCCTCCCCTCCTCCATCTACTCCTCATCCTCCCTACATTCTCCCCTCCTCCATCTGCTCCTCATCCTCCCTACTTCCTCCCCTCCTTCATCTGCTCCTCATCCTCCCTACTTCCTCCCCTCCTCCATCTGCTCCTCATCCTCCCTACTTCCTCCCCTCCTCCATCTGCTCCTCATCCTCCCTACTTTCTTCCCTCATCCATCTGCTCCTCATCCTCCCTACTTCCTCCCCTCTTCCATCTGCTCCTCATCCTCCCAACTTTCTTCCCTCCTCCATCTGCTCCTCATCCCCCCTCCTCCATCTGCTCCTCATCCTCCCTACTTTCTTCCCTCCTCCATCTGCTCCTCATCCTCCCTACTTTCTTCCCTCCTCCACCTGCTCCTCATCCTCCCTACTTCCTCCCCTCCTCCATCTGCTCCTCATCCTCCCTACTTCCTACCCTCCTTCATCTGCTCCTCATCCTCCCTACTTCCTCCCCTCCTCCATCTGCTCCTCATCCTCCCTACTTCCTCCCCTCCTTCATCTGCTCCTCATCCTCCCTACTTCCTCCCCTCCTCCACCTGCTCCTCATCCTCCCTACTTCCTCCCCTCCTCCATGTGCTCCTCATCCTCCCTACTTCCTCCCCTCCTCCACCTGCTCCTCATCCTCCCTACTTCCTCCCCTCCTCCACCTGCTCCATCATCCTCCCTACTTCCTCCCTCCTCCATCTGCTCCTCATCCTCCCTACTTCCTCCCCTTCTCCATCTGCTCCTCATCCTCCCTACTTCCTCCCCTCCTCCATCTGCCCTCATCTCCCTACATTCTTCTCCTCCTCCATCTGCTCCTCATCCTCCCTACTTCCTCCCCCCCTTCATCTGCTCCTCATCCTCCCTACATTCTTTCCCTCCTCCATCTGCTCCTCATCCTCCCTACTTCCTCCCCTCCTCCATCTGCTCCTCATCCTCCCTACTTCCTCCCCTCCTTCATCTGCTCCTCATCCTCCCTACTTTCTTCCCTTCTCCACCTGCTCCTCATCCTCCCTACTTCCTCCCCCCTCCTCCATCTGCTCCTCATCCTCCCTACTTCCTCCCCTCCTTCATCTGATCCTCATCCTCCCAACCTTTCCTCCCCTCCAGCATCTGCTCCTCATCCTCCCTACTTTCTTCCCTCCTCCATCTGCTCCTCATCCTCCTACTTCTCTCCCTCCTCCATCTGCTCCTCATCCTCCCTACTTTCTTCCCTCCTCCATCTGCTCCTCCATCCTCCCTACTCCGTCCCTCCTCCATCTGCTCCTCATCCTCCCTACTTCTTCCCCTCCTTCATCTGCTCCTCATCCTCCCTACTTCTTCCCCTCCTCCATCTGCTCCTCATCCTCCCTACTTCCTCTCCTCCTTCATCTACTCCTCATCCTCCCTACTTCCTCCCCTTCTCCATCTGCTCCTCATCCTCCCTACTTTCTTCCCTCCTCCATCTGCTCCTCATCCTCCCTACTTCCTCCCTCCTTCATCTACTCCTCATCCTCCCTACTTCCTCTCCTCCTTCATCTACTCCTCATCCTCCCTACTTCCTCTCCTCCTTCATCTGCTCCTCATCCTCCCTACTTCCTCCCCTTCTCCATCTGCTCCTCATCCTCCCTACTTCTCTTTCCCTCCTTCATCTGCTCCTCATCCTCCCTACTTCCTCCCCTCCTTCATCTGCTTCTCATCCTCCCTACTTCCTCCCCTCCTCCATCTGCTCCTCATCCTCCTTACTTCCCCTCCTCCATCTGCTCCTCATCCTCCCTAACTTCCTCCCCTCCTCCATCTGCTCCTCATCCTCCCTACTTCCTCCCCTCCTCCGTCTGCTCCTCATCCTCCCTACTTTCTCCCTCCTCCATCTGCTCCTCATCCTCCCTACTTTCCTTCCCTCCTCCATCTGCTCCTCATCCTCCCTACTTCCTCCCGTCCTCCATCTGCTCCTCATACTCCCTATTTTCTCCCTCCTCCATCTACTCCTCATCCTCCCTACTTCCATATCTCCTCCATCTGCTCCTCATCCTCCCTACTTCCTCCCGTCCTCCATCTACTCCTCATCCTCCCTACTTCCTCCCCTCCTCCATCTACTCCTCATCCTCTCTACTTCCTGCCCTCCTCCATCTACTCCTCGTCCTCCCTACATTCTTCCCTCCTCCATCTACTCCTCATCCTCCCTACTTTCTTCCCTCCTCCATCTGCTCCTCATCCTGCCTACATTCTTCCCTCCTCCATCTGCTCCTCATCCTGCCTACATTCTTCCCTCCTCCATCTGCTCCTCATCCTCCCTACTTTCTTTCCCTCCTCCATCTGCTCCTCATCCTCCCTACTTTCTTCCCTCCTCCATCTCCCTCCTCATCCTCCCTACTTTCTTCCCTCCTCCATCTGCTCCTCATCCTGCCTACATTCTTCCCTCCTCCATCTGCTCATCATCCTCCCTACATTCTTCCCTCCTCCATCTGCTCCTCATCCTCCCTACATTCTTCCCTCCTCCATCTGCTCCTCATCCTCCCTACTTCCTCCCCTCCTCCATCTACTCCTCATCCTCCCTACTTTCTTCCCTCCTCCATCTGCTCCTCATCCTCCCTATCTTTCTTCCCTCCTCCATCTGCTCCTCATCCTTTCTACTTTCTTCCCTCCTCCATCTGCTCCTCATCTCCCTACATTCTTCCCTCCTCCATCTGCTCCTCATCCTCCCTACTTCCTCCCCTCCTCCATCTACTCCTCATCCTCCCTACTTTCTCCCTCCTCCATCTGCTCCCTCATCCTCCCTTCTTTCTTCCCTCCTCCATCTGCTCCTCATCCTCCCTACTTTCTTCCCTCCTCCATCTGCTCCTCATCCTCTCTACATTCTTCCCTCCTCCATCTGCTCCTCATCCTCCCTACATTCTTCCCTCCTCCATCTGCTCCTCATCCTCCCTACTTTCTTCCCCCCTTCCATCTGCTCCTCATCCTCTCTACATTCTTCCCTCCTCCATCTGCTCCTCATCCTCCCTACATTCTTCCCTCCTCCATCTGCTCCTCATCCTCCCTACATTCTTCCCTCCTCCATCTGCTCCTCATCCTCCCTACATTCTTCCCTCCTCCATCTGCTCCTCATCCCCCTACATTCTTCCCTCCTCCATCTGCTCCTCATCCTCCCTACATCTTCCTCCCCTCCTCCTCTGCTCCTCATCCTCCCTACATTCCTCCCCTCCTCCATCTGCTCCTCATCCTCCCTACTCCTCCCCTCCTCCATCTGCTCCTCATCCTCCCTACTCCTCCCCTCCTCCATCTGCTCCTCATCCTCCCTACTTCCTCCCTCCTCCATCTGCTCCTCATCCTCCCTACTTCCTCCCCTCCTCCATCTGCTCCTCATCCTCCCTACTTCCTCCTCTCCTCCATCTGCTCCTCATCCTCCCTACTTTCCTCCTCTCCTCCATCTGCTCCTCA
>CM031596.1:69713876-69723876 GCA_018398815.1 Conus ventricosus | reverse complement strand
AATACTGCTACTAACTACTATACTACTACTGCTGCTGCTGCTGCTGCTGTTGCTGCTGCTGCTCTACTACTACTACTACACATCTTAATCACTTCAACTATAGCTGATGCCTCCATTGTTTTTTGAGTGCTGCTGCACCTGCTGCTATTCCAGCTGTTGCTGCTGCTGCTGGTTTGATTTCTAACCGTATTGATCGTCGTCCCCATCGTCACTCTTCCTGGTTTTTTCTCTCCTTGACTTTTTTCCTTCTCTTCATCACGTGATTCCTCTCCCCTCTAGGGGTGGGGGGCTCCCTTTTCCCGTTTTTCTTCTCCTTCTCCCTTTTGTGATATCGTGGGTGCCCAACAAAAATTTGATGCAAGTTTATAAATAAATAAAAAGATAGATAGTTTAATGAAGATAGAAGAAGATTAGATAAAATAGATAAATGTTCTGTCTGTCGTCTTCTGTCTGCTGTTTCTGCTTGTCTGTGTTGTTCGGGCTTCTGTCTGTCTGATCTCTCTCTTTCTCCTGAAATGTAGATGATAATGTAATAGATAGATAGATAGAAGATATATATGTAGATAAAAAGAAGGTAGTAGGTAGTAGTTTAATAAAAGATAATAGATAAAGTTTTAGGATGGAGGAGGGTTGGATCGAGGGTAGATAGACAGACAGACAACAGAAGACAGACAAAAGGGGAAAGAAAACGTGGGTGGACGCCCCCCCCCCCCCACCACATCCCCCTTTTTTAAACCCCGGTCCACCTTTCCTTCTCCTTTCCCCTTTAAAAAATATAGCTTCAGTTTCTTCCCCCCCCCTTTTCCCTCCTTCTCTTCCCCCTCCTCCTCCTCCTCCCCTCCTCCTTCTCTTCAACCTCCACCCCCCCCCCTTTCCCCCTCCCCCCTCCTCCTCCACCCCCCTTTCCCCCTCCCCTTCTCCTCCATTCAACTTTTTGAGGCGAGAACAGCAGCTGCAAAGAGATCCCCGGGGCGAAAGTGTCAGAGGGGAAAACCCGAATATATCACCAATTCTCTCCCTTTTTGATTACACATTTTTCTTTTTGGGGGAAAAGGAGAGAGAAAAAAAACCCCTTTTTTTTTCTATATTCTTTTCTTTTTTTTAGAGGAGGGTTTTCGCATGACAAAAAGAATTGAAAAACCCGGGGGGGGAAAGGCTGGAGGGGGTTTGGGGGAAGGGGGGGTGGTACCACACACACCCCACACACACACACACACCACACCACACACACCACACATACACGCACACACACGCACACACACCACACCCACAACCACACAACACACACACACACCACACAAAACACGGACCAAAGAAATATTGGAAAAGAAACGCGGGGGGAGAATTGAAAAAAAGGCAGCCTAAATGGCTGTCCATTCATCTTGTGCTGAGGTACACTAAAATCCTCAAAACCAGTCAATGAATGGGAACTGTGGGGAGTGGCCGCGTGATCGTGACATGGAGGGGGGTGGGGTGTCCACATGGGCTGTGGGCGAGCCATTTCTGGGGAGGAGGACCCCCTGTCCTTGTCTGGGTTGTTTGTCCCGAATGATGTTTTTTTGGGCTCAGTGGCAAAGTTCTAGTTTTTTTGTTGTTTTTTGTTTTTTTTGCCCTATGTTTTTGTATGGAAGACTTATGGTGTTTTTAAAAACGCTTTTTTTTCGTATTCTAAATGCATGCATGTGCGCGCGTGCGATGCATGTTTGTGTGTCTGTGTGGGGGCGGGGGGGGGGGGAGCTAGCTTTGTTTAGCCGCATGTGGTGTGTGTGTGTGTGTGTTGGTGTGGTGTGGTGTGTTGGGCATCTCTCTCTCTTCTCTCTTCCCCCTCTCTCTCTCTATTTTCTTTTTTTTTTTCGGGGGGGGGGGGGGGGGGGGGGGGGGACAGTGAGAGAGGGTGGTGGGATGGGGGGGGGGGATACGCACGGAAAAGGGAGGTGACTGTGAGGGGGGGGGAAAGGGATTTTTTGGGTTTTTGGGGGGGGGGGGGGTAAGGATGGGGTGAGGGAAATTTCCCAAATCCGCAGGGAACGCCCTAAAATAGCCCCCTGCAGGGCATCAGCTAGACGAAGTGGTCCCCAAGCTGTCGTTCCGCCACTATCATTGCCCTCTCTGCCGTCAGCTGGTGGGGGGCAATGGCTGTAATCAAAGTCCCTGCGTGAAAGTCGTCTTACTGTTGAGAATAAACGACTGAAGGGAAAAACACACCACGCCGCCACCGCCCCTCAGCGGCCCCCCAGGGGCCAACCCCCCCCCCCCCCTCCCCCCCCCCCCCCCCCCCCCCCCCCCCCCCCCCCCCCCCCCATTTCCCCCCCCAACCCCCCCCCCCCCCCCCCCCCCCCCCCCCTCCCCCCCCCCCCCCAAAACATCATAGTGTGTTCGCGCGCGCGCGCGCGCGTGCGTGCTCGCACGCATACTACATACACACGCGCGCGCACGCACGAACGCACGACCCGCACGCATGATACCGCCGCCAGTAAGCGGGCGCACACAACGTAAACCCACACACAACACACACACAGCTCACCTCGCGCACACACACACACACACCAAAGCCGCACGAGAACGCGCACACACACACAACACCACCCCCCACACCACTTAAAACAGGCATAAAAGGGAAACCAAAAACAAACAGCATGCACACAAAAAAATTTTAACGAAGACGTTACTGTTTCAGTTTTCCTTTTTGTAATAATAACGGCAGCGAGAAGTAAATACACTGGCTAAGGCTACAAAAAACAAGCTGCCTTTAAGGTAACGAACAGCGAGGGATACAACGACAATGACATTTACAAATATAGTCTGTCTTTACAGTAACAGCGGAGACCACAAGGAGAACAGATTTGTTTATACACTTTACCTTCATAGTAACGAGCAGGGAGGAATTCTATGACGAAGACATCTACATGTAAGTCTCCTTTTACAGTAACAGCAGGCAGCAATACAGTAACAATTGTCTGATACCGCCTGCCTTTACAGTTTCTTACAGAGAGGAATACGGTGATTGAGACATTGTTATTTTCATGCAGTATCTAGCAGGGAGGAATATCGTGACAGACATTAGTGTATGAAGTCTGCTTTTACAATATCTAGTAAAGAGGAGTATGGTGACATAGATTAATTCAAGCAGTTTACTTCTACAATATCAGGCACGGAGGAATATGGTGACCGACATTAATCATACAGTTTACTTTTACAATATCTAGTACAAAGAAATATGGTGATAGACAATAATTCATGCAGAGTACTGTTACAATATCTAGTAAGGATGAATATGGCGACAGGCATTAATTCATGCAGTTTACTTTGACAGTATCTAGTAAGGAAGAACAGACATTAACTCATGCAGTTTACTTTGACAATACGAGCTATCAGGCACGGAGAAATATGGTGACAGACATTAATTCATGCAGTTTACTTTGACAATATATAGTAAGGAAGAACAGACATTAATTCGTGCAGTTTACTTTTGCAATATATAGTAATGCTGAACAATTAAGTAGTGGGTGAAAACAAGTGCAGGCTAACAATTCTTCAGTCGTTATAGTAATGACTTGACAAAGATTTGAACTTTAAAAAAAATTTGAAGATGAAGAAAATGGGGGAATATAATATTATTATAAATATGAGAAGCCCTTCACTAGCTGCCTGAGGGAACCATCGTAATCCCTCTCAAAGGCACATTTATTTGTATTGCCTGCTCCTAGGCCTTTCGTCCGCTGGATCGGACTCATCAGGGAGACACGGCTAATTGTGTCTGTGCTCTTGGTGTCAAATAGAGACACACCACAGTCCATAATTCTGTGGTGTTCTCACCACCAAGGGTTCGAAAAAAGAATCCAACAGCAGCCTCAAAGCAGCCAGTGAAGGGTAATAAAATGGAACAAAGCAAAAGTGTGGAGAGGAAAAAAGTAGCTGAAAAACTAAAAGCATTATTCAAACAGTATAAAATATAGGGGACAATCTTTGAGCCTATGCTTGAGGATCCATTCAAGGATGCAAGGGAGGTCAAAAGATATGGAACAGTCTGAGTGGTCAGCTCTGCTGTCCAATAACCCAAGCATTGTGAGTGGCTAAGAACTGCACAGAACAACCTTTACTTGGATCTCCTAAGAGATGCAATCTCCCACTGATTGACCAAACAATATAATGCTGAACAATTAAGTAGTGGGTGAAAACAAGTGCAGGCTAACAATTCTTCAGTCGTTATAGTAATGACTTGACAAAGATTTGAACTTTAAAAAAAAATAAAAAAATTTGAAGATGAAGAAAATGGGGGAATATAATATTATTATAAATATGAGAAGCCTTCACTAGCTGCCTGAGGGAACCATCGTAATCCCTCTCAAAGGCACATTTATTTGTTTGCCTGCTCCTAGGCCTTTCGTCCGCTGGATCGGATTCATCAGGGAGACACGGCTAATTGTGTCTGTGCTCTTGGTGTCAAATAGAGACACACCACAGTCCATAATTCTGTGGTGTTCTCACCACCAAGGGTTCGAAAAAAGAATCCAACAGCAGCCTCAAAGCAGCCAGTATAGTAAGGAAGAACAGACATTAATTCGTAAGGAAGAACAGACATTAATTCGTGCAGTTTACTTTTACAGTATATAGTAAGGAAGAACAGACATTGATTCATGCAGTTTACTTTGACAATATCAGGCACGGAGGAATATGGTGACAGACATCAATTCATTCAGTTTACTTTTACAATATCTTGAAAGGGGGGGGGGGGGGGGATACCGTGACAGACATTCATTCATGAGTTTGCTGTTATGATATGTAGCAGGGAAGAATACCGTGACAGGCATTAATTCATGCACTTTGCTTTTACAACATCTAGCAGGGAAGAACATGGTGACACACATTAATTCATGCATTTCGCTTTTTCAACATCTAGTGGGGAGGGGGGGGGGGGGGGTGGTACCGTGACAGACATTAATTCATTCAGTTTTGCTTTTACGCTATCTAGCAGGGAGGAATATGGTGTCAAAGACATAATCCATGCTGTCAGTCGTTACTCTTTCAGCAGGGGAGATAATAGTGATCATGGCACAAAAGAATTCTGCTCTTACGTGTGTCTTATGAGAGCGTTGTTACTTGTTTGTGTGTGTGTTGTGTGTGTGTGTGTGTGTGTGTGTGTGTGTGTGTGTGTTCTTTTAATCTTTAATTTAATGTCTATCCACTTTACAGTGATCTTAGAAAATTCATGCAGTTTACATTTACAATATCTTGAAAGGGGGGGGGGGGGGGATACCGTGACAGACGTGCGTGCGTGCGTGCGTGCGTGCGTGTGTGTGGTGTGTGTGTGTGTGTGTGTGTGTGTGTGTGTGTGTGTGTGTGTGTGTGTGTGTGTGTGTGTGTGTGTTTGAGAAAGTTTCGGATTGAGACAAGGAAAAGAGAATCACAGCTACGCCGTATTTTAATAGAAAGGTTAATTTCGCCTTAGACTGAGCATAAATATAGAAGACACAATTTGTTTTGTTTGTATCTTAGATGAAGTGCATTTGAAACAGAAAGAAGCTAACTCAGAAACTAACATTGTTTTAACTTCGTCTTTGTTTTTCATTTGTCGCTTTTACATATAAGTTAAGTTAAACTGTATGATTCGCCGAGTGTTGTCTATTAATTTCTGTTCATCTGTCTCTTCAACCTGTAAAGTCCAGCAGTACGATTCGCCGAATCTTGTCTATTTTCTGACGATTTTCCGATAGGGGAAATGCGCGAGATTCAGCTGTTGCTGAGAAATAACACTCTTTCGACACTTGGCGATGGTTGTCAGCGTGACATGAGCATTTTCTCTCTGTTTTTCCACCCTCCAATCTGGTGGAAACTCGATGCCAGTGCAAATACAAACCCCACTTATTGTCACCTTAATATGATCGGGTTCTATGTTTTCTTCTGTGTTATTTTGAGAGAGGAAGAGGAGAGAGAGAGAGAGAGAGAGAGAGAGAGAGAGAGAGAGACAGAGAGAGAGAGAGAGCGAGAGGAGAGAGAGAGAGCTTTAATCCTAACCAGAGAGAGAGAGATGGGGGGGGGGGGGGGGGGGGGGGGGCAGAAACACAGACAGACACAGACACAGAGCAAAGTTGCAGCTTCGATGGATGAAATGAAGACACGAAAAACGTTGACATTTTACTTCACCTTCGTATCCCCTTCCCCCACCCACCCCCATCCGCTTACCCCTACACCCTCCACCTCCACTCCCACCTTGCTCTTCCACTGATCTCCAGGCGGTTTTCCCACCTAACCCTCCACCACCACCACCACCACCACCCCAACCTCCTCTCGCCCGCCTTCGCCACGCACATCTCCCTACCCCCACCCCCCCCCCCCCCCCCCCCCCCCCCTTCTCTTTTCCACCCAGCCCCCACCCACTCCGTTTTTGTGAATGAAGTTGTCTGGCCGCGTGTGTCCTTGCGACAAAGTCTCGAATTTATTCGTTTGTTGTGTTGCGAAACTAGGCCAAGCACGTGAAGAGGCAAGGAGGGAACGGCAGTCTGGAATAAGGAGGCGGGGGAGGTTGGCGTGCTCACGCGACTTCCTTCGCGTGTGCCGTCGCACGTTCGTTCGTCGTCAAAGACAATTCACCGCCACCTTCCCGTCTTCCGTCCTTCCTTCCTTCCTTCCTCCCCTTCCACTTCACACTTGGTTTAGGTGCACTTGCACGTGCGGGGGAGTATATACAACTTGTTCAATTTTTTTTTTTTAAAGGTGTTCAATTCAATCGAAACCATTGTATATGTCTGGAGATTAACCCACGTGTGTGTGTCCTTGGCGGAGGGATAGGAAATAAGAAGTTGCCACACATTCCCACCCACGCGTTATTGTTCGAATATTGACCACTTCGTTGGCGAAAAGATAGAGTGGTTATTTTTCTTCTTTCTTACCTTTTTTTTTCTTTTGCCCATGGGGGGAGGCGGGGGTCGAGCGGAAGTCGGCCTACCTTTATTTAGGTCAGGATTCAAGGATATCTTTTATTTTGAGCTAGGAACAGCGTCCGCATTGTTTTTGGATATCCGTAGTGCGAATTGTTTCAAGTGCGTGGGATCTTTTAAATGTGGGTTTGTTTGATTGTTAGTTACGCTTGTGTGTGTGTGTGTGTGTGTGTGTGTGTGTGTGTGTGTGTGTGTGATTTGTTGGGGGGTTGGGGATGGGGGTGTTATCGGAAACGCTAGAGCGGGAAGGGCCAGGTGGGGGGAGGGGGGGGAGGAGAGAGGAGCGCAGAATAAGGAAAAGAGGGGATGTGTCTTCCAGACAGGAGGTCAAAAGGTTTCCTTTCTTTGCACGTGATCCACACTCAATGATACTTTCCTAATCTCAAATCTCTCTCCCTCTCCTCTTCTCTCTCTCTCTCTCTCTCCTCTCTCTCTCTCTCTCTCTCTCTCTCTCTCTCTCTCTCTCTCTCTCTCTCTCTCTCTCTCTCTCTCTCTTTTCATCTGTCTGTCATTCTGTCTGTCTGTCTGTCTGTCTGTCTGTCTGTCTCTCTCTCTCTCTCTCTCTCTCTCTCTCTCTCTCTCTCTCTCTCTCACTCTCTCTCTCTCTCTCTCTCTCCCACCTCTCTCTCTCTAGCCATGTGTGTGTGTGTATGTGTTGTGTGTGTAAGAGAGAGAGAGAGAGAGAGGGGAGAGAGAGAGAGAGAGAAGAGAGAGAGGAGAGAGAGAATAACGAAATGTTTAGCGCTTTTTTTTCTCCAGAAGAGCGCTTTTGGTACGTTAACAAAAAAAAAGATTCCACAGAACATGAATACAAGTCTATAAATCAATGAACAAATCAGATCACACCACCACTACCCAGCCCCCCTTCCACTCTCTCCTTCACCCTCTCCTCTGCTCACCTGTCCCCTGCTCCTTCTACCATGAAAGATAAAAAGCAAACAATTTTTTTTTTACAAATGTCATAGACGCACACGCATCGCATGCACACATACACACACACACGCGCGCGTACACACACACACACACCACACACACACACACACACACACACACACACACACACACGGATCGCGCGCGCGCTCACACACACGCGCGCGCGCGCGCACACACACACACACAAGATGGCGGACAGCGATAAAGCCTAGTATCAGGCTCTCCTGATTTTTTCCGCTGAACTACCGTCAGTATGACAAGACTGACACGTTCTCGCAGCATGGGCAGCCGTTCAGCGACGACAATCACACCGGAAGTTAAGGGAAACGGCGCCAAGAAGGAAAGCAACGAGGATTGCCTCCTTAAAAAAAACGTTGATTCGATCGGCAAGGAAAGCAGCTCAGCATGATACAAGAAGGGGACAAGTCATCAAACAGCAAGACTGATGTTCACTCTCCACCGGACACAGTAAGTGAAATAAGAGACTTGAAAACTGTTATCGAATCGCTATCAAAACGCATATACTCACTTTAAGACATCGTACGCGAGCAGAATAAGATGATCACAGACATGGGCAGGTCTAATGTAACCATGGCGCTAACAGACAACCAAACACAAACAGAAAATGCTAGCGCTGCGTCTCCGAGTCCTCGTAGACCTACCTTTCCCTTGTATGCTGATGCAGTGAAATCCAGTCGACATGACCCAAAAGCAGCTTCCGCATCAGAAGCAAACAAAAAGATCTTAAGTAAAATCAAAAGAGAAGAATGAAGGCCCAGAACGCATAAAAAATGACATCAGGAGTTCTCATGACGTTAGAGTTCGATCAGAAAAAACACAGAACAATATTAGATCCAAACAAGAAGAGAAACAAGACTTGCCCAGGGTCGCGATCTTTCATGATTCTGTTTTTAAGGGAGTGAATGGAAAGAGACTAGGCCAGTCTTACGGTTTTGATACGAAGACGTGCTAATACCTTTACAACAGAGGAGCTTACACAGACGCTTCAGTCCACTCTTTCCATGGATGAGAAACCACTGGATGCGGTGCTTATCCACTGCGGTATAAATGACATTCAAAAGAAGGACCCTGAACTTGCCAGCACAGCGTTTTCCTCGTGCATCAAAAACATTGTCACCAGCCACCCCAACGTAAAGGTTTTTATTAGCAAGCTCTCACCTGTCAGAGATTCAAAACTAGAAGTCAAGCGGGAGCTGTTCAATGCATTGGTAACAACAAAACTATTTGGAATTAAAAACATATCATTTGTCTCTCATTAGATGGTATTTCAAATGAAATATTAAGTCATTTCCCCAAAATGTCATACAATTTCTACATTTGTTTTTTCCAAAAATGTTGGGACAGTTGCAAAATACCCCTAATTTGGAAACACTCAATTATAATTCCTATTCATAAAAAAGGAAAACCACTCAGTGATATAAACAGCTATCGACCAATATCATTAACATCTAACACATGTAAATTGATGGAAAAGAAAGTGTTTAAAAAGACTAATTCATCATTGCAATAAAAACTGCATCATTCCTATCAACCAAGCTGCATTCCAAGCAGGCAGATCTACAATTGAACACTTAGTAAAACTTACAACACATGTAAAACATCAATTTGCACGTCGTAAGAACATACTCGCTTCTTTTTTTGACATTCGTAAAGCCTGTGGAAAAAGTGTGGCACAAACGACTAATGTGCAAATTAAAGAATGTTGGAATCAGTGGGAACATGTACAATTTTGTTCAAGATTTTCTACAAGGTAGGCACATTCAAGCAAAAATTAAAAATACGTATTCCAACCCAAGACCTTTTCAAATGGGTTTACCCCAAGGTTCAGTAATTTCCCCGATATTATTTAATATTTTAATCTCTGACCTCCTAAAGGTCTTTCTAAAGATACTGAAGTGGCTCAATTTGCTGATGATATATGCCTATGGACAAAAGTGACAATGAAAAGAAATACACCATCAAGATCACTAAATTACATCAAAATAAAGTATCAACTTGAATTAAACAAGAACAATGATTTTTTAAATGTAAATGGTCTTTCTCTTTCCCCAGAAAAAAACAAATATGATTCTCTTTAATGCTGGTTACGATCCAGGACAACTTCCTAC
>CM031596.1:69706376-69708876 GCA_018398815.1 Conus ventricosus | reverse complement strand
AGGTCTGGTTCAACTGCCTGCAGGTCAGAGCCAGACCCCCGACACCTTGAGCTCTGGCATCAAGACGGTACACGCTTACTGTTGTTCGAATCAAAAGGATGGGGCTGGTGATGACGGTGTAGGGTGGTGTGGTGGAGATGGTTGTGGTGGTGGTGGTGGTGGTTGGTGCTGGTGGTGGTGCTGCTGCTGCTGCTGCTGCTGCTGCTAGTGTGGGGATGGAGAGGAAGAAGAGGAAGAAGAAAAAAAACTCGGACAGGAGACAAAGACAAAGGCGGAGTAGAAAAGGGATAAAGTAAGGAAAATGAGCAAGATGACCACGATACCGATTGATGATGAAGAAGATGAAGACGATGACGACGATGATGATGATGATGATGATGAAGACGATGATGATGATGATGATGATGATGATGATGATGATGATGAGATGATGATGATGATGATGATAAAAGAAAGAAAGACATTATGGCTACAATGGTGATAAAGATATGTGATGACAGTGATAATGAGAAATTAAGATGATGGCTCAGTGGTGATTGAGAAGGCTGTCGACGATGATCCGATCATCATCACCATGATAGAGAAAGCGCACGTGAAGAACAAACAACTGCTGTTCTCCAGAGGAAGAAGAAGAAGAAGGAGGAGGAGGAGGAGGAGGAGGAGGAGAAAAGGAGAAGGAGATGGTTTCTTTGTTTTCGAAAGAGAGGAACTTACGATGTCTACGTTGTAGTTCAGCTGAGGATCATTTCCTGGCAGCGAGATATCTAGGATCTTGTGACGGAAGCGAAGCGGACAAACCCATGCATTTCCGAGATTTTGCATCGTTTTCTCCCGTAGGGGTAAGACGTACGTGCTGGACTGGTTTGGACTCGTGTCAAACAACGATCTGTGTGTGTGTGTGTGTGTGTGTGTGTGTGTGTGTGTGTGTGTGTGTGTGTGTGAGTGTGTGTGAGTGTGTGTGTGTGTGTGTGTGTGTGTTGTTGTTGTTGTGTTGTTGTTGTTGTTGTTGTTGTTGTAGAAGGAAGCTCATCAAATCAACGTCCACCTTGCTTTGTCGGTTCACAGGAGATACTTCGCCAACCACGCACCTCGCGGAAACGTTCCTAGCATTTCTCGCGGTAAAGAAACGCGTCGCTTGGCTGAATCTTTTAAGCAGAGAGAGAGAGAGAGAGAAACAGAGAGAGAGAGAGAGAGAGAGAGAGAGGAGAGAGAGAGAGAGAGAGACAGACAGACAGACAGAGAGAGAGAGGGGGGGGGGGGGAGAGAGAGAGCTTACAATACCAGTACGTTGTGGAGGAGCCCGTGAATGAACTAAAAGGTAATGACTGGCTTCGAGAACAGGTTTCGCCCCATTAATTAAACAATTTGACACCGTAGGTTTGCTCGTAAGACTTCTTCTTATTGTCCTTTTCCCGTTGTACTGTGAATCACTGCTGTTTCCATATTTCTTGTTTGTGGGTAAATTTAGTACTATATTACAAGCCATTTGGACTCGTAGAGTGACTCGTAGTGGGAATGAATAGAGTGGAAAAAAAGAACTCACACCATGCTGACTATTAAGTGCTCGCACCGCACACTGAAATAGACGATTTATGGGCGTGTTTGTGACTCTGGGAACAATCGTTGTGGGCTTATGTTTCAGTGGACTTCTTTCACACACACACACACACACACACACACACACACACAACGCACGCACGCACGCACGCACGCACGCACGCACGCACGCGCACGCACGCACGCACGCACACGCACGCACGCACACACACACACGAACACGCACGCACGCACGCACGCACGCACGCACGCACGCACACACACACACACACACACACACACACACACACGGATGTGCGTGAGCGACATTCTCTTGCATTAAAGATAAGGACGAGCGGTTGGTTTGTTCACCCTGTTCATCACCGATGGTTTCCGAATCACGTCCATTGTTTCTGTCCGTCTCGCATTTGTGTTATGTCCATTAACCCACAGCTTGAGTTGACACTATCGTATCAATTTGTTCGTTCCAGCCAGGAGATAAAACAACTGAATGAAGAATAAAAAGAGGACTCGGCTAGCTTGTATGACGCTTGTTCCCCTTACAAATTGATGTTCTAAAATAGTATGTGGGGATGGAGAGAGGGTGGTGATGATCCATTCGTCATTTTCAGTTCTATCGCTTGCTCGAGCGCACGTGGATATGCTCTCTCTCTCTCTCTCTCTCTCTCTCTCTCTCTCTTCTCTCTCTCTTTTCTTCTCCTCTCTCTCTCTCTCTCTCTCTCTCCACCAGCCTCACCCCCATACGCCTACTACAGAAAAGACGTGTCTTGCACATTCATAGCCCCGCAAGGAGAATAGAGAGAAGGAGAGTCACTCAGTTCATCTGCCAATCAGAGGATCTTGCTGTTTCTGATTGGTGGGGAGAAATGGCTGTATATAATCAAAACAGATTTGTTTTCTGACGTCTACCGTCAACGACAATTAATTTTTCTTTTTTTTTTCT
>CM031596.1:69692596-69705376 GCA_018398815.1 Conus ventricosus | reverse complement strand
CCCCCTCAATATAATCTCAAAACATACAAACTTTTTAATACTGACTGTGAATCAACACAAAACAGGATATAAATATTGAGACTGGCAAGGAAATTAAAAAATTTTAATGCCATCAGGACAGCAACTAGTTCAGCTGTAAATATGGAATGACCCTTACCTAAATAATATGATTTTTCAGCTTTGCAATCTGGAATTACAAAGCCAGATCCCGCACTACCATCATCAAGAACTGAGCCGTCAGTGTATACTTTCAAATAGTTAGTAAATTTTTCTTCCATGTCAATTTTGACAGATGCTGCTAACACATGTGTGTGTGTGGGGGCGTGTGTGTGTGTGTGTGTGTGTGTGTGTGTTTTGTGTGTGTGTGTGTGTGTGTGTGTTGTGTGTTGTTGTGTGTGTGTGTGTGCGTGTGTGTGTGTGTGTGTCTGTATGTGTGTGTGGAGGGGGTGGGGTGTGGGTGAGGGGGGTGAGGGGGGCGGGAGAGTGCGGGGTCTTTGACAACTTCACGACAATCTTGGCTAGGAGGAGGGGCGCGAAGAGAGAGAGAGAGAGAGAGAGAGAGAGAGAGAGAGAGAGAGAGAGAGAGAGAGAGAGAGAGAAAAGAGAGTAAGAGACAAAGAGACAGAAAGACAGACGGACAGATACAGAGAGACGGACAGACGACAAACAGACAGACAGACAGCCTGAGACAGAGACAAAGAAAAAGACAGAGACAGAGACTGACAAAGTCACATACAGAGAGACAGAGACAGAAAGGAGACAGAAACACACAGAGACAGAACTGAGAGAAACACACACAAATACATAGAGAGAGACAGAGACACAGAGACAGAGACTGAGAGAGAGAGAGGGAGAGAGAGAGAGTGACAGAAACAGACAGAGACAGACAGAGACAGAGGCAGCGAGGTCGAGATAGAAAAGGAAAAAACAAATATACAGACAGAGATGGAGCAATGCGCGTAAAACACACACACACACACACACACACACACACACACACACACACACACACACACACACACACACACATACACACACACAGAGAGAGAGGGGAAGAGAGAGAGAGAGAGAGAGAGAGAGAGAGAGAGAGAGAGAGAGAGAGAGAGAGAGAGAGAGAATATGAGATATGATTTTTCTTTGTGTGTGGCGCGATTTTTGCCTGCTAATGTTCCATATCCTAGCAAGCGGGAAAGGTGGCGGGGAAAAGTGGAATATTGCAAGGTGGAATATTACACCACCACCACCACCACCACCACCACCAACAACAACAACAACAAATGATAGGACAGAGTGACATCGCCATTATTTTCTCCATTAAAAGTTCGTTAGGGGGAAGCTAGTTCACTTCTTATCCTTCTTTTCTTTTTTTTCTCTCTATTAAATACAATTAGCCTGCGTATGCGCATGTCTCGTTTTTTCATTTTAAAAAACAAACAAGCAAACATGACGCGGTGTATTTGGCAGCTTAGATATTTTTGATGCTGTAAATAAAAAGTTATGTCGAAAATAAATACAGTAAAAGGGAAGAAAAAACCAGGCTAAACACGACCTGGCACACAGCTAGACATGTGCCTCAACGGGAAAAACAACAAGAAGAAGCAGTAAAAGGGAAGACAAACCAGGCTAAACACGACCTGGCACACAGCTAGACATGTGCCTCAACGGGAAAAACAACAAGAAGAAGCAGTAAAAGGGAAGAAAAACCAGGCTAATCACGACCTGGCACACAGCTAGACATGTGCCTCAACGGGAAAAACAACAAGAAGAAGCATAAAAGGGAAGACAAACCAGGCTAAACACGACCTGGCACACAGCTAGACATGTGCCTCAACGAGAAAAACAACAAGAAGAAGCAGTAAAAGGGAAGACGAACCAGGCTAAACACGACCTGGCACACAGCTAGACATGTGCCCTCACGGGAAAAACAACAAGAAAAAGCAAGCAAACAAACAAACAAACAATCGGCCAATACGTAATCACTATCTATCAATCAACTGTTTTGGGCCCCTTTTAGCTTCATCCGTCACCATCGTCATCCGGGCTGTGTGACGTTTCCGTTGCTTCTGACTCAACCACTGTCGCCACCACCACCACCAAAACCAACACCCCCACCACCACTTCCACCACCACCTCCACTACCCCCCACCACCACACCAAAACAACCACCACCACCACACCAACACCACCACCACCACCTCCACCACCACCACCAACACACCAACACCACCCCACTACCACCACCACTACCACTACCCCACCTCCACTACCAACATCATACCACCACCTCCCCACCACCACTACCACCACCACTACCACCTCCACTACCATTACTACACCACCTCTACCTCCACCACCACCACCTCTACATCCACTGCCACCCACCATCACACCACCACCATCGCCACCACCACCGCCATCTCCACTACAACCCACCTCCACCTCTACTACCACCAACTACCGCCGCCACCACCACCACCACCTCCACTATCACCACCACACCACCACCACCACACTACCACCACCACATCAGCTCCACCTCCACCACTACTACCACCACTATCACCACCACCACTTTCACCATCACCACCACTACCATCACCACATCACCATCACCTCCACCTCCACTACACCACCACCGCCACCACCATCACCTCCATTTCCACCGCTACCACCGCCACATCCACTTCCCACCCTCCACCACCACCTCCACTACACCAGCGAGTCCACCACCACTACCACCACTACACCGCCATCACCACCACCACCACCACCACCACCACCACCATCACAACCACCACCACATCCACCTCCACTACCACCTTTAACCACCTCCACCTCCACTACCACTACCACCATCACAACAGCATGCACCGTTCTACCTCTACCACCTTCGCCACCTGGTTCCCTTCTAATACTCCCCTACTTCTCACATTCTTCTAAACAGTTAGCAGGAAAATGACACTTCATCTGGCTTGTCACGAAAAGAGAGAGAGAGAGAGAGAGAGAGAGAGAGAGAGAGAGAGACAGACAGACAGACAGACAGGCAGAGAGAGAGAGAGAGAGAGAGAGACAGACAGGCAGAGAGGAGAGAGAGAGAGAGAGAGAGAGAGAAAGAGAGAGAGAGAGAGAGAGAGAGAGAAACGAACGAACGAACGAACGAATCTTTTTTAATGAGGGATAAAGAATAAGCACAAAAAACAGGCTTTTTTACATCTTGCCCTCGATGAGCAGAAAAAATAACAATATGTGACTTCAAAATCACCAACCATCTATAAATGAAAAGAATATTAGCCTGAAATACAAAAGGCATCCAAAAATATGACATCAACTTTCACAAACACACACAAACCACACAACACACACACACAACACACACAACAAACACACACACACAAAGAGAAAACAATTCAGCAAATACATTTAAAAAAAAAAAAAAAAAAAAGAGAAGAAAATGAAGGACGTCAATGAAAGGTGGAAGGTGACAGTATGTCATGACAAGTATAGAGAAGGGTAAGAAGGAATACAAAGAACATTCAAATACATTTAAAATCATTTGTATTAAATCAAAACAATAATTTGAAATCGTATAAAGAAGTTATATGATGTTCTCATTAGTCACACTGTTTAGGAACGTAGATCAGATAGAGAAGTATGTTTTTTAAAACGTTTAGACAGAATACATAATGAAGACACTAGTCATTCCACAAACAACCCCCGATGTAAATGAGGCTAGATTTAAAAAGATCAATCCTCGGTAGGGTATCTGAATCTTTCTGATATTGCGAATCAGGTTCGTTTTAAATTTATTTTTCAAAGTTGGTGGTGCTTGATTGACATTATCTTAAACATGAAAATTGCTTTGTTATAAGGTGAGTTTCCATTTTAGAGCAAAATGTCTAAACGTTTATAATCAAGGGAGTTACAGTTGAGATTTGAGAAGAACGAGTTTCACAGCCCGTCTATGAAGACTGAAGAGTGGTTTTTAATCGTTATAACTGGCCGAATCCCACAATGTAGAAGAGTAATTCAAATGAGATTCAATGTACGAAGTAAAAAACAGCTTTACGACAATGTTGGTCTAAGAAATATTTTTAGTTTTGAAAGCTGGTGAATCTTTTGAGACAGACGTTTGCAAAGCATTGTGACATGAGAAGACCATGACAAATTATTGTCTACAATGACACCAAGGACTTTATGATGATCAACTTCTTCAACTATTTCATTATTTATACTAAAGATAGGGAATCATAAGAAATATTTTGACGCTTTTGTCTGGTGGTTATTATCAAGTACTTCGTTTTCTGAGGATGGAGACACATGTGATTGAGTTCAGACCATATGATTAATTTGTTTATACTTTCTTGTAAACTTGCATATACATTTTCAAATTCTTTTATGACTACAGTGTATTGTGGTGTCATCAGCGAACATTTCACAGAGACTATCAATGAATAGAGGTAAACGTTTATATATATGGAAAATAAGTAGGTCCGAGTACTGACCCTGAGGCACACCATGACTAATGGATAATGTAGGAGATACAGATCATTTACTGAGACCATTTGCTTCTACCGGAAAGATATGAAGTAGGAGTTCTAACGAATTCTCTGATAAGTTGTATACCTTAAGCTTTTAAGAGATTGCGGTCAATAACGTCAAAGGCTTCATAAAAATCTACCATGAGAACACCTGTAATTTTGTCGTTATTTATATTAGTGAGCCATTGTCAACTAGATTTGTCAGTGCTGTTTGGCACGAGTGATTAGCCCTAAAACCGATTGGTCTTGATGAAATAAATTGAAAAAATTGAAGTGATCGAGAATATGTTTATTCAGATGGTTTTCCAATGGTTTAGACAGCACAGACAGAATAGAAATGGGCCTGTAGTTAGACGGATCGGTGTGATCACCTGTTTTGTAGATCGGCATTACTCTAGCAATTTAAAAGCCTTGGGGAACTGATTTTTAGAAATGCGAGATTATATATATACGTAAGTGTTTCAGCAATTACAGGGGCTGACAGTTTGAGAATCTTTCCGTCAATGCCATCAAGGCCAGTAGTACTACTTTGCTTTAAGTGAATAAGAGCATTATATACTTCGTGTACACATAACAACGGAATATCTAGAAATGTTGTGATATTTTTGGACTGACAAAAATTCAGAAGAACATCTAAATCGTTTTGTGAGGATCTGTTTGTTTTTATGGTTGAAATTGGCAATATTGCAGAAGTGTGTGTTCAACATTTCAGCTGATATATCTTTCGGTGTTGTAGCACGAGCGTTAGAATGTTTATTGCTAAGCTGATTGATAGCCTTCCAAACTGATCGGTTGTCTGTTTTAGAGTAAAATAAGATCTTTAAAATATTTCTTTTTCGCTGAGCGTTTTAAATAGTTAACAAGATTTCTTGTTTCATAAATTCTATAACGATTACCTGATGCTAGAAGTGAGTCTCTTAAATCCATGGATTTTTCTATATCACTTGTAATCCAAGGCTTTTTTAGGGGTACTTTTGACACGAATTGTTTTTAATAGGACGTGCTTATTGTAAACATTGAGAAAAGTGTGATACCAAACTTCTAAGGCTTCATCGGGATTAGTGAACTGATACACAGAGGAAAGTGAGGAATTCATCAGATCTGTAAGGAACAAGTCTTTATTAAAGTCTGAAAAGTTTCTGTACGTGATATACTTGTGATGATTTGGGGATTTTAACGCCTCGTTTAGACCAAGTAAAACAGACAGGGGAGGTGATCGCTGCATCCAAAAACTGGTGAACATATTTTCTATTATGGTACGTACAGAAGATGTGTAAACATGGTCAATGAGAGTTTGGAAGTAGCAGTGATTCGTGTTGGCTTATCGATTAACTGTGTCAGATTAAAAGAAGTGTAGGTTAGAATCCAGGATTTGTTTGCTTTCAAAAGATCAATGTTAAAATCACCCAGTAAAATAATTTCGTTGAGGTAAGGACGCCTCTTCCTCATTAGAGTAAAGTTATCTATCCAGTCAGCATGTTCTGCTGGGTTTCTGTAAATAAAGCCTAAGAGAGTCGGTTTGGAAGTTTTTAAACTGTAACTCTATCCATAGTGATTCTATATGATATTTTTCGAGCGAAGCGGCTCGATTAAATTTAATAGATTCGTGAACATAAACAAGATAAACCTTGTTTCTCTTGGTCTGGAAGGTCATTTCGAACAAAGTTATAACCAGGCAAAATTAATTCAGCGTCGGAAATATGGTGTGTTAATCTTGTTTCCGCAAAACCAAATAATGGAAACAATTACCATGATTATATAAAACACGAGACACGTCGCATAACTTATTAATCAAACTGTTAATGTTCAGAAATCCAACCTTAAGGCATCTGCAGATGGCCAGACTTCTTTCGTTCGCAACATCTTGACACAATAGCAAAGCAGGAATATAAATTGCAAGAAAAAAGTAATACCAAATACCAACAAGGGATATTGTAATACCAAATAATTTAGTAACAAGTCAACAATGAGGCAAAAATTAACAGACACGTAATCAAAAATACAATAGAAAATGGAACGTATATTATATGCAAAGTTATTTAAGTTTAAAAGATCAATGAAGGCTAATAGGTAATCCACAGTTAAGTAAGCAACAGAAACACACACACAGAAAAAAATCCCGAAAGCAGTCAAAACAACAACAACAAACAAACAAACAAACAAACAAAAAAACAAACAAAAAACTGACAACTGTCGTATCAGTAGGAGCAACCGTACGAATTACTATGACAAAGCCAAGAACAGTCATCTTGGTCCGGCAAGTCTGTGGGTGCTCCATTCAATTCATGCTCATTCTAACATCGATCACAGACCTAATCCCTCACCAACCCCCATCCCATAACAAATATGCACACTCGCGCGTGGCCGCTTCTTAAAGCACGCTTACCGATTATACTTAGGGACAAGAATATGCCCACAATTCGTCACATCACAATCATCAGGGAAATAAAAAGGAAGCATTCAACGACAAATATACAGTTCATGACACATTTTTAAATCATCATTACAGCAAAAGTTATGAGAAAACATGATGACATTAAAATAATATACTTTACAGATTAGGATAAGAAGAGAAAGAGTGCTGCTGAGACAAAAGATGTGATGCCATTTTCAATAATTGTTCACATAAGGGTGAACAGGGTTTGGAGTGCTGAAATTGGTCATTCCAGGCGATCGGTTTGGTTGGGAGAGTGGATGGTTACGTGCGGGGTTTTGATGACAGAAAGAATGTGAAGGAATGTTGTGAACATTTCTGCAGGGAGGGGGTTACTATGGACAACGTGCATTGGGAGAGGGTTGCTGACACCATGGGCTGGTCGGGGGTCATGGGTAGAGAGTGTTGGGAAGGGTTGACAGTGGGTATGATTGGGTGGTAAGGGGTCACTCTGAAATCCCATGGAAACTGATCTTCGAGGTAAAGGGGGGAAATGTTGAAGGGAAGAGGCTGGCGGAAAATCTTCAGAGGCTATGGATAGTTGGTGTGTTCCTGACTGCTTGGGACATTTGAAAAATTAGAGTGATCGAATGACGATGAGTTGGAGACTGACAAGGGGGTATAATTTAATTGCCTTCGTTGTGAAGTTCTTGCAGAGGCTTTTGGATGACTGACCTGAACAGGAGGAAAATGTTCAGCATGATGGTCCATTTCGCCACAGGCTTTTCAGTTGTTTGCAAGTCTTCCAGTACCTCGAATGTTGGGGTGAATTGTATCACTATACAAAGTTTTATCAGCTGCAAAAGTGGGGAAATTATCAATAAGAGTAACTTCATGCTGGTCACACGCTTCTTTTAGATTACGATTTGACGGTAAAATGGAGTTGTTGAAGGAATGTTTGCCTCTGGCTGGTAGGATGGAGCTAAGACTCACACGTGCAGAAGGAAACTTGTGTTTACATAAGATAATGATGTTAGACCATGCACTGACAGACACTGGACCTGATGGACATGAATTAATGCCAACATGTAATATAACATTTTCACATTTGAACAAACAGACAGAGAAGACAGCCATGAATGAATATCTTCAATGGACACTCCAGGAACACAAATTCTTGAATGGTCTTTCATAACTAGGAAATAACGTTTGGGATTAATGAAACGTATTATAGAGTCACCACGAGCAGTACAGTCGTTTCGTTAGAAATGGACATACGACAAAGCGTGTCGATAGGAGACGACTTGGAGACAACATCTGGCTGGTTTATTTGAACATGTTCTTCTTTTTTTGACGATGGGGATTTGGGATTTACAGAATCTGTGTTATCTGTCTCTGATAAAAGAGTGAAGGATTGCTAGTCTGGACAGCGTATTGCATGGATTCTGTCTTGTTGTTGTTGGGTGGATGAGGAGGGAGACAAGTGGAAATGTTTGCATCGCCATGTCGATTAGAAAGGCTATCGGAAGCCTGTAACTCAACATCTGATGTCATATCGGAAGATGTGATGGGCACTGCGCTGGTTTCAGTTACGGTGTTGTCTAGGACGTTGACCTCAGCAACAGGATTGTAATTAGGTTGTAAGAGGGGTAACGCTTCAGTTTGCATTCCAACAGTGTGGACAGACCTGTATTGGGGTTGTGAGAAAGATTTGATTCTGTTTGTGTTCCAACATTGTGGAAAGAGGTATCAACGTTTGATGAACTTGTTTGTGTTTCGGTCGTAACAAGCTCTCTCTGGTATGATTTCACTTTTTTCATTTGAGACTGCAGTGACCCTAGTGGGTTTTGATACAATTATTTTCTTTCAGGAGTTGTTTGTTGGTTGTTTCTAAATTTATTATTTTATTCTTTAGATCATCTAATTTGTCACAGATAGATTAAACTTGTCACATATGTTAGCACGTAGTTCATTTTTAGCTGCAGTTTTTATATCTTCAGTCACTGAATTGATAGCTTCAGGGGAGAGGTCTACAGCGGACATGGAGTTCACAGTCTGTTCCAGCTGAGTCATTCTCCGTTTTAAATGGGTATGGCGTGGAACTGGATTGTCCTTGGCTGGTCTTGTACAGAGAACGTTGACACTGGAGACGAGTTCGTCTGCTGACCGGAGACTTCCCTTTTTTTGCTTTTGGTTTAATTTCCTGTGTCTCGGATTGAATCACTGATGGAGTAGGAGGGAAGATCACGACACCATCATGTATTGACTCATCAGGGCTGGAGTTCAATAGTAAATGAGAATGCACAGGAAGAGATGAGTCATTGCTGCTGCACTGAGTTAAGATTTCCATTTGAGACAGATCAATGTCAGGTTGAATTAGAGGCACAGGATAAGAAACTGAACCGATAAAGGTTAGTGGTGTTTCAAGTAAAGACTGAGACAGCTTTTGAATATTACTATTGACCAAAAAGTTGAAATAAATTGTTTTAAAATTTCACATTCAGAAGTATCCCATTCCGGGCAGTCGATCCCTTGGCAGAGTAGCGTTCCATGTGACTGCACAGTGAATAGAGAGTCAGAGTGATGGACTTGGCTGATGCACAGCAGATACGGAAGACGGATTTTGCAAGGGCTTGGGGCGGGGGAAGGGGATAATAGCTGACGACGAAACGTAAGGCGAGTCATGGTGGTCATATTCGGAGAATGGAAAGAAACTTCGCTGTCATTGTCGATCGCGGAATAGCGGAACAGAAGGCAGTTTCTCCATATGGTAAGTTCATTAGAGCTACAGTGAAATCGTTTTTGAAAATTGTCCATGGTGGGCTTTAATTTATTCCCATCCTGTTCGTCATGTTCAGACACGGAACTGGCCATGTTAGCACCCACGGAACACATTCTACGCCACACACTAAAGTACTCACGCACCGGACCGTCATGACTTGAAGGAACAAAAAAAAAATCACATGACGTTTACTGTAGCGGTATCCATCAACACTGTATTGCAGTTGAAGAAAAGGAATCCAAAGTGAAAACACTTGACACCACCACACTACAATACACAGTACATTACGCACACCACAAGGTCGTGCACCAAACGTTGATGCTGACTTCAGATGACGAGGTGATCGCCAAACTGCGCGGAGTCGAAACGCACTTTTCACGAGAAAAATATATCGACTTGCGCAGAATTATGTCGTCAGTTTGAATATGATGCTCTAAATATGACTTGGTAAAGAATCAATTAATACTTAACAGAAAAATGACTTTTTCTTTGACAAGCGCCACATAAGCAACCTTCTTAATCGTGAGCACCTCTCAGAGAGAGAGCACTCTGAGAGAGAGAGAGAGAGAGAGAGAGAGAGAGAGGAGAGAGAGAGAGAGAGGAGAGAGTTCATTAGTCTAAACTTCAGAGCGGTAGTCGCAAGGTTTAGAAGATGTGGTGTAGAATATGCCGTCTAGTCCGCAGCAGTAACACCTTGGTTAAAACCGAAAATGAAAAAGATGCACAAGAGAGAGAGAGAGAGAGAGAGAGAGAGAGAGAGAGAGAGAGAGAGATTCCCTATACACTCAACTTCAGCGTTGCAGTCTCAAGGTTTAGCAGATGTTGCGTATACTAAAGTAACTAGTCCGCACGCAGTGACATCTTGACGAAACCGAAAAAAGAAAACGATGCACAAGCAAGAGAGAGAGAGAAAGAAGAAGAGAAGAAGAAGAAGAAGAAGAAGAAGGAGAGAGAGAGAGAGGAAGAGAGTAGAGAGGAGAGAGAGAGAGAGAGAGAGAGAGAGAGAGAGAGAGAGAGAGAGAGATTGATTCTCTCTACACAAACTTCAGCGTTGTACTCTCAAGGTTTAGCAGATGTTGGTGTATGGTATAATAGACTAGTCCGCACGCAGTGACACCTTGACGAATCCGAAAATGAAAAAAGATGCACAAGCAAACAGAGGAGAGAGAGAGAGAGAGACGAGAGGAGAGAGAGAGAGAGATGCACTGATATTCCCCCGAAACACCGCCGACCTCTCATCGTCTCATAGCCGGTTGGACGTGGGAGGATGTCGGGCGGCCTGTCGTGGTTTGTCGATCGAGTTGTCCCAGTGCAAACCGCCCTCCTCGCGGGAGCCAGTTATGTCCTTGCCCCGCCCGTGTCTGCCCATCTCTCCACGCCAACCAATTGTGTTGGCTTCCTTCTCCCTTCCACTCTCTCCTCCCTCACTCCATACCTCCACCCCCACCCCCCCCCCCCCCCCGCCTTTCCCCACATCTTAAGCCGCATATTACATTCAAGTACGAGGTGAACGGAATTCAGGTTTTTTTTTCTCCTAAGAATATATTCATGACGAATACGACCCATACCCACGAATTCCGTAAGGATAGGAAGGCCATATTATGATTTCAAAAACACGAATAGTTCTATGTCAAATATTGGTTCTTGTGATTCTGTCTTTTTCTCAACAGGAGGGTTACAATGCTGCCTCTCAAGTGATTTTTTTTCTGAGGCAGGACGGAAATCACCTTTGAGAATGATATTCCATGAGGTTTATGTATATGAAATGCCAAGCACACTGATATAATAATGATTACACTGCGTCTAACCCTAATAGAAGGTTCAAAGCGATAAAAAAAAACACTCGACATATCTACTTTCACGCAGACTGCGGCAAAGTAAAGCTGGTATGATTTGTTACGCAATCACACCCGCTCTACAATCACTATCAAGCATCCCACACCGCCCTCCCTTCCAAATCCCTCCCCTCTGCCTCACTCTGAATATCCAATCCAAAGCAGCCGTGCTTATTTCAGAATACAGATACTAAGCCAACGCATGCATGCGCGTAAACACAACACACACACACACACACACACACACACACCACACACACGGATACATACATATATACATACGTGCATAAAACATATGCGGGTACAAAGCCAGTATGCAGGAAGGAATCACGTAAGTTACGGAAGTCTGGCTCTGTAGACGATTTTGAACTAAGTGGAAGAATGAGAATGGCTAATTCTTAGGCGAGTTTGTTCAAGACAGCTGGTCCGTGACAGGCAAATGCACACTGACCAAACGATTCAGTTCTGGCGTTAGAATACAAAGACACTACCATCGAAGAAGAGCGAAGCTGGCGGATGGCGGTATAGATGTGAAGATATCTTTAAGATATTTGGAATAATGCAAGTGACAGAAGAGAAACAGACAACTGCCGAATTGCGATTGATTCCACATTGATAGGGAGCTAATGAAGAGACCATTAGTGATATATATTGAATTTACTTTTCCGCTTCAAAACTAATCGGTCCGCACATTGTTAACATGTTCTTTTTTTTCATGGGCTGCATTTGCGTTAGCGTTTCACAAGAGCGTGTGATTCCATTTCCACACAGTGTCCTTACCAAACTGTACCCTCCAAGTGAAGTATCCCAGCTTGGAAAGATCGTCGTGCCAAAGAGAATTATACCACTGGTCAACATCCACGCAACAAAATCAATGTACCAAGCAGAAAATAAGAGACCTGGATGCCGGACTACAGAACAACTTCCAGAACTCGGATAAGGTATTTTTGTACGCTTTAGTAATGTCTCCACCACAGATGTCTTTCTAAACTTGCTCCTAATGGAAAAAAGTATAAAGAGTTACGTTTAAAATCATCAAGGACATGTGAAGTGTCTTCAAGTAATCCTTGCCACAGACGCAGAAGGAGAACCAGTGACAGTGGCATTTTTGCTGTTATGATACTGTGGGCTCATGTTCCGCGACTAATAAGCCCATGGCACATCGCCTTCAAAATGACGATTTTGATGCGATGTATCAGCCGCTAACCAACATAATGATTCCATGTTTCGCCGGTGTGCTCGTTCGCTGGC
>CM031596.1:69663917-69673917 GCA_018398815.1 Conus ventricosus | reverse complement strand
TCTGCAGTGGGCTGGACTATTTTCTTCTTCTGTAACTCTGCTTTTATCTCTTCTTCTCCGGTCATTTCTGGGTCGTCCCCTCCACCTTCTCTCTTGCAGGTTCCATCTCAAAACCTGACGAGTGGTGTTAGGTGCTGGTTTATCAAAGCTGTGTTCTGTTCAAGGTGTGTGCTGTTCAACGCCATTTCCTATTCGGTATCTGTGTGGTAACTGACTTCCTTTCCCTTTGCAAAATCTTTTGGTCCATGACTTTGTTGGCCGCTTGGATATTAAATGCGCCTCAGACAGATACTAATGAACGTCTGTATCTCCTGGTGAATCGCTTTGGTCATTTTCCATGTCTAAGAGCCACATGGCAATATGGGTTTGGACGTTAGGATTTATGAGGCACAGTTTGTAAGTGTGCGGATTTCCCGTAAGGTTCCGATGTTCTTCCGCATGACACACTGTGATTTGCCTATCTAGGCAAGCGTATGTATGTTGTTGCCTCCCACCCCACCCGCTCTCCCTTGTCTACCAACCACGCTGTCCAGATATACAAAGGACTCGACCTCTTTCACTGGCTTTCCCCCAGCTGTAATATGGTGTAACATGGTTTTAACATGGTTAACATGGTGTATTGCCAGCTGTGCTGCTGATCATCATGATTGCTGTTTTCCTCTTCTTGACCTTCAGAAAAAAGATAACTCAACGGTGCGGGTGGGATCCAGAGATGTACTGTCATTTACTGCCGTACAAACCAGCTTAGGAATCTGATCGGCACAGGATCTGCCTCATTTAAAAATCTGCCTGTTGGTCTCGGAGCATAATCCCCCCTGCCCACCCCCCCCCCTCCCAAAGAGCTGGAAATAAACCATTCATCAAATGCTGACATTGTGATTGGGCAGCCTTATAGACGAGATTTAGCAAGATGACCGACTTGAACATAACCCAAAGCGCTGGTCAAGCCCTATGAATACAAACGATGCAATCGTTTATCCCCTGAAAATGATCTTATATCAACCCATCTCTAAAGCATGGTACAACAGACAAGAGAAAAAGAAAAATAATTCACTTACAGCAAAAAATCCCTCCTACAGGATCCATAAAAATGGTACAATCAGAATCATTTTATCAAAACATAGACACTGCTTAAAACAGGCACACATGCAGAAGAAAACTAGTACATCAGCGCTAAGAGTAAAGCAGTCTAAAAAGCATTCTTAATCATTTCAGAAATTTCAAATGTTTTGTGAACTTAGATTCGATTTTGCGTACATTGCAACCTGATTTTGCAGGCTTCTATCCTCGCCTTTATGTGGACGGCCGACTGTTCTTATGGGTTCTGTGTTTTCATCCCTTATAATGAGCTGCGATCTTCGAGTTTGACAAAGGTTTGTTTTTGAGGGGAGAGAAAGATGACAATGGAATTGATGTTCTGTGCTAATGGTGCACGCAGGTCGCGCTGACCCGTTGCTCATTGATAGGCTGGCTGTTTGTGATTCAGACAGCATAATCGGAACGGACTTTCAAGAGTTCAAAAGACGGGTTGACTTGCCTGCTGTTGCAGAGGCTGATTTGTTTTATTTGGAAAAACCGCTCGATCTTTCAACAATCCTTCCCTTCACAATGGTAAGCCCGGTTTTCTTTTTCAGATGCTTGCCCCGCGTGCATTTAAAGATTCGGACAGCAATGTTCGAATTAAAGAAACATAATAATAATGACACTGTACTTTCCATTGCCTTCCAAATTGAATCCATAGATCATCAAGCATGTAAAGGGAAATACGTTAGTAAACAATGATGATTATTCTTCTTCCTGTCGACACGTATTGTCAGAAAGCTTTGAAATGCTGAATAGCCCATGTTACGTAAAGAGAGGTCGATTTGTTTTCAAGGAAGTTGAAACTGCAGTGAATCCTTAGACACTCAGCGTGGAACGACGCCAATGCTGACTCGCTCCTCTTCACAACCACGTAACATTATGCTGATGTATAACATGTTGGTAATTTCGCATAACAAGGTCCTCTTTGAAATAACACTGTCACGTAGGTTTTCTTCCTTGCTTGCGTTGTTTCTTATGTGAAGTTGAGACCCCATTTTCTCTTGAATTTTACATTCATCTGCAGAACCCTCTCTCGTTCGCATCTCACACTTAGTTGCAAATCCTTTTCACGATGTCCATGGGAAGTAATTAATTCCATCTTTACGTACAATTATTTCCCTTTACAGGAAAAAAACATAATCTGATGGAGGTCTGCATTCTCCCCAGCGCCCTGTCAGTTTTTTAAAAGTTTGGACTACCACCTAGTAAAGGTTTGGACGTACCACCTGCGGTTTGCACAGTTTTAGGTACTGACATGTTCACACTTCCATTTCTAGAGGACCTTTGAATGAATTATTCTTTGTTCCGTTCAGAAAAGCACTTACGGATGATCCGAATACGCCTGATTTAGAGCAGCAATCACTACACATTGAATTAAGCACCCTTGGACGTGTGCATGAACTACATCTGGTCGAAATTATTAACCGCCCCCCCCCCCCCCCCCTCCAAATTGAAGCTCAAGTCAGTTGGGCTGAGAATGCTTGGCTTTATTCTGGGATAATTAGAAGGCTGCAATGAGAGTCCATACGTTTGAACTGGAATAATTTATGACTGAACCGAGTATACTTGTATTCACAGCAAAGAGGAAATATTGATTAATGGCTGAAAGAGTATGCCTGGCTGTTTCAAACCTGGAACAATTAATAGCTGAACTGAACCTGCCTCTAACCTGCAGTAACTATTAATGCTTGTACTGTGTATGCCTGAGTTTGAACAGTATTTATCACTGGTTGAACTGAGTTTGCCTGGCTCTAACCAGTAATTCTTAATGACTCATCTGAGCTTTCTTGACCTTAAACAGCAACTTTTAATGGTTGAACTGAGCATTCCTGACTCTAAACAGCAACCTTTAATAGATGAAGTGACATTCCTATTTCTAAATAGTAATTTTTCATGCCTGATCTGAGTATGCCTAACTCTAAACAGGAACGATTAATAGCCGAACCGAGCATGCCTCTCTCTCTAAACAATAATTATTAAATAAGAATGTAGGTTTCTGGATTCTGGATTCAACATTAGAAAAATAGTTAAATTAAGGACTGAGAATCAAAAACTTACTGGAGAATATTTCGACAGGGTCGCCGAATCTTCATCAGCTCACTCTTGCTGTTGTCGCCCCACCAGCCTCGCTGCCACAACAGCAACAGTGAGCTGATGAAGACAGGTCGACCCTGCCGAAATATTCTCCAGTAAGTTTTTGATTCTCAGTCCTTAACTATTTTTCTCATGTTGAATCCAGAATCCAGAAACCTACATTCTTATTTAATAATTATTGATTATTATTATTATTAAGTATTAATTATTAATTATGACAGTAAGTTTTTGATTCTGAGTCCTTAACTACTTTTCTAATAACTATTAATGACTGAACTGAGCATACTTGATTCTAAATGATAGATATCAATGGCTAAACTGAGTATGCCTGATTCTAAATAGTAAATTTCAATGGCTGAAGTGAGTATGCCTGACTCTAATCTGTAACTATTGACGGCTGAACACAGGATGCCTTACTCTAAACTGTTAGTATAAATGACTCAAATGAGCACACTCCCGACTCCAAACGGTAACTTTCAGTGGCTGAGCTGAGTATGCCTGGCTCCAAACAGAAACAATCTACGGTCTGAATAAGCTGGATGAAAACCAGCTGGACCGGTAATCGCTGGCTCAGTGGATGGTTTGAACTGACCATGCAAACAGGAACTATGAATAGCTTAACCGAGCATGCTTTGTTGAATGCAGGAATTACAATGTGCCGAACAAGCAGCATGCTTTGTTGAGTGCAGGAAGTACAATGTGCTGAATAAAGCAGCATGCTTTGCTGAGTGCAGGAATTACAATGTGCTGAACAAGCAGCATGCTTTGTTGAGTGCAGGAATTACAATGTGCTGAATAAAGCAGCATGCTTTGCTGAGTGCAGAATTACAATGTGCTGAACAAGCAGCATGCTTTGCTGAGTGCAGGAATTACAATGTGCTGAATAAAGCAGCATGCTTTGCTGAGTGCAGGAATTACAATGTGCTGAACAAGCAGCATGCTTTGTTGAGTGCAGGAATTACAATGTGCTGAATAAATCAGCATGCTTTGCTGAGTGCAGGAATTACAATGTGCTGAACAAGCAGCATGCTTTGTTGAGTGCAGGAATTACAATGTGCCGAACAAGCAGCATGCTTTGCTGAGTGCAGGAATTACAATGTGCTGAACAAGCAGCATGCCTTGCTGAGTGCAGGAATTACAATATGCCGAACAAGCAGCATGCTTTGCTGAGTGCAGGAATTACAATGTGCTGAACAAGCAGCATGCTTTGCTGAGTGAAGGAAATATAATGTGCTGAACAAGCAGCATGCTTTGCTGAGTGCAGGAATTACAATGTGCTGAACAAGCAGCATGCTTTGCTGAGTGAAGGAATTACAATGTGCTGAACAAGCAGCATGCTTTGCTGAGTGCAGGAATTGCAATGTGCTGAACAAGCAGCATGCTTTGCTGAGTGCAGGAATTATAATGTGCTGAATAAAGCAGCATGCTTTGCTGAGTGCAGGAATTATAATGTGCTGAATAAAGCAGAATGCTTTGCTGAGTGCAGGAATTACAATGTGCCGAACAAGCAGCATGCTTTGCTGAGTGCAGGAATTACAATGTGCTGAACAAGCAGCATGCTTTGCTGAGTGTAGGAATTACAATGTGCTGAACAAGCAGCATGCTTTGCTGAGTGCAGGAATTACAATGTGCTGAACAAGCAGCATGCTTTGCTGAGTGCAGGAATTACAATGTGCTGAACAAGCAGCATGCTTTGCTGAGTGCAGGAATTACAATGTGCTGAACAAGCAGCATGCTTTGCTGAGTGCAGGAATTATAATGTGCTGAACAAGCAGCATGCTTTGCTCTGTACAGGTCTAGCTGAGCATCTCTGGATCTGAAGAAAAAATATTAATGATTGAACTGAGCATGCCTTCTGTGAAACTGGAACAATATTAATGACAGAGCCGATCGTTTCTGACTCTAAACAGAACTGAGGCAAGCATCCCCTTCTCTAAACAGGAACAATTAATGACTGAACTTAGCATCCCTGGCTATACATACACATGACTAAAGACTGACCTTAGCTTCTCTGGCTCTAAACCGGAAATATTAACGGCCAAACTGAGCATACTTACCTCTGAAAAAAACAACAACTACTAATGACTGAACGAAGCATCCCTGGCTTTGCACGGGAACTGTTGCTGGTTGAAGTGAGCTTTTATAGCTGTAATTTTGAACTGTTAAAGGCTGACCTGAGTATTCCTGGCTTTGACCAGTACTTAGTAATGGCTGAACCTGTCATCCTTAGCTCCAAATAGGAACTATTGCTGGCGGAATCGATATTCCCTGGTTCCGGACTGGAACTACTGCTGACTGGCTGACTGACTCTACGCAGAAATATCTAGAAGCAAATACGAGTACCGGAAAAAATTAAACATTCTAAGTGGCAGATTCTAGCGGGTTGAACAGAAGTAAGCTGGAGACTAAATAACAACAGCTCTAAAAAGAAGCCACTGAGTGCGTGGTACAGGTTGTACTGAACAAAGCCAGCTTTGATCATGATTACGACCAGCTGATCTGAAAAGTCCAGGCTTCAAACTGGAACTGCTGTTGACACTGTTTCCCGCCTGCACCGTGTCAGGATTGTCATAATGGAACTGACGCTCAGCAGTACTAACCTGATTCACATCGCGGCAACATCTCCGCTGGGTGACCTCCTGGCGGACCTGGAATATGACTGCTCCGAACGAGGTTCTTGTGAACTTTTCGTTCCAATTTTTGAACGTTACAATTAGTGTTGGGAGAATTCGGATAATGATAATTTTGACGGTAGTTTCGCATTAGGGACAATAAGAAACAAGGCAAGAAGTATACGAATCGGGGGGATTGAGAAGGGGGGTTTTATTATATAGTTATTTTTAAAAAAGGGTGGGGCCTTACAAATTTTCCCCTTCCTTTAAGAATTTACAACCACAACCTTTTTAAATTAAATTTTTAATACAGAATTATTTAAATTTTCCCCCTTTCCCCCCAGTTTGGCCCGGATTTTAAAATCTGCAAAGCGTTTTCCGCCCGGGCCTTTAAAAAACTATTTTAAAAAAACTTCCGGGCCCAAAATTTTCAAAGCCCAACCCCCCTCCCCCCTATCCCCCCCCCTCTTTTTTTCCCCCCCCCTTTAAAAAAATAATAATTAGGGCACATACCCCCCCTCAAAACAAACCCCACAAAAAAACAAAAAAAATAAAAAGGGCACACACACCCCACACCCCCCCACCAAACCCCCCCCCCACCCCACCACAAACCAAACCCCCCCCACCACCCACCCCCACACCAACACCCACCCACAAAACCAAAAAACCCACCACACACCAAAACAAATATCCCCCCCCCCCCCCCCCCCCCACCACCCACACAACCCCCAACCACCCCCCAAACCCCAAAACCCCCCAACCCCCCCCCCCCCCCCCCCCCCCCCCCAAATTCAAAAAAACCCAAAAAAAAATAACCCCCCCCAAAACCCCTTTCTGAGCCCCCAAATGACATTTCTTTTTAAACACTTTTTTTTTTTTCTTTTTTTTCCTTCAAAAAAAAACCATAAAACCCAAAAAACCGTTTTTAATTTTAACCCCCCCCAAAAAAAACAAACCCCCCGGGGGGGGAAAAAAAAAAGGGAAAACCCCGGGGGGCCCCCCAAAAAGCCCTGGCCTGGGGGAAAACCCGGTAAACCCCCTCAGGGGAAAAAAAAGGAAGCAGCCCTCATTAGGACAAACGGTTAAAAAGCCCCAAAATGGGGACAAAAAGGGAAAAACCCCCCTGGGGGACAAAAAAAAAAAGGAAAACCCCCAAAAAAACAAAAAAAACCCCCAATGGGACAACACAATAAACCCGGGGGGACAAAACATGGGAAGGGGGCCCCTGGACTGGGGCAAACCAAAGGAAAAGCCCCCACTGGGAAAAATTTTAAGGGGCCCCTGGCACGGGGAAACACAAAAACCCCCGGGGGGCCAAAAAAGTGGGGAAACCCCGGGGGGGCAACACAAGGGGGGAACCCCTGGCCCGGGGAAACCCCAAATAAGGGAGCCCCCCCGGGGAAAACCCAAAAGGGGGGGCAGGCCCGGGGGGGCCCCGGGGCCCGGGGGAAAAAAAAGGAAAACCCCCCGGCCTGGGGAAAAACAAGGGAAGGGAAACCCTGGCACGGGGAAAAAAAGGTAAGGGGCCCGGCACTTGGGACAAAAAAGGTAAAGGGAACCGGGGGGAAAAAAAAAAGGGCCCCCCCTGGGGGGGGGAAAAAAAAGGGGGGCCCTGGCCTGGGGACAACCCAAAGGGAAGGAGCCCCCGGCCTGGGGGCAAACAAGGGAAGGGGGGCCCGGGGAAAAAAAAAGGGAGCCCTGGCTGGGGGAAAAAGGAAGGGGGCCCCCCGGGACAACACAAGGAAGGGCCCCCCCGGGGGAACCCCGGTGGGGACCCCGGGGGCCCCCCCCCCAAAAAAACACCAAACACCCAAAAAAACCCCCCCCCAAAAGGAAATTTTAAAAAAACCAAAAGGGAACCTCACTTTGACACCAGCTCCTTGGGAAAAAAAAAGCAATGAATGAAAAATTTTAAGAACCCCTGTGGACTTTTTGCTTGGGCGGGGGGCAAACCCAAACCAACTGCCACCCACAGTTTTTTTAAAACCCGAGGGGCCCCCAAAGGGAAAACAACCCCGGGGGGAAAAAAAAAGGTAAGCGGGCCCCCGGATGGGGACAAAACAAGGAGGGAACCCCGGAACCCCCAGGGGAAAACAGCCCCCGGCGGGGCAACGGTGGGCCCCACGGGGGAAAACACGGGGGCCCCCGGGGGCTGGGGGGACAACAAAGGTAAGGGGCCCCGGCCGGGGCAAACAAAAAGGGAAGGACCCCCGGGGGGGAAAAAAGGCCCCGGCTGGGGCAAAAAGGGGGGGAAAACCCCCCCCAGGGGCACAAAAAAAAAGGGGTGGTGGGGAAAAAAAACCCCGGAAGGGGTGGCCCGGCCCGGGGAAAAAAGGGAAGGGGACGGGGGGAAAAAAAAAAGGGGGGGGGGGAAAAAAAAAAGGGAAAACCCCCGGCCCGGGGCAAAAAAAAAGGGAAGGGGCCCCGGGAGGGGAAACACGGGAAGGGGGCCCCCGGGACTGGGGAAAAAAGGGGGGGCCTGGGGGGGGCCCGGGAAAAAACCCCACTGGGGGACAAAAAGGAAAGCCCGGGGCCTGGGGGGCCCAAAAGGGAAGCAGCCCGGGGGGGGGAAACAAAAGGTAAAAAACCCAAGCCCCTGGCACTTTGGGGAACCAAGGAAAGGGGCCCCCGGCACTGGGGAAAAACAAAGGGGGAAACCCCCGGCCTGGGGCAACCGGGGGGCGCCCTAAAGGGGGCAAAGGGGGGGCAAAGGGCCTGGGGGAAAAAAAGGGACCCCCGGGGGCCAACCAAAGGAAGGGAGCCCCGGCGGGAACACAAATAGAAACCCGGGGGAAAACCCAAAGGGAAGGAGCCCCTGGGGGGAAAAAAAAAGGTGGGGGGGCCCCGGGGGGAAAAAAGGTTGAAGCCCCCGGCAGGGGGACAAACAAAGGAAGCAGCCCCCCGGGTGGGGCCCAAGGGAAGGGGCCCCCGGCACGGGGGGAAAAAAAAAGCCCTGGGGGAAAACACAAAGGGAAAACCCCCGGCCCGGGGACAACAAAGGAAGGGGGCCCGGTGGGGCAACCAAAGGAGGGAACCCCTGGACTGGGGAAAAAAAAAGGAAAGCGAGCCCCTGGTACTGGGGACAAACAAGGTAAGACAGCCCTGGCACTGGGGACAACACAAGGTAAGACAGCCCTGGTACTGGGGACAACACAGGTAAGCGAGCCCCTGGCACTGGGGACAACACAAGGTAAGACAGCCCTGGTACTGGGGACAACACAAGGTAAGCGAGCCCCTGGCATGGGGGACAACACAAGGTAAGACACCCCCTGGCGCTGGGGACAACACAAGGTAAGCGAGCCCCTGGCACTGGGACAACACAAGGTAAGGGAGCCCTGGCACTGGGGACAACACAGGTAAGCGAGCCCCTGGTACTGGGGACAACACAAGGTAAGCGAGCCCTGGCACTGGGGACAACACAATGGGGTCAGTCTTGGGCTCTGCTTTTGAGGAGTCAGAAGAAAAAGAAACTCATAGGTGGGCGAGCTGAGTATTACAGCTGTTGTAAAGGTGGATTGGTGGATCTGATGTTGGACGTTTGATCTATAGTCAGGCTTGGTTTGCTTTGCTTTATATAGTTGGACCGGTTGATCTTTGTTTGACAAGTCTGTCTTTTGTTCAACTGGTTGATCCGCTGCTTGATCACTTAATCGGTTGTTCCATCAGCTGATCTGTCATGGATAGGTTGATTGTTTTCGAGAGCTGGGCTGTTGGTTGAGAACCTGATCTGTCATCTGACTTGGTTGATTCGTTGGAAAAGTGGTCTGTTGTTTGATTGGGTTGATCTGTACTTTACTTGACTGATCTAACGTTTGATTACTTGAGCTGTTGTTTGATTTGCTGAAATGTTGCTTGACTGATCAATCAGCGATTAACCGATTGATCTGTCGTCCAATTGATCGATCTTTTGCTTGATAGGTTCATCTGTTGTTGAACTGGTTGAATTGTTTGCCTGACCTGCTAAGTGGTTGCCCATGTGTTCATTTAGTTGATCTGTTGTTTGCATGGTTGATCTATTATTTGGTTGGTTGATCTGTTGTGTGGTTGGTTGATTTGTTGTGTGGTTGTTTGATTTGTTGTGTGGTTGGTTGATTTGTTGTGTTGTTGGTTGATCTGTTATTTGGTTGGTTGATCTGTTGTTTGGTTGGTTGATCTGTTGTTTGGTTGATCTGTTGTTTGGTTGGTTGATCTGTTGTTTGGTTGGTTGATCT
>CM031596.1:69623917-69636417 GCA_018398815.1 Conus ventricosus | reverse complement strand
TAAAATATTCTGAGTTTTGAGTTCTCTCTCCTCCTTCTCTCGCGATTTAGATGGCAACATTTGCTTAGAACATTGGCAGTAAAGTTAAAGGGTGCTAAAGGGTAATTGACAAAACCCCTCAAGTATTTTATAATTCAAAAAAGGGAAGTATTTCAAATCTGACTAAATTTTGTACAATAAAAAACTTTTCTGCATAGAAAACTCGCTTTAAGCTCTCTTTTTTTTAAGAAAGTTTTTCTAATGTAAAGAAATTTACAAAAAAAAATCTTGCTTCCGAAAAAACCCCATTTTTCAAAAAAATCGTCTTTTCTTATTCGGGGAATTTTTTCCGAAAATTTGCAATTCAAGCTGGTTTTCATTGTTTAAAAGCCCCAAAATTTAACTTTGCTTTATCTTGAATGGTTTTTTGATCGGGAAAAAAAAAGCCCCCGAAGAGCATTGTTTCTTTTTTTGCCTTCCCCCCCCCCCACCCCTTTTTTTCCTCCCCAAAAAAACCCCCCTTCCTTTCCTTTCTCGCCCCCCCCCCCCAACCCCGCCCCTTTTTCTTTCTGTCTGACTCGCTTGAACAAATGTTTTTTCGTTTTACTGTAAACTTTCGATGACAAAAATACAACGTTTCTTTTTTTGGCCCCAGAGGGCGCTTTAAACTAAAAAAACAAACAGAAAACAAAAAACGATATGTTCATTTTTTTTCCTTTGTGATAAATTTCCCTTCTGTGTGTGGTTGTGTGGTGTGTGTGGTGTGTTGGGGGTGTTGGTGTTGTTGTTGTGGTTGTGTGTGTGTGTGTGTGTGTGTGTGGTGTGTGTGTGTGTGTGGGTGTTTGGGGCCGTAAGGGGCGGGGTGTGTAATGTGTTGTGTGGGGGTGTGTGTGTGTGTGTGTGTGGGTGTTGTGTGTGTGTGTGTGTTGTGTTTGCGAGCGGTTGTGTTGTGTGGTGTGTGGGGTGTGTGTGTGTGTGTGTGTTGGGGTGTGGTGTGGGTTTGGGGGTGTGGGTGTTTTTTGTGTTTGTGTGTGTGGTGTGTGTGTGTGGGGGTGGGTGTGTGGGTGTGTGTGGTGGGGGGTGAATAATTTTAAAAAATTTTAAAAAAAAAATTTATTTAAATTTTTTTTGTTTATTGTTTTTAAAGGGGTTAATATAAAAAAAAATTTTTTATTATTATTTTTTTTTTTTTATTAAGTGTTTTGTGGGTTTGGTTGGTTTTTGGGGGTGTTTTTGGGGTTTAAAAAAAAAAAATTGTTTTTGTTTTTGGGGGGGGGGTTTCCCCCCCTGGGGGTTTGTTTTTACCAAAAAAAAGAAAAGAATCACGCCATTTCTGCAAAAAAACCCTAGAAAAAGATCACGCTTATGCAGCACTGCTATCACCGCATGAAAAAGAATCACGCTGATTGCATGCACGGATATCAGCCGTATGAAAAAGAATCACGCTTATTGTTATGCACTGATATCAACCAAATGAAAAAGAATCACGCTACGCTTTTCGCTATGCACCGATATTAACCAAATGAAAAAGAATCATGCTTATTGCATGCACAGATAATTACCAAATGAAAAAGAATCACGCTTATTGCATGCACTGATATTTACCAAATGGAAAAGAATCACGCTTATGCATGCACTGATATTTACCAAATGAAAAAGAATCACACTTATTGCATTCACTGATATTTACCAAATGAAAAAGAATCACGCTTATTGCATGCACTGATATTTACCAAATGAAAAAGAATCACACTTATTGCATTCACTGATATTTACCAAATGAAAAAGAATCACGCTTATTGCATGCACTGATATTTACCAAATGAAAAAGAATCACGCTATTGCATTCATTGATATTTACCAAATGGAAAAGAATCACGCTTATTGCATGCACTGATATTTACCAAATGAAAAAGAATCACACTTATTGCATGCACTGATATTTACCAAATGAAAAAGAATCACGCTTATTGCTATGCACTGATATTTACCAAATGGAAAAGAATCACGCTTATTGCATGCACTGATATTTACCAAATGAAAAAGAATCACGCTTATTGCTATGCACTGATATTTACCAAATGGAAAAGAATCACGCTTAGTGCATGCACTGATATTTACAAATGAAAAAGAATCACCTTATTGCATGCACTGATATCAACCAAATGAAAAAGAATCACGCTATTGCTATGCACCGATATCAACCAAATGAAAAAGAATCACGCTTATTGCTGTGCACCGATATCAACCAAATGAAAAAGAATCACGCTTATTGCTATGCACTGCTATCAACCAAATGAAAAAGAATCATGCTCATTGCATGCACTGATATCAGCCAATTTGTAAGATGTGGTGCAGAACGGATTGCTGCGAGGATCTACTGGACAAAGGACAGTTCAACGCTGGCAGAGGTCTGCACCCTCCCCGGGTGTCCTTGTACTTACCATTGTTATTATTATTGTTGTTGTTGTTGTTGTTGTTGTTGTTGTTGTTGTAGTTATTGTTGTTGTTATCGTTGTTGTTGTTGTTGTTGTTGATGATGATGATGATGATGAGATGATGATGATATGATGAGAGATGATGATGATGATGATGATGAGATGTTGTTGTTGTTGTTGTTGATGATGATGATGATGATGATGATGATGATGAATGATGATGATGATGATGATGTTGTTGTTTGTTGTTGTTGTTGTTTGTTGTTGTTATTGAGGAGCAGGAGCAGGAGCTGGACCAGAGCAGGAGGAGGGTGTTGTTGCCGCCGCCGCCGCCGCCGCTGCTGCTGCTGCTGCTGCTGTGTTGTTTGTTGTTGTTGTTGTTGTTGATAATGATGAAGATGCTGATGCTGATGGTAATAATGCTGCTGCTGCTGCTGCTGCTGCGCTGCGCTGCTGCTGCTGCTGCTGCTGATGATGGATGTGATGATGATGATGATGATGAGATGATGATGATGATGAATGATGATGATGGAAGTCGTGGCTGCTACCGCCCTTACCTTTGTGTTATTTCATTTCCTTTTAGATGAAAAATCATAATGGCGATGTGTATGACACTGCTGTTACTGTTGTCTCTCTTCAAAGCGAATAAGAAGACCATCGACCTGCTGCAGAGACTAAGGGAGCTCGTTCGATGGACATTGCCAATCTATTAATTCGTTTCTTTTGTTTGCTTGTTTCTCATTTATATCCCTCTCCTCTCCTGTTCTTTTCTTTTCTGTCTTTCTTCCACTCTGTTTTTCGCGCTATTTCTTGAAGGGAAAGAAATCAACATGACCGATGCTTGTGAGACAGGTGGGTGGGGAATGGAAGGGTACACAAATCTTGGACATCGGGAGCTCACTCGCATTTGGGAAATAAACCATTTTCGGGAAACGGGTTTATGGGGCATTCTCCACAGTCATTTTTCAACCCATGTCCGATGGAAAATATTGTGTTAGAAAACAGACCAATACAGCGAAAGTTATGCGTAGTGGCAAGGATGGATTGTATTGCTGCTGCTGCTGCTGCTGCTGCTGCTGCTGCTGCGGCTGATACTGGTGCTGTTGTTGTTACGGATCGTTTCTAACGCGAGTCTTCTTGTTGTGTTTGTTGTCGTTGGTTGGTTGTCTTGTTGCTGCTGATGCCACGGTTGTTGCCGCTTCAAAGCCTGACGGGAAGAGGAGGGGTGGGGTGGTGGTAGTGGTTGGGGGGGGGGGGGGGGGGGGGGGGGAGGGAAGGAGCTTTGCAAGCAAGATGCACCAATCTCCATTGACCACCTTCGTGACAAGAGGAGATACAGCAGATTAAGGACACCTCAGGTGTACATTTCTATCACTGCTATCGCTCTTCACTCGAGATCTCGCGAGGTCAGGGAAGGCAGGCCAGCACGGGGCACTAGTTCGTACCAACTCAGACTTGTGTGACTTCGATCGTTTGCATACCCGCCCCCCTCCCCTCCCCGCCCCCCCTTCCCCGTTGGCCCTCCCTTTAACTCACAGACCCGATAATCTAGAAGTTATTTCCACTGACTTTCCGTGGCGCCTGCAAGTCTGTACAGAACGCTGAATCCCTCTCCCGTTATCTGGAGTCAACATTAGCCGTAGACTTAGCAGTGACCTAACCCTCGTCGAGAGCAGATACACATGTCCAAATGTCCAAATAGCCACCTCTCTGAAGAACCTGAACCTGTGGTCTTGTATTGATTTTTGTTTATTAACATCAGAGGTTCAACCCGCTTTCCCGGGTTTTGTCTACAGTGCAGTTTGAATTCTGAGCCGCTGTATCTGTTCATGTTGACTGGGGAATGCATCTGAAGGGAATTAAGTTCATTCTTACAAGATGGATTTTTTGCATGCATCTCTCCTCTCTCTCTCTCTCTCTCTCTCTCTCTCTCTCTCTCTCAAGCACGTGCTCTACAGCGGCGGTTGCAGCCTCTCCTCGCCTGGTCGAATTCTACCTGATGTGACGGTCCTCCGCTAAACGGATTGTGTACCCATATCAGGGACACTTTGTCATTCACAACGTTGCCACGTAATATGAAAGAAAAAAACAACAATAACATTGCTGTGGTTTCCATGACAATCAGATCGTGTCGTGTCGCGTTTTGTCAATCACGCCGATTGCTAAAATTTTGGCTGTACAGCTTAATAGCAATACACTTCGTTCGTTCGTTCGTTCGTTCGCCCTCTCTCTCTCTCCCCCCCCCCCCCCCTTTCTCTCTCTCCTCTCTCTCTCTCTCTCTCTCCTCTCTCTCTCTCTCTCTCTCTCTCTCTCTCCTCTCTCTCTCTCCCCTCCCTCTCCCCCCTCCCTCTCACCCCCCTTTCTCTCTCTCTCTCTCTCTCTCTCTCTCTCTCTCTCTCTCGCCATCTCCTTTTCTTTCTCCGTGACAGCCATTGTAACCACTTTGAGACATCGTTTTCTCCCCGTCTCTTCCGTAGGCGTGTCTTTGTGTTAACGTTGTTCGTCGTTTGTTTTGTACGGCCTCTCTTCACCACCTACACCGCGAGGCCCCCAGCCCAAAGTCTTTGTTGATGTTTGGTGGCTGCAGAAAGACGGTGATGAACGAGGAGGGCCACACGTGTGAAAGGTCTCCCAATCGTTAAAGGCGTGAATGTGATAGCCGATGTTGCTGGCAATGACGAAGCAATTCCAGCTCCCCGTCTACTCCCTTCCCCCTCCATAAACTTCATTCATCCTACTTGGTACCAGACGTGTATTCAATTTAGTCTGTTGGCACCAGACGCGTATTCAATTGAGCCTATTTCCTACCAGACGTGTTTAAATCATTCTGATAGTATACGTATGGTGTTAACTCCTGCTTGCTCGATACGAGTCTCTCGGGAAAGGAGTCGTTTTGGTGCTTCCTTTCCGACTATGGATAACCCATGAATATAGACTAGACAGACAGACAGACACACAGACCCACACACACACACACACACACACACACACACACACACACACACACACACACACACACACACACACACACACAACACACATACAGAGAGAGAGAGAGAGAGAGAAGAGAGAAGAGAGAGAGAGAGAGAGAGAGAGAGAGAGAGAGAGAGACAGACAGACAGACAGACAGACAGACAGACAGAGACAGGCAGACAGACAAGAAATAACTTGTGAAGTGGTTGGTGCGGAAGGACAAGTCGCCCCCACATGACATGACCCTTTCGTTTCAGTCATACAAAGACCGGGTTTGTGACTTTTCTGCTGGAAATGCAGACTCATCACTGCCATGGTAATGTCCCGACTAGACTACTGTAACTCTGTGTAGCAGGACTTCCTTCAGAACAGCTTGCACGATTACAAAGGGTGCAAAACAGTGCAGCTCGGCTTGTGCTCAAAAAGCGTAAAAATGAGCATATTACACCTTTGTTACGTGAACTCCACTGGCTTCCCATCAAATATCGATGGCAGTTCAAAATCGCAGTTTTTGCCTATCGTTACTTTGATGGGACTCTCCCACAGTATCTTTCTGCTTCTCTGTCCACCTATCAAACTTCTCGGTCTCTTCGATCATCTTCTCAAAAACTTCTGAAAATTCCTAGGCGCTCGTTAAAGACAGTCGGTGAGAGAGCATTTAGCTTTAGTGCGCCCACTCTTTGGAATTCTCTTCCTGACAGCTTACGTGACCTGCCTACATTATCTAAATTCAAGTCAGAGTTAAAAACATACTTCTTTAGGAAAGCCTTCTTCAACCATAATATCTAAATGCTGTGTCTATTATTCTGACCTGACCTTTTACGTACTGCATGCATAACTATATTGCTACGCTGAACCGATGAACTCGATAAGTGCGCCTGTGCGGTAGGTGGTGGTGTGTGTGTGTGGTGTGGTGTGTGTGCGTGCGTGGTGCGGGGTTTTTTGGGGGGGTTTTTTTTTTTTTTTTTGGGGGGTTTGGGGGAAAAATTTTCTTTTTTTTTTTTCCTTTTTCCCCCCCCTTTTTTTTTCCCCCCCTTTTTTTTTCCCCCCCCCCTTTTCCCCCTTTTTTTTTGGGGGGGGGAAAAGGGGGGGGGGGGGTTTTTTTTTTTGGGGGGGGGGGGGGGGGGAAAAAATTTTTAAAAAAATTTTTTTTTTTTAAAAAAAAAGGGTTCCCCAAAATTAAAAAAAAAAAAAAATTTTTTTTTTTCCCCCCGGGGGGGGGGGGGGGGGGGAAAAAAAGGGGCCAATTTTTTTTTCCCCAAAAAACCCCCCCCCCCCCCCCTTTCCCCCCCCCCTTTCCCCCCTTCCCCCCCCCAAAACCCTTTTTTTTCCCCCCCCCCCCCCCTTTTTTCCCCCCCCCCCTTCCCCCTTTCCCCCCCCCCTTTTCCCCCCCCCCCCTCCCCCCAAAACCTTTAAAATTCCCCCCCCCCCCCCCCCCCCCTTTTTTTTTTAAAAAACCCCCCCTTTTCCCCCCCCCCCCCCCCTTTTCCCCCCCTTTTTTTCCCCTTTTTCCCCTTTTTTTTTTTTTTTTTTCCCCCCCCCCCCCCTTTTAAAATTTTTTTTCCCCCCCCCTCTCCCCCCCTTCCCTTTTTTTTCCCCCCCATTTTTCCCCCCCCTTTTTTTCCCCCCCCCCCCCCCCCCCCCCCCCCCCCCCCCCCCCCCCCCTTTTTCCTTTTCCCCCCCCCCTTTTTTTTCCCCCCTTTTTTTTTTTTTTTTCCCCCCCCTTTTTTTCCCCCTTTTTCCCCCCCCCCTTTTCCCCCCCCCCTTTTCCCCCCCAACCCCCTTTTTTCCTTTTTTTTTCCCCCCCCCTTCCCCCTTGGGGCCCACCCCCCTTTTTTTTTCCCCCCCCCCCTTTTTTTTCCCCCTTTTTTTTTTTCCCCATTTTCCCCCCCTTTTCCCCCTCCCCCCCCCCTTTTTTCCCCCCTTTCCCCCTTTTTTTTTTTTTTTTTTTCCCCCCCCCCCCCCCCTTTTTTTTCCCCCTTTTTTTTTTTCCCCCCCAAACCCCCCCCCCCCGGGGGGGGGGGCCCCCCCGGGGGGGGGGCCCCCCGGGTTTTTTTGGGTTTTTTTTTTTTTGGGGAAAAAAAAAAAAGGGGGGGCCCCCCGGGGGTTTTTAATTTTTGGGGGCGGGGAAAAACCGGGGGTTGCCCCTTAAAAAAATTTTTTTTTTCCCCCCCCCCCCCAAAAAAACCCCCCCCTTTTTTCCCCCCCCCCCCCAAAAAATTTTTTTAAAACCCGGGCCCTTTTTTCCTTTTTTGGGGGAAAAAAATTTTAAAAAACCAATTTTTTAAATTTTTTTTTTTAAAAAAAAAAGGGGGGGGAAATTTTTTGGGGGCCAAAACCCCCCGGGGAAAGGGTTTTTTTTTTTTTCCCGGGGAAAACCAAAAAAAACAAAAAAAACCCCAAAAACCCACACACCCCCCCCCCCCAAAAAAACCCAAAAAAACCCCCAAAACCCACACAAAAAAAACCCCAAAAAAAAAGAGAGGGGAAAGAGAAAAAAGAAAGAGAAAAAAGAGAGAAAAAAAAAAAAAACAAAAAAGACGGGCACCCCCCAAAAAAAAAAAGGGGGGGGTTTTTTTTGGGGGGGGCCCGCCCCCCCCAAAACCCTTTTTTTCAGTCATACAAAGACCGGGTTTGTGACCTTTTTTTGCTGGAAATGCAGACTCATCACTTTCCATTTAATGTCCCGACTAAAACTAACTGAACCTGGGGTTTGCCCGGGGCTTTTTTTTCAAAAAGCTTTTCAAAAGATTACAAAGGGTGCAAAAAATTTCAGCTCGGGTTGTGCTCAAAAAAAAACGTAAAAATGAGCAAAATTAAAAAAAAAACCTTTGATAAATTAAATTCCACCCCGGGGTTCCCTCCTTCCCAAAAAAAAATTGGCAGTTCAAAATCCAGTTTTTGCCTATCGTTTTTTCTTTGATGGGACCCCCCCTCCCCCCAGTATTTTTTTTTTTCTGCCCCTTTTCCCGTTTTCCCCCCTATCAAACTTTTTCGGTTCTTTCGATCTTTTTTTCTCAAAAACTTTTGAAAATTCCTAGGGGGCCCCCCTCGGGGGTTTTAAAAACAGTCGGGGGGGAGAGAAATTTTGTTTTTAGTGCGCCCACTCTTTTGGGAAATTTTCTTCCCTGACAGCTTTCCTGACCCTGCCTACATTATCAAAAATTCAAAATCAGAGTTTTTAAAAAAATACCTTTTTTAGGAAAAACCTTCTTCCCAAAACCCAAATAAACCAAAAAAGCGTGTCTTTTATTCGGGCCCGACCTTTTACGTACTGCATCATAAAATAAAAATTGCTTACCTTGAAAAAAACCGGAAAAATCGAATAAGGGGGCGCCTGTGTCGGAAGGGGAGGGGTTTGGTTTTGTGTGGTGTGTGGTGTGTGTGTTTGTGGTGTGCGTGCGTGCCGGGGGCCGTGGCCCTGCGTGCGTGCGAGCTGCTTTCCTGGGGTTCCCGTGCGGCTGCCGGGGGCGCCCGCCGTTTCGTGCGTGCGTGTTTTGGGGGGGGTGGGGCGTGGGGCGGGGCGTTTTGGGGTGTGTGTGTGTGTGGTGTGTGTGTGTGTGCCCCGCGCGCGCGGGGCGCGCGGTGGGGTGTGTGTGGGTGGTGTGTGGTGTGTGTGTGTGTTGGGGGAAGGTTGTGTGTGTGTGTGTGTGAACAACATGTTAGTGGGGGAAATGTTTTTGAGTTGTTTAAACGCGGGTTTGAACCCAAGGATTTGCGCCCTTTAAAAAAAACCCTAACCCCTTTATTAAATTTTGTTGTGTCCCCCCCCCCCCCAACAGCAAAAGACCCTTTTTTCGCTGTGTAGACTGCTCAAAAAGAGAAAAGAGAGGAGAGAAAAGGGGAGAGCGAAAAGGGGGAGGGGAGGGGGGGGGGAGGGTTGGGGGGGGGGGTGGGGGGGGTGGGGTAAGGGGGGGTTTTGGAGAGAAATTTTTTGGTTAGGTGTTGTGGGGAAAAGGTTGGGGTTTTGGGGGTGGTTTTTTGGTTTTTTTGGGGTGGTTAAGAGATAGAGAAATTTAGAGAGAGATAGATTGGGGGGGGGTGGTTTTGGGGGAGTAGAGGGGGGGGAGGGGGGAGGGGAAGAAGGAGGGGGGGGAAAAAGGGGGGGGGAAGGAGGGTGGGGTGGCGGGGAGGAGAGGGGGGGGGGGTGGGGAAGGGGAGAGGGGAGGGGGGGTGGGGGGGTGGAGGAGGGGGGGGCCCCCGGGGGAGGGAAAAGGGAGGGGGTGGGGAAGGGAGAAGAAGATAAGAGAGAAGAGAAAAGAGGTTTGGTGGTGGGGGTGGGTTTTGATGGGGGGTGGGAAATGGGAAGTGCATGGGGGTTGTAAATTCTCAGGCCCTTTGAGCTGGACAGAAAACCTTTGGGAAAAGTTTCCCCAATAAAAATTCCCCATTCTACTTTAAAACAAACCCCACAAAATAAATTCGGGAAAATGGTCAAAGTAAGAATTAAAGTCCCTTATTTAAAGAAGAGTACAAAAAACCCCCCCCCTCACAAAGAATACTGAAGGGCCGAAACTGTGGGGTGCTTTGTGGTGGAATGAAATTTTTTTAAAACCCGTAGAAAAGTTTCACAGAACCCCGAGCATCACTTGCAGAAAAAGGTTTTTTTGTCAAGACTGGAAAGTTCGACTCGAAATATTTTTATGACCGCGGGTCTAAGGGGGACGACTGATTTAAAAAAAATCATCTATGAGAATTTAATGCAACGTAAATTTTTCTGGGGGTTTGAGAAAAGAATGGGCATATTCTTTGGGACGGGGTCACCCTTTGTTTCGATGGGAAAACAAATTTTTGCAATGCGGGGAAAAAAAAGGACCGTGGGCAGTGGGTTCATACAAAATGTTCGAGAGCATCGGACCTGTGAACATGTCCCCTTTGTACAACAAACCTTTTCCCCACTTTTTGCATCGCGGAATGGAGATATCCGCACAAACAAACCCCCAACTGGACCACGTCAATGAAAACGGCCAGACCCACTATTTTTATTTAAGGGGTGCCGAAAAAACCCCTCCCAAACCCCCCCCCCCCTCCCTCCCCACCCCTTCCACCCCCGCCCTTTTCCACCCCAAAAGACGAAACCTGGGGTCGGCCTTTACCCGAATTCAGGGGGTTTAGGATCCCTTCTTTGATTGAAAACCCAAAGGGTTTTTACCCTTCTTTCCTTTCCCCCTTTCCCCCCCCCCCCCTCCCCCCCCCCCCCCCCCTCATTCCTTACTTGCAGGCTGGGAACTCTTTGGGGAAACCCCCCCACAGACAGATTAGAACTTTACGGGCGGGATCCAGGCCTGAATTTGGGGGGAAAACTCCGTGACAGGAATCTCCCCGGGGAGCTTTCTGACAAACCCCAGTCAGGGAAATTAAACCCAAGCCAGCCTGACGGGGGAAAGTGGCGATGCCTTTCCCCGACGGGGCGCCCCGGACAGGTCCCGCCCCACACGGCTTTTACCCGAAAGATGACGGGAGCTCAAACCACCGGGCCCCTCGTGGGTAGAATTTCATCCAGGCCGACCGTCATTGGGAAAGTATTTTTTCCCCTACCGAAAAACGCAAACACACACTGTCCCCGGTATCATCGTAAAAAGCCAAAGAGAGAGAAAAAGAGAGAAAAGAGAGAGAGAGAGAGAAAAGAGAGGAGAGATAGGAGAGAGAGAAAGAGAAAGGGGAAAAAGAGAAGAGAGGGAGGGGAGGAAAAAGAAAAGAGAGAGAGAAAGAGAGAAAGATACCAAAGACTGCTTTTTTTTCCCCTCGAGAATATCATTAAAATCAATGATAGGTTTTTAATCCCATAATGAACGGGCCCTCATAAGTCGCGGGGAAAAAGGGAAAAAAAAAAAACAAATACATAGCCCTGTAAGACACTCAGGGGGAGTTACTAGGGGAAAATTTCCCCCGAGAGGACCCCCCGGGCCCCAAAACCCCCCCCCCCCACCCCCACCCCACCCCCACCCCCTTTCCAAACCCCGTTTAGTCCCAAAAGTTTTTGGGGCCCCGAAAACCTTATACCTTTTGGCCTAATTCTGGTTACACCTTTTTCCCTGAAATACAACATCGAAGAAGCCCCCCCAAGTTAGAGCAGGGGGTTAAATTAAATCACAATTAAAACCAGACAAGAAACCCCCTGGGAAAACACCTGCAGCAAAGCTCGGTTTCCCGGGACAAAAGGGTGTTCCAAAGGCTCCCCCACTGACAACCCCCCCCCTGGGGCTTCCCAAATCGGTTTTTGTCATGGGCAAAATTTAGACACACAAGCTTTTAAGATGCCGTCGGATTAGAAAGAAACCTTGCCGATTCCAGAAAGTTCTTGCCAAGGGGCCCTAATGGGGGTAGCCAAACTACTGTGAAAGAACGTTTTTCCCGCTATTTCCATCTTTAAACAATACCCCCGTGGCCCCCCCAATGAATAAGTTTACGCACGCCCCCACACTAAACCCTGCGCGCGCACAGACAAAAACACACACACAGACAGACAAAACCAAAACAAACCACACACACCACACACACACAACACACACACACACCCACCCCCCACACACAAGAAGGGGGGGGAAGAGAGAGAGGGGAAAAAGAGAGAGAGAGGGGGGAGAAGGAAAAGAGAAGAGAGAGAGAAAAAGAGAGAGAGAGTTCCCACACACACACACACACTTTACACCACCCCAAAACACACACACACACACCCAAAACAACACACAAAAGAAAATTTACACACACACACACACACAAAACACCCCACACAAAACACACACACACACACACACACACACCAAAACGCACACACACACCCCAGACATTTTTCCCCGGGACACACACCGCGCACCGGGGGCGCCACACACACACACACACACACACACCCCCCACCCACACACAACACAACACACACACACCCCCCACACACCCCACAAAACAAAAGCATCCCAACCTCTTCAGTGAAGATCTTTTTGCGCAAGCATGAAGATCGCAGGGGTTTAAAAAAAAAACCCGGGGCCCCCGTCCCCCCCCCCCCGCTCCCCACTCCCCCACTCCCACACTCCCCATCCACCCACCAACCCCCATGGGCCCCAAATCTTGGTTTTTTTGCTTCGGCAAAAAAACGAAACGACAGTCCCAAAAACC
>CM031596.1:69611417-69613917 GCA_018398815.1 Conus ventricosus | reverse complement strand
GAAGACCTAAGAGGTCGAAACGCGTTGTTTTGTCTTGTGACGCGTTTGTCCACGTTCTCTGGGCGGTTCCCTGACATTTATTTAAGATTTGTTTAGATTTCCGCCTGCAGTCGTCTCGCTTTGCAACTAGATGATTGTTTTCTTTTTTAAGCGAATAAAAAGAATCAGTCATCTCTTTAGTTATCATAGGTAATCATAAATAACTAAACACATAAGTCAGTGAATGAAAACAAAAACAACAACAAATATCTAAAATAATAAGCGCATAACAAAATAAGCACATTTATTATAAACATAGAAGCTATTCGAATGACCACAAACTCAAAGCCTTACGAATAAATCGAATATCAGTAGTGTGTGTCCAAACGTTTGCAGACCTAGCTGACAAGTGAAAGAGTCAAATGGAAAGCGTGGGCTATGTATTTTTGTTACTCATTGGTCACTGTCCCATAGTTTCCTTGTCACCAACTGCTGACATATTTCTTTTCTTTCTAATACATTTCATTGGAGGGGGGGGGGGGGGCATTGATTTATATTTGTTTCCAACTGAACTAGAAGAAAAAGAAACACCCGAAGGTGCTGGGGAAGACCCAGAGAAGCACTGTCTTCACCTGCCTTTAGAGCAGTCCTGTACCACCCTTGGAGGCCTGCGCTGTGTTGACGATGGGTACAGGCACGCACAGGACACTCCATTAAGATATCAAGGGACATACCTGCTCCTGAACAGAGGTAAATTAGACTACAGGATGCAGCTCATAACAGCCTTAAAGTAGCATCCCCATGGGTGTACCAGCCCGTATTTCATGACTGCAGGGCCCACCGGCGAAAAACACCACCCTCCAGCTGCCGAGCACACCCCACAGACCCAACCACCCCTGCCCACGGACAGATGAAGACAGTGCCACTCCAGACACAGCCAAGCTTCGCCATACGGTCTTATGTGCCCTCAAGTGAGAATCCAAAGTTGTAGTCTTTCCCACTGTCAACAGGACTTTCCCTGTGGTCAGTGGGTCTTTCCTCACCGTCACTGGACCTTTCTCCAGGGTCAGCCTAGTTAAGGCAAAGAAGAAAATAGATTATAGTCAGCCTCAGCCATCAAAACTGAACGTACTAGTTCCTTTAAAAGATTTACAAAACGAAAATAGCGTGCCCTTCATTCAATGATATGACCAAAGGAAATCACATTATTGTTAAAGGCAGTCGCCAGAAATTGATCAAAAAAATTGTGGCTGCTAAAACAAACAAACAAAAGTACGTCAATGAAGTACTTCCATTATTTTCCTGCAAATAAGAAAGGCTATAATTTCATAAGCGTAAACAAAAGCCTGAATGAATTCTTGCAACAAACTACTTGTAACAAATCCACAAAAAGAGCTGAAATGCATGACATTACATTGGACATGACCGGGGACCGGAATAGCTCAGTTGGTAGAGCGCCGGACTCGTAATCTAAGGGTTGCGGGTTCGAATCTCCGTCGGGCCGTTTCGGTACAGGGGGATTTTTTTTTCCCTCGGAGTTAACATTAGTTCTGACTCCATTTTCCATACAGTCTTTCAAATGAGACTATGAACCGAGGTTTCGTGTGTGAACGCACGCATAACATCTTGCACACACGTAAAATTCCATCACCAACTTTTGGAAGAGAAGGCCAGTTTGGCCGTTGGTATGGATGACACGTTACACATAGCATGCACCTTCCCCGAAGATGGAGTATGGCTGCCTTAATGGCGGGATAAAAAACAGTCATACACACAAAACTCCACTCCCTTTGTTGGGTAGATGGGTTTAATACTTACCTGTCCATATCGGGAGTATCTGCAGTAGTATCAGCCTGCGTACGCAGAAGAAGAAGAAGAAGAAGGACATGACCCAACGTTTAAATTCAAAGAACAAATCTTTTTTCCAAACATGTTAGAGAGAGAGAGAGAGAGAGAGAGAGAGAGAGAGAGAGAGAGAGAGAGAGAGAGAGAGAGAGAGAGAGATGGCAGTGGTGGCGACAGATTTCTTGTCTTAGTATTCTGCAGGAAAAAAAAAAAGTCTTCAATAATTCCACAGCACTGTCCGACGGTGTGTGAAAAAGGGGTGGGGTAGGAGTTGAGGATGGGCATAGGGATGTGGACGGGAAATTGTGTGGGAGTAGCGCCAGGCTCTCAAAGTCAATCTCCTGATCCAATTGTGTGGGGGTGTCTCTCCGTGTGCCCATGCTTGGCTCAGATAACGGCAATGCCCCTAGGGGAAGGAAACCGGTTGAGCGCGCACTCTCCCAACGAGCCCCTTTACTTCTCTCCCACACCCTTCTGATCTAATTAGCTTTCAGGAATGGGACAGAGGGGGTAAGCACTGGAGATCATGGCTGACGCTGCTCGTTCTGTGTGTGATCGTCCACTTCACAACGTGGAATTCCCCACCCACTTTGGAGCGGTTTGGCACGTGTGGTCAGTCTCATGCTTTTTGTCTGATTAACGTGTCGTTGCGTAACAGCGAGAAAATTTGCAAACA
>CM031596.1:69598917-69603917 GCA_018398815.1 Conus ventricosus | reverse complement strand
ACTACAAGCTAGGGTGGAGGGGGGGGGGGGGGAGAGCTTATTGGTATTATGATTGACTACAAGCAATGGATAGAAGAGAGAACTTACTGGTATTATGATTGTTTGACTGCAAGCAAGGGATAGAGGGGAAAACTTACTGGTATTATGATTGACTGACAACAAGGAAGGGAGGAGGGAGAGCTTACTGGTATTATGATTGTTTGACTACAAGCAAGGGATAGAGGAGAGAGCATACTGGTATCATGATTGTTTGACTACAAGCAAGGGAGGGGAGGGGGAGAGCTTATTGGTATCATGATTGTTTGACTACAAGCAAGGGATAGAGGATAGAGCTTTCTGGTATTATGATTGTTTGACTACAAGCAAGGGATAGAGGAGAGAGCTTACTGGTATCATGATTGTTTGACTACAAGCAAGGGGTGGGGGGGGGGGGGGAGGGGGTAGAGCTTATTGGTATTATGATTGACTGACTACAAGCAAGGAATAGAGGAGAGAGCTTACTGGTATCATGATTGTTTGACTACAAGCAAGGGGTGGGGGGGGGAGGGGGTAGAGCTTATTGGTATTATGATTGACTGAATATAAGGAAGGGAGGGATGAGAGAGCTTGCTGGTATTATGATTGATTGACTACTAACAAGGGATAGAGAAGAGAGCTTGCTGGTATTATGATTGACTGACTACAAACAAGGGATAGAGGAGAGAACTTACTGGTATTATGATTGACTGACTACAAACAAGGGATAGAGGAGAGAGCTTACTGGTATTATGATTGACTGACTACAAACAAGGGATAGAGGAGAGAGCTTACTGGTATTATGATTATTTGACTAAGGCAAGAGAAAGAGGAGATAGCTTACTGGTGTTATTATTGACCGACTACAAGCAAGGGATGGGGGAGACCTCCCGGTATTATGACTGACTGCAGGCCTGGTGTGTATTGAAAAACGTAATGATATTGTGATTGTCTGACACAAACAGGATTGGAGAAGGAAGAACGACAGGTGCTGTGTTCACGCAGAATGTATATTGTAACTTTTCACATGAATGTTTTCCATGCGCCATAAGCGAAAGCCCATTATTCAAAAAAAAGTTTGATAATGATTATAATGGAGGATAAAACGTCAGTACGTTTGTGTGTGTCTCTGTGTGTGGGGGATATGGTGTGGGGGTGGGGGTGGGGTGCACGTATGTGTGCGCATGCGTATGTGTGTGTGTGTGTTTATATGTGTGTGTGTGCGCATGTGTGTGTATGTGTGTGTGTGTGTGTGTGTGTGTGTGTGTGTGTGTGTGTGTGTGTGTGTGTGTGTGTAAATGTATGTGTGTGTGTGTGTGTGTGTGTGTGTGTGTGTGTGTGTGTGTGTGTGTTCTCTCTTCCTTCTACTGCATCGCTCTTATTTCACACCTCTTCCTCAGTCCTCTAGTCAGTGTATTTCCAGACCAGCACAGGGCTAAAGAGCGTTGAATCACTCCTCGCCTGTCTCTTTGATAAGAATTACCTTCCCTCTCCGCCTATTCTACCCCTAGCTTATTCACTGGCTCTCTTGTTAACGCTTGGGGACCCGGCCTCTAAAGCCACTTGGAGGTTATTGCCCAACCGGCGTGAAAAGTCTTTTTAAGAAACGCCCCGGAGGATCTAGGAGGGCGCCCCTACGGCACACCGTGTTGGCTAACCGTTTCCGCCACTTACCATTGTTGTGTACTCGTGAACGAAAATCGACTTATCTCACAGTCTTCTCTCCTCCGTTGCCTGCCTCCCATCCTCCCTTTATCCTCTTTCTCTCTCTCTCTCTCTCTCTCTCTCTCTCCTCTCTCTCTCTCTCTCTCTCTCTCTATCCCCCCCCCCTCTCTCTCTCATCAGACTGTTGATCTAACCAGCCAATGAAAAGCAATTTCTCCTCAATCTCTGTCTCTGTTTTTGTCTGTCTGTCTCTCTGTCTGTCTGTCTGTTCTCTCTCTCTCTCTCTCTCTCTCTCTTCTCTCTCTCTCTTCTCTCTCTCTCTCTCTCTCTCTAGTATCCCTCATGAGGAGGTGACAGTATCACTGCGTAAAATGCTGCAAAACCAGACACACCTCTCAGACTCCATCCCCTCCATCTCCACACTTCTCCAGGTGGTCAACCATGTTCTTGACAGCAATGTCTTTGAGTTTGATGGTGAACTCTTCAAGCAGATACAGGGCACAGCCATGGGCACACCGATGGCTCCAGCCATTGCTAACATATTCATGGGCTGGTTGGAGCAACGTCTGTTATCCACATCCCCCTACACCATCGATCCTCAACACTGGCGCCGCTTCATAGACGACATCCTTCTGTTGTGGATGCATGGAGAAGAGAGTCTTCTGCAGTTCGTCGAGTGGTTGAACGAACAACACCAAACCATCAAATTCACCTGCAACTATGGCCGTACCAGCGTGCCCTACTTGGATGTCAGCATCAGCCTAGTGGACGGCCGCATTGTCACTGACGTCCATACAAAGTCCATGATGTGAACATGTATCTCCCTTTCCATTCCAGCCACCCCCGGCACTGTGTCGAGGTATCCCGTATGGCCAGTGCCTATGACTAAGAAGGATTGCTCGAAGATGACCTCTTCCAGACTAAAGCAAAGAACTAGAAGCTAAGCTCCTAAGACGGGGGTACCCACGGAGACTTCTCCAGGCAGCTATCACCAAGGTGTCGACCATTCCCCGCAAGCGGGACACTCGAATACACCTGCCAGCAAAGGAGAGCCGACAGAGTCCTTTTATCATTACCCACAACCCCACCCACCCTCCTAAGCTAGATGGCTGAGAGAGCTGATGCCTACATTGCACCAGAGCCGGACGGATGAAGCGAGCCATGCCACTTCCCCCCATTGTTGGAGAAAGGAAGAGCATCAGCTTAAGAAGACTCCTGATGCCCTCTTGCCCTCCTACACCCAAAGCCCAAGTAGGCCAGGGTGTTACAGATGCTCAGCGAAAAGGTGCATACTCTGCGAGCGACATCTGGAAGAAACCCGCACCTTCAGCAGCGTCAGAACCGCAAGCAAATTCACCATCAGGACGAACGTAGGTTGCAACAGCAAGAATGTAATCTACCTGGTGGATTGCGCGCGCTGCAGAGATGTCCAGTACGTGGGTGATGCCCAGGCCAGGCAGTCAAGAAACGCTTCCACAGTCACCGTTCAGACATCAAGGCCCAGTGCATGGGCCCCCAAGGTACAAGCGACAACCAGGGAGGGGGAAAAAAGGGGGAAACGCTGGTCGCCCGTCACTTCCAGAGCACAGATCACCATCTGGACGACCTGAGGGTAACCGTTATTGAGCAGATCGGAGCGACAGGACAGCAGCCCACACAGTGCGCAAGCAGAGGGAAAGATTCTGGAGGTACAAACTAAAAAACTATGTACCCGGCTGGACTGAATGTCTGGGATTAGCCCGGTGTGAGATTAGCCCTGGTGTGTGTGAGCAAGTGTGTGTGTGTGTGCGCGCGTGTGTGTATGAGTGTGTGTGTGTGTGTTGTGTTGTGTGTGTGTGTGTGTGTGTGTGTGTATGTGTATGTGTGTGTGTATGTGGTGTGAGCGTGTACGTGTTTGGGTGTGTATCTGTTTCAAGTCTTACAGTCAGATATTCCTGGGTAAAAACATGGTGTGTGGGTGTGTGTGTGTGGGTGTGGGTGTATGTTTTAATGCTTACATGCATGTTTTGCCGGGTTAGGTTTGAGACAGAGAGAGAGAGAGAGTGTGTGTGTGTGTGTGTGCGTGTGTGTGTGTGTGTGTGTGTGTGTACATGTGTGTGTGTGAATATGTACAGTTGAATTTTACTAGGTTAAATTTGAGGCTTTCCCTTTTAACACCCTCCTTTCTTCCCCCTCCCTCTCCCCACCCCTTTCCACGCCCAGTTCCTCCCTCCTCTCTTTTAGTTCTATTCTTTTATCGCGGTGATTCACGGGCCTACGGTGCGTGGTTGTGTGTGTCGATCATGTTCAGCTACTGAACTTTATTGAAAAAAACCCGTGCATTTTAAATTGGCCTACTGTGTGATTTTAATTCAGTTGTTTACGTTTTAAGTTCGGTGTTGCTTTCTTGCAGTTCGGTCCATGGTAGCAGCCGATGAAGCTTGAAATAAAGCGAAATATATCTTGCTATTACTTCAGGTGTTGGTAGTTTTTTCTAACCATTCTCTCTCTCTCTCTCTCTCTCTCTCTCTCTCCTCTCTCTCTCTCTCTCTCCCTCCCTCCTCTCTCTCTCTCTCTCTCTCTCTCTCTTCCATTGAAACATACTAACCAACAAAAGCAACTCATCATATACACCCCCCCCCCATCCTCTCCATCTCTCCTTCCCTCTCACCCCTCTCTCTCACTCTCGCTTTTTCTCCCTGTCCATTGAAAACTAACTTGCCATAAAAAGCAACTCATCATATATTCTCTCTGTCTATCTGTCTGTCTGTCTGTCTGTCTGCTCTCAATCTTTCTCAACGCCTCACATCCATCACCCCCACCCCCACTACTGATGCGCGAAAACTCAATGAATGTCATCTCATATAGTCTGTTTTCTGTCAGTAAATCAGTCAGTCAGTCAATCAGCCTGTCTGTCTGTCTCTGTCTCTGTCTGTCTGTCTGTCTGAGCAAGCATCTTGCCTCGCTTTTCAAGCGTTCACTTTTGTTAAAGTCCCGCTCGCTGGCACATAATTATCAATGGACACTCCCGGGCACCACAATCACCGTGCTCCCCAAGAGAATCATTCAACAGACTGGGCTGCCCTCTCAGGTTACCACATAGACCAGTTTGGTATTGTGCACTTTTCATCGAGGGCGGTCCACCGCCTGCAAGTAGCCTGTCCCCACCACCTACACACGCGAACCACCGTGTGTGTGCTTGGAATTTGACAGTTTGACCCTGTAAGCGGCGAGGTATGTCAAACAGTTTGACCCTGTAAGCGGTGAGGTATGTCAAACAGTTTGACCCTGTAAGCAGCGAGGTATGTCAAACAGTTTGGCCCTGTAAGCGGCGAGGTATG
>CM031596.1:69591417-69593917 GCA_018398815.1 Conus ventricosus | reverse complement strand
TTAAACTGAAAAGGCAGAGGAGTCGAATTACCTCTTTCCGCGATCACTGTGAGGAAAACAACCAAGTTTCGAAATATCGGTATATGACCAGGAGTTATATGTTAGTGAGTTTCCCTCCCTATTGGAGGATGTCTCCCCCTTGGAGAATCTAAGCTTGCTGAAGGCTCATTTTGAGAAGCATTTATTTTATATTTCCCCATTCACCCACTCAAGCACATACTGTTAGTTAGGCAGAATCATCTACCACTGCAGATATGAATGCGTATCTCCCCCTATTTCTTCAATCTAAGACATAAGAGCAAGCTTTGTTTATAATTCAATATATATATATATATGTGTGTGTGTGTTGCAAACATACATATATATATTATATATATATATATATCATAAACAGTATATAAAAACGTCCTTAAAAAATCTGAAAAAAGCTCAACCCCTTGGGGAGCAACATTTGTTAAAAATATTATTAAAATGAAGTGCTAAAATTCATCTACAAGCTTGTTTCAAGATATGTCTCTCTCCTCAGGATGACTTTTTTGTGGCACGCCAACGGTCTTTTATGGCGTGCGGGACCTGATCTTGTCTCTGTGTGTGCGGGTTTCGTTTGCTGCACGTGGGGCCTGTGTGTGTTTTTGTTTTTTGTTAGGGCCTGTTCAGGTGGAATGTGCTAGCAAAGATTTCCACTTGTGTCTGCAATTATTCACGATTTCTACTTTTGTGTTCAGAGTTGCTAAGTATGGTTTGCATAATATCAACCATTTTTCTGTGGAACATAGGTTGCATTTTTTGGAAATATTGTTGTATGGTGTTGCTCTTTTTATGATTTTCCATGATATGCTGTAGTCTATTTTTTTATCTTTGAGTTTCCAAATGTATTTACTCAGTTCTGTTTGATTTTTGTATTTTCATTTTTGAATGACTGTTTATGGTTTGCGTATCTGGTTTTGAAAGTGTTTTCAGTAATCCCTATGTATGTTTCTTTTTCATTTTTTGGTGTTACCGTAGCTTGGTATACAATATTGCTGTGAAGACATTTGTTGCTTAGGGGGTACTGTTCTTTTTTGGTGCAGTTGCAAGATGTCCTTTCAGCACCCTTCTCTTTTGTGTTGCTTTTCATTTTGTTAGATGAGTCAATTATGTTTTTGAGGTTGGGCATACATTAAACTATCATACTCATGTAAAACGCTGTTGAATCTCTCTCTCTCTCTCTCTCTCTCTCTCTCTCTCTCTCTCTCTGTCTGTCTCTCTCTCTCTCTCTCACTCTCTCTCTCTCTCTCTCTCTCTCTCTCTCTCTCTCTCTCTCTCTCTCTGTGTGCGCTCACAGCTGAAGCTAGAAGATGTATCGTATCTCAAACTGTTATTTTGTATCAAACATTAATGACAAGTTTCTGAAACTGAACACCATAACAAATGATGATGTACACGATAGAGACGGGGGCTATGAAAACAATTGAAAACGGTAAAAAACGACAGAAGGGAGAAAGGACTTCAAAACGTTGGCAATAAGTGGACAAAGTACAAAGAAGAAGAGGAGTATAGGCAAAAGAAAGAAAAGGCAGGACAAGACAGGAATAGGAAGTAAGATTAGGAATGGGGAAAGGAGGACAGGTGTGAAAAGAAAACATAGCGCTGAAAGGAGGGACCCTACACAAAACAAAACAAAGCAAAACAAAACAAACCAAAACAAAAAAAACGTAAAAAGATCCGGTTCAAACAGTGCTAGTGACACTTCGTCGGGAACTGTCTGGACGAAGATGGATCTCAGCAGCCAATTGATACTGTACGCTTAGTCCTGGAAACTCTCTGGAGAATCAATTTCTCTCTCTCTCTCTCTCTCTCTCTCTCTCTCTCTCTCTCTCTCTCTCTCTCTCTCTCTCTCTCTCTCTCTCTCTCTCTCTCTCTCTCCCCCCCCCCCCCCCCCTCTCTCTCTCTCTCTTGCTGATTGGCTCTGTGTGTGTGTGTGTGGTGTGTGTGTGTGTGTGTGTGTGTGTGTGTTTGTGTGCGTGTGTGTGCCCACGCTTGTGTGTGTGTGTGTGTGTGTGTGTGTGTGTGTGTGGTGTGTGTGTGTGCGTGTGCGTGTGCGTTCTGTGTGTGTACGTGTGTGAGGGTGTGCATGAGTACCTATGTATGTTTGTATATATGCATGTATGTATGTATTTATGTATGTATATGTATGTATGTATGTATGTATGTATGTATGTATGTATGTATGTGTGTATATATGAATATAGGTATATATGTATGTGTATGTATATATGTATGTATGTATGTATGTATGTATGCATGTATGCATGTATGTATATGTGAGTGTGTGTGCGCGCACGCGCCTTTACGCGCATAGAATCTCAGAAAAATAGGAAAGTACAGGAAAGAACTGGAAAATATAGCAAATTACGGAATTGAGAGTATGAAAAAAAACAAACAAACAAGAAAATATAGAAAATGAGAAGAAAAAAAACAACTTGACAAACGTTGGAAAAGTATTAAAATGTAAGACAAA
>CM031596.1:69581417-69588917 GCA_018398815.1 Conus ventricosus | reverse complement strand
AGTTACGTAGACCAAGCTGCATGCAATAAGAACAACACATTTGGAAATACAGATAAACAGCAAATGAAGGTAGAAAATCAGACTTACTAACTACACACCACAAGATACAAACTTCAAGCTGCATGCAATAAGAGCAACACATTTGGAAATACACAAATAAACAGCAAATGAAGTTAGAAAATCAGACTTAATAAATACACACCACGAAATACAAATGTCGACAAATTTTCTTCGAACACTTCACAATAGCAGAGATTAAAAAGAAAACAAATACAAAATCAAATCAAAAAATCAAATGCACTAAATAATCCTAACCAGATCGACGGTTGTCAGGAATGGAACGGCCAGTGAAGTTGATGTCGTCCAGAGAGGCAGAGTGAAGTAAGTGTACATTGGAATGGCGTGAAACAAATCGACATAGCGGAGGAGTGGAGGAAGTGCAGTAAAGTGTACAATTGAGTAAAATGTTATAAATGTACAGTGAGCTGGAGCGAGATAAATGAACACTGAAATAGAGTGAAGAAAGTATACACTGGGATGGGGTGAAATAACTGTATATTGCAATAGAGTGAAATAATGTATGTTGCAATAGAGTGAAATAATGTATATTGCAATAGAGTGAAATTATGTATATTGCAATAGAGTGAAATAATGTATATTTAAATAGAGTAAAGGGGGGATCGTTCCTTCTCCTTCCTGGCTCCTAAAACTTGGAATTCTCTTCCACACAACATCAGGCACTGTGACTCTTTTCCAGTCTTTAAAACGAAACTAAAAACACATCTTTTTACCGTCTACTTCGGCTGATAATTCAAAAGTCCCGGTCATACACAGATGTCAGTTTGTGTGTGTGTGTGTGTGTGTGCGAAGGTGCGCGTGAGTGGTTGTGCGTGTCTGCTTTCCCGTGTGTGCTGTGCGTATCTGCTTCCCCGTGCCTGAGTATGCGGTTTGTGCGCGCGCGCGCGCGTGTGTGTGTGTGTGTGTGTGTGTGTGTGTGTGTGTGTGTGTGTGTGTGTGTGTGTGTGTGGCGTGTGTGTGTGTGTGTGCGTGTGTGTGTGTGTGTGTGTGTGTGTGTGTGTGTGTGTGTGCGTGCGCGCGTGTGCGCGTGCGTGCGTGCGTGTTTTCGTTAGTCCTTGTATTGTAAAGCGCTTAGAGCAAATCTAGGTTTTGCGCTATAGAAATATTCATTATTAGTATTATTATTGCAACAGCGTAAAGTAAATGTATAATGAATGGAATGAATTCAATATACAATGGGATGGAGTGAGGTAAAGGGAAGCAACATGCAACGGGATAGATCGAAATAAATGCGCAGTAGAGTGGGGTTAAAGGAAATGTCCTGTGGGCCGCAGTGAAGTAAAATTATACAGTGGAAAGAAGCGTGGTAAAGTGAAGCAGTATACAATGGGGTGAATAGATGTACAATGGGGAAGAGAGCAGTAAATGCACAGTGGAAAAAAGAGATAAAGAAGCTGTACATGGGGAGCAGAAAAGTATATGTACAGTAGAGAGCAGAGATGTCAATGTACAGTGGAGAGAGATACAGAAGATGTGTATAGGGAGGAGAGAAGAAACATGTACAGCGGAGAGAGAGAGAAAGAAGATGTATATAGGGAGGAGAGAAGTAAATGTACAGTGGAGAGAAGAGGAGTAAATGTACAGTGAGAGAGGAGAGAAGTAAATGTACAGTGGAGAGGAGAGAAGTGAATGTACAGTGGAGAGAAGAGAAGTGAATGTACAGTGGAGAGGAGAGAAGTAAATGTACAGTGGAGAGGAGAGAAGTGAATGTACAGTGGAGAGAAGTGAATGTACAGTGGAGAGAAGTGAATGTACAGTGGAGAGAAGTGAATGTACAGTGGAGAGAAGTAAATGTACAGTGGAGAGAAGTAAATGTACAGTGGAGAGAAGTAAATGTACAGTGGAGAGAAGAGAAGTAAATGTACAGTGGAGAGAAGTGAATGTACAGTGGAGAGAAGAGAAGTAAATGTACAGTGGAGAGAAGTGAATGTACAGTGGAGAGAAGTAAATGTACAGTGGAGAGAAGTGAATGTACAGTGGAGAGGAAAGAAGTAAATGTACAGTGGAGAGAAGAGAATGTACAGTGGAGAGAAGTAATGTACAGTGGAGAGAAGTAAATGTACAGTGGAGAGAAGTAAATGTACAGTGGAGAGAAGTAAATGTACAGTGGGGAGAAGTAAATGTACAGTGGAGAGGAGAGAAGTAAATGTACAGTGGAGAGGAGAGAAGTAAATGTACAGTGGAGAGAAGTGAATGTACATTGGAGAGAAGTGAATGTACATTGGAGAGAAGTGAATGTACAGTGGAGAGGAAAGAAGTAAATGTACAGTGGAGAGAAGTAAATGTACAATGGAGAGAAGTAAATGTACAATGGAGAGAAGTAAATGTACAGTGGAGAGAAGTGAATGTACAGTGGAGGAGAAGAGACGTAAATGTACAGTGGAGAGAAGTAATGTACAGTGGAGAGAAGTGAATGTACAGTGGAGAGAAGTGAATGTACAGTGGAGAGAAGAGAAGTAAATGTACAGTGGAGAGAAGTGAATGTACAGTGGAGAGAAGAGATGTGAATGTACAGTGGAGAGAAGTGAATGTACAGTGGAGAGAAAGAAGTACATGTACAGTTGGGAGGAGAGAAGTACATGTACAGTGGGGAGGAGAGAGGTACATGTACAGTGGAGAGGGAAAGAGGTACATGTACAGTGGAGAAGAGGAGTAAGTGAATGTACAGTGGAGAGAAAAAGTAAATTACAGTGGAGAGGAGAGAGTAAATGTACAGTGGAGAGAGAGAAGTGAATGTACAGTGGAGAGGAGAGAAGTGAATGTACAGTGGAGAGGAGAGAAGTAAATGTACAGTGGAGAGGAGAGAGAAGTAAATGTACAGTGGAGAGGAGAGAAGTAAATGTACAGTGGGGAGAAGTAAATGTACAGTGGAGAGGAGAGAGAAGTAAATGTACAGTGGAGAGGAGAGAAGTAAATGTACAGTGGAAGGAGAGAGAGAGGTGTTACAGTGGAGAGGGAAGAGAAGTAAATGTACAGTGGGAGAGAAGTAATGTACAGTGGAGAGGAGAGAAGTAAATGTACAGTGGAGAGGAGAGAAGTAAATGTACAGTGGAGAGGAGAGAAGTAAATGTACAGTGGAGAGGAGAGAAGTAAATGTACAGTGGAGAGGAGAGAAGTAAATGTACAGTGGGAGAGGAGGAGAAGTAAAATGTACAGTGGAGAGGAGAGAAAGTGTACAGTGGAGAGGAGAGAAGTAAATGTACAGTGGGGAGAAGTAAATGTACAGTGGAGAGGAGAGAAGTAAATGTACAGTGGAGAGGAGAGAAGTAAATGTACAGTGGAGAGAGGAGAGAAGTAAATGTACAGTGGAGAGGAGAGATGTAAATGTACAGTGGAGAAGGAGAGAAGTAAATGTACAGTGGAGAGGAGAGAGGTAATGTACAGTGGAAGAAGAGGAGGAAGTTGTACAGTGGGGAGAGAGAGAGAAGTAATGTACAGTGGAGAGAGGAGAGAGAGGTAAATGTACAGTGGAGAGGAGAGAAGTGAATGTACAGTGGAGAGAAGTGAATGTACAGTGGAGAGAAGAGTAATGTACAGTGGAGAGAAGTAAATGTACAGTGGAGAGGAGAGAAGTAAATGTACAGTGGAGAGGAGAGATGTAAATGTACAGTGGAGAGAAGAGAAGTGTACAGTGGAGAGGAGAGAGGTAATGTACAGTGGAGAGGGAAGAGAATGTACAGTGGAGAGAAGAGAAGTGTACAGTGGAGAGGGAGAGAGGTAAATGTACAGTGGAGAGAGAAGAGAAGTGTACAGTGGAGAGGAGAGAGGTAAATGTACAGTGGAGAGAAGAGAAGTGTACAGTGGAGAGGAGAGAAGTTGTACAGTGGAGAGGAGAGAGGTAAATGTACAGTGGAGAGGAGAGAAGTGTACAGTGGAGAGAAGAGAAGTAATGTACAGTGGAGAGAAGTAAATGTACAGTGGAGAGGAGAGAAGTAAATGTACAGTGGAAAGGAGAGAATGTAAATGTACAGTGGAGAGGAGAGAAGTAAATGTACAGTGGAGAGGAGAGAAGTAATGTACAGTGGAGAGGAGAGAGGTAAATGTACAGTGGAGAGGAGAGATGTAAAGTACAGTGGGAGGAGAGAAGTAAATGTACAATGCGAGAGGAGAGAGGTAATGTACAGTGGAGAGGAGGGAGAAGTAAATGTACAGTGGAGAGGAGAGATGTAAATGTACAGTGGAGAGAGGTAAATGTACAGTGGAGAGAGTTAAATGTACAGTGGAGAGAGGTAAATGTACAGTGGAGAGAGGTAAATGTACAGTGGAGAGGAGAGAAGTAAATGTACAGTGGAGAGAAGTAAATGTACAGTGGGAGGGAGAGAAGTAAATGTACAGTGGAAAGGAGAGAAGTAAATGTACAGTGGAGAGTAGAGAAAGTAAATGTACAGTGGAGAGGAGAGAAGTACATGTACAGTGGAGAGGAGAGAGTAAATGTACAGTGGAGAGGAGAGATGTAAATGTACAGTGGGGAGGAGAGAAGTAAATGTACAATGGAGAGGAGAGAGGGAAATGTACAGTGGAGAGAAGTAAATGTACAGTGGAGAGGAGAGAGGTAAATGTACAGTGGGAGAGAAGTGTTACAGTGGAGAGGAGAGAAGTAAATGTACAGTGGGGAGAAGTAAATGTACAGTGTAGAGGGAGAAGTAAATGTACAGTGGAGAGGAGAGAGGTAAATGTACAGTGGAGAGGAGAGAAGTAAATGTACAGTGAGAGAGAAGTAATGTACAGTGGAGAGGAGAGAAGTAAATGTACAATGGAGAGGAGAGAAGTACGTGTAAGGGAGAGGAGAGGAAGTAAATGTACAGTGGAGAGGAGAGAAGTACGTGTACAGTGGAGAGGAGAGAGGTAAATGTACAGTGGAGAGGAGAGAGGTAAATGTACAGTGGAGAGGAGAGAGGTAAATGTACAATGGAGAGGAGAGAAGTAAGTGTACAGTGGAGAGGAGAGAAGTAAATGTACAGTGGAGAGGAGAGAAGTACGTGTACAGTGGAGAGGAGAGAAGTAAATGTACAGTGGAGAGGAGAGAAGTACGTGTACAGTGGAGAGGAGAGAAGTAAATGTACAGTGGAGAGGAGAGAAGTACGTGTACAGTGGAGAGGAGAGAGGTAAATGTACAGTGGAGAGGAGAGAGGTAAATGTACAGTGGAGAGGAGAGAAGAAAATGTACAGTGGAGAGGAGAGAAGAAAATGTACAGTGGAGAGGAGAGAGGTAAATGTACAGTGGAGAGGAGAGAAGAAAATGTACAGTGGAGAGGAGAGAAGTAAATGTACAGTGGAGAGAAGTGAATGTACAGTGGAGAGAAGAGAAGTACATGTACAGTGGAGAGAAGTGAATGTACAGTGGAGAGGAGAGAAGTACATGTACAGTGGAGAGGAGAGAAGGAAATGTACAGTGGAGAGAAGTGAATGTACAGTGGAGAGGAGAGAAGTACATGTACAATGGAGAGGAGAGAAGAAAATGTACAGTGGAGACGAGAGAAGAAAATGTACAGTGGAGAGGAGAGAAGTAAATGTACAGGGGGGGGAGAGGAGAGAAGAAAATGTACTGGGGCTGAGAAAGTAACTGTACAGTGGTTAGGAGAAAGTATCATGCACGTGGGGAAGAAAAGTAAATGTACAGTGGGGAGGTCTGAGTAAATATACAGTGGAGAGGAGAGACGTTGTGTACGGTGTTATAGGACGGAAGAAATGTACAGTGTGGAGCACAAAATGTGCACTGGGTAGGACAGAATTTAATGCAGAATGGGGAAGGAGGAGAAAGAAAATGTACAGTGGAGAGACTGAAGTAAATGTAAAGTAGGGAGGAGAGAAGGGATTGTTCAGTGTGGAGGTATGAGGTACATTACAGCTGGAAGGAGAGGGGGGGAAAATGCACAGTGTGGGGGTATAGAAAATAAATGTACGGTGGATAAAGTAAACATACAGTAGGGAAGGACAGAATACAAAGGCATGGTACAGTATAATGGGCGCAAAATAAATGTACGGTGGAATAAGTAAAACATACAGTAGGGAACGGACAGAATACAAAGAGAGTTGAGTGAAACGATGTGCAGTTGGTTTCAGTAAACTAATATACACTTGGATGGCCCTGAAGTAAATAGTGGTGAGGAGCCAAGCAAAGAGACAGACAGTGGGGAGGTCTGCAGTGAATGCACACTGGAGTGTAATGAAGGGTGTTTACATTTGGGAGGTGCAGCCACGCAATTATTTACAGGTGAACAGGAAAACTACACACTCGCTTAGAGAGAAGCAGAGAAGATTCCAGTTGTCTTGTTGGAGCGGTTGTTTCCTTCCCCTTCCCCCCCCCCCCCCGTCTCCCCCCTCTCCTCTCCTTCTCTCTCTCACCCCCGTTCCGTTGCTAAACCCTGCTACTGTGTCCTCCGCTCAGTCTTCTCTGTCTGATGCTAATGTCGGTCGGAGTACTAGCCTTTCGAAGGAAATGATGAACGGAGGTACCATGTACACAAAGTGTGTAGTGCATGGAAGAGAATCTATTCGCAGCGACATGTGGCCTGTTTCTTGCACAATTCTTTAAAAAGAAAAATGATCGACTGACGACAAAACGTCGCTCTCTCTCTCTCCTCTCTCTCTCTCTCTCTCTCCTCTCTCTCTCTCTCTCTCTCTCTCTCTCTCTCTCTCTCTCTCTCACACACACACACACATACGCACACGCACACACACACGCACGCATACAACGCGCATTCACGCACGCGCGCGCGCACACACACACACACACACACACACACATACACACAGACACGCATGCACGCATGTACACACACACACACACACACACACACACACACACACACACACACACACACACACACACACACACACACACACACGCACGCACGCACGCACGCACGCACGCACGCACGCACGCGTCACGCACGCACGCACACACACACACACACACACAAAACACACTTAACTGGAAAATATATGGGTCTGCACTTTCGATGACGCACTACCCCATATGAGAACAATCAAATTTCATGTCGGAAAAATCTGCAGCGAAAGAAAATTCTACAATACAACACGATGATATTACTATATGTGGAAGACTTGTGTCTTTTCTGGCCAGTGGAACATTCACATTAGTACTCTTTTCTTATCAATGGGACATTTGTGTATGTTTTCTCAACAGAGAAACGTTTGCGCTTTTGTTACCTGTGGAACATTTCGTATCTTCTCATCAGAGAAACAAGAACATTTTTTTCTCACCAGGGGAACACTTGCGTCTTTCTCACTGGTTAAACAGTTGTGTCTGTTCTCATCAGAGGAACATTTTGTGTCTTTTATAATCGGTAGAACATTTGTTTTCTCAGCAGAGGAACGTTTAGTGTCGGTTATAATTGCTAGAACATTATTTTTTTTGTTTTCTCATCGGTGGAACAGTGGGGGGTTTTTCATCAGAGG
>CM031596.1:69556417-69563917 GCA_018398815.1 Conus ventricosus | reverse complement strand
TGTGTATGTGTGTGTCTGTGTGTGTCTGTGTATCTGTGCTTATGGGTGTATGAGTGTATGCCTGGGTGTGCGTGCGCGCGTGCGCGCGCGCGCGCGCGCGCGCGCGCGCGCGCGTGTGTGTGTGTGTGTGTGTGTGTGTGTGTGTGTACAATTTGGCGAAGGGGGTTCTGATTTCTCCTCCGTCTGTCTGCTCCTCTGCATGTAAAGAAGATTTTGCAAAACCACGCAATGCTGTATTTAATTATCCAAACTTGGTCAAAGATAGAATGTGATCAGTGGACGTGGTATGGATCCGGCGCGCGCGTCCGTCTTTAACGACAAATCCGCTACCTTTTCAGCAAAATTATATATCTGTTTTTTTTTTAAACTGAACATGATGCAGTTAATTTTTAGGAAGAAGTACCTGCGAATGAAATATCATCTTTTTATGGAACATGAATAAAACATTTTACAGACATAAACGTTAACATTTTGTGTTTTCCATAGCCTGCTGAAAGAAAAGTGAAGAAACTCTTTCAGTCTCTATCCACAATTACTTCCCCGGGAGACAAAAAGGTTGCTGTTGCAGAGGTCCGCGCTCTCCCTATGGCCCTTATAATTCATTTTGACAAAGAAATTATTAAGACTGAGACGCCCAGACAAACGCCCATTAGAATCACACCTATTGAACAACCTCTGAGGTTTTGGACAGAAGATCGGGTTCTGTGCCAGCGTGGTTTCATGTTCCTGGTCAAAGTTTGAGTCTATGTTTGTTTAATTCTTTTGTTTGTGTATTTTGATGTGAGCTGTAAGCACGAATGCATGTTATGTAGTAATGTTTATGTGTACATTTAGGTATGTAAGTGTATAAGCATACCTATGGATGTTAAGTAAGTGATCACCTGTATTTTTTATACATGGTTTTGTAAGGCGGATTGGGTAAATACATATTAGGATATTACGAATAACAAATGCTACTTATCTTTCTTATCATTAGTATCATCATCGCATCATCATAATCATCATCATCATCATCATCATCAGTAGTAGTAGTAGTAGTTTAGTAATAGTAGTAGTAGAATCAGTATTGTCATTATCATTCGACTGAAAGCATGGGAGAATGTTGGCTATATCATTATATCCCAATCGACTAGAGAGAGAGAGACCACGTGCGGCTTTTTCATGACTGTCAAACGTTAAAAAAAGTCACATCCTGTAAAGCGTTACATTCTGAAAAACAAACAAACAAACAAGCAAATAAACAAATATAATGCCATGGTAACCAAACTATTAATATCATTAACCACACAAAGCTAAGACCGAATTGAGAGCGCCAGCGATTTCACTTGATATTTCTGTACCACGGTTGTTGTTGGTTTTTTTTTTAATGGACACGAGAACACTTCCTTCCTTTTTTCTTTAAATCAAATTTCAGTCAGGTAAGTTTGAGAAATTACAGATGCGCCAAAAGAAGACAGTGCGCAGAGATTTCAATTCATAAGGAACACACACACCTGTAAGACACAAAAATACATATACATGGTATTCGTTATAAGTTACAACAATATAAATGAAAACAGAAAAAGAAGCTAAAAAAACAACATTAAAGTGAATGAAAAACAGCTGACTTAGTACGCAAACGGTAAACAATTGAATAACCATTCAATTAAATATACAGATATATGAAGACATTTTCTTTCCTGGTCAACTCAGTTACATCAGATAGAAGCAAAATTAATGAAGGTGGATTATACTATGATTAGAGGGACTAAATATCTTATAGATGTCTATTTTGGGCCTGAAACATGTCCGCATGTAAACCGCCAAATTTTCTTGTTCTTCTTCTTCTTCTTCTTTTTTTTATAAATTTTTTTATTTAAAGAACACTGTTCCTTCCATGCTTTGGAATAGTACAGCTCACCTGAGGGTGCTGGGGGTAGAATGAATACCCGGAAAAGGAAATAACCAATGTCCAAGCTGTCAGGGCCAGTGAACTCATGCATTAGGCAGATAATGGCAGCGCGCTCAGAGAAGCATGTGATCCCTTGCAACCTGTCAATCTAATCCAAGTCAAAAGATTGTGCTGGGTAGGTCCAGAAAATTAGTTTCGTCAGACAGGGGTCTGGTCTAATGTGATTACAGGCTTGTTTTGAAAAACCGAGTTTTTTAATTTATCTTATGAAAGGGGCGTGTTGCAATGTGTGTGTGTGTGTGTGTGTGTGTGTGTGTGTGTGTGTGGTGTGTGTGTGTGTGCTCTCTCTCTCTCTCTCTCTCTCTCTCCTCTCCTCTCTCTCTCTCCTCTCTCTCTCTCTCTCTTTCTCTCTGTGTCTCTCTTTATCTGTTTATTGGTATTTATGCATGAAGAGAGAGAGAGAGAGAGAGAGAGAGAGAGAGAGAGAGAGAGAGAGAGAGAGAGAGAGAGAGAGAGAGAGAGAGAGAGAGAGAGAGAAAGAGAGAGAGAGAGAAAGAGTTGTGGATACTCACTGTCCATGCATGTTCAAACGATATTGTGGCAGACACACAGACACAGTCACACACCCAAACACAACACACACCACACCACACACACACACAACACACACACAAAACACACACACACACACACACACCCCCACACACAAACCACACACGAAAACACAAAACACACCCCACAAACACACACAACCAAAACACAAACACCCCACACACACACAACACACACACACAAAAACACACACAGGGAAAAACAGCCGGGATTTGCAAACAGCAGGGGCAGCAGCAAACAGCAGTAGGGAGTAGTAGAAGAAAAAATATTTGTAGTAGTGTAGGGAAGTATAAGTTTGTAGGGAGCGAAATTTTTGGGAGTTTGTAGCTTTTTTTTGTACAAATTACGTCCCCCCCCCCCAAAAAAAAAAAAAAACTCCCCGGTTTTGCTGGTTTTTTCTTAAATGTAATTTTGGGGTATTGTCATTGGGGAAGAATAACAGGGTTTTTCTTTGAAGTGGAAGAAGAAACAAACCCCTCCCTTCCATGTTTGGGGAGGAAGAAAACATTTTTCCCTTTTTTTGGGGAAGAATACATTTGGGGCCCTCTTGCGGAGGGAAAAAATGCATTTGGGCCCCTGGGGCGGGAAAGAAAAACATTTACCATCTTGTTGGAGGAAAAATGCATTTTTCTGGCAATTGTTGGCGGGGGGAAGAAAAAAATTTGCCGCTTGTTTTTGGGAAGAACACATTTGCCGTTTTGTAGCGAAGGAAGAAAAAAATTTGCCGTTTGGGTTGGAGGAAAAATACGTTTAAACCGGGCCCTTTTAGGTGGGGGAAAGAATAACATTTTTCCCTTTTTGTTTTTTGCCCGAAAAAATTTGAGCTTTTGGTTTTTTAGGAAAATCAGTGGGCCCCTTTTAGTTTTGGGGGAAAAAAAACCCTTTTCCCGTCTTTTAGGGGAAGGAAAAAAAACATTTTCTTTTTTTGGGCTTGGGGAAAGAATACACAAAAGCTTCCTTTTTCCCCGTTGGGGAAAGGGAAATTTCAAATTTCCCGTCTTGAAAATTTGGGGAAAAATACATTTTTCTTCATGTAGTTTTTTTGCAAATTTTCATTTGACGTTTCAATTTTTAAGAAAAATACTTTTTGCCGTCTTTTGTCGAAACAATACATTTTCCCTCTTTTTTGGGTGGTTTAAAGAATAAAAATTTTCGTCTTTTTTGGGTGGGGGAAAGAATACAAATTTTCCCTCTTTTTTAAGGTGAAAGAATACATTTGCCGTCCCTTTTAGGTGGAGAAAGAATAAATTTTCCGCCTTTTTTTAAAGGAGAAAGAATCCCTTTTGGGCCCTTTTTAAAAAGGGGAAATTTACATTTTGTGTGAGTGTGTGGGGGTCTTTTAGAAAGGTGAAAGTATAAAAAATCTGCTGCCTTTCCGTTGGGGAACGAATTCAATTTTCCCCTATTGTGTTGAAAACAGTAAACCCTCAGGGAATTGGGAAAAAAAACTAAAAAGCCCCTTTAAGATGCTGAAGCTGGGGACGGCAACAGCTTCCAAGGAAAAAGGATGGGGGTTTAAAAACCGGGTGCTTGGTGTACCCCTTTGGGGCATTTTCCAACGTTTTAGATTTCCTGATAGTTTTTGGAAAAATGGGGGCCCTCTTCCCCTTGGAACCCGGGAAGGGTTTCAAACCGGGTTTGGAAAAGGAGTCGAAATGACAGAACGGGGGGCAAATTCCCGCCAAACCTCGTAATTTTTCCCATACGCCTCTTTGATGGGTTCATTAAACTTCCAACGCCAATTTTTAAGGGGCCCCCTTCCTGCCATGCGATTTTGGGCATTGACCCGCATGGAGAAAATGGGAGGGAGGCCCCTTGAACGGGGTCTAAATGGGTGAAAACCCCCAAGGTGTGTGTGTGTGTGGTGGTGTGTGAGGGGTGTGTGTGTTTGGGTAGAGTGTGTGTGTGTTTGTGTAATTTTTGTGGGTGTGTTTCGTGGGGGCGTGCGTGCTGCGTGCGTGCGTGCGGGTGTGGGGTTTTGTGTGTGTGGGTGTGGGGGTGTGTGTGTGTGTGTGTTGGTGAGTGCGTGCGGCGTTTCTTGCGTGCGTGCGTGCGGGGCGGCGTGCGTGCCCTGCGTGCGGTTTTGTTCGTTGGGGGTGGGTGTGTGTGTGTGGGGTTTTGTTTGGTTTTGGGGTGTTTTGGGGTGTGGGGTGTTGGTGTGTGTTGTGGGGCGTGTGTGTGTTGTGAGTTTGTGTTTTGGGGTTTTTGTTTGTGTGTTTTGTGGTGTAAAAAGAGAGGGGATAGAGAGAGAGGGGAGAGAGAGAGAGAGAGTTTTGGGATTTTATGTGTTTGGGGTTTGTATGTGTGGCATATGGTTTGTGTGTGGTGTGTGTGTGTGTGGTGTGTGTGTTTTTGTGTGGTTTTTGTGTGTTTTGTGTGTGGTTTTTAAGAGAGAAAAGAAGAGAAAAGTGTTTTGTGTGTTTTAAGGAGAGAAGGAAAGGAGGAGGAGAAAAGGTGGGTTTTTTTTTTTTTGTTGTTTTTTTTTTGTTGGGTTTGTCCCTTTTGAGGGGGGTTTTTGTTCCCTTTTTTTTTGTTTGGTTGTGGGGTGTTTTCTGTTTTTTTTTTTATTTAGTTTTTTTTTTTTTTTTTATTTTGTTATATTTATATTTTAAAATTTTTTAAATTAAAATTAATAACACCATGTTTAAAAATTAATTTTTTAGCCCCTTTAATTTTTTCCCTTATATTAAAAATTTTATTTTTATAAATTACCAAAATTGGGCCCACCCAAAGGGGCCCAGTAAAAATCTCCCTTTTGAAGTTCGAAGAGTATAACTTGGACCTTGTTAGAAACTTCGCAATTTTGCAACCAGTCACCCCTTTCCACCAATTACCGGTAACCCTTTTCTTTTTTCCTTTTGAACCAAGAGGGGAAAAAAAAACCCCCGTTTTTAAAACTTGACCCCAGGCCCCTAAGGCCCGCCTTTGGAAAACAGGGGAAAGGGGGTTTTTCATTTTTTTGAAGTTAAACCCAAAAAGGCAAAAATTGGAAAACCCTTTTAAAACTAAAGCGCGCAGCTGGGGAAAGGGGGTGAGGGGGTGTTATTGGTTTTTGGGACCGTTTCTTGCGAAAAGCGTGCGGGGGCGGGGGGGGGTTTTGGTTTTTTGGGGGCGTTTGCGTGCGTGGGGGTGGGCGTGGCGTGCTTGGGGGGCGGCGTGTTAATTGGGGTTTATTGTTTTGTGTGGGGTGTGGGGGGTGTGGTGTTTGGTGTTTGTGTGGGGGTGTGTGGGGGGCGCGCGCGTACGTGTGTGTTTTGCGCGCAAGTTTGTTTGTGTTTTGTGTGAGTTCGCGGCCTGCGCGCGCGAGTTTGTGGGTGGTGTGTTTTTGTGTTTTGTTTTGAGTGTGTGGTGTGTGGGGTTTTTGGGGTTGGGGGAGGGATAAAGAGAAGGGGAAAAACAGACAGAAACAGGGACAAAGGCAAAACAGCGAGACAGAGAGAAGAGAGAGAGAGAGAGGGAGAGAGGGGGGAGAGGGGAGAGAAAGAGAGAAAAGAGAAGAGAGAGCGAAAAGGAGCGAGAGAGAAGAGAGAGAGAAGAGAGAGAAGAGAGAGAGAGAAGAGGGGAGAGAGAGAGGGGAGAGAAAGAGAGAAGCAAACTCATAATGGGCCCCCCAAGACCTCAAATCCCCCTCATTTGGGTCCCCTCCCCCAAATCCTCTCCTTTCCCTCCCCCCCCCCCCCCCCTCTCTCTCTCTCTCCCCTCCCCTCTCTTTTCTCTCTCTCTCTCCTTTTCTCTACTCTCCTCTCTTTCTCTCTCTTCCCCCCTTGGGGGGGGGGTTTACTCCCCCCCTTTTTTTTTTTTTTTTTTTTTTTTTTTTTTTTTTTTTTTTTTTTAATGTTTTGTTTTTAAAGTTTGAAAGAAGAAAGGAGAAAAGGGAAAAGGGGGAGGAAGGGAATTTTTAATTTTTAAAGTTTTTGTTTTTTTTAAAATTTTTTTTAATTTTTGAATTTATTTTTTTTCTCTCCCCTCCCCCCTCCCTAATCTCCCCTCTCCACCCTTCAACCCCCCCTTAAAATTTTTGAAAAGAAAAATCCAATAAATTCCCCCCCCACCCCTCCCCACCAACCCAAAAAAAAATAAAAAAAGAAAAAAAAAAAAAAGGGAAAAAACAGCCCCCCAAAAAAAACCCCCCCTGAAAAATCCCCATATTTTTTTTGGGGTTTCCCCAAGGGTTCCCCTTCTTTTTGCCCTTTCCCCCTTTTTTCCCCCTTTAACGAAAATTCCCCTTTCACTCCCACCCCCCCCCCTCCCCCCCCCCCCCACCCCCCCCCCCCCCACCCCCACTTCCCCCAACCCCCCCACCCCCACCCCACCCCCCCCCACTACCCCAACACCCCCCACCACCCCACACACACCCCTCCAAAAACCCCCCCACACACCCACACCCCCCCCCTCCCCTTTAAATAAAAAGGGTTCCCCCGCCCCCCGATGCCCCCCCCCCCTAAACCCCCCCCTGAAAAACAAAAAAAAGGAAGGAAAAACAAGGAAAACAATAAAACCACCCCCATAAACCAATAAACCCCCCCCCCCAAAAAAAACCCCCCAAGAAAAAAAACCCCCCCAAAAAGGATTGCCACCCAACCCCCTTCCCACAATCTCCACAACCCCCAAAAAAAAGGTTTTTTCCCCCCCCTCTTCCCTTCCCCCTTCACCCTCCCCTTTTTGTGGGGGAAATCCTTTTTGAAAATCAATCCAAAATCAATCAAACGACCCAAATTTAAAAACCCCCATGGTAAAATCCCAAAATTAACCCAAAAAATTTCCCCCCCCCACCCCGCGGAAATCCCAAATAAAAACATACCTCCCTCCTGGAAAAAACCCCGACCCCACCCCGCCCCACCACACCCCCCACCCAAAACCCCACATTCTTGTGAGAGTATTCCCCTTTCTCTCTCTCTCTCTCTCTCTCTCTCTCTCTCTCTCTCCTCTCTCTCTCTCTACCCTTCACGATAAATTTTTGAGAGAAGAAAAGGAATCCAATAAAAGTGGCTGCAGCA
>CM031596.1:69546417-69548917 GCA_018398815.1 Conus ventricosus | reverse complement strand
AACCATTGACTTCCGGGAATAGGCCGGAGGACGTCCGGGAAAGACCGGAGGACACTGGGAAAGACCAGAACCAAGGGCTCTGTGGGCTGGCTCCCCACTTTGCCTTAAACATGTGGCTACGAAGAATAAAAGGAAAAGATGCTCCCAGGATTCACCGAAAGGGGGAGGAGAATGATGAATCCATCGGTGCTCAACCAATCACGACTGCAAATCCCAAACGGACTATGAACATGGACCAAATGGAATATCCATGTGTCTGTGGAAAGCGTTTCGCTACCACCCGTGGCATGAAGATCCACCGAACAAAGATGGGATGTGTGAAGACTCATCTGAATGAGCAGCAGCGCACTGCATCAGCAGATAAGACGTCGGAAGACCAAGGCCAGGATTTAAACCACAGTGCCAAGGACATCCACGCTGTTGGTTCGGATGAGGAATTTGCACAGGCCCTCGATGCCAGGCGCCTGAAACTCAACCTGCCACGAGCAAACGAAACTGAAGATTGGGAGAAACTGGATGCAAAAATCGTCCAAAGACTCGATGCACTGATAGGGAAAAGCACCCTTGAACACAAACTAGCCACATATGGGGACATTGTGTATCCCACATGTAGAGACGCCTATGGAGTAAAACTACCCAAAGAAAAAACACCTCCAAAGAAATCCAGACGCCAAGAAAAGATGGACAAGATCAGAGTCCAAAAGAACAACCTCAAGAAGCAAATGAAGACCGCACTGCCAGCTGAAAACAAGGCTTGGAAAAACTGTGGGAAGACCTGAAAGAAAAACACAGCGCTCTCAGCAAAGCGGAATCTGCGAGAGAAAGAGGAAGAGCAAAAAGAAGAAGACACAAGAGCGCTTCTTCAGAGACCCCTTCCAGTTTGCCAGAACACTGTTTGAGCAGCCAAAATCTGGGACCCTAAGTGTGGACAAAGGAGTTCTTGAGCAGCATCTGAGGAAAACATACTCTGACTCACAGAGCAAAGCACCACTCGACATTCAAGGTCTGGTGTGGCCAACCAACCCTGAGGAACAGTTCAATGGCAAGCCTCCAACGTTGGCGGAAATCAAGAAGGTGGTCGACAAAGCCAGAGCCAAATCATCACCAGGGCCAAACGGAATACCTTACCAGCTTTACAAGAAATGTCCCAAGGTGCTGGATGGCTCCACAGGTTGCTGCGATCGGCTTGGAGAAACCAGAAGATCAGCGGCCAGTGGATGACGGCAGATGGTGTTTACATCCCCAAAGAGCAAAACGCAAGTGACATCAGCCAGTTCAGGCCAATATCACTACTGAACGTCGAAGGGAAAATCTTCTTCTCTGTCATGGCAGCAAGGCTGACCAAGAAACCTGATGGAAAACAAGTACTTGGATGTGTCAGTCCAGAAAGGTGGCACCCCAGGCGTGGCGGGGCTGTGTAGAACACGCCACAATGATCTGGGACGCAATCCAAAAAGCAAAAACAGAAAAGAGAGACCTGGACGTAGTGTGGCTTGATCTGGCAAACGCATATGGATCTGTGCCCCATGAGATGATACAGTTGGCTCTTGAGATGTACCATGTGCCAAAGAACATCCGCGACATGCTCAAGAAAGTACTTCAATGGCTTCTCAATGCGGTTCTCTACCAAGGAGTACACAACAGATTGGATCAACTTAGAAGTGGGCATCGCAATGGGCTGTGCAATTTCCCCAATACTGTTCGTGCTGGCAATGGAACTCATCTTGAAAGCAGCAACAAACAACGCGAGACAAACAGACCTTGGCGATGGATACAAGATGCCTCCTCTCAAGGCCTTCATGGATGACACTACAGTGATTTTCATCCAGAGAAGACGAGACACGTCATGTGCTGGAGAGGCTGGACGAACATAGTTGCCTCATCCAGAATGCAGTTCAAGCCAAAGAAATCACGGAGTCTCTCACTGGGAAAGGAAAAGTGGCCGAATCTGTGGTCTTCAGTGTTGCCAACCAGGCCATTCCAACAGTCACAGAAGAACCAGTCAAGAGCCTTGGAAGATGGTATGATGATACGCTGAAAGACACACAAAGAGCAAAAGAAACCAAGCAGATGGCGGAAGAAGGCTTGGAGACCATTGACCAGTGTGGGCTCCCTGGCAAATACAAGGTCTGGTGTCTGCAGTTCATGCTGATACCAAAGCTCCTATGGCCTCTGATGATAAAACGACATCTGCACCAGCACAGTTGAGGCAATGGAAGCCAAAATCAACAAGTTCACAAGGAAATGGCTTGGTGTCCCACCCTGTCTGACTGGGCATCGCGCTGTACTGTCGCCAAGCAAAGCTGAAACTACCACTGAAATCCATCCTGGAGGAATACAAAGCAGGGAAGATCAGACTTCAAAGCATGCTGGAAGACTCAGGAGACAAGGTGGTAGAAGCAATCAAGCCCCAGCTGAAGACAGGCAGAAAATGGAAAGTTCAAGAGGCGATGGAAATTTTGCAAAAGAAAGTCTCAAGATCAGAGAAATAACAGACACA
>CM031596.1:69513917-69533917 GCA_018398815.1 Conus ventricosus | reverse complement strand
ACACACACACACACACACACACACACACACACACGCACACACACGCACACACACACATACACAGACACATACTCGCAGACACGCACGCACACGCACACACACACACGTCAACATGCACGCACGCACGCACGCACGCACACACACACACACACACACACACACACACACACACACACACACACACACACACCACACACATACACAGACACATACACGCACACATGCACGCACACGCACACCACACACACACACACACACACACACACACACACACACACACACACACACATGTATGCACGCACTCCAACACACGCCACGACGCACTGTCAAAGGAAGTCGCACTCTTCGTGCTGTCTTAAAAAATGTGAAAGTTGTTCAACTTCCAGATGACATATGTGTGAATTTTTTTTACAGGAAGTTGTATGAAGGTACTGTTCATTAGTTGGTGTTGTTAGTTCTTGCTGATCGTGTTTGGATTTTGTGTTAATTCAGAAGATGTGAACGATCAATCGATTCCATTTTCAAATCCGCGGCAAAGAAGTGTGGTGCACGTGCGTACCTGAGAAAATAGTTGTGCCCTGCCATGACCGTCGTCGAATGTTGAACACTGTTCTGTGAAACGATGCTCCGTGTGTAAAGTCAATGAGTATGGCCTGCTGACACATGTGCGTATGTGCGGAGTGATTCTGTGTTTTTGAACTGCATGATGTCAGAACAAACGTCCGTGAACGAAAACCCACAGGCACATGAAAACAATAAAATTTCCAGCGAAAAGAAACTTCTTTACACCGCTGACATAATACAAAAACGTTTTTGGTGCGGAGCACAGGTATTATGTGTTTGGCGAAATGTTCTTCTATATCGTTACTCAGCGATCTCTGACAGCTCCTTTAAACTACAAGTGACCGATTACAACCGAAACGATCGATATTATCATTTCCTTCCTTACACTGGATCACCGATCTCCCCACTGCTCTAGCTAAAACCACCATACGTCTTTTTTTGGAAATCAACAAAAAGAATTACTATTACTCTTTATTTTGTAACTGATCAAGACTCGGGCACACTGCTGTGTCAAGGGAGAGATTGCTCCCTCTGCGATCTTGAAGAGTGTGAAAAGCTCAAACATATAGTCAGTGCATTTCTGCTGAACAAGGACCTCGACAGTTTGACTTCCTCCACTCTTGACGTCCCTCTTACGTTTGTCCATCCCCTTGGCCCGTGTCCCTGACCACCTCCACAATGGACCCTCACGGTGAACCTGCAGCGGTGACAGACCCCCAGGAAGGATCAAGTCCCTATGGAGACCCAAGAGCAGTCACAGAACAGGAAACATCACCACTGGTGTCCGTCAGTGACCTTCACCTGATGAGTCCCTGTCAGAGCACCCCTCAGCAAGTTGTGCTGCACACACCTACCCCCTCCGCATCAGCGCTACTATCTTCCACCGAAACAAAGTCAAAGACATTCAAGGCAACACCTCTAGGACCTAGAAGTAAAAGACTTCGCAGACGGACTCTTTGTCTCAGACAAAACCAAAACAAAGTTTCGCGTTCCTCTGTCCACTTGTACAGAAAAGAATTTCACCAGCTGAAAGAAGAAGTGGATGATCTAGATGCTTCCCAGCAAGACATGAAAAATGTGTTTTTCTCATTGATTGAGGATGCAAAAACGGCGACAAAAAATGAACTAAAATCCCATATTAAATCTGACAGGGATTCCTTCAACTCAAGAATCGATGACTTAGAAATCCAATTTTCCAGTTGAAGGACTCCGTTAATGTTTTTAACGAAAGAAAACAATGGCTTAAATCCCAACTTGGCAACCTCCGTTCAGAACTTAAACAAGTAAAATCCACGAATTCAACAGTTGACACCAGCACGCAGTTCAGCCTCAAAGAAGCGGTCTCAGGGGAGTGCAGACGACACAGCTAAACCTGTTCATCCGTCAGTTTCTCAGCCGACTTCTCCGACTGCACAGCCTGAATGATACGGAATGCCATCTCGCCAAACCTGCTAACCCACGGCCAGCTCAGCAATCAACTGTTCATGGCAGGTGACAGCAGCTGTGTGGAAGTGGGAAGCCTTCCTCACATCCTGTCAAGTCCCCACGCTCACAGATCCTGCCAATGAAGGCACTATAGCCACTGAATTCAAACACCAAGTGCCTCACTCTCTGATTCAGCAGCCCTTCCTGCCAAACCTGGCGTTTGTGATGACGCTTCCTCGTCTGCTCATCTTACGACTGACTATTCCATTCCTGTCAGTAATGTTTTTGCTCCTTTGTCTAGTAGTGAGTTATGTGAAAATACATCCAGTGACATGTATTCTCAACATCAGCAGAAAGCTAAAGCAGACAATGTAAACTCTCAATCCGATTAAAACAAGACCTAAACTCTCTCCCCGTGATATCTTAAGTTATATATCTGTGAATGATCAAGTGTCTGCGCTCTTAATTGGTGACTCTGTCTTGCGTACCTGGACCCCAAGAGACTAGCCTTACGCTGTTTAATATGTTTAAAATCTGTGTGTCAGGAATTTCAACCCATGACTTAGAGCATTGGCTTATCCGTCAACCAGCTAATCACAAACTCAAAGCCCTAATCGTCCATGTTGGCATAAATGACTGCCCGTCAGGACAGGTCACAGTTCAACAATGGACACATTTGATTAACCTTTGTCATCAAGCTTTCCCTAGTTCAAAAATAGCATTCAGCTCTTTAATTCCAGCAAAGGGCAGACACAATTTGAATAATTCTGTTTTCCCCACAAACCGAAATCTTAGAGAAGCTTGTTTCCAGTCTGAAGCTACTTTTATAGACAACACGGATACATTTATTGCCGCTTCTGGTGCTCCTAAGCTGGCCCTGTGCAAAGACCTCACCCACCCCAGTTTTAAGGGTACAGCTCAGCTGGCCTCTAAATTCAAGAGCACTGTCTTGGACTGGCTGGTAGACACACTGCCACAGCGCAGAGGTCACCAGACAGAGCGGGATTTGCCAAACGGTCGGCAGGGAGGGAACAAATATTCGCGGGATTTTCATTTCAGATTCAATGCTGGCAATGTCAGATTTAACGAAGCCATCCTTTCTGACATGTCTCCCAACCAGCAGTTGCACTTCGCTCCTCAAGGTATTCCTCATACCTCCCAGCCTGTCCCAGCTTCGTGATAGCTGGTATCACCATGAGAATGCTCCTGATGCCCGTTTGTCAAATAACCCTTCTACTCCTATAGGTTATGTTAGCCAGCGTAGTTACTATTCACATTGTCAATCTCCTTTTAACACAGAGGGCCCAAACCAGGCCTTAGCTATGCCCCTGTCCATCGTTCCGACTTCCCGCGCCAACAGGATCCTGGCTGCAACAATGGCCAGGTTAGAAACCATGCCATACCCCTTTACAGTCCATGCAGCATTTCCCTTCTTTGGTGAGGCAACCTAATGAACAGAATCGATGCTTTCAGCCAGAACCAATGCTTCATTCTAAACCACCCCCACACAGACTGCCTAACCCCCGTGTACATCCTGACATAGAGTCAGGGTCACCGTACTACGATCGGAACCGGAGGTCTTCTCTGCCAGCGGGAGCTGAACTCAATGTCCAGTACCCAGCCCACGTTTCCCACTAATGACACGACCCGTTATTTGCACTGGCTGAACATAATGACATCCCACATGTTGAACATTCAACATAATCGTCAATTGTGAATGTATATGTAAATGCATTACATTAAGCAGTGTCAAGCGCCTATTATTGTATTCACAGCATGTCTTTTACTGGTTTGAACAATCCTGCTGCGTCGTTGTCTGCGTGGTTTGGATGAACACGCGCGTACGTACGTATGTGTGTGGAGGCGGTGGGAGGGGGGAGGACATGGGGGTGGGGGGTCAGAGGGAGTGAGAGAGAGAGAGAGAGAGGGGGAGGGAGGAAGAGGGAGGGGGCGCTGAAGAGAGAGAGAGGGAGAGAGAGAGAGAGAGAGAGAGAGAGAGAGAGAGAGAGAGAGAGAGCGCATGGTGTGTGATGCAGTTGCCTACTCATAAGAGGGTTCAGACTGATTGTGATTTCCTGTTGGTTTTCTTTATAGCGTTTTGTTTACGTTCGTACAAACGTTTCTTGGTATTGTTCAAGTAGTTTTTCCTTTTTTTGTCTTTGAAATACTCTAGAATACTCTAGAGGTTTTCACCTTGTGCTGTGTGAAAATTACACAGATAAATTTGTAATCTATTTTCAAATCATAAAAAAAAAATTTTGATTCGTGGTTTCCTTGATACTTGTGATTTTTAGATTTGATCCTTTGTTTGATTACTCTCACCTTGTCTTCTGATTTTTTTTTTATATGATTTGTTTTTCCATATCATTATTAGAATTTCAATAGATAGGCCACTGGTTTAGAAAGTGAATTTTTGTTTTATAAATAAGGAGTCATTTATTTAGTGTTCCCTCTCACCATTCTATTTAAGCCATACCTTAGTGCTATACACTGCAACATGCCTAGAACTTTAGACATATGGCCATCCAAACATGGACTTCGTGTAGGGTACCTTAACATCAATAACGCAACAAACAAAACAAAAATGACATTGCAACTATACTTCGCAGTGATGGGAAACAGTTTTCATGTATTTTGTTTTTCTGAATCCTGGTTATCTTCTCATATATCGGATGCAGAAATGGACATGCCAGGATACCAAATAATGCGACTAGACCCTATAAACCAAACTCACTGGCTTACTTATATACCATGCTTCCTCATTAAAATGTAAAAGGCTAGTTAATTTTGAAAATGATGGTGTTGAATTTCTCTGGATTTAAATAAGTATGAACAATAGTCAACTGCTTACAATACGCTTTGTCTACAGAAACCCATCAGAAACCACTGATTGGCAGGACAGATATAATGCAATAATGGATGAAGTAACCATTCTAAGTTATGAGACTTTTTTTAGGAGATTTTAACATTGATATGTTTAAAAAAATCAAAGTGGTATCAAAACTATATATCACATAATTTAGAACAACTAATCGATAGACCAACACGCATAACTGAAAATTCCGCTACTCTAATAGATCATATTTACACAAATGCAAAACAATCCATTATCGAACTTTGTTCCCCTCCCTATGGCTGCAGTGATCACAACCCATTTGCCTTACTTGGTTCAAAAACCGTGTACAAATTCCAAAAGTAAGTCATAAAGTTATTTACTACAGAAGCTCTAAAAACTTTAAAGAATAAGATTTCCTTACTGACCTTTCTGAAGCACAATTTGACCTCATGTATCAAATCAGAGATCCAAATAAAGCAGCTGAATTTTGGATTGATGCGTTTACTCCGTATATAATAACACGCCCCTTTTATAAAGAAAAGGATTAAACAGGAACCAAAACCTCCATGGATAACTCAAGAAATTGACACAGAAATTAATAAAAGAAATCATTTGAGTAATTTCGGAATAAATGAAGAATTCAGAAAACAAAGAAACAAAGTGACGTCATTAAAACGGAAATCGAAACGTACTTACTTTAGAAAAATGTTAACTTCTACCAAAGATACCAGGCAAATTTGGAAAGCAATTAACATATTAACTAATAAACATATGTCAAAAAGTCAACAAATGAGCTCAGACATATCTGCAGATCAACTAAATAATCATTTTGCAACCATAGCAGATAGAATCACATTAAATGATAGATCTAGTGAAAATGATCTCAGTTATTTAGACCAATACATCCATTCTAAGGATATTCGTGTTCCATTTAGTCTGAAACCCATGACCGTTTTAGATGTTAGTGAAGCCTTGTCTACTTCATCCCTATCAAATACTCGTGATTTAGATGGTATCGAGACAAAAATACTTAAGTTGTCATGTCCTGTTATCATAGATACTTTGACATACTTATACAATTTATGCATAGATAAACAAACTTTTCCTCTAAAATTTAAGGAAGCTAAAGTTACTCCTCTGTATAAAACCGGGGATTCTTCAAACCCATCAAATTACAGACCGATATCCATTTTATCAGCCATTGCAAAACCGATCGAAAAACACTTGCAGAAGTCTCTGTATTCTTGTTTCGCTGATAACAAACTTCTCCACGGAAGTCAGTCGGGCTTTCGAAAACATCATTCTTGCCAGACAGCCCTCATACAGCTTATGGACAGTCTTCTTTGCAGTATAAACGAGAATAAATTTGCAGGTATTCTCTTCGTAGACTTTGAAAAAGCTTTTGATGTCATCAACCATTCTTGGTTGTGCCGTAAAGTTGAACTTTACAAACTGACTCCAGAATTCATAAGTCTTATTTCATTTTTATGTGACCGAAAACAATTAGTAGCTGTAGCTGACAAATTGTCAACATTTATGTCTGTCAAATATGGTGTTCCACAGGGCTCTGTGTTAGGACCTCTTTTGTTTACTATTTACGTAAATGATTTGCCTTGTTTTGTAAAATGTAAATGCGAAATGTTTGCAGATGATACATCTCTTCACGAAAACGACTCTGATGCCTATGAATTACCAATTAAGCTTCAAGCAGACATCGATAAACTTACTGAATGGACACAACTAAACTATATGTCTTTAAATGCTATTAAACAAAGTGCATGTACGTGTCTACAAGACAAAAATGACAAAAAATGAAATCAATTTTTCAGCCTTTACTCATATCCAACAATAAAGTTGAGGAAGTCAGTTGACACAAAACACTAGGTGTCATTATTGACAAAGATTTATCTTGGACTGAACATATAACATTCTTACCAAAACGCCTTTCCAAAATAATATTTCAGTTGTCTCGGATAAAACATTTCCTCGATGGCCACTCTCGAAAACGTTTTTTCTGTGCACAAATTTTGTCATTAATTGATTATGCATCAACCCTTTGGGACAACTGTAGTGAACATAATCTAAAATTAATTCATCGCCTGTACAAACGAGCATTGAAATTAGTATTGTTAAAATCGAGCTCCCTAACTGATGAAGATTACAAACAACTCAAAATATTAACCTTCCCAAACAGACTCTTTTTCAATAAAAACCTTTGTATGCATAACGTTATTAATGGAACAGCTCCCAAAAGATTACAGAAACATTTAGAGTCAATTGCCATAGATATAATCATTTATTGTTCATTCCTAGACCACGCAACAATTTATACAAATCAGTTTTGTATATTCAGGTGGAAATCTGTGGAACAAACTCACAAAACCCTTGAAAAATACAAAAAATAAAAACACATTTAAGACAGATTATCTCATGAATCGTTAACCACATATCATACTGACAAAATGTCCATCCTGTGCAGAAAAGAAATACAGTGGTAAAGATATACACTTCGTGAATGTAACCATGGGGGCGGCAATGAGCATTGATACCTTTTACGCGAATGGAAGTGAGTGGGTAAAGGGGAGGAGATGGGAGGGGGTAAGACGGTATGTTTACTTTTCTTTTGATGAAAGGCATTGTACACGATTTGATTTTTTGATTTTTTTTCTCTTTCTTTCTTTTTTCATAGATGGCTTGATGTAAAAAAAAAAAATGCAGATATGCTGTTTATTCAATGTTTCCATCTCTAAATAAAATTTTGACTTTGACTTTGACGCACTCACGCACGCACGCACGCACGCACACACACACACACACCACACACAACACACACACACACACACACACACACACACACACACACATACACGCACGCAGGCACGCAGGCACGCACGCAGACACGCACGCACGCACGCACGTACGCACGCACACACATACACACACACACACACACACACACACACACACACACACACACACCACACACACACAACATACACACACACACACACACACACACACACACACACACACACACACACACACACACACACACACAAAAATCACGCGCGCTCACATGCACACACACACATACACAAACACGCACCTCCCCCTCCCTCCCCCGGCATCCACGTCCTGCTTACAAAGATACTACCAGTCCCCCCCCCCCTCCCTCCCCAAAGCCGGATGCAAGAGAGCAGTGATGCCAGAGATGCAATTAAAGGCAGACCAAAATCTGACACGGCGGAGGTGGGCTGTGGCGTTGTGGGCATCTCTCTACTGATGAAGCAGGATCTCTTCCTTTCGCCCGGCTGGCCACACGCCAAAATTCCAACTATCGACCAAAATGTTATTACAAAACTCTTGTTGTTTAAACTTAACCAAAATCATACCAAATTCTAACCAGGGAGCAAAGGAAAAAGTTTGTCACCTTAACAGACGATAAGAACACAAGGAACACCTAGTGAAATTAGGGAAAGCATTATGTACATCCTTTTTTTTTTCATCAGTTTTGTTCTAACAAGAGTAATTAACTTACGGAACAATCTGCCCAGTCATTTTTTTTTTAAACCGCAGGAACGCTTAAATATCTCCACCACTACCCCCACCTCCCCCAAAAAAATAGACAGATACTGGAAGGATTAAAGCTCCGGATGAATGTACCTACTGGAAACTAGCCGTTACTTAAGCCACTGCGCGCTCCTTTAAAAATCAACGCCATACCCCAGATTATTCTGATAAAGGGCTTTTCGAGTCACCGTCAAGACATGAATTGATACGCTATGCTATGCTATGCTATGCTATGCTATGCTATGCTATGCTATGCTATGCTATGCTATGCTATGCTATGCTATGCTATGCTATGATATATGATATGATATGATATGATATGATATGATATGATATGATATGATATGATATGATATGATATATGATATATCATATGATATGATATGATATATCATATGATATGATATATACGATACGATACGATACGTCGATACGATACGTACGATACGATACGATACGATACGATACGATACGATACGATACGATACGATACGCGATACGATACGATACGATACGATACGATACGATACGATACGATACGATACGATACGATACGATACGATACGATACGATTACGATACGATACGAATACGTTACGATACGATACGATACTTCGATACGATACGATACGATACGATACGATACGAATACGATACGATACGATACGATACGATACGACGATACGATACGATACGATACTATACGAATACGATACGATACGATACGATACGATACGATACGATCATACGATACGATCTACGATACGATACGATACGATACGATACGATACGATACGATACGATACGATACGATACGATACGATACGATACGATACGATACGATACGATACGATACGTACGATACGATACGATACGTACATCGATACGATACGATACGATACGATACGATACGATACGATACGAACGATACGATACGATACGATACGATACGATACGATACGATACGATACGATACGATACGATACGATACGATACGATACGATACGATACGATACGATACGATACGATACGATACGATAATCGATACGATACGATACGATACGATACGATACGATACTACGATACGATACGATACGATCGATCGATACGAACATACGATACGATACGATACGATACGATACTACGATACGATACGATACGATACGATACGATACGATACGATACGATACGATACGATACGATACGATACGATACGATACGATACGATACGTACGATCGTACCGATACGATACGATACGATACGATACGATACGATACGATACGATACGATACTACAACGAACTACGTACTACGATACGATATACGATACGATAATACGATACGATACGATACGATACGATACGATACGATAACGATACGATACGATACGATACGATACGATACGATACGATACTACGATACGATACATACGATAATACGATACGATACGATACGATACGATACGATACGATACGATACGATAATAGATCGATACTACGATACGATACGATACGTCGATACGATACGATACGATACGATACGATACGATACGATACGTACGATACGATACGATACGATACGATACGATACGATACGATTACGATACGATACGATACGATACGATACGATACGATACGATACGATACGATACGATCACGATACGATACGATACGATACGATACGATACGATACGATACGATACGATACGATACGATACGATACGTACGATACGATACGATACGATACGATACGATCGATACGATTAATCGAACGATACGATACGATACGATACGATACGATACGATACGATACGTATACGATACGAATACGATACGATACGATACTACGATACGATACGATACGATACGATACGATACGATACGATACGATACATACGATACGATACGATACGATACGATACGATACATACGATACGATACGATACGATACGATACGATACGATACGAACGATACGATACGATAACGATATGATATGATATGGCATGACATGGTATGATATGATTTGATATGATATATGATATGATATGGTATGATATATGGTATGCTATGATATGATGATTTGATATATATGATATGATATGATATGATATGATATGATATGATATGATATGATATGATATGATATGATATAATTATGATATCATATCATATCATATAATATGACATGACATGATGTGATATATAATACATGATATAATTATGACGTGATATGATATGATATATGATTGGTTCTTGCAGAACAACCTCAAACCAATCATTTTACCTATTTGAAAGGATCCTCATAAATGACACCATTCACAGTCCATGATACGTGAAGAAGCCCCGGTCTTGCGTTAGATTCAGCCATGTTTATGCTTGTGCCATGTGGGTGTCCTCAAATAGTCAGATTCCATTCGTATGTTTGTGCCTCGTGTGTTTCTTTAAATAGTCAGATTCCATTCGTATGTTTGTGCCTCGTGTGTTTCTTTAAATAGTCAGATTCCATTCGTATGTTTGTGCCTCGTGTGTTTCTTTAAATAGATTCCATTCGTATGTTTGTGCCTCGTGTGTTTCTTCAAATAGTCAGATTCCATTCGTATGTTTGTGCCTCGTGTGTTTCTTTAAAGAGTCAGATTCCATTCGTATGTTTGTGCCTCGTGTGTTTCTTTAAATAATCAAATTCCATTCGTATGCTTATGCCCGTGGGTTTCCTTAAATAGTCAAATTCCATTCGTATGTTTGTGCCTTGTGCGTTTCCTCAAATATACAAATCCCATTTGTTTTGATCTAGCATGCATCTTGAGATGCTGATAACAAATTTAAAAAAAAAAACACAAAACACCATTATTCGACTTTCAAACAGAACAAAAAAATCTGCGAACAAACCAGTTACGCGTGTTCATTTATAACCAAAATATTACACCACAGCTCGGACCATTGAATTATAATGCGTTACATGCAGCTGCTGTGCTTCCTATAGCTTCATCTTCTTCACATTCGCTAATCGTGCGATCAAAGGTTGCGAACAACTACAAGAATAACAGCTCCAGAGAGACGAAACAGGTTAAAAGGAAAAGCGACCACAGTTGAAGATTACCACGCCTCTTATAAACTCTACACACGACACGCTCGATGCTGCTGCTTTATTCATTTGGCAGTTTAATATCAGTGCTTTAAGAACGAAGAAGTCACCGGGACATCCAAAGACAATGCCGAAGGCGTCAACACTGATTAAAGAGCAACGCACGTGTGTGTGTGTGTGTGTGTGCGTGCGTGCGTGCGTGCGTGCGTGCGTGCGTGCGTGCGTGCGTGCGTGCGTGCGTGCGTGCGTGCGTGCGTGCGTGCGTGTATGTCTGTGTGTATGTGTGTGTGTGTGTGTGTGTGTGTGTGTGTGTGTGTGTGTGAGAGAGAGAGAGAGAGAGAGAGAGAGAGAGAGAGAGAGAGAGAGAGAGAGAGAGAGGAAGAAAGAGAGAGAGAGAGAGAGAGAGAAGGCATTCATCTCATCATTGTCACTCTCTACACAGATAAACACATACACTCCTTGGCAAAGATAACTCCGACGGCAAAACGGGAGAGTAATCGGCGGCAATGTCTTCTCTGGCAGCTGGCCGACGGCAGCCTGACAGCTCTCCACTGAAATAAAACAACTATTGCTGGAACGTTTACAGCAGCAGTTTGATTGTAGTAATACATTAACAATATGGAATCACTGGTATGACACTAACATCTTTCGCTATCACAAAATGCAAGATAGATTTAAGGAAAACTAGTTTTTAAATTGGAGGCATTCTCGCCCTGGCTGTCACTGTAGAGAGAAGCATAAAAAGCGATAAAGATGAGGTTTATTCCTCTGCTTTCACTGCAAGCAACAAACGCACAAGAACTCGTTTCTCCAGATATGTTCTACATAACAACACCGTGTGACAAGAAGTCAGACCAAAGCCGTTCTCACTCTATGTGTCCGTTTCTCCCACCAGTAATCACTCCCAGAGCACCAAAGACGCATCCCCAGTAGATGTCATTTATAGTAGTAATGACAAAGACACAATGAGCGAAGAGGCTAGAAAAACTCAATCAATAAAGGAGAGAATCCTCTAGGGAAAAAAGGTCGAATATAGAAAAATAAAAGATCCCTTTCACACACGGGAAACTGATGACCTGTCCCCAATCATTTAGTCTGCAGCAAAGAGATCGTCGGCAGCAAAGAAATCCCATGTCAGCGGCGAGCTATACAGTTCAAAGGCTCTGTCATAATCCCTTTGATATAATTCACCGACCCTTGTTCTTGCAGCCATAGAAAAAGGGACAGAAATTGATGCATCAAATGCAAGACTCGTAAAATCGGGATCAGAACGAAAGAGGCTGACGACCACGCAAACATTATTGTGGCTGAACAGGAAGGAGGAAGGAAGAAAGGTGAAGAGTGGGGAAGAGGACGCAGAGGGATATATGTGCGAATTTATGACGATCAGACAGTCTTTGACCCTCGGGAATCATCTTGTTATGGACATAAACACGGTGTAGCGAAGTATCTTTTCAACTCGCACGTCTTTTGAGGCTTTGTAACTTTTTTTTGTAGCTAGCTTCGCTCAGGTTTATCGAAAAGATGTGAATGCAGATACCACTGTTTTACTCCCAAATTGGCCATAACCCCTCATTCCTGTATTATCATTTACATCATAACAACTAATCACTTCAACATCCTAACAGCAGTCTAAGAAGAGACGAAAACAGTTCGCACGTTTAGACGCTTTATGTACTTTCGTAAGTTTCGTTTTCGTTAAAATATAGTTCATGTTTCTGAAAACGAATTACTGAAAAGGAGTCGCAATACAAACGAGCTACAACATTTGCAATTGAACAGTTCAGTTGTCTTGTCACTGAGTCCGTACGGAAGTCAGTTGGTGGATCGCAATTTGTTAAATTGTACTCGGGTCTTTGTTTGTTTGTTTTCGACAGTGTAGACACATTTAAGAATATCTGGCTGTTCGCTTGTTGTTTGAGGTTAGAATCTGACAGAGCGTAGGAAAAAAATACTTAAAGATCTACAGCACCAAGTCGATATGTATATCCTGAGCTCCTAAGTCATATAGTACAGTACAGCTTATCACTATACGCAACGCCACTTTTTTTTTTCTTTTTGGACAAATCAAACCATCAGTGGTTAGTTGGTTTCAGTGGTAATGAGTGGCGACATTTTCTGATTCAACAGACGTAGACTTCTCCCTACCAGTACCCTCCCATTTGATAAGAAATAGGTCGGCACGACCTGATGAGCATCTTTGTCCGGAATAGAGTCTGGACTAAGTTATTCAGGACAAAAGAGAGTAAGCAAAAAAGAGAAAGCAGAAAACAACAACAACAACAATAAAAGCCAGCAGGATCAAAACAAATGCAGGGAAACAAGACGCTAATGCGCGTAGCTAATGACCTTGCTTCTTTCAAAGGCCAGCACGTCGTAAAAGAGGCAGCACCCTCGAAAGAATCTGCCCCCCCCACCGCCCCCCCTTCCCCTCCCCCCCCCCCCCCCCCAAAAAAAAAAAAAAAAAAAAAACACATGACCAGAAGAGATCAACGGACATCAAAGAGGTAAGAAACGGTCTCCTTAGCTCTCCCATCAACAGAGAGCGAGAGAGAGAGAGAGAGAGAGAGAGAGAGAGAGAGAGGGCCACGCGATCCACGCCAAAGTTCTGCAAAATCCTTCGATTTTGTATTTTCTTCTTCCAAACCTGACAAATTCACAAGCACACTTGACTCGTTCAAGATTTTAAAGTGGCCGCCTCCTTCACATCAGCGAACAAGATCGAATCCTTTCATAAGGAGTAATGATTTTTTTTTTTAATCCACGGCGACGAATCCTGATTATCCCCTCTTCAATTTCCGTCCGTGAACCGTCGCAATCAGGTTACTGAGCTCAATGGGCCTGATTCCCATTGCAAACCGTTGGACTAGAAGAGATGCTTTGACTCTTATTTTAAGCGCAGTCAAGAACGGAATTACAAGGGCTATCAAAGGAGAGGGAGAAAAAAATCGTTGAAGTCAAGGGAATGGTGAGAAAAATGGTCACAGGGCAGCCCAGAGAAACCTTGCGTGATCCATGTTCCATGCATTTTGCTACAGGTGAGACAAATCAATGCAGACCAGTTTCTATAGCGGAAGCCAAAGGGATAAAGCAACTATATTGATAAGAAGTTCCCAGGTCCGTGGGTCTGAGTATCGGATATGCCATTTTTCCTTTTCACTGCTAGCCGTTCTACGTCGGTCTGAGTGCAAAGCGTCTGGAAGAAAAATTAAACAAAGATTCCATATATAATCTGCGTGTAGCCGACGGGAAATAGAAACCTATGGCAACCAGACAATTGTCCATGGAGCATTTCGTGTCATACACTGATGCAGTGAAAACAGGTAAATGGAAAGAGTAATTAATTTCCTAGCCCATTTCTACAGAAGAAAAGATAACTGAGAACTGGAAAACAAACAAAATTCACGCGCACGCGCGCTCACACACACACACACACACACACACACACACACACACACACACACACACACACACACACAACACACACACACAACACACAAAGAACCACAGAGAGAGAGAGAGAGAGGAGAGAGAGAGAGAGAGAGAGAGAGAGGAGAGGAGAGAGAGAGAGAGAGAGAGAGAGAGAGACTCGAAGGTCCCAGTGGGTCCCAGAGAAATGCTGTCTTCAACCACTGAACCAGTCAGCCAGGAGTAAACCTGCGCCACTCTTGGAGCCTATGCTGTGTTGATGTATGGTGTGAGCACCACACAGGACATTCCATTAAAACAGCAAGGGACATAACAGCTCCATGGCAGATGCCAGCGTATAATCGCCACCAAACACAACACAACAGAACATTCGTGCAAGTATTCCCATGAGTGTGCCAGTCCATGTTACATGACTGCAGAGCAATCAGCCAAACATGCCACCATCGAGCGAACTGCTGCGGGCACCTGCTGTTCCACACGTAGCTGTTTCGCTGACAGGTGAAAACAGTACAACTCTGCGCTGCAAAGCTTTCACTGCATGGTCTTTCCTGCCCTCTGAATGCCATCTTGTGTATTAAAGCTGTTTGACTTTGCTCTATGTTTTGTGTTCACCTTTCCCCCCCATTAGGCTGCAGTCTGTTTCATTCTCGTAATGCAGTGTAATGCAAGGAGGAACAAGACCGTTATTCACTAAACGGGCATTCAAGAGAGCGTAGATCTTTGCCAAAGTCGAATACATCCTGCTTCCCCCCCCCCCCCCCACCCCCACCCCCCATTCCCCAACGTCTCTGAATTTCATCTGGATTGGCAACAGATTCACATCAAAATATGGTGTGTGTGTGTGTGTGGTGTGTGTGTGTGTGTGTGTGTGTGTGTGTGTGTGTGTGTGTGTGTGTGTTTTAAGCCATATTCCACCTTCCTCCCGAATTTTCTTAAAATTCATTTCGTGTTTCTTTTGTTTTGTAACCTTGAACTGTCATCTGATCAAGATCCATGGGACGAATCCTCACCAAAATGTACTGGATCCGTTCTTGGGCGACATTTCTCGTGTCCACGAACATTTGTTAAAATTGGTTGGACAGGAATAAAAAAAAAACTTTTGGGAGAGCTTGACAGCAGAGGGTCTTCAGAGAAAGCCCCACCCCCACCCCCACCCCTCCCCGTCAGACAAGTGTTTCGACCCTGAATTTTCAGGTCATGGTTTCTAAGTCAGTATTTTTTTTTTTCTTGGTCCAGTGCTTGCAAGATTTGAACCAACACCTTATGGATGGGTGGGCGTCTCTTGACGTATGCCTTTTCACATTGATTTCTTGCCCACAGCCCCATGGGACACCTAAGTTGGGAACTTTAGGCCTTACGAAGTTCACCTTTGTTCCCCCTTGAACAGATCAAGCTGGAATTCTTTTCAGCTAGCTGCTTCTTCCATTGTCTTTGGGGCTCTGGGCCTCTTCTTACCAGAATTGCCGAGCTGTGCTATGGGATCATTGGCTGATGAGCCTACAGTGCTTTTGCATCAATTTTGATGTCAGGCAAAGCAACCAATGAAAACAGGAAAACTGATGAAAACATAACATGCTTTGTGGAAGAAGAGATAGTGGTCATATGAACTTAATCTATTAAGAAAATACATACACAGAAACATGGCAGGAGAAGGATCGAAATAAAAGAAAAGAGAAACAAAACAAACCAATCGTGAAATGAGCCGTAAAGAGAGATGGAATCATTTCTGATCAGATGCTCGCCTTGGCTAAGGATGGACAGACAGAAGGAAGAAGAGAAGGAATTCTGTTTTTATGGAAATTGTTCTCACCATTCTAGGGAAGAAAGGGAGGAATGGAATCAAAACTATGACAGATAAGTACAAGACGCTGTTCCTTTCTGAGATCCTTGATTCACACACACACACACACACACACACACACACACACACACACACACACACACACACACACCACACACACACACACAACACACACACACACACACACACACACACACACACACACACACATGTGCACGCCCAGAGAGAGAGAGAGAGAGAGACAGACAGACAGACAGACAGACAGACAGACAGATGACATTTTTTTGTATTTTGTATTGTGTCCGAATAATGTTACAACCTGTTAGGCAAGAGATCTGTGTAAGTAACTGCGTGCACATCTCATCCTGAGAGAGAGAGGGAGAGAGAGAGAGAGGGAGAGAGAGAGAGAGAGAGAGGGGGAGAGAGAGAGAGAGAGGGAGAGAGAGAGAGAGAGAGAGAGAGAGAGAGAGAGAGAGAGAGAGAGAGAGAGAGAGAGAGAGAGAGAGAGAGAGAGAGCACTGCATCGGAGTCTTTCCAACTAAGTCAAGAACTTTTTTATTCTCTTATTTCGACGCCCAGACTACCTATTACTTGCTGAACTTTCGAAATACAGACTTCGTCGGCATTTAGGATTCAGCCGGTGGGTTTTTCTTTTATCCTATCTCAATTAAATGCCGTCCTCTAGTCGGCAGTTATACTTCTTCCCGCCGTTGTTAGTGCTCCGCCATTTGCAAGTCAATTGTAACACGAGGTTTTTCAAAGTTTTTTTTTCAAATCCATTTCAATCTCCGACATTTTCCGAATGACTAGGCTTGGATCTGCTTTCCAAATGGGTATTACAGAAAGGTCAGATGGAGGTCAAGGCTGTAATAATGCATGGCCAAACATCTCTGCGGTGGGTACTTTGTGAGATGAGAATACATGTGCAGAATTTGTTGTTATTGCAGTCTAGAACAGCTGAAATTTCACTCTCCTGGCAAATTGTCTCACCGTTTTGAGAAAGAACATGAGCGACATTTCTGTACATTTTCTTGATCTTGGATTGTATAAGAGTTATTAAACAAATCTCAGAGACAATCATACGAGCTGGGACGTTTGGTTCGCTTCGTGGTAGAGAGCCGAGCTAGACGTCAGATGTTCTGAGTTCGATTCCAGCTAGTCTTGAACATCAAAACTGACATGTTTTAGCTCCTGTCGTAAGGTGCATGTCATTCTGGTGGTGTCAGTGTGGTGTAATAATGGTTCCCTTCTTCTTACTCTCCTGGGATGCTTACCTCTGTCTGTCGTATCACTTGAAATGGGTAAAGAAAGTTGAATCAACATTACAACCTAGCTTCAGGTTAGAGAGAGAGAGAGAGAGAGAGAGAGAGAGAGAGAGAGAGAGAGAGAGAGAGAGAGAGAGAGAGAGAGAGAGAGACAGACAGACAGACAGACAGACAGATAGACAGACAGAGGCACAGAAGAGAGAGAGAGAGGAGAGAGAGAGAGAGAGAGAGAGAAGAGAGAGAGAGAGAGAGAGAGAGAGGAGAGAGAGAGAGAAGGGGAGAGGCGAGAGAGAGAGAGAGAGCGACAGAGACAGACAAACAGACAAAAACAGACAGACAGAGATTGAGACAGAAACACAGACAAACAGATAGACAGACAGAGAGTTCAACTCCACGCTGGCTTCCACAAATGGTTCCACAGGCTGAAGTGAGAGATTGACCGTATATCATCAGCAGGAAGCTTGGCGGGACATCCTCCCCAGATTCCCGGCCTCCGACAGCCAGACAGATTGACAGTGTCCTAGCTTGGTCGCTGTCTCAATCCGGAATCGACCCAGACCAAGCCTCCTGGTCTGTGGGGGTATTAAAAAATGGTTTCCTCTCGCAAACTGTACTTACACGTTGGACAGGGTTTGTAAATGGTCTGATCAAAGCTTCTGTCCTGCCGTGCAGGCAGTCAAACGAAGAATGTGGCCTCAGACTCGGCTCTCTTGTTCGCGTGTGTGTGTGTGTGTGTGTGTGTGTGTGTGTGTGTGTGTGTGTGTGTGTGTGTGTGTGTGTGTGTGTGTGTGTGTGTGTGTGTGTGTGTGTGTGTGTGCGTGTTCTACACGCACGTGCGCGCGCGCACACACACACACACGCAAACAAACACAAACACATACACACACGCACACGCACGCACGCACGCACGCGGGCGCGCATACACACACAAATGCGCGCGCGCGCGCACATAAACACACACACACACACACACACACACACACACACACACACACACACCACACACACACACACTACACACATACAAACACACACACACACACATATACAGAGCTCGCGCGCACACACTCACTCACTCACACACACACACACACACACACACACACACACACACACACACACACACACACACACACACACACACACACACACACACACAAGTTGCCTTTAAATGCATGCAAAATATTATTTTGTGTGGATTCAAAATCAGTATTATATGCCATCAAAGGTCAAACTACCAAGGCACGGGTTGAAATGACACAGGAAATCAAGCACTTAATACATCACTTAGCAAGCAAAGATATCAGTGTTACTTTTTATTGGATTCCATCTCACTGTGGAATTGTCTTTGATGAACAGGTAGATCAAGCAGCCAAGAGTGCAGCACGCAATGCTGCAGGGACAATTAAACTTAATGTTAAGCTAGATCTACATGAATATTATAAATACTTTGACAAGTTAGCAAAGGATAATTCTGTTGACAAGTTGAAGACCTTAGATATACAATATTCAAATAATTGTGTAAAAGCTTGTGACACACTGCACTCGGATATAATAATTAAGAGTTTAAGTCAAATCAAATCCAGATCAATTACGTCTTTGATGTTTAAGATTCGTCTAAATGCTCTCAAAACAAAATTTTGTAAAGATATTATTTGTGTTTGTGGGAGTCAAATTTCTACGAATCATCTGCTTCTGCACTGTCCTGCCATCAAAGCTCAAATGCTCAAAAATGGAGGCACTGTGTTCAACCTTCGAGATCCGATAACATTACAGAAAATAGTTAATGACCTTGATCTTCTTAAGTTGTTTTCAGAAACTTTGCATTCTAGTTCTGTTGGTATTTTTCTTTGATAGTTGCTGGTAATGTTGAGATCAGTTGTGTTTGTAGAATTCAAAACTTAAGTATGGCATTGATGTTAATTTACTCAAAAACACTCAACACTTAAAAGATTCTCTCACATGCATATATTTACCTTTTTTTATTTTTTTATTTTTTTGTCTAATGTCACTTGAGGGTGAAGAGACG
>CM031596.1:69503917-69508917 GCA_018398815.1 Conus ventricosus | reverse complement strand
TAGCATGTATCTTAAGGTACATATGATATGTAGAACATATGATAGCATTCAACTTTCAGACAGGTCGAAAATTCCCCCAAACAAACCAATTGTGCGTGTTCATTTATAACTGAAATATTTCTCCAGTACTCGGACTTTTAAGTTACAATGCATTGCATGCAGCTTCATCCTCTTCACATTTGCGGATCGCACGATCAAAGGTTGAAAACAACAACGAAACAACAACTCCAGAGAGACAAAACAGGTTAAAAGGAAAAGCGACCGCATTTGGCGAACACAATTCCCATGCGTGTGTGAACACTACACACACAACACACTGGATGCTGCTGTTTTATTCGCTTGGCAGTTTAACAAAGCGTGAAGAAAGAGGTAGTCACCGTGACATCCAAAGACAATGCTAAAGGCGTCACCACTGATCAAAGAGCAACGTGTGTGTGTGTGTGTGTGTGTGTGTGTGTGTGTGTGTGTGTGTGTGTGTGTGTGTGTGTGTGTGTGTAAAAACCAGCTCTAATCTTTCTCTCTCTCTCTGTCTCTCTCTCTCTCTCTCTCTCTCTCTCTGATTGTTTATCTGTATGTCTGTCTCTCTGTCTGTCTGTGTCTGTCTGTCTGTCTGTCTGTCTCTCTCTCTCTCTCTCTCTCTCTCTCTCTCTCTCTCTCTCTCTCTCTCTCTCTCTCTTCTCTCTCTCTCTTTCTCTCTCTCTCTGTGAGCCGAAAGAATGGGGGGCGGGGTAGGGTGGGGGTTGGAGGGGGTTGCCGGGTAGGGAGGAAATTGAGAGGGGGGAGAGGGGGGAGGGGGGGATCAGAACGTGGGTGAGTCGCGATGACCACGCAAACATTATCACGACTGAACAGGAAGGAAGAGGAGAGAAAGGAACGGGGACACGAGGGGTATATGTGTACATTCATGAGGACCAGAATATCTTCGGCCTTGGAAATGATCTTCTCATGGACATAAACACTGTGGCGACAGTATCTTCCTCTTCGCAGATCTTTCGACTTTATGCTTCATCGAAGAGATATGGATGGGGATACGGATATCGTCCTCAAAAAGTGACCATTATCCGTCATGAAGTGATGTATCTGCATACTCATTCAAATCATAACACCTATCCGATTCAACATACTTACGGCAGTGCGACAAGAAACGAAGACAGTTTGCATCTGTAAAAGATGTTAGGAAATTTATATATATAAAAAAAAAAAGAAACGTGAGTTTTGTTTTCGTTCAAATATAGTTCTTGTTTCTTTAAAAAAAAATCGCAACAAAGTTCAAATATAGTTCTTGTTTCTTTAAAAAAAAAAATCACAACAAAGAAGTTTCAATATAAATGAGCTGAAATCTTGACTGATTTCAAAATGACTCTAAACTTCAAAACTGCACATTTATTCACGCATTACTCTGGTTAAACATTTCAGTTTCTTATCTGAGTCCAGATGGAAACCAATTGTGGGTCGCAAATCATTCAAATGTGCGTGTGTTTTTTTTTAAATTGCTTGCTTGTTTGTTCGTTTTTCAACAGTGCAGACACATTTCGTGGTATCTGGCTGTTCGTTTGTTACTTGGGACTGGAAGTAGCTTGAGTGAAAAAAGACTTGGATGTCTATAGCACCACAAACATAAATCCTGGGCTTTTAAACCGTACGGTACAGAATAACATATAACAAAATGCACCGTATCTTTTCTATTCTTTTTCGACCAATAAACCATCAGTGGTTTGTGGTTTGCTGTTTTCGGTGGAGATGAGCAACGCCTTTTTCTGATTCTACAGCCATAGACCTCTTCCTACCAGCACCCCCCCCCCCCCCCCCTTCCCTTCACTTACAGCCGACCAGAATGCTTTAGTGAGATCAGACGAGTCTGGACTATGTTCATCGGGACAAAACACTGTGAACAAAAAAGAGCAGAAGACAAGCAAATCAGTAGGTGCAGCAACAAACACAGGGAAACACGACACTAATAATTATGTGGCTTCTTCGTATGGCCAGTATGTTGTAAAAGAGAGAGCACATTCGAAAGACGCCCAAATCAAACGCCCAGAAGAGATCAACGGACATCAAAGAAATTAAGAAACAATCTGACCTCAAGATTAAAACCACTTCTGTCAGTCTCCTTCGCTCTTCATTCAGGAGAAGAGAGAGAGAGAGAGAGAGAGAGAGAGAGAGAGAGAGAGAGAGAGAGAGAGAGAGACTGAACGTGATCCACGCGGAAGTTCTGCCAGTTACTACGATTTTTACTCTTCTTCTAAACCTGACAAATTCACAAGCACACTTGACTCGTTCAAGATTTTAAAGTGACCGCCTCCTTCACATCAGCGGACAAGATCGAATCCTTTCATAAGGAGTAATGATTTTTTTTTTAATCCACGGCGACGAATCCTGATTGTCCCCTCTTCAATTCCCGTGCGTGAAACCGTCGTGATCAGATGACTGAGCTCAGTGGGCCTGATTCCCATTGGAAACTGTTGGACTGGAAAGGAATGCTTTGACTCTTTTCAAGGGCAGTAGCGAACTGAATTACAAGAGATTTCAAAGAAGAAGAAATGATTTGCAGAAGCCAAATGAATGGCGAGAAAAATGACAACGCAACCGACAGGAATTATGCGTGATCCATGTTCTATAGATGAAATGTAGATCTTTTTGTGTAGCGGAAGCAAGAAGGATAAAGCGACTACTTTGAGAAGAAGTTTCCAGGTCTGTAGTTTTTCATCTCGCACTCGCCATTTTTTTTTCTTCTCTCCACTGGACCTGTAGGACGTTTTGGGTGCAAAGTTCCGAAGAAAAGTTAAACCATGATTCCTTATCTAATCTCCTTGTCGCCAATGTCAAATAGAAACCAATGGGAACTATATACTTGTCAATGTACCATTTCTTGTCATGCGCCAACGCTGTGTAAACACCTATAATGAAAGAATAATTCATTTCTAAGCCCATTTCTCTTGAATAAAATCACCGAGAAGTAAAGAAAAAAACAACAACAAACAGACAAACCAACCAACCACCACAGACAAGCGTAGTCCTATAGAAATGCCCTCTTTCATAGAGGATCAGCGTGAATGGCTTATGGGTAAGTCTGTTGTGATGAAAATTCATACAGTTGTATTTCCTCTCTTGTCATTCCCATACTGACTGCTATCACAGGAATATTGTTATATCCACTTCCTTGTCTGACGTTTCTAACGTCTGAAGAGGATATGTTTGTTGAAAGTTAACTGGGCTGTTTTGTATTGTATAAAGAAAAAAAAACACACCCAAAGGTGACAGTTGGACCCTGTCACGACCGACCCCTGGAGGTCTGCCCTGACAGGATCGGTCTAGGTGGGAGTGAAGGGAGTGGCTGACCTCGCACGCCTCGCAAGAGCCCACACGAGAAAGATTACGATACAACACCCCATTTATTCACACCAGCACACACAGTCATAAATAAGCATTCCAACACACACAACATGCACAATCACAATCAAGCATTCCAACGCACACAACATGCACAATCACAATCAAGCACTCCAACACACACAACATGCACGATTATAAATAAACATTTCACCATACGACGTACACAATCACAATTACAGCATTCAGCACATATGACATATACACAATTATAAAGAAACATTTCCAGCATCCATCCCTTCCACACCCTGGAGTGCCTCCACACCCCTGCCTCTGTCAAGTCTACTGGGAGCACCCTATCGCACTAGGTGCTCCGAACCGGGTCGGTTCTCGCAGGGAGTCGCTCAAAGCCGACACCCTCGACACACAAGCAGGCAGTGAAGAGCGCGTCCCGGAGGGGGGGGGGGGGGGGGGGGGAAACGTGGCGTTGTTACTGGAGGTCCTGGACGGGGGTCAGGGCCGGCCAGTCAAGACGGCGGGCTCCTCTACCAGTCTGCGGTCCCGACCAGAGCGTGGCCTCGACCAGCGCGTGGCACCATCCAGTCCGCGGTCCCAGCCAGAGCGTGGCCTCAACCAGCACGTGGCACCATCCAGTCCGTGGTCCCAGCCAGAGCGTGGCCTCAACCAGCACGTGGCGCCATCCAGTCCGTGGTCCCAGCCAGAGCGTGGCCTCAACCAGCACGTGGCACCATCCAGTCCAGACTCCGGGTGAAGCCCCCGGGAGGGGGGGGGGGAAACGTAGCTGGGAGGAGAGAAGAAAGGGAGGGAAGGAAGAAGGAAGGAGGAAGGAGGAAGGAGGAAGGAGGAAGGAAGAAGGGTACAGCTACCCGTGGGTGACCCAGAAGAGGCGGGTCAAACGACTCTCTCTGCCCCTGTCCAGTCGAGAGGACAGAAGCGCAGATGCGGAGAAAGAAGAAGTGATGTCCCTCTCCTACAGGCCGACTGTAGGAATTGAAGATACCGACTGTACCTTCGATGATACGGTGAAGAACCAAGACCGGAGCAGGCGCTCCCAGAGACATCTTCCGCTCGAGTGAAGAGCTAACCTCCCTCAGCGATGGCGGCCAACATGCCACGCTGCGTCACAGAGTGAGCATACTTCAAACTAAAAGAAATGAAGCACGTGCGACAGGTAAAAAGACAGGCGAGAGGCCGATAGACAGCAAGTTCGAGAGAAAGGTACCAGCCACCCATGAACCTGCAGGATGAATAGCACGGGCAGTGGAATTAGAGAGAGAGAGAGAGAAAGCAAATCGAAGTTGAGCTGAACTACACCAAGGTGCAACCGCACCACAAGCCACATTAAGGGACGGATACACGACAACAGCAACGACAATAAATAAATGAGTAATTCCGCCACCCTAGATGGGTCAAACGTCGTAGGCCTCGTGACAAACTCGTGACAAACCCCCCTTCTAAAAGCATCTGTTTCTCTGAGATACAGTGCTCCTTTAACCTTGACGCATGTGCAAATTCACAACAATGGACCGAACCCAACTCTCTGTGATCGACAGAGTACGATAAATCCAATACAAACATTCTACGATAGCATCTACAGGAAATACATAATACTACATTTATCAAACAACTAAGCAAACCTTCCAACCTGA
>CM031596.1:69490524-69502917 GCA_018398815.1 Conus ventricosus | reverse complement strand
CTTCCTGAAGACGGACCAAGGTAGCAGGAACTGCCTGGCCAGAACCCGTCAGATATCGCAGAGAACGGGACCGCAAATCCTGTTCCTTCCAGCTTCTAGCTTGGCGCGTGTGGTGACTCCACACACGCCTGAACGCAGATCCGTAGACACTGACTGATGACTGGCGTCCGTCACAAAGGTGACAGTATTCCCTATGAGAAGGGAAACAAAGGTCAGCTCCACCGCGATGGCCCATACTTCCGCCACAGAAGTAGGGGGTGGAATAGGAATAAGAACAGAAGGACGGGTGGAGGTAAAACCAGCCTCCAACCCGTCACACATTCATAACTAGCGCCCCGCGGGGCCCAGGGAAACCAAATTCTAATCCACAAAGATCGTTGAGCACCCGAATCCCTGATGGTGTCTAACCAAGGAGGAAACCAAAACAGAGAGAAAAACCTGGTGCCTCTGAACACCATAAGCTGGGATGGAACCACGTTTAGGCCGAGGCACGAGGACTTGGAAAGGACCAGCCCCACAACTACCAGCGCTTTATGGACAATCTTTCCTAATGAGGCCAGGACGACCACAAAGAAAACACAGTCGGGGCGCTGAAATCGCCCCATGAAACCTGCCTGCCAGTTCCGCCCGCTAGCAGTTTTGTCGGCGCCCTATTGCCACTAAATCCTGTGGAGGGCTCTCTCACGTTCAGGGCTATGCCCATAAGCCCTGCGAACTTCATCAAACATCCTCAGCGGTGTGAATCGCAGCCCGCGAAATCCTAGAGGTTCTGTCTCGCCTATCCGGATCCTCAACTCTGGTGACACAGTGTTGGTGAGCTGTTCAATGAGATCCAGATCCTCCAGCCGCCAACTTAGCCAACGGACGCCAGTACCCTAGCGTTGTTTGGCGCAGCCTATCCACCAAACTGCACGAAGGTCTCGGTCTTTATTCTTCTCATGCACCTGAACTTCCTCCTGTACGTCTCTGGAGGTAAGTGGAAACGCTTACCAGAGCCAACTGCATTTCTGCCATAAGAACGCACCTTCATTTAGAAGTGAGCACAGCACTCCCTTTGCAGGCACCAGAAATCCGAAAAAAGGTGCATAGCCTTGTTTCCTCAGACATTGTATGAACTACAACCTTGTCCAAATGCTCTAGAACATATCAATGTCCTCACTAGTCTGAACTCTTGGAAGCTTACTTGGGCCTCTAACTCTATCACCTGCCTGGTGATTAACCCCCACTTACAATGGGAGACCGCGAAAGAAGTTGTTCCATCTCCCCCTACGCAGAGCCTCCAACCTGTCTATTTCTTCTCCCTACGGAAGGGCAGCCTCTTCCTACGCTGAGCCTCCTGTCTGACAGCCTCTTCCCTACGCTGAGCCTCCTGCAGACAGCCTCTTCCCAAAACGCTAGCCCACCTCCTGAGCAGCCTCCTCCCTACGCTGGCAGTCCACTACCTTACGAAGGGCCCCTGTCGGGCAGCCTCTCTCTGCGCAGCATAGCCTCTTCCCTATGCAGAAACTCCTGTCTTTCAGTCTCCTCTCTGTGCTGAGCAGCCTCTTCCTTACAATGGCCTCCTGTCGGCAGCCTCTTCTCTGCGCACAAAAAAAATAGCCAATTCCCTATGCATAATCTCCTGTCAGTCAGTCTCCTCTCTGCGCAGAGCCTCCATCCAACCAACTCTTTCCCTTCGCCAAGATTCCTGCCTAGCAGCCTCTTCCCTACGCTGAGCAGCCTCTTCACTACCTGCCGCCGCTCCAGAAACATCAGGACGGACGTGAAGTCCTGGGCGGGTTCACCACTCCCGACACGGAGGATGACCCGTCTTGATGACCGTCCCCTGGTCTCGACCTCCCATGAGGGTAAAAAAAAAAAAAAGTCCCCCCGTGGAAACATACTCCTTTACGAGGGGAAGCATGAGAATAGGCTTTGTTTCTGGGCACTCAACGAGCCCACAGTAGCTTCGCTATACCCTGACGCTTACGAGCGGAATGCATTATGGGTCTCAGCAGGAAAAATCCCTATCGAAGGAAGAAGTGAAAGAACTCTCGCTGGACTATCGGTCAACAGCACTGGAATAAGTGGAAGTCACCGTAAGTCGATGTGCAGGTACTAAAGTGGGGACTACCATTAGAAGACCCTTCTACTTCGAACCCGAGTACCATAACACCAGCACCGGACGTTGCCAGACAACTATAACCTACAGTTATCAAAAACAGGGGAAAAACAATTCCAACATGAAAAACAATATTATTAGGGGTGTGTGTATATGTGTGATGTGTGAGTGTGCGTGTGTTGTGCGAGACAAGTTTTCCGCGTGCTCCCACTCTGCCAACACCGCGCTTTCTACAACACGAGCAACAGAGCTGTGGGGCTCACCGAAAAAAAAAAGAAAAAAAAAACTATTGTCCGGCTGCCCCCCACACTGGCCAACACCGCGCTCCACAGCACGAGCAAACAGTCTGAGGGGCTGGCCGGAAAAACATACAGGCAGACGGAATCCGGAGAGAGGGGAAAAACAAATGAACACTAACGTCCGATACAACCCCCTGTACTCAATAACCCGGTAGAGAACAAAAAAAAACAAGAACTGGCTAAATACAAAACATGAGTGGAAGACTGAGCGGCAACTAGAAAAGGCAAGAACTAACGGCCGTACCTGCGTGAGGTACCCGGCGGAAAGGAGTCAGGACTCGGTCCGCACCCCTCGGCCTCACCCTCGACTCCCAAGTCACAACCAGATGTTCCCTCATGCCACAAAAAGACTCCCTTCACGCTAAGAGTCACCCAGCCAACCACCCACAAACAAACACGACAAACTGACTAAACATATACAAAACAGACAAAACTAAACAGGTATCTCCGCGAAACGAGAAGACAGCCAAGCCCTTCCCAAAAAAAACATTACCCCCGACGAGCCCCCACAATTGTCACGACCGACCCCTGGAGGTCTCCCAGGACAGGATCGGCTAGGTGGGAGTGAAGGGAGTGGCAGACCTCGCACGCCTCGCAAGAGCCCACACGAGAAAGAGTACGAAAACAACACCCCATTTATTCACACCAGCACACTCAGTCTATAAATAAGCATTCCAACACACACAACAGCACAATCACAAACAAACAAACCAACGCACACAACATGCACAATCACAATCAAGCACTCCAACACAGCCAACATGCAACGATATAAATAAACATTTCACCAAACGACGTACACAGAAACACAATTACAGCATTCCACACCTTTACATATACACAATTATAAAGAAACATTTCCACATCCCATCCCTTCCCACACCGCTGGAGTGCCTCCACCACACCCCTGCCTCTGTCAAGTCTACTGGGAGCACCTATCGCACTAGTTGCTCCGCAACCGGGTCGGTCTCGCAGATTCCTCAAACCGACACCCACGACACACAACAGGTGCAGTGAAAGCGCTCCCGAGGGGGGGGGGTGGGGAAACGTGGCGCTGTTTACTGGAGGTCCTGACGGGGCTCATGGCCCCGGCCAGTGCCAAGCGGCGGGGGCTCCTCACCAGTCTGCGGTCCCGACCAGAGCGTGGCTCGACCACGCGTGCACCATCCATCCGTCGGACCCAGCCAGAGCGTGGCCTCAACCAGCACGTGGCCCCATCCAGTCCGTGGATCGCCTACCAAGTCGAGCCTCAACCAGGGCACGTGGCCATCCATTCCGTGTCCCATCCATAGCGTGGCCTCAAACCAGCACTGTGGCACCATCCATCCAGACTCCGGTGAAGCCCCCGGAGGGGGGGGAACGAAGCTGGGAGCGAGAGAAGAAAGGGAGGAAGGAAGAAAGGAAGGAGAAGGAGGTAAGGAGAATGAGGAAGGAGAGAAGGTACAGCAACCCGTGGGTGACCCAGAAGAGGCGGGTCAAACGACTCTCTCTGCCCTCTGTCCAGTCGAGAGGACAGAAGCGCAGATGCGGAGAAAGAAGAAGTGATGTCCCTCTCCTACAGGCCGACTGTAGGAATTGAAGATACCGACTGTACCTTCGATGATACGGTGAAGAACCAAGACCGGAGCAGGCGCTCCCAGAGACATCTTCCGCTCGAGTGAAGAGCTAACCTCCCTCAGCGATGGCGGCCAACATGCCACGCTGCGTCACAGAGTGAGCATACTTCAAACTAAAAGAAATGAAGCACGTGCGACAGGTAAAAAGACAGGCGAGAGGCCGATAGACAGCAAGTTCGAGAGAAAGGTACCAGCCACCCATGAACCTGCAGGATGAATAGCACGGGCAGTGGAATTAGAGAGAGAGAGAGAGAAAGCAAATCGAAGTTGAGCTGAACTACACCAAGGTGCAACCGCACTACAAGCCACATTAAGGGACGGATACACGACAACAGCAACGACAATAAATAAATGAGTAATTCCGCCACCCTAGATGGGTCAAAACGTCGTAGGCCTCGTGACAAACTCGTGACAGACCCAGAGAAGTACTGGTGCAGCCATCACACGAACAAGCCGGAATAATCCTGCAGCACGCTTGGAAGCCTCCACTGTTTTGACCTACGGTGCTAACACTCATAGCACATCCCATTTAAGCGCGAAGGAACATAACAGCTTACTGGAAGATGCCACAATATAACAGCCACCGGACACGACATAACAAGAGTCTCGAAGGAAGCAACCTCACGGGTGGTACACCAGGTTGTATTTTATGACTGCAGAGCAACCAGTCAAAGACGACACCATCGAGCAACATGCTGCTCTGTAAGTTGCTGGAATGGTGCTCAGTACTTATCCTTGGAATTTATTAGTTTGTTATATATATATATATATATATATATATATATATATATATATATATATATTTTATATATATATATATATATATATATATATATATTCAATTATAAACAAAGCTTGCTCTTATGTCTTAGATTGAAGAAATAGGGGGAGATACGCAGTGGTAGATGATTCTGCCCAACTAACAGTATGTGCTTGAGTGGGTGAATGGGGAAAAATAAAACAAATGCTTCTCAAAATGAGCCTTCAGCAAGCTTATATTCTCCACGGGGGAGACACCCACTCAAGCACATACTGTTAGTTAGGCAGAATCATCTACCACTGCAAATATGAATGGGTATCTCCCCCTATTTCTTCAATCTAAGACATAAGAGCAAGCTTTGTTTATAATTGAATATTTCTTGCAGTCATTGCAACACCAAGCTGCTCTGTAAGTTGCTGGAACGGTGCTCGGTACTTATCCTTGGAATTTATTAGTTTGTTGTATTTTAGTCCCTTGCGGATTCATTCCAAGAACTGGCCCTCAGCACTTGTGTCTTAGAGGATATCGTTTTATATTTTCTACTTTTCACAAGAAAATGTAGCTTGTTTTGCTCTTTCATGATTTTCTTTTGCTTCTTAGATGGCACCTTTGGTTGGTTTTTTGAAAACTCAACAAACATACTACGGTATTGCACACCAGCCTTTTCTGGGATTGCATTTTTCTTAAAACTGAAAAGGCAGAGGAGTCAAATTTCCACTTTCCGCGTCGCTGAGGAGAAACAACCAAGTTTCGAAATATCGGTATATGACCAGGAGTTATATGTTAGTGAGTTTCCCTCCCTATTGGAGGATGTCTCCCCCTTGGAGAATATAAGCTTGCCGAAGGCTCATTTTGAGAAGCATTTATTTTATTTTTCCCCATTCACCCACTCAAGCACATACTGTTAGTTAGGCAGAATCATCTACCACTGCGTATCTCCCCCTATTTCTTCAATCCGACAGCCAGACAGATTGACAGTGTCCTAGCTTGGTCGCTGTCTCAATCCGGAATCGACCCAGACCAAGCCTCCTGGTCTGTGGAGGGTATTAAAAAATGGTTTCCTCTCGCAGACTGTACTTATACGTTGGGCAGGGTGTGTAAATGGTCTGATTAAAGCTTCTGTCCTGCCGTGCAGGCAGTCAAACGAATTCTGGAATAAGGTGGCCCTCTCGCTCTCGGTGCTTTTTTTTTTTCGAACTTGTATGCGTGCACGTGTGTGTGTGTGTGTGTGTGTGTGTGTGGTGTGTGTGTGTGTGGTGTATGTGTGCGTGCGTGAGTGTGTGTGTTTCATTAATTCATTATGTTGCATTCACACTCAGACATGAACAGTTTTCTCTTTAGTAACATTCATGTTATGAGGCTTTGGTTCCGTGGTGGGACAGGACGCTGGGTGGTGGGACAGGACGCTGGGTGGTGGGGCAGGACGCTGGGTGGTGGGGCTGGAGGCTGGTGGTGGGGCAGGATGCTGGGTGGTGGGGCTGGAGGCTGGGTGGTGGGGCAGGACGCTGGGTGGTGAGGCTGGGTGGTGGGGCAGGACACTGGGTGGTGAGGCTGGGTGGTGGGGCAGGACGCTGGGTGGTGGGGCTGGAGGCTGGGTGGTGGGGCTTGAGGCTGGGTGGTAGGGCAGGACGCTGGGTGGTGGGGCTGGAGGCTGGGTGGTGGGGCAGGACGCTGGGTGGTGGGGCAGGACGCGGGTTGTGGGGCTGGAGGCTGGGTGGTGGGGCAGGACGCTGGGTGGTGGGGCTGGAGGCTGGGTGGTGGGGCAGTAAGCTGGGTGGTGGGGCTGGAGGCTGGGTGGTGGGGCTGGACGCTGGGTGGTGGGGCAGGAGGCTGGGTGGTGGGGCAGGACGCTGGGTGGTGGGGCTGGAGGCTGGGTGGTGGGCAGGACGCTGGGTTGTGGGGCTGGAGGCTGGGTGGCGGGGCAGGACGCTGGGTGGTGGGGCTGGAGGCTGGGTGGTGGGGCACGAAGCTGGGTGGTGGGGCTGGAGGCTGGGTGGTGGGGCTGGACGCTGGGTGGTGGGGTAGGAGGCTGGGTGATGGGGCAGGACGCTGGGTGGTGGGGCTGGAGGCTTGGTGGTAGGGCAGGACACTGGGTGATAGGGCATGACTCTGGTGGTATGACAGGACGCTTGGTGGTGGGGCTGGAGGCTGGGTGGTAGGGCAGGACGCTGGGTGGTGGGGCTGGAGGCTGGGTGGTAGGGCAGGACGCTGGGTGGTGGGGGTGGAGGCTGGGTGGTGGACAGGACGCTGGGTGGTGGGGCTGGAGGCTGGGTGGTGGGACAGGACGCTGGGTGGTGGGGCTGGAGGCTGGGTGGTAGGGCAGGACGCTGGGTGGTGGGGCTGGAGGCTGGATGGTGGGACAGGACGCTGGGTGGTGGGGCAGGACACTGGTGGTGGGGCAGGACGCTGGGTGGTGGGGCTGGAGGCTGGGTGGTGGGACAGGACGCTGGGTAGTAGGCAGGACGCTGGGTGGTAGGACAGGACGCTGGGTGGTAGGGCAGGACACTGGGTGGTGGGGCAGGACGCTGGTGGTGGGACCGGAGGCTGGGTGGTGGGGCAGGATGCTGGGTGGTAGGGTAGGACGCTGGGTGGCGGGACAGGACGCTGGGTGGTAGGGCAGGACACTGGGTGGTAGGACAGGACGCTGGGTGGTGGGGCTGGAGGCTGGGTGGTGGGGCTGGAGGCTGGGTGGTAGGGCAGGACACTGGGTGGTAGGGCAGGACGCTGGGTGGTGGGGCTGGAGGCTGGGTGATGGGGCAGGACGCTAGGTGTTGGGGCTGGAGGCTGGGTGGTGGGGCTGGACGCTGGGTGGTGGGCTGGACGCTGGGTGGTGGGGTAGGACGCTGGGTGGTGGGGTAGGACACTGGGTGGTGAGACAGGACGTTGGGTGGTGGGGTAGGACGCTGGGTGGTGGGGTTGGATGCAGGGTGGTGGGGCTGGAGGCTGGGTGGGTGGTGCTGGACGCTGGTGGTGGGGCTGGACGCTGGGTGGTGGTACTGGACGCTGGGTGGTGGGGCTGGACGCTGGGTGGTGGGGTAGGACGCTGGGTGGTGGGGTAGGACGCTGGTGGTGAGGCAGGACGCTGGGTGGTGGGTAGTACGCTGGGTGGTTGGGCTGGAGGCTGGGTGGTTGGGCTGGAGGCTGGGTGGTGGGGCTGGACGCTGGGTGGTGGGGCTGGACGCTGGGTGGTGGGGTAGGACGCTGGGTGGTGGGGTAGGACGCTGGGTGGTGGGGTAGGACGCTGGGTGGTGGGGTAGACGCTGGGTGGTGGGGTTGGATGCAGGGTGGTGGGGCTGGATGCAGGTGGTGGGCTGGAGGCTGGGTGGTGGTGCTGGACGCTGGGTGGTGGTACTGGAGGCTGGTGGTGGGGCTGGACGCTGGATGGTGGGGCTGGACGCTGGTGGTGGGGTAGGACGCTGGTGGTGGGGTAGGACGCTGGGTGGTGAGGCAGGACGCTGGTGGTGGGGTAGGACGCTGGGTGGTGGGTAGGACGCTGGGTGGTGGGGTAGGAGGCTGGTGGTGGGGTAGGACACGGGTGGTGGGGCTGGAGGCTGGGTGGTGGGCTGGACGCTGGGTGGTGGGCTGGACGCTGGGTGTGGGTAGGACGCTGGGTGGTGGGGTAGGACACTGGGTGGTGAGACAGGACGTTGGGTGGTGGGGTAGGACGCTGGGTGGTGGGGTTGGATGCAGGGTGGTGGGGCTGGAGGCTGGGTGGGTGGTGCTGGACGCTGGGTGGTGGGGCTGGACGCTGGGTGGTGGGGTAGGACGCTGGGTGGTGGGGTAGGACGCTGGGGTGGGGTAGGACGCTGGGTGGTGGGGTAGGAGGCTGGGTGGTTGGGGTAGGACACTGGGTGGGTGGGTAGGAGGCTGAGTGGTGGGGTAGGACGCTGGGTGGTGGGGTAGGGGGCTGAGTGGTGGGTAGGAGGCTGAGTGGTGGGGTAGGTGGCTGAGTGGTGGGTAGGAGGCTGGGTGGTGGGGTAGGAGGCTGAGTGGTGGGGTAGGACGCTGGGTGGTGGGGTAGGAGGCTGGGTGGTGGGGTAGGAGGCTGGGTGGTGGGGTAGGAGGCTGGGTGGTGGGGTAGGACGCTGGGTGGTGGGACTGGACGCTGGGTGGTGGGGGCTGGAGGCTGTGTTGGAGACCTAAGTGGTACTATACCTCTACCACCAGAACCTAGTGCAACGAACAGCCGGACTTCAATTAAAGAACAGTCACAGACGTCGAAGCGGAGCACTTAGCGTCAGCATTGTTTGTAGCTTCTTGCTTTTTGTTTTTCTTCTAACCTTCCTATTAATTTCATAGATGTTTACATTTGTTTAACGATTAACAGTTTGCTACCAGGATAGGAAAGACAGCAATTTCGGTGAATCATGCATTGGTTTTATTTAATATTTTGTTCTCACGCTAAGAGACTCCCCGCCCCCTTCTCCCTTTCTCTTTTCTAGGGTATTTGCAATATGGGCCACTGAATTACAGACTAAAAGGCATCATCTCAGATCAACAAAGTCATCTATAACTAAACCAAGTACAACTAATGTGGCTGTTGGCAGTAGCTTGGAGCTCATCCATTTGGAAGGCTATATTATACCATATTTGGAGCATACGGGTTAACATCAACATTCTAAAGCTAGCTTACAATACACGACCAATCGAAGATCGTATACGCGGGTATAGGAGGGTCTCCTCACGCGCGAGTACAAACGCGGGTGCACCGGGGTCTTCAAAGCTAACCCTCTGTCACTCCAAGATCCTTGGATTCAATACCTGTTGTGGAACAAGCTTAACCATACAGCTCTGAGGTTAAGATTATGTCCTTCATATTGAGCTAGAGTCGCCTCCCTGTCACACCGACGTCCCCCAGAGACAGATGGAGTGCCGAAAATGAAGTCAGGACTCATATTTCGAGGTCCGGCTTGAGAGATGGGTTGTCTGTCTGCTGCACACGCGAAGTTCTCGCCCCTTCTTGACGGATGCAGCGGAGAGGCGAGGTACACAGCCGACTGTCATAATCAAAGGAAGTCGCTCTATCACGACAGGGCCCGTGACAGGACGTGAGGACAGGAACTGATAGATTGGAATGAGGGATGGTTGGGGTAGGGGGGGAAATGGGTAGCCCCGGGTCGGTTGGTCAGTGTGTGAATTGATCAATAGCAAAGTTACTTGCAGATGTTCGACTCTGTTTGCTTTACTGCTCTTATAAAGCCAACGACAGATTTGAAAGATTTCGTTTGTGTTGTTTATATATTGCTTTAGCTTTCATGAATTCCAAGTTCGCTGAAAATGTGGTGTGTTAACAATAACTGCTTTGAGATGCATACAACCCAAGCTACACCTGTGGCATCGTCCTTGCTCGTGAATCATACTCATCATCCCTCGCCCCATCTCCCTGTTAGAAACGCAAGACACACCGATCATCTTCCTGAAATTCAACTGCAGACAGGATTATTCTGTAAAAATCATTCGTCACTTACCACCCGTTCGTGAGTATGTATTACTTGGATACGTCAGATAAAAAGAAAAGACGAAGGATGGAAGAACGGAGGGTGGTGGGGGAGGGCGGGGGAGGAGGAGGACTGGGGGCGGCGGGTAGGTAGGGAATGATAAAAGCTGATGGCGAACCCACGCTCTTATCTAAAATGCAGGTGCCAGAAAACATACCGAGAAGAGAGGAAACCTTAACGACGCTGATGCTTTTGCCACAGCATTAAATCAAATTCCACTGTACTACGATCGTCTGTGTGCGCGAAGAGGCTGTGCTCTAATAAAGGGAGTAGGTGGTTGGTGGTAGAGGTTGGTGTGAGAGTTTTGTGTTTTGCTGATGCAGCAGTGTTTTGTTTCTAACCTGAAAAAGCGTTGTTCCTGGAGAACGCAGTCTGCAGTAGAAGGTTGAGGAGATGAGATGAGGGAGACACAGATGCTCGTTAGTGGGTAGACTGACTGATCTTAACACTTCTGCCTCAATGAGATCCACCAGCTGTCAAGTACACAATAGCTTCCGGAACGTCTTAAACACATGGCACATTGTTCTAGTCCTACATACGTTCGTACCTTTGATGATGATGATGATGATGATGATGATGATGATGATGATGATGATGATGATGATGATGATGACTATCATTGCTGGTGTTGTCGTTGTTGTTGTTGCTGTTGTTGTTGTTGTCGTTGTTGTTGTTGTTGTTGTTGTTGTTGTTGTTGTCGTTGTTGTTGCTATGCACGAGGATGATAGTGATAACGCTGCTGCTGCTGATGATGATGTTGATGATGATGACGATGATGATGATGATGACGATGATGACGACGATGATGATGTTGATGACGACGATGATGATGATAATGATGATGATGATGATTAGGAGGGTGAGGGGACAACGATCTGACTTTAAAAAAAGGGCAGCTTAACAAGACTTGAGGGGGAAATATCTTTATTCAAGAGACATTCATGAGTCAATTTGTCTAGTGTTAAAACAGAGTAGCCCTCCTCATGAGCTTGTTTCCTCACTCTGTCTGTCTGTGGACACCTTCATCTCCTGAAACTAGTTTAGTGGACTCAGACATGGAAATGTACAATGCCTAGTATTGGGTGCATCGCTGGGGCAACCATCCCCAACCAAGAAGATTCCCATGTAGCGGATAGGTAAACGGCTCCAAGATAATCAGCTGTGAAGTTTAGCAGCCGAGAACATGGTGGGGTATCCTTTGGCAAAGCTACCCTTAAAAATACCCCATCAGCAGGAGGATTAGGGCCGCAGTTGTAAGTCCCAGCTCCGGCATGGGACCCTAAGGGAAACATCCCCTTCCTCTATGCTCCCAGGGCAGGACGTTGGGCCGGAAGCTACGTGTGAAGTGCTTTGGAAGAAAACTCCAGATGAAGTTGACAGTATCTGGCCCCAGGAGCAAACTTAACCCAGGATACCATGCACCCCAGCCTTATGCTGATTCACTCCAGACAATACTGATGCAGAATGTATCCTTTAAAACACCCGTAAATAATGAGGAATACCGGGTCCTATGCCTCAAAGGGCCCATCTAGTGTTACTGGTGGTCATACTGCATCTGCAGAACAAAAAAAGAGGCGTGTCCTCCTTTTCTGCTTGTGTCAGGCAATCTGAGCCACCCTGAGCACTATCTCTTGTTGAATACTGAGGGCATACAGAACAAAGAGCTTAGCCCAACGGAAAGAATGCAAGAAGAGAACAGTGACGCGTTTAAAGTGTGTCCAAGAGACACACCATATTGGAAACCATCCCTTTCAAGTGACAGGTCATGAGGCCTTTAGCTGCCACCATGGAGGCAGACACAAGGGAGGGGTGCTCATCTTCACTGGCAGTTGTAGAGCAGCACAGGAACTCCAAATCCATTAGTAGGCTGATGTCAATGGAAGGAACATTGTTCTCTGAGATTGAAAAGTCCGAATCTGCAATGCCTACTGATCTAGATCGTGACCTCTCACTTACACACTCATGAACATTGCAAACAACAACTGTATGGTGGTGGAAAATTAAACGTCAATCAGAAACATGGGATTATGAGGAGATAGACTAGAGAGAAGAATAAACAGAAGACTGGAGATCGATGATTAAATTCATCTCATCAACCAGGAGGATGACAACCCGACAT
>CM031596.1:69465524-69468024 GCA_018398815.1 Conus ventricosus | reverse complement strand
CTTACAGATCTGAGTGCGCTATCGCCTCAAATGGGAAGACCTACACCGCTGAGTCAAGTTTCATCCTCTTAATGCACGGGTCTCTGAGTGTGTTGCTCAAATTTGCTGACCCAAACTGCAAGAGTCTGTATCTCAACGGGCCTGGTTGACGCTGGGATGTTATATAAGGAAGCGTAAGGTACATGTCATGCAGTTGTTGATCAGAATAGGACCCAGTAGCATCATCTGCCTCAGTCACATCCTCTTTGATCGACATGAAAAGTCTCAAGTCCTGTCGCTCTTCGTGTCCTGCTTTCATGGTGACCTCAGTTTCGATTTCCTCTCCATGCCCAACGCCCGGGGTGAGTTCGTGTCGATGTATCGGCCAGTTCATGGGGAATGTCGTTGGATGGACGTGGTGGCACTCTACGCAGGGGAACGCCCACTCATGCTGGCTCCACGACTTAGCAGTCCATGTCGTCAGCAGGTGACTTACCAGATCTTGTCCTGCTCACCTTAGATCAGAACAGGCACCACTGAACACCACCGCAGTGACTGGGCAACAGCGCCGTGCTTCCTCTGGTGGGTTGTCTGATGGCGACTTGACATTGGCTGCTCCCTGTAGATTGCCTATGCCGGCGCTGTGACTTCATAAACTTGGGTGTGGCTGTGGGAGTAATGGCAGCTAGGGATATAGAAGATAACTCAGGTTTTACCCTTTCGTTTGTTTGCATTTATACTAATGATTAATGCGTGAGTGCAAAAACGCTGGCAACTGCGGGAATCTGATGATGGAAAGCTAACAATATGTGTGGATCCTTTCATAACAGCTTATCAGGTGACAGGGCTTACACCAGATTTACAACGCTAGGCAATACATTAAGAGTAGTCAACTCCCTGTAGCAGTGAAGCTTCCACAGGACGGATGGTCTATGTGCTCCGGATCTGGTACCTTTGGGCAAACAGTGGCTGACAATACTCTGCCTGTAATGAATTTGCTGAAGATGGGATCTGGTACCTTTGGGCAGACAGTGGCTGACAATACTCTGCCTGTAATGAATTTGCAGAAGATGCTCGAGTAGCTGGCTGCAGACAGAGTGGAACTTTAAGCAACTCACTCATCCACTCCATAAAGGAACAGCTGTTTACACACCTTCCAAGCATGAAAGTAGATCGTTCGAAAGAAATATTATCTCGGCTATTTTAACAACGGCTGATAAACGTGTTCATTACAAAGTTTGAATCCTTCACATGTTTTTCCTCCTTTATCATTATTGTTCACCTCTCTGCACAAGGAACAAACAGATAAGGAGATGTAAGATAACCTTGGCTGCATCCCCATTCTATCGTTAACTATTTTGTCCAATCTGCTTGTTTACAATGAGCATGAATTTAATATGTGTTTTTAATCTTTGAAACCCAACAGCCTTTATAACTTTAAATATGAATTCTAAATGTAGGAAATCGAAAGCCTAAAAACAAATATCGAAGGTGATGCGTGCTGTTGCCTGCTATACCATTCCCTCACAACCCAGTGACTGCATGTTGCTGTCATTTTATGACCAAGCTCATTAACACCCGTCCCTTCTAACCACTCCCGCCCACTGTTGTTCCCCTCATCCCCCATACTCTCTCTCTCTCTCTCTCTCTCTCTCTCTCTCTTCCCTTCACCTCTCGACCTCATTACCGCACAAAAACCCGACATCTGATCCACGTGGCAAGCGCAGTTCACTTTACTCAGAAAAGATGGAATCGTGGGGAATGTGAACGGTGAGGTGAAGGCAGGGGGGGGGGGGGGGGGGGGGGGGGATGGCGGAGTGGGAAAATACAATACACTTTGTTGCCTCCGGTCAGCGGCTTTAATGTAAGTGATACTGGCAAGGGACATCTGCGTTTGTCTTGACACTTTACTGCTACCTTCTATTCTCGGTGGTGGAGATGTAGAAACGATTTCTATGATTTGCAGTAGTGACGGGAACGGGAGCAGGGAGGAATTGGGTCAGTAGGACACATGGGATCATGTTGGTTCAGTTTTATCATTGACAGGCCAGGTGCTGTAACAACATGGGTAATTAATGGAAATGACGAATGGGAGGGGGAGGGATGGGGGGGGTGAGGTGGGCTGGGACACTGATGGGTGGTAATAAAACAATGTGGACATAATTGAAAATTCAGCATGACAGGACTATCTGATATGCCTGTGAGACTAAGCAGAAATACTAGGCTAGAACTGGCGTGAGAGAGAGAGAGAGAGAGAGAGAGAGAGAGAGAGAGAGAGAGAGAGAGAGGACAGACAGACAGACAGACAGACAGACAGACAGAAAGACAGACATTTAGAGTGAGAGAGAGAGAGAGAGACAGACAGACAGACAGACAGACAGACAGAGAGACAAAGAGAGATGGCAGGCACGCAGGCAGACCAACTGATGGACAAAGACTAATATGGGCAGAGAGTAAGAACAAGACATATAAACATGCAGAGAGAAAAGAAGAAGAAGAAGAAGAAGAAGAAGAAGAAGAA
>CM031596.1:69433024-69435524 GCA_018398815.1 Conus ventricosus | reverse complement strand
ACACACACACACACACACAGAAAGAGAGAGGGACAGAGAGAGAGTCAGACAGACAGACAAAGTCAGACAGAGACAAAGAGAGAGAAAGAGACAAAGCGAGAGAGAGAGAGAGAGAGAGAGAGAGAGAGAGAGAGAGAGAGAGAGAGAGAGAGAGAGAGAAAGAGAGAGAGAGAGAGAGAGAGAGAGAGAGAGAGAGAGACAGACAGACACACAGACACACAGACAGACACACAGACAGACACACAGACAGACACACAGACAGAGACAGAGGGAGACAGAGAGCTCTATTTTATTCAACCTGCAGCTTCTCCGCACCATATAATTTTTGTTTTTCTAACTAACGCTACCGTCCCCAACCCCCTCAATTCTCCTGCGTTCTCGATCTTGTTCTCTCTCTCTCTCTCTCTCTCTCTCTCTCTCTCTCTCTCTCTCTCTCTCTCTCTCTCTCTCTCTCTCCCCTCGCCCCCCATTGCCCCCATTGCCCCTCTCCCGCTAACCACCCACCCCGCCAGGCATCCACCCTCACGCCCACGCCCACACTTCCCATTCCAGAGCGTGAATCCACATATACACAGGGACATTAAAATGGCGAAGAATGGCCGACGACGGGGACGAAGAGGGCTGTTCAATCAGCATAACGACGCTTTAAAACGTCCCCAAGATCGCCATCACCTGAAAATCGCCTCCGTTTCCGTCTCTACGTAAAGCAACGTCTGACGTCACAATAGTCTCTCATCTTTCTCCTCCCCTCCCCTCTCTCTCTCTCTCTCTGCCGCTTCCTCGTCCTCTCTTCTTGTCGCTCTCTTCCTCCCTCCCCTATCCATAAACGATTGTCTTCTTCATCTCTGTTGTTTTTTTCTCCGTCCTGGGGGTTTGTCTGTCTGTCTGTCTGTAAGTCTGTTTGTCTGTCTGTCTGTCTGTCTCTCTCTCTCTCTCTCTCTCTCTGTGTACGGCGCGCGCGCGCGCGCGCGCGCGCGCGCGCGTGTGTGTGTGTGTGTGTGTGTGTGTGTGTGTGTGTGTGTGTGTGTGTGTGTGTGTTGTGTGTGTGTGTGTGTGTGTGTGTGTGTGTGTGTGTGTGTGAGCCCCCCCTCTCTCTCTCTCTCTCTCTCTCTCTCTCTCTCTCTCTCTCTCTCTCTCTCTCTCTCTCTCTTCTTCGCATTCTTCTTCTTCGCATTCTTCTTCTTCTTCTTCTTTTTCTTCTTCTTCTTCGCATTCTTCTTCTTCGCATTCTTCTTCGCATTCTTCTTGACGTAAGCGATTGTGTCCAGTATCAGTCGGAAGATCTCTGGCCTGTTCCTCTCATTCCAGCAGCCGCCAGGTATCATGAAGTCTGCGCTGGGGTGTTGGATCTGCCATTCTCTGGATCTGCTGTGTTGATGGCTGCTTTGATATCATCATAGTACACCAGGGTGTCGGTCTACTCTTTTGGTGTCTTGCCTCAGCCACTACGTTTGCCATCTCTTTGCCTCTGATCCCACGGTGGTTCCCACTTAAGAACTGCTCCCTGTTCTGTGGATTTCAAAGCAGCGATGGCCATGGAGAGCGGATTTAAGCCCGTTACGAGAACCTGGAGAGTGAAGAGAGCATTGGAGAGGACAACGACTCGACCTTTCGTTCTGGCCGAATTTGGGGAGACTGTTATTTGTAGCTTTACTGAAGGCTCCTGTCAGAGTTCTGAAAGTGGTGGAGTGCCTGTCTGTTGGGGTTGGAAGCTCTTCATCTCCATCTGTGTTCTCGATGAAGGTTACAGCCTCACCATCCTGTGTGTCGTCAACCGCGGAACCTTTCCGGGATGGTGTGCGTCCAGTTTTCATGAGGATGCTGGTAGCAGGTGTGCTCGATGTTCGAGATTTTTCGCGGTGTGTCCGACTGCGTTCGTCTTCTATTAACTCCCAGGATGATGATAATGATGGACAGAAACTGGTGCCTTTTCCATTATGGGACTCTAGCGGTTGTTGGACCAGGGTTTGTTTCTTGTCCAATCATGACAGGAAGTGCTCTCTCGAGCCGTCGTGAAAACTATGCCTGTTCAGACGATTTTTGATGGATCTACTCACTCCGCTGTTCGTGGGTGGAGTTTTCAAAGGATCAAACTTTAAGGATTGCGACAGGATCTCTGTCTTTCTTGTAGTCGAGTGACTGCAGTCCAAGAATCTTTTGGACTGGCTGGTTCTCGTGACCCTTGTCATGCCGTGCCGAAACTGATTCTCTGTTGACCTTGTCAAATTTTGACTTCGCAACATCTTGCCCATGTAGAAGATATCCCGCTCTCTCCCATAGAGCTGACTCTTCCAGTGCAGTTATCTCAGGGTGCGATGGTTAAATACTCAGTCGATGCCAGATTTTCTTTAACGATGGCCAGTCTCAACGTGATCTATAGCCAAATTTGTTGATTCCTCTCTTCCAGGAGAGTCCTCGATCACAGGTGACACCGTGGTGGGCTCGCAATGACTCTTCTGCAAGTCTTTTACATTTCTGTGCCGGCTTTGATTCTTGTTTC
>CM031596.1:69422088-69425424 GCA_018398815.1 Conus ventricosus | reverse complement strand
CTCACTCTTCCTCCGCCACAGGAAAGGCGCTTTAGCCACTCGCCCAAAACTCGTGTGAAGCAATGAGTCAGGATTGAATCGTTCTCTATAAGATTAGGATGTGATGAAGGGTGAGGGGGTCAAAAGTGCGATTGACAATAGGTTGACCATAATTTTGATTGCTACCACAGACCACGATCTTGACATATGCAGCGTGGAGAGAGAGAGAGAAGAGAGAGAGAGAGAGAGAGAGAGAGAGAGAGAGAGAGAGAGAGAGAGAGCGTGCAGGCGGGGAGGGGAGGGGGAATTCCACGTTCGGAAAAGCGGCAAAAGAAAAACTTCCACCAGGTGCCTGTTTCATGGGGGATGAAGAAAAGGAGACCACGCACGAGAACCATTATTGTTCTGAGCTCACGTCAATGTGTACATGCTCACAAACACCCAAACGCACGAGCGCCTGCGTAGAACACACACACACACACACACACACACGAACACACACACACACACACACACACACACATACACAGAGAGAGAGAGAGAGAGAGAAGGACGTGGCAATGACACGAATATTGTAGTTAAAGGGGGGGGGGGGGAGTGGAAAGAGGGAAGTGGGGGAGGGGGAGGGGGGGAGAGAGGGTTTTTTGAAGGATGAAGAATGAGCGAGACAAACAGACATCGAGACAGAGAGGCCGAGAGAGACAGAGAGAGAGAGAGAGAGAGAGGGGGGGGGGAGGGACAGATAGACATCTATACAGACAGGCAGGCAGACAGACAGACAGAAACAGAAATATAGGGATAGGCAGAAAGAAACAGAGAGGAAGGTAGGGGAGTTTCTAGGATATATCATTAGACCTAGGGGAGTTTAGAGGGGAAGGAGAGAAAGAATGCAGAAATGTTGAGGGAATTGGGGAGGGGGGGGAAGGGAGAGTGCTGGGGTGGATAATGGATGGGTACGTGGGAGAGGGAGGGGAGAGGTTTGAAGGAGGATAGGTAAGGGTAGGGGAGTAGGGAAATAAATGGGGGAGGGAGAAGGGGATGGGGAAGGGTGTGGGGGGGGGAGTGGGATCGATTGCGACAATGGAGAAATAGAGGGCAGAAACGTCGAGGAGGAGAAAGGATGGGGAGAAAACGTGCTGATAGACTACGTATTCCCTACATGATTTCCAACTTCATGTATATCATATACATACTCAAATTCCACCATCTCGTCAAACATTACTATAATGCATATAAACACACACCAATTACATAAGTATAATACACACTTATGCATGCGCTCACACATAATGACGCACGCACTCACATACATACCTAGATACACACACACACACACACACACACACACACACACACACACACACACACACGCACACACACATACACACACACATACACACACACACACACACACACACACACACACACACACACACACACACACACACACACACACACACACACACACACACACAGCACACACACGCAACCGCAAATATATGTATAATATGAAAATCAATTGAAAGACTTTCTCGTGCAAAAATGTGTCATACGGACAGAAAAACAGGAAAAGAGAGTAAGGGATAAGAAGAGTCAGACGGTTATAGAAAAAAAAGAAAGAAAAAAAGAAAGAACGAAAGAGAGAAAGAAAGAAAAATGATCGCATAGAATTTCACAAAAGTCGGTGATGAAATGTCATCAAAGAAAAGAACCACAACATCTATAATCTATATTATTTCCGTGAATTATGGTACGGCCTTCCGTTTTTCAGTCCTACATGACAGGTGATGGCTTTGTACTGAAGATCCTGTCTGAGTAGCCTCTAGAGCAGACTTTTTTTTATCATTTGGGCTGAGGGAAGGTGTGTGAAGTATATGTGGTGAGTAGAATTGGGGCTGGGATGAGGAGGAGAAGGCATCAGATGTGATGGTGGTTTAAATGGGACGAAAACATATTTGTGGTTTTATTATATCGGATTATCAACATTGTTCGCTATGTTTGTATCCTCTCTGTCTCTCTCTCTGTGTCTCTGTCTCTGTCTCTGTCTCTCTCTTTCTCTCTCTCTCCTCTCTCTCCCTCTCTCTCTCTCTCTCTCCTCTCTCTCTCTCTCTCTCTCTCTCTCTCTCTCTCCTGTAGCCGGCGCTACTTTCCCACTCCTTTGGTTTTTTTCTTTGTCACCAGGGCTTTCCAAGACCTGAGAAAATTGAAGAGAGAGAGAGAGAGAGAGAGAGAGAGAGAGAGAGAGAGAGAGAGAGAGAGAGAGAGAGAGAGAAAGCGAGAGAGAGAGAGAGAGAGAGAGAGGAGAGAGAAGAGAGAGAGAGAGAGAGAGAGAGAGAGAGAAAGCGAGAGACTGGCGTCTACAATCCAAGGCGGTATGCTCAGCATGACTGCTACATCTTTTCTCCTCCCCATAACCCCACCCATGCAGCCCCTGCTTCTCCTGTAAAACCAGATCCCCACCCTCATCCTCCCCGCATATCCCCTCAAATCCCCCCCCCCCCCCCCCCCCCCCCCCCCCCAGCGACGACAAACTCTACAGAAACTTCTCTAACAGGCTACTCCAGATAACGTCTACTGTCCAGGACCATCTCTCACCATCCAGAAGTTGTCCCCGAAGACGCTGACGAAGGAAGGCGACGCCATCATTCAGTGTTGATGACATGAGTGTCTGCAGTGTGGGTCTTTCACTGCCCTTCATCAATGGCCTGTGCCATTCCGCAAAGAAACCATCAGCTGCTCGTTCGGTCAGGACCGCTCTTGCCTAAGGCAATTCTTTCCGGTTGATGCGTTTGGTCCAGACTTGATTTTATACGCCCAGCCAACGGGCGTGCTACGATTTCTGAATACGCTGAGAGTTTCTTCTTCTTCTTCTTCTTCTTCTTCTTCTTCTTCTCATTTCGTTTTTGTTCTTAGTGATTTTGTTTTCCTTTTGGTTCGTTTTCTTTCATTTTCTTTGTCTTTATAACTCATTCTCTGAGTGTTTGACCTCATTCTCTCTCTCTCTCTCTCCTCTCTCTCTCTCTCTCTCTCTCTCTCTCTCTCTCTCTCTCTCTCTCTCTCTCTCTCTCTCTCTCTCTCTCTGTATGTGTGTGTGCGTGTGTGTGTGTGTGTGTGTGTGTGTGTGTGTGTGTGTGTGTGTGTGTGTGTGTGTGTGTGTATTGATTTGACTGTTGGAGAACCATGGTGAGAAAGAGAAAGACCGAGGAAACGGTAAATGATAGCAGAATCCTAGCAGCGTCATTCCCATCATACAGCTGATCACATACACTCACAGTACCTATGGCTAATATGTTATGAATATGAAGGAAAAGAGGGAAAATGGTGATGATTTTCTTGACTGAAAAAAAAAACAATGGC
>CM031596.1:69404588-69409588 GCA_018398815.1 Conus ventricosus | reverse complement strand
GGCTGAAAGGCCCAGGGTGGGTGGGGAAGGAGAAGCACATGTTGATACCATTCCAACGACAACTTTCTCAATTGACATAAAGCTGCAGATGAAGCATGTCGTCTTCTAAGGGTGATCCCAAAAGACGAAGGAAAGAAAGGGAGAAAAGAAAGCAGCGAATGTCCTGTTGGTGCGTTCATGTTTCCACTGAGACCAGTCATTTTACCGCAGTAGTTCCTGGTAATACACCTAACAACAAGCACAGAGTGTGTACATGATAGTAAGCACTAGAAACAGCAGACATCGTTGCAAGTTCTAACGTCTGGGAATAATTATTTAAATGGCAATCTATTTCTTCAGTGCTTTTCAACCGCCAATGGCGTCCCCACCTACTACTACCCCCCCCCCCCCCCCTCACCTTTCTTCTCCTTCTCCTCTTCCATCATTTATTTTACTTTCCCACTCGCCCATTCTGTCACCTCTTCACCCCCACTCCCGTCGCCGCATGTCCTCTCTCTTCTTTTGCCCCCTCTAATATTTAACAGCAACAACGTTAAGTGGAACGGCCTTAATCACCTCTCTTCCGGTCAAGCAAAGGACATCTGCACGCTCCATCAGAAGGTGAGAAGTTCATTTCGATTTCTCAGTTCTGTTTCTTTTTCCATTGACAATTCGCCTCCCTATTCCATTCGGCATCATGAGCAAACTAAAATACACATGTCGAAAGTGAAGAAAGGTGGCAGAGTGGTTAAGACGTTTGCCTGCCAATCCAACGTGTGAGAAGTGCGTGGGTTCGAGCCCTGCCTTTCTCGCCCTTTCTTTCCCAGTTTGAATGACAAATCGAACTGAATGTCCAAGTCCATCGGATGGGGACTATAAGCGAGTCAGACCCGTGTGCCTTCCTGGCCCTCTGCAAACGTTAAAGAACCCACGGCAGTTGAAAATCGAAATGAGCAGGGGGGTTCCCCGCTGCCCTGGCAAAATTGATGTAGATTGAAGATAGCCGCCTGGTATTTTCTTACCAAGCCACAAAAATTGGCACTTACTGTTATCGTGTGCTATCGTGTACCGGTGGAAATGGAGGACACGTATAAACATCGCATATATCCTATGCGAGAAACTGGAGGAATAAAAGAGATAAATGAAAATGAGTGACTGATGGTTGAATGGTACGGGATACGACCAAATGAGCGCCAGTAGGCCGCTCTTCGGCTGGCTCTACCTGGTAGGCAGCCCATTGAGTGAGTGAGGTAGTGTGTTTATTGTAAAGCGCTTAGAGCTTGTCTGTGACCGAGGATAGGCGCTATATAAATACCCAATATAATAATAATAATAATAATAATAATAACGTCGTAGCATTTTGAAGTAACATGCATAACGCTTTATCATGTTTGATCCATTGATTTCAGATTGTCCTTGGTAAGCGCATACTGTCCCTGATTTGAAATACAGGTACAATAATGCGATCCTACAGTGTTTGTGAAGAGCTGTTCGCGAATTTGATACTGTATCTTTGTTGTTGTTGTTGTTGTTTTTTGTTCTCCAACCTCCCATACTTTCTCTCTTTTTTTTCGTTTTTCTTTTGTATTACAGCTCTCACGCACCAAGCAAGTCTGAATGTTGCATTGCTAATGGACATTCTCTTGCTGACGTTAATGATTTGGCGTTTATGTGTCAATGGTTTGGTGCCGCAGGTGTTGTTTCGTTTGTTCAATTCACCATGCTATACACCTATGCAGTTATACTCAGCTATATAGGACGAAATGCATCTAGGCCTTATATTTGGTCTTCCTAAATATCGTGTTTGGCATGAAATGAACTGATCTTGATAGAATGCATCTTAATGTTTATTGTAATATTGCACACCTATTCTTTGCCGTATCTTTCCTCTGCGTATAAAGCAGTAATTGTAGGTGATGATTTTGGGGGGGAATTTTTTTTTTTTAATAAGAAGGGTTTTCGTAATGTAATTGAAATTTTTGAGCAATTACCTAATGACACTTTACTTTGAGGTTTCTGGAAATTGAAAAATGTTGGTGATTATGCACAGCGTTACTTGCAGAAAAATGTCGATGTTGAATTCCCACACACACAACACGCACACACACACACACCCACACACACCACACAACACACACACACACACACACGCACACACACCCCCCCCAACACCACAGCGCAGGCGCGCGCACACAAACACACGCCCGACGCCACACACACACCACACACACACACACACCACACACACACACACACACAACACCCACACACACCCCCACACGCACGCACGCACGCACGCAGCACACCGCACCCACCCCACCACACACACACAACCCAACACACACACACACACCACACACACACAAACACCACACACCACACACACACTAAAAATTTATATATACAAACTACCCCTGAAGAAGACACTGCAGCACGCCCCCCACCCCCCCCCCAAAGGGGGGGAGGGAAGGAAGTGGGGGGGGGAAAAAAGGATGTTGATTACACAGCCCAAAACTGTTTAGCATGGGGAAGAGGAAGAGAGAAAACAAAAAAAAAGAAAAAAAATTTTTCCCTTTCCCAAGGGAAAATGACAAAAAACACTTTCAATTTAACATCACGTTTCAAAAGTAGCTCCTAAAAATTCTGTGTTATCAATCATACTCTCGTTGACATGTCTGTTTGTGCGAAAATTTTTCGAAAAATGTAAAAGGGGCTATCTTTTCGTCAGTGAGGGCTCCCCAAACCATTTGACGTGTTTGATCTCTTTGGTAAAAATAACTCCCCCACTCCGACCCCCACCCCCACCCCATTCCTACCCCCCCCCCCTTAGGAGAAAACAAAGTGCCACAATCATTTTTCATATAATTTGCGTTTCCTGTTTTTTACACTCTTATCCATCGCTTTTTTGATATCTGGGGATTACACTTGTTTTTTACCAAACCCCCTCACCCCTTCCTTCCTAAATTTTCGTTCCCCCGTAGGGCAGGAAGGAGGGGGAGGGGGATGGGGGGTTTAAAATCACCAGGTTTTAAAAAATCGACAAACCCCCAGTTTAAAAATAGATGGAGTCAATTCAGTTTAGAATAAAATGGGAAGGTGATTTACAAAAGACTAAGAGAGAGAAGCGAATAAAATAGAGAGAGAGAGGAAAAGGGGAAAAGAGAGAGAGAGAGAAAGAGGAGAAGAGAGAAGACAAAGAAAAAGAAGAGAGAGAGAGACAAAAAGGGAAAAATAGAGAGGCAACGAGAAAGGGAGACAGACAAGAGAAGGGGCAGCAACGAAAGGAGAGAGAGACAGAGAGAGGAGAGAGAGCAAGGGGGAGAGAAGAAGAGGGAGAGAGAGACGAGAGAGAGAGAACAGAGGGACAGAAGGGAGGAGAGAGGAGACAAAAAGAGAGAGAGGAAAACAGAAGAGAGAAAAGACAGAGAGGAAAAGAGAGAACAGACAGACAGGGGCGCGCGCCCCGACGACGAGAGAGAACGAAACAGAGAGCAGGGCAGAGGAGAAGGGCGACGAAGACAGCAGAGAAGAGCAGACAAAAAGACGCAGCAGACAGAGACAGACAGACGGGGAGACCGCAAGACAACAAGAGAGAGACAGCAGACAGACGCAAAAGGGAAAAAGCAGAAGAAGACGACAGACAGGGGAAGACAGGGGCAGAAGAAGGGGCAAGGGGCGCCGACAGACAGAGAGAGAGACGACAGACAGGGCAGAGAGAGCAGACAGACAGACAGAGAGGAGACAGACAAAAAGAGAGAGGACCAGAAAAAGGGCAGGAGAGCAACAGACAGCGAAGAGAAGAAACAGCGACAGGAGAGACAGACAGAAGAGAAAGACGACAGACAAAGGAGAGAAACAGACAGAGAAGAGGACAGAAGCCCGAGGAGAGAGAAGACAGGGCAAAAGAGAGAGAAGAAGAAGAGAGGAGAGACAGACAGAAGAGAGAGGGGACAAAAAGAGAGAGAGAGACAAAAGAGAGAGGAGGAAAAAGACAGAAGAGGGGAGGAAGAGACAGACAGAGAGAGAGAGAGGGGACAACGAAGAGAGAAGGAAAAACAGGAAAAAAGGGGGAAGAGACGACGACGACAGAGGGACGACAGAGAGGAGAGAGACAGAAAGGAGGAGGAGGACAGACAGGAAGAGAAGACGCAAAGGAGAGAAGACAGACACAGAGAGAGAGAGAACAACACGAGAAAAGAGAAGACAGAGAGAGAGAGAGGGACAAGAAGGAAGAGAAGGAAGACAGGAAAAAGAAGAGAGAGACAGAGAGAGAAAGAGACAACAGACAGAAGAAAGCAACGAGAGAGAAGACAAGACGCAGGAAAAACAAAAGAAGACAGACAGAAAACAGAGAAGACAGAAGAGCGACAAAAAAGAGAAGAAGAACAAAACAAGAAGACAGAAAGAGAAGGGGAAAAGACAACAAAAAGAGAACAAAAGGAGGAGAGACAGAACCAGAGGAAAGAGAGAGGGCAGAGAGAGAAGCAACAGAGAGGAGAGACAGCAGAAGGGAGAGAAGGGAAAAGAGGAGAGGGAAACAGGAGAGAAAGAGAGACAGACAGGAAAAAGAAGGGGAAAACAGAAGAGGGGGAAAGAAAAAGGGGAAAAGGGCCCCGAGAAGGAGAAGAACCCGAAGAGAAGGACAGACAGAAAAGGAAGAGAGAAAGACAGAGAGAGAAAGAAGACAGAAAAACCCCCGGAAACAAAAAAAAGAAGAGAGAGACAGAAGACAGACAGGAAAAGACAGACAAAAGGGGAAGACGACAGACAGGCGCAACAGACAGACAGACAGAGGAGACAGCAGACAAAAGGGCCCGAGAGGACAGACAGACAGAAGAAGACAGAGAAAAGACGGAAAGAAAAAGACAGACGGGAGGAAGACAAAAAGGGCCAGAAAAACAGCGGGAAAAGGACAGACAGAAGACAGGAAGGAGGGAGAAGGAAGACAGAGGAGAGACAGAAGAAGAGGGCAGACAAAAGGGGAAAAAGAGAAGACAACAGAAAACGAGAGCGACAGAAGG
>CM031596.1:69397088-69399588 GCA_018398815.1 Conus ventricosus | reverse complement strand
TGTTTAGCTTTGAAGAAAAACACAGAGATGCACCAAACAAATTATTGAAAGTGAATTTGTGTCAAACTATTAATGTCTGTATTTTCTGTTCACAAATGTTTCTTATTTATCTTATTTTACATTCAATATCCTGATCATTCTTTTCTTTAACTGTGTTTAAATCCTTGAGTTATCCGCATTCAAATCCTTCATTTCGTTTTCTCTTCTATATTTCTGTGCAAATGCCTGCTTTGGCCAGGCCCTTTCTTGCATTCTAATTTAAGAGAAGTACTGTCTAAGTTTCAGTTCCAATTTCTGATTGATAAAGATCTTTATCTGCATTCGAATTCTTGCTTCAATATGGTGTTTAGCTGCATTTAAATTCTTGATTTATTCATTTACTTTGGTGTTGGCCCCCTCTCCAGTACACTTTCGTGGCATTATTTCTATTTCTTTTAAAAGCTTGCCATGCATCGGAAGCGTGCTTATTGATTTATTTCTCAGTTTCATTGTTTCACACATAGTTTTCCTAGGTTTCTTCTCAGAGAAACCGGTCGTGCTATGTGCACGTAGGACCTCGCAAAGAGTATTTACGGTCACACGCCTCGATTGTGGTAAGGCTAGTGTAAGATCAGATGCTTGTAAGCCTTCAGAAGGTGCAGCCCTTCAAGCCCGCCGTCTGTCGAAGCCGGAGAAAACTACTACATGGATCAACCCCGATCTTTTCCCTGGGCCTGTTCACCAGCTGCAACTCCGCTTGACCGGTCCTTCTGCCCGCGTTTGGGAGAATCGAGTGGTTACGTATGTTGGGGGCATGGCGGGGCAACGCGTCCCTAAAGCTGGAAGGGCGTGGAAGCGTGTCAGGTGGTGTTTCTCCTTGGACTAAGAAGCTCCAGTTACGAACTGCGACGGCAATATCGAGGTGACATTGATCTGTGAGTTTTTCAGGTGTCTGTATACGAATGTGGCTTTGACCTGTGACCAGTTTCAGTTTCAGTTTCATCAAGGAGGCGTCACTGCGTGCGGACTAGTCCATATACGCTACTCCACATCCGCTAAGTTTTGAGACCACACTACGCATGATTTGAAGCTGATGGATAAATGAATTCGTTTTGGGGGTAAATGCGCCAAAGAATATTAATGAATATGTCGTCTTCCTTTTGTGAGGAGGGGGGAGGGTGTCTTTATGAACGAAAAAAAAAAAAGTTTTGCACCAGTCATGTTGTTGACTTTGGATTAATTCCTTCTGTGACAGAATCAGTGTAAGGGATAGTTTTGTTTTGTGCCAGCCGAAAATGGTGTCTCTTTACATGGAGAGCACTTTTGGACAAGATCCTCTTTTGCACCAGCCCGCGCAGCTATTCTTATAGGAGAGAACTAGCTTTTGTTGCTAGAGTGAGGAGTACAGTCACTCATATATTTGTGAAGATTTCCTCCCATACAAGGTATGGTCCTGGGCGCAGAGAATTTGGTTTGTTAGAGGTACCGGGGGAGCACACCGAATTCATTACACTGCGGTCAATAGTGTACCAAACCACGTGGGGCACCTGCCTTGGAAGTTGGTCAGCGTACCAGCATGGGGGACATGAACCCATTTTGTTTTGCGCGAACCCGTCCGATGGGTCAAACTTTATAATGATTTTTATCTTCCATTCCCAGATACATTATCGTGCAGATGTCTGCCATGAAATATTCCCGAGTAGCATCATCTTGTATTATTGATAGGTCGAATATCTGGGACATATTTACATTCTTCAAGTTGGTTGGATTTTGTTATTTTGGACTCGCATCATTTGAAAGATAATATATCAATGCTAAGACCTTAATCAACTGTTGTGCTGCCAATACAGCGTGGTATCTGTTGGATGGTCTGGGTCTGACAGACGTGGCACGGTGATTCGTGATTCCTTTTTGGGTCTAGTCCCTCTGTGTGGCCAGATAGCCTCATCCCCTCACGCACGCACGCTGCTAAACAAACCGTGCATGACAGAGCCCCCCCCCCCCCCCCCCCACAGGATTGCCTGCTGTGTGAAATCTGCGATAACCTTGAAACTAGGACAACACCCTCACACCCAAGTGGATGGAAGTCGACTGTATCGCCTGCACCTTTCCAATAAGGACCTGCGGCACCATGAATGACTCAGTCGACCGCACAGTAACGTGATGGTTCTGAGAGATTCCCAAACCTCGACCTCATAGCCTCAGTCGTTGACGTTAATCACTGGCCAAGGTACTTGGTATTTTGTTCCCTTTTCCTTGTCTTTTTTTTTCTTTCTTTGTGTTTTTCTTTTCTTTTCTTTCTTTTTTTTTCTGTAAAACGTACACTTTACTCTTTCACCTGAATGTCGTGAGTTGCTAACGGCAAAAACAACAGCAACAACAACAACAACAGCAACAACAACAACAACAACAACAACAGCAACAACAACAACAACAACAACAACAACAGCAACAAACCTTTTCTGTGTGTCACAGTATCTTGTTTCATCTTTGTCCATATACAAATACGTATCTATCTATC
>CM031596.1:69384588-69389588 GCA_018398815.1 Conus ventricosus | reverse complement strand
AAAGGGCTCGTGATATGACAGCATAAACAAAATAAGCGAGACCTCTAGTGTGACAGAACAATTAAGCCGTAAGAAACGCATAAACTATCATGCGACTGGGAAAGTAAGGCATCCAGCACTCCCCACCCCTTCCATCCCCTACCCTTAACACCATTCCAAATCAGACTAAAAGACGTTTAACATTCGTGTGGAAAGCATGCAAATACACATGGATGCTCCTCCCACCTATACACCAGGAAAACAAACTCCCTTTCCACCCTTCCCCTTTTTCCCTTGCGCGCGCGCGCGCGCACACACACACACACACACACACACACACACACACACACACACACACACACACACACACACACACACCGCACACACACACGAACACACACACACACACACACACACACACACACACACACACACACACACACACACACACACACACACACACACACACACACACCTCCTAAATTAAATTAAACGGAGCGTACGACTTCCTAGGATCAGATTAGTCCTCAGGTCTCCAGTGCAGCCTCGAATGCAAACCCGCTGAAGTGAGGGAAATCAAATGACCCCGTTTGTTCCCTCTGGCAACGTAAAAACCCAGCAGTGGAGCATGTCCTGAGCTCATGTGAACTAAGTGCCAATCCAAGGCAAAGAAACGTGGAAGCCCAACAACCACGTGTTTAAAGAGATCGCATAAGTAATCAGCACGACCTAGGGAAAACCCACACCACCAGGAGCTCCAGCAACAACATTCTGCACAGCAGGAGGCAGCTAAAATCATGGTCTGGAACAGCTGTGACATCCAGAACATCAGAGCAAGATCTGCTGGATAGACTGATAGTGATTAAGAGTGATCAGGGGATCTACCAGAAAGGACGGTGGAAAACGGAAATCAACAAGAGTGGGAAAGAGGGTGGACATAGTACTCTTCTCACGTTCCTGAAAACAAATGATTTTGATCGATCTCACTGTGGCTCGTTGAAATTAGACTGGCGAAAGCTAACATCTACGAAAATGAGAAGTTTGCCGGTCTAACCAACAGAATGATGGAATCTCAGCGGCTTCCAAACCAAAGTCTTTTTAGAGGTTGGACAAGGGGAAGGAAGGGTGAGGCGTCAGGGATGGGAGGGGAGAGGGGGAGGATAAGCACATTTGCCAATGATCTCAAGAAACAGTCCATAATACCTGCAAAGAAGAGGACCAGAGATCGAAATGGAACGGCAGAAGAAGCTGAGAAGAGTTCCAGCTGGATCTGGTCGAAGAGGGAGAGAAGTAAACCTCATAAAGCTTAAATTACCCCCGTTTTCAACAGGTGCCCGAAAGCCACGTAGTTAGTACATCGGTCACAATTCGACTTGGCCTTGAAGTGCACGACCATCCCAGAGGTGTTGGATCGATTCCAGCGCCCCAAAAGGGAGGGGGCAATAACAGAAGGACATCTGGGAGTCATGAACTGGACGCTGCCCGGCGCACTCAGGGATGGATACACCATTTCATCTTAGTAAGAAATTCCATGAGAGACAGATTGTAGGTCTTCAATGAAGGCAGTTTAGAAAACTGAACCACACGATCCTTGTGGTGTCAAGCGGCTATTGTGGCCTTGTGATCGCTGGGGGTACTGTAGCGTTCAGACTGCAGGGCCCATGCAGCTACTGCAGCGTTCAGACTGCAGGGCCCATGCAGCTACTGCAGCGTTCAGACTGCAGGGGCCGTGTAGCTAATGTAGCGTTCAGACTGCAGGGGCCGTACAGCTACTGTAGTGTTCAGACTGTAGGGGCCGTACAGCTACTGTAGTGTTCAGACTGTAAGGGCCGTACAGCTACTGTAGTGTTTAGACTGTAGGGGCCGTGCAGCTACTGTAGTGTTCAGACTGCAGGGGCCGTGCAGCTACTGTAGTGTTCAGACTGCAGGGGCCGTGCAGCTAATGTAGTGTTCAGACTGCAGGGCCATGCAGCTAATGTAGTGTTCAGACTGCAGGGCCCATGCAGCCAATGTAGCGTTCAGACTGCAGGGTCCATGCAGCTAATGTAGCGTTCAGACTGCAGGGTCCATGCAGCAACTGCAGCGTTCAGACTGCAGGGTCCATGCAGCTACTTAGCGTTCAGACTGCAGGGGCCGTGCAGCTACTGTAGTGTTCAGACTGCAGGGCCGTGTAGCTAATGTAGTGTTTAGACTGCAGGGGCCATGTAGCTAATGTAGTTTTAGACTGCAGGGACATGCAGCTACTGCAGCGTTCAGACTGCAGGCCCATGCAGCTACTGCAGCGTTCAGACTGCAGGGCCCATGCAGCTACTGCAGCGTTCAGACTGCAGGGGCCGTGTAGCTAATGTAGTGTTCAGACTGAAGGGACCGTGTCAACACTGTAGCGTTCAGACTGCAGGGGCCGTGTAGCTAATGTAGTAATCTGAATGCAGGGGCCGTGTCAACGCTGTACTGGTCAGACTCCAGGGGCCATGCAACTAATGTAGTGTTTAGACTGCAGGAACCGTGTCAACACTGTAGTGTCCAGACTGCAGGCCGTGCAGCTAATGTAGTGGTCAAACTGCAGGAACGTGCGACTATATTGGTGACGAAAGATTAGTCAGACAGATGCTAAAACCGAAGTCAGATTTCAACAACCCAGTCTTTGATTCCACTTCCTTCCATTGAAAATCTATTTCAGCTCCGACAGAAACAAGACAGATATTGTCCTTCAGGATTAGAGTCTTATCCTTGACTGTTATTACTTTCTCCTGCGAGTCATCTATGGTAACGTCTTGTAACTGGTGGACAGACTGAACTCCATTCTCATCCTCCGCGCGATCGGAGAGGAGGGGAGACTCCCGGGAAGATAATCTACTTTCCAATAATCAGACGAAATAGAAGCCTGAAGCGCACGTAGATGACGGTGTATGAGGCAAACCTTCCCCCACCTCCCCACTCCTTTCCTCCCTCCGGCTCACCTCCCCCTTCCCCCCCCCTTCCCCCCTCATCCACCGGCACTATCTATTCTAAATCCGGCAGCTATATATTTGGTGAACGAGCGAGGGAGCGAGAGAGAGAGAGAGAGAGAGAGAGAGCTCAGAACTTAAAGCGAAAAGAGCAAGCCAGCGAGCGAGCGAGAGAAAGAGACAGACAGAAAGACAGAGAGAACAGAGAGAGAGAGAGAGAGAGAGAGAGAGAGAGAGGGGGAGAGAGGGAGGGAGAGAGAGAGAGAGAGAGAACGTGAGAGAGACAGAGAGAGAGGGGGGGGGAGGGGAGAACAAGAAAAAGAGATAGACAGGACAGAGAGAACACAGAGAGAGAGAACAAGAGAACGAGAGAGAGAGAGAGAGAGAGAGAGAGAGAGAGAGAGAGAGAGAGAGAGAGAGAGAAAGGGAGGGAGATAGAGGGAGAGAGAGAGAGTGGAAGAGACAGACAGACAGACTGGCAGACAGACAGACACACACACACACACACACATAAAGACAAACAGACAGACAGTCAGAGATAGAGAGGCGGAGTGGAGGGGGAGGGCGGACAAACAGATTGCGAAGGAAAGCAGGGTGTGCATATGTGTGTAGGGAGGTGGGGGAGGTGGTTCAGAAACAAAGTCCGCAGAGTGACAGGCAGACATACAGTCAATGTTTTAAAGGAAGTGGAGGGTGGGGTCGAAAATGGTGGTGGTGATGGTGGTGGTTATGGTGGTGTTGCAGGTTTGACAAGTGTTCAGAAATAAACGAGTAGAATAAACTATACTGAGAGGCAATGAAAACGCAATCCCCATTTCGTCCCCGAAAAATGTCACCTCAGCCAAAATAATGTGAATTATGCACGAGGCATGCAACCTAGCACGCGTATGTTGTATTGCGACGATCTGTATTGACAGGCACAGTTGGGTTCATGACGTCATGAGTAAACCACTCCAACACATCTTTTACTGATAACTGCAAAACACGTGCAACACAGGCATACTGTGATTGCATGCAAACAGCCCATGACTGTCCCCTATAAAAACACACATTGGCGTTTTACTGACACTCGTACGCACCATGCCGCGGTTAACTACAGACCAGAGAAATCAAGCCATTGGCATGCTGAGGGCAGGCACTGCTCACATCAGGCCGCACAACATTTCAATGTACACCCATCAACCATAACCCGTCTTGCGACTCGGCACCAAAACACTGGAAGTGTAAACGACCGTCCACGCCCAGGCGTCCAACGTGTGACGACGGCACGACAGGACCGCTACATTGTCACGCAGCACCTCCGGAATCGTTTCCAGCCAGCTGCACAAACAGCCCGCAACACTATTGGGACTAGAGAAAGACCAATCAGCAGCCGTACCGTGCGTCGGCGTCTGGCAGCAGCAGGGCTACGGGCACGTCGACCATACCAAGGTCAGATCTTAACCCATCGCCATCGACTAGCACGCCAGCGATGGGCTGCCGCAGGTGGCTTTCTGGGGAACAGGTTTGGGGGAATGTTGTTTTTTCGGATGAATCCCGGTTCAATGTCTCTTTCCCGGATGGCCGTGATCGTGTGTATCGACGTCAGGGTGAACGTTTTGCGCAACCCTGTGTCATTGAGCGAGATCGTTATGGGGTGGAGGGGTAATGGTCTGGGGTGCCATAAATGCTCAATTTCGATCGGAGCTTGTGTTTGTGCCAGGCAACTTGACGGCAAGGCGTTATATTGACACTGTTCTTGAGCCAGTTCTTCTTCCTCTCTGGAGACAGCATGGTGGCAACAGACTAGTGTTTCAGCAGGACAATGCTCGACCCCACACAGCCGTTCTCACACGAAATTTCCTTCGGGACAGCAATGTGGATGTCATGCAGTGGCCCTCCGTGTCCCCAGACATGAATCCCATTGAACATTTGTGGGACGAACTTGGACGACGTGTGCAAGGTCAGCAGAATCCCCCAACTACCGTTGCTGAGCTCACCCAAGCATTGCAGCATCACTGGAACGTGATACCGATCCGTATCATCCGTCGTTTGTGCGCTTCAATGCCCCGACGTTTGCAAGCTTGTGTTCGT
>CM031596.1:69352752-69367752 GCA_018398815.1 Conus ventricosus | reverse complement strand
AGACCCTGGCTTCTATTAAACAAATGCTCGTAAGGGCAATTGAGTGTATGAGTTACAACACAACGGCTTTAAACCAAAGAGCAAATTGATATTAGAAAGTGTGCTATCTATGCTCTCTCTCTCTCGCTCTCTCTCTCTCTCTCTCTCTCTCTCTCTCTCTCTCCTCTCTCTCTCTCCTCTCTTCCCCTCTCTCTCTCTCTCTCTCTCTCTCCCTCTCGCGCGCACCTGTAATAAAATCTAAGTATCAAAGTGCCCTCTCTCTGTGTCTGTCTGTCTGTCTGTCTGTCTCTGTCTGTCTCTCTATCTGTCTCTCCTTCGCTCTCTCATTCACTCACTGCTGTCTCTCTGTCTCTCTGTGTGTTTGTCTCTGTCTGTCTGTCTGTCTGTCTGTCTGTCTGTCTGTCTGTCTGTCTGTCTCTCTCTCTCTCTCTCTCTCTCTCTCTCTCTCTCTCTCTCTCTCTCTCTTTCTCTTCCTGTGTCTTTCTCTATCTCCTTGTGCGTGTGGAGCACATGCACACTCGCGTATATACATGAGAGAGAGAGAGAGACAGACAGACAGACAGACAAACAGTCAGAGAGAGACAGAGAGTGAGAGGGAGTCATCAAAGTGTGTTTCCTGACTCTCTTCGATCACTCCGAGGCCCATTCCTTATGGCAACACGTCCCACGGAATCAATAAATTTCAAGTCTCTCTCTCTCTCTCTCTCTCTCTCTCTCTCTCTCTTTAGATTATTTGATGTGCTGGCCGCCAAGCACTTGCTCGCATGATTATGACATGGCTCTGTGAAAATGCTGCATACCACGTCAGCATTACATCAGCTTTGAGCAACATTTCAGCACTTACGTCATAAGAGAAGGAAGAAGGAGGGGGAGGAGGAACGAGGAGGAGGAGGAGGATAGGAGGGGCGGGGACAGGAATAAAAAAGAAGAAGAGGAAGAAAATAAAGGAGCAGAATAAATTAAAAAAGAAAACAAACAGACCAAGACGAAGGCAAAGGAGATTTTTTAAAAAGGAGAAAGAAGTGACAGTGAAATAAGGAACAAAGAATACATAGAAGGAAAAGACTGAGAAGGATAAAAGATGAAAACCGTTCAAACAAACAAACAAACAAACAAACAAACAAAAAAGAGTGGAGGATCTACAGATTGAAAAAGAATTGTAAAAACGAGAATGACAATGAAAAACAAAACACGAACAATACGAATACAGAAAAAAAAAGGTGGCTGAGAACCAAAATGAGAAAAAAAAGAAGGCAGAGACAAATAAAAGATGGAGAAAGTGAACACGAAAGAAAGAGAGAAAGGACGAGGAACATACAAGTAAGCATAACAAGACGAAGAAGAAGAACAATGGGGAGTCGAATTAGAAAGAAAGAACACAAAAAGGATAAACTAGAAATATAGCAGATAAAGATAGAGCGGAGTGAGAACAGAGAGAAGCAGATATAAAGGATGAGATTTAGAAAAGAAAGAAGACCAATACGGGAATCAGTAAGGTAAGAAGAAGAACCCCCCCCCCCCCCCAAAAAAAAAAAAAGAAAAAAAAAAGGAAAAAAAGAAAAAGAAATAGAACAAAGAAAGGAGGAAGAGAATAAAATAAAAGAAGAAAAGGCCATAAATAGAAGAAGAAGAAGAAGAAGAAGAAGAAGAAGAAGAAGAAATAGACAAAGAAGGATCCATGAAACTGGAAATGGAAGAAACAGATGACGTCATACACAAGACATCCGTTAGACGATATTCAGAAATATTTATGAGAGAAAAGTGAAAAATCTCTTGAGGAGAACAACACGACCTACAGAAACAATGGAATCAAACAATGCCCATGTTCTCTTAAACTTCTTTCACAGCCAGATACACACTCACACTCACCCAAACATACACCATGTATGCATGAACGACATTCTCTTGCATTTGAAAAAAAAAAAGAAAAAAAAGCAGCATGTGTGGCCTATCCCTCAAAACGGTTTCCAGACGATGTCTATCAAAGTTAGTCCAACAGAGCAATTCTGACGAGAGTTCCTATCAATGGCAAGAAAGTTGAAAAAAAATGTTCGGTGAATCATATAAGGCTGATATTCATAAATTAAAAAGGAGCGGAGGTAAAACAACAACAACAACAACAACAACAACAACAACAACAACAACAAACAGACGTACGAGGTTCATACGCTTTTGTTTCCGATTCAGCTTATTTCATTGGAAAAAAAAAACCAAACTCGGTTCATCTTCAATACAAAGGAGATAAAGGTTAGGATGAAGTGATAGCGATCCAAAAGGACATTCTTTCTAAATAACGTGCATCCGCCATTTTCCATCCCCTTTGCACCAAAATAGTAACATCTTTTGATTGGTAGAAAAAATAATAATATCTTTTACTCTCATTCATTTCAAGTAGATGGTTTGTCTCTCTTGTTGCTGACCTTCACCCTCTGTCAAGATCTGATCACGTGAAAATAATAAAGAATTGTTACTTACGTCAATCTTAATGACCGAGCCCCCCCCTCCCCTCCCCCCCGCCCCCCCTCCACCGTCATCGAAAAGAACTGTCGAAGATATATTGACAAAAAAAAAAAACAACCTCAAAAATTAAAACTTTGAAAAAAGATCACTCAGAGAATTATTTGGTGCATTTCTTCATGTCTGTAAACTGCAGAGAGAAGGAACAAACGACAAAAAAGTAAGAAAGAGGGAGGGAAATAGAAAAAGGTTAAATGAATGAATGAGTGAATGAATGAATGAACGAATCAATGAATGAATGAGTGAATTAATAAATGAATGAATGAATTAATGAATAAACGAACGAACGAACGAACGAATGAATGAATAAATGAACGAATGAATGAATGGGAAGACGAATGAAGTAATAAAAGAGGGCGGGGGGGGGGGGGTGATGATGGGAAGGACAACTAGAGAAAGGAAGAATGAAAGAATGTAAGTTCGAAAACTGGACAGACCCTCCCCCCCCCCTCCCCTCCCCTCCCCCCCCCCCCCCCCCAAACTATTATCCTGACCCACAACCCCACCCTTATCCCCACCCCATCCTGTACTCCTCCCCCCCCCCCCCAAAAAAAAAAATAATAATAAAAAAATAATAATAATAAAATAAAAAGAAAAGTAGACGGACAACGGGAGAAGAAGAAAAAAAAAAGGGGGGGGGGGTGGGTGGGAGGGAGTGGAGAAAATAAGGAAAGGAACAAGCAAAAAAAAAAGAGAGACAAAGTTGGAAAAAGAAAACCTAAAGTGTAGGTAATCAGCCGAATTGCCTAGGGAAAGAACTGCCTTTTTTAAACCACCGATCGGGCACGAAATGGAAGGTCAGACCGATTCATTAAGAGGACATCTAAAGTTTAAAAGCATTGTATCACGCACCATTGTGGGCATTGCAAACGCCTGGAAGAAAATGAAAGGAAGGTACAAAAGACGGTAAAGCGACTGTTGGAGAACGTAATAGGCTCCATGAAAGTATCAAAGACAGAAAGAATTAAACGAACACACGGAGAAGCTACTGTTCGATGACGTGATAGGCTCTATGCAAGTATCAAAGATAGAAAGAACAAAACAAAACGTAAAAAGAAAAAGGGTGAAAACAAAATTTAAAAAATGATCATGTCAATCAAATTTATAATTACATCTTAGATATTTTGCCTTGTCATGTAAGGACCGTTTTGCCTTTCTGTTTTCATTGTAGGACAGCCGAACACACAGGGCCCCTTAATTAAGCAGTTCTGCCATCATGTAATAAAAACAGCCCTGTCTTAAAACAGAAATCCAATCACAAAATTATACATCACCCTCAACAGTTCATACTATAACAGTTGAACTGTTGGCACCTTCAAAACAGATGCAAATGAGCCGTGCTGTGGGTACCAGTCATTCCGTTTGATTTTTCACCCAGTGATTGAGCGGAAAGGAAACAAAACAAAAAACAAAAACAAAAAAACAAAAAAAAAAGAAAAAGAAAAACACGGGTTAACGGTGCCACTGAACAACTCACTAAAACAATATAAGCAGACAGACACCAAGAAAAATTTTCAATCAAACAAACAAAACAAAAACGAAAAAAAAATGTATTCGTACTGGACAGTGTCTGCAGAGTGGACATATCACGGCCTAATGGATATGTTACACATCAAACTCTGATATGTTATCAAACGTATTGCAAGTGAATTCATGTTGTTTGTAGCTCGGCAGACCACGAGGTGCCATGTCGGGGCTGTATCTTGTCGCTCGCGCGCGCGCGCGCACACACACCACACACACAACACACACACACACAACACATATTAATTTGTTTAGAGAGAGAGACAGACAGACACACACACACCACACACAACACACACACACAACACACAGTGAGAGAGGAGAGGGAGGGAGAGAAGAGAGAGAGGAGAGAGAGGAGAGGAGAGAGGAGAGAGAGAGGAGAGAGGAGGAGAGAGAGAGAGAGAATCTGCTCATTTGTTGTATTTGTGATTTTAGACAACAAGAAAAGAAAGTGTATAATCTTTAGCAGATCAATGGACCGTGAAGGCAAAAGGGCGGGTGGGGGGGGGGGGGGGGGGGGGGGGGAGGGGAGCGATAGTTAAGATTTTATGTGATAGAAAAAGAACAAAGAAAGATTTTATCCCATCGCCACAAAAACGCAGAGGATTCATTATGAAGCTCATATACAGCTCAAAATAACCCTTTCTTAGTAAACATAATCAGAACATACGTTTGGACGGAACCCTTAGAAAATCGAATAATTAGCACAAAATGTAAACACACACGCGCGAGCGCAGACACACACACACACACACACACACACACATCATCCATAAAACAACCAGGCGCGGGCCTCATTCACCCCCCCCCCCCCCCCCCCTCCTCTTCTCCTCCCTTCCCCGCAGATCAAGAGACCCGGTATGAAAGAGATGAAGGGAGATTCAGGGATGCCGTTACACGCTTTCCTTACCGTGAAAGCAAAAAAAGTAACGAAATGAATGCACAGTTGTTTCCGTGTGTTCTGACTCAAGAGTCTAATGAAATTTACCTGAGGGAAATTTTCGGCCAGCTACTGCTGGTCTTCATCAACCCAGACCCGGAGTCGGAAAGTGTCTTTGCTCGAATGCACAGTTGTTCAGTGAATATGAAACACAATAAGCCACAGGCCTAGATGTGCCCCGTCCCCATTCTCACACTCCCCAGCCCCTTCAGAATAAAGTGACGTGTTCCCATGTTGATCTGACTGTTCTGTTTCTGTGCAAATGTGCCACCTGGGCAGGGGGGTGGGGGGGGGGGGGGTGGAGAGACTGGCTCATTTCCTCCCCGTCTCCCCTGCGCTCTCTTTCTCTCTCTCTCTCTCTCTCTCTCTCTCTCTCTTTCTCTGTATGTGTGTGTGAGTGTGTGTGTGTGTGTGTGTGTGTGTGTGTGTGTGTGTCATTCATTTAACGTCTTTCCACTAAACGTGATATTAGACGATAAAAAAAAAAGGAGTGTGTCAGAGAATAAGATTAGTGCATGACTGAAAGTTATAGAGTTCCAAGTATGCATGCATGTATGTGTGAATGTGTGTACACATATGGTGCTTAGGCGGTTATTTAAAATATATCTGATTAAAGATATATGTATATAACTACACTATTAGAAATAAGAACAGAAGGGGAAAAAAACAATATATATATAACAACAAATCAGTGAACACCCCACCCCACCCCACCCACCCCTTCCTTTCTTCCTCTCTATCCTCTCCCGTCCCTCCCCCTCCCCTCCATCACTTTTATATTAAGAAAAAAAAATTCAGATACTGTAGTGACCAATTGGATTATATCTAAACTTACAAAAAAATCTTAGGTTTAAAGCTGGTGAATTGTATTAATGTGTAAGTTATTTTGCAACAAAAACTGGAATAAAAGTATTTACAAGTTTCTACGTGTGTGCTTATGCTTGTGCACGCAATGTATGAGTGCATGTGCGTGTGCGCGTGTGTGTATACATATTCGAGTGTGTTTGAGTGTGTGTGTGTATACATATGTGTGTGCTTATATGAGTGCTTATATGAATAATAATGTAATTACAAAGCACTTAAATTTTTCAACAACAACATGCAACAAAAACAAAATTTCAAAGGAAAAGAAAAAAACAATTGACAAAACTAATCAATTTAACAACCATCAAGGCACAGAACCGTAACTTTTCTCCGTCTTTGTCACTTTTAAGCTTTGTACATTATTCCATCTTCCTCCCCACACTTATGCCGCCCCCTTACATCAAAAAAGGAACTATAAATACTTCCCAATGGAGTGCGCTCTAAGCATACAAAAAACTCATGTGTTAGAGCTGGTGACTCAAATATGGCCTGTGCACTATTTTGTCTCAAACACTGGAATTATTTTTTTCATGTCTTGACATGCAACATATATGTTCACGTGTTATTTTCTTTTTACATAAACACACTATGTTTTTAACATATTTTGTTTTAAAAGCATCAAGTTTCCACCTATACATCAACGAAAGTTACTTTTATTTAAACTAAAGTTATGTTGAATAATTTTAATATCAAAAGTATCAAACTGATTTTGATTGTCATGTTCTATCATTCTATCTTTGATTTTTTTCAAAATATGTGTTTTAACTAGGTTGCATTGCTCATGTACCGATAAGGCTAGTTTAAGATATTCAGAACCAGAGATATGTTTTGCTCCACATTTAGCTGCCTATCTACTTTATCGTTATAATAAAAGGACAGTGTGAAGGGATCCAACAAAAGGATAACTGGGTGCCTCCTTCAATAAGCATGTGGATCAAACAGCTGACCTCAATAATCATTTCAGGTTGGTATGCAGATGAAATCTTTTAGCGCCTGAAGGACTGATTTTGAATCTACACAAAACAGAACTTGAAATATTGTTTGGGGGAAATTTAAAAGGTAATTCAAAGCCATGAGTATTGCTGTTAATTCAGCTGTGAATATGGGATATGTTACATCCAATGTAAAAAGATTTCTCCACCCTCAAGTCTGGGATTAAGAATGCACAACCTGTTTGCTTACCAATACATGAACCATCTGTGTATATTTTTAATTGGTTAGTGTATTTTCGTCAATATGACACTTTGTATAACTTGTGAGCATATGATATTTTCATCTTTTTTAATGTTGGTGTGATCAATATCAAAATGGGCTTTTTTAAGTTCCAGGGTTGGAATAGGACAAAAAGATGGTCTGGGAGAGAAAGCTTCCTTTTCTAAGGAAACCCAGAATCTGAAAGTATTTTTGATGTATAAGTTGCTATAGTTATTTGAGAAGTTATAGACTTTGCTCTTTTCGGAAATCAAAATCTGATTCATTTTAATTTCTGATTTGATATGTGTTTTTCTGCTGTACTTTTTAATGACAAATTTACAACATGTTAAATCTCTATAATCATCTAGAGGAAGTACCTGGGTTCATAATATGTACGTGACGATGATGCGTGCACAGGAAGTCCAAGGGCTAATTTCAATGCCTTACATTCAATACTTTGCAGTTTTTGTAATAGATATTTAGGCGCATTGAAGAATATTTCTTGGCATAAGTTACTTTTGATCTCATTAAAGACTTACATAGAGTAATCAAAGTTGCTGGATCTTGTCCCACTTTTCTTTAGAAATAATTTTCAGAAAGTTTAATGTTTTTCTCGCTTTGTTAATAAATATTCGATATGAAAGTTCCATGATAACTTAGATGTAAAATAAACTCCTAGAAATTTAATCTCTGTTACGTACTTAATAGGGGTATCATCCAATGTGAAAACAGGCATACTTTCTGGGTTAGATCACTGTTAAAAGAATCATATTTGTTTTTTCGGTTGACAGACTTAATCATTTAGCTTCATGTAATCCACCATCTTGTTTAGTTCTCCTGATAGATCTTTGTGACGAATTTTATATCTCGCTGCGAAGTTTTCTTTTTTAACGTTACATCATCCACTGCATTATCGTCGGCTATTGGACAAGAACACATTTTTTGATAAATTGTTTGGCAGATCATGCATTAATAACGAGAAGAGAAGTGGCGCTATACTGACCCTTGAGTATTCCATTGAAAGTGTTCTACTTGTGGAATATGTTTTTCCTACTCTTGTTCTTATTACCCTATCTTCAGAAAACATCTGACATATACTGTTCAAAAAAAGAAACGCAAAATGCCAAGCTGCCGATTTGAAACACAATTTATTGAAGCTCAGTGTGACAACACGTTTAATGTGAAAATGACAAAAACAGGTCATCAGTAGGACAGAAGTCTCCCTGCAATGCTGTGGTAAAGAACCAGCCCAGGCCCTCAGGGAAATCGGCAGGCCGCTTCCAAAGTCAGTAACGGGTGTGACCCCTCTGGCTGCAATGGTAGCCTGGCATCTGCGGGCATGAAGCAATAATGTTCCTGATTGTCTGCTGTGGGATGGCGCCCACTCGGCCTGCAATGCCGGAACAGTTCATTTGGAGTCGCTGGGGCGTTGGCCCTCACTCTCAGGGTCTGTCCAAAACGTCCCAAACGTGCTCAATAGGATTCAAATCCGGGGAAAGAGAGGGCCAGGCCAGGGTATTGATGTTGTTGGGCGGTAAGAAGGCTGTGGTCAGGCGTGCTGTGTGGGGCCTGGCGTTGTCCTGCTGGAACACGGCCCTGGGAGTGGCCATTAGAGGCAGGACGTGTGGCTGAACAATGACCTGGACGTACTGCTGGGCTGTCAGGTGACCTTCCACGCGCACCAGCTGGCTCCTGCTGTGTTGCTGATGGCCCCCATACCATGACATTGCCGCCACCATGCGGAGGTGCCTCGTCGAAGCAGTTCTGCTGGTTGCGTTCATTAACCGGCGGTAAACCCTTCGCTCCTGTCATGGCGCTGCAGCAGAAACTGTGACTCATCCGAGAACCAGACGTGTCGCCAATGGTTCCTCAGTGTCCAGTGTCTGTGTTGCGTAGCCCATTGCAGTCTGGTCTGTCGATGGCGCCCCGTCATTACGTTGCCACGTAGGGGCCTGTAAGCCCTCAGCCCAGCAGCATGCAGCCTGTTCCGGACAGTCTGGTCGGAGATGCGACGGACACCAGCGCATCCCTTTGGACAGTGGACGAGGCCAGCAGGAAGCGATTGCGGAGATGTCTTAGCCGTATAAAGCGGTCCTGGGCTGGCGTTGTGATATGAGGTCGGCCTGACTCGGGGCATCAGCTGATGACCCTGTCCTCTGGAAGCGAGTCCAAAGTCGGCATATGGTACTGGGGGAGACATTCAAAGCATGGGCCACATCAGTTGCACTTGACCAACTTGCAAACGACCAGGGCGTTTTCTCTCTCTGCTGGGCTCAAACGTGGCATGCTGTTTTTTGGTACGGTGTGCCTGCCGGTTGCCAAATTAAACCGGCTTTTTTTACTGCACTAGGGCCCCATGGTGTGTGTGTGTGTTCACCACTGAGTTGGGCATGCTTTGCAGGCGAAAACAAGAAGCACAACCAATTTTGCACTGTGCACCGGGCCCCACAACACGCACGTGCACATAGTGACAACCGGAATCAATGTTATCCTAGCACGTTACTTTTCAAGACATACATCAGGGTCGGTTTTTGGCGTTTTTCTCAACTGTTGGTCCACCCCAGGTGGCAAAATTTCATTTTGCGTTTCTTTTTTGAACAGTATAGTTGTATATATTTCCTGTCAAACCAATGTTTTTTTAAGTTTGTTCAATAGCTGTAAATGCCACATTGATCGTAACCCTTTTTATGTCAAAAAAATTTGCAGAAACATTTTGTCTAGCAAACTGTTTCTTTATATTTGTTGATAATTTCACTAAAAAATTTCTGTAGTGGATCGACTTTCTGGAAACCAGCTTGATTAATTGGAAATTATGTTATATTTTTCACAGTAATGTACAAGTCTATTCAAAAACAATTCTTTCTGAAAGTTTGCATACATGTGAAGTTAAATGCAATGGGTCTATAATTCTTAGGATCCTTTGTACATTTTCCTTGCTTATGAATTGGAACAAACGACGATTTTTTCCATATTTTTGGCTAACACCATTGCTCCAAACATGTACAAAATTTAATTTATGAAGAAAACTCTACAAATTTTTCAGACAAATTTCTTAACATTTGATTAGATTTTGCTTCAAAAACCAATAGATGATTTTCTTAATGGTATGGATCAAAATGGTTCTTTTACTTCTTGGATATTTAAATAGGAGCATTGATATTGTTACTATTGTCTGCTGTTGATTATCCTGTGTTTACTACTTTTTCTTTATCGCTGTATATTTGGTCAGTACTTGTTAGACCTTCAGTGCGGCTTACCTCAGCAAACATTGTTTCAAAGGCTTCTGCTTTCTCTTCAGCACTAAGAAGACTGTTGTTATCTATTTTTATGGGTACTGTGGTGATGTTAACCCTTTTTCTTTGCTTTCAGTTCCCCCCACATTTTAAACAATATCTTTATGATTCTTAACTTCAGAGTTACAAAATTCATTCCAATGCTGCAACTTTGATCATCTATGACATCTACACTTTCTTTATCCGCCTTTTTCTTTTCTTTATGATTACTTGCTGATCTCTTTTTACAATAAATCTTGAATTTTTTCTTTTTTCTTTTTGTTGGCTGTTTCACATTTTTTGTTCCACATATATTTCATTATGTTTCTTTGACTTTGTGTTTTTTATTTCGGGATCGACTTGTCAGCTGCTGCTAAATATGTTTACAAAATGCAGTGTATTGGTCATCTACATTTTCATTAGCTGAAACACTATGTCTTTTGTTTGTTAAGATTGATTTGAAAAAGTGACCAATCTGCATTTTTGTAAATATATTTTGGAATAATTTTTTTGAGATTTCCTGTTTAATATGTCATTCAACGATATTATTATTGGAATATGATCTGACCCCAGTGGGTTTCTCCAGTTTCCACATTGGTTTCTACAAGTGATGGAGATGTAAAGGTTAAATCGATGGTGAGGGGTTAGGGGTGGTTTATATCTGGAATGCGAGTAATACTTCCTTTTATTTAGCAAATATAGATTAGAATCAGTTTATGTTATCTAGTAATTTTACTGTAAACATAAGAGCAGCCATGGTCCCAAAAGGAGCATGTGCGTTAAAATTCCTCCAATAACCCATTTGTCTCTTTGGTCTTGGAACCTTTTAGCCATTCTGTATTCGTATCATCAGGTCCTTTGGGAAGGTAAACCGAGGGCAATGTTCAATATCAAAGAAGATGTAAATTTAACCATTGCTGCACAGCATGAAGCAGAAGGGATGTTACTGGTTTACTGGTGGAGTTCTTTCCAAAAATCCAGGCCTTCCGCCATAGTAGTTTGTTTGTATTCGATCCGCACATTGTTATAAATGGGGGGTGTAGAACCCTGGTAAATGGGGTTTAGATTACCCACTGTTGAATTTAGTGATTGTAATAATATACATAAAAACTTTTTTTATTCCAAGATATTGATTCAAGTATGATATATTTCTTGTTTGGAGCGACAATTCCATTGGAGAAGCTGAATAGTTGGTCTGTTTTTTGTTGTCATGATAAAAATGTATATAAAAAATAAAGTGACTGAGAAACTCCTTTCTAACGTATATTAGCAGGTAAGGACTGCACGTACCCCTAAGATTAAAACAAGAATTATGAAACAGAAATGCAAAATAATAAGCTAAATAGTCTTCAGTAATAAATTCAAATTGTCACGTTAACAAGTGAGGTGGAGGTATATAACTGGGCTCCCTACATGACTAGATTTCAGTCAATATAGAGACTTGTGGAGATGCTCCCGAACACTTAGAGCATTTCATAGCGGTTCCACCCAAGGTCCCTCTGTCCCGATACAACATTGAGTACCCCACGCCCTGGATGGGGAGGTAGGCGGCGAGATGGCTTCTTGGGCTTTTCCAAAGGAGGTCTGTTGATGCCGGCCAAGGTTAGTGCCAGGATCGATGATCCTCTGGTGGTTGGATGCATCCCCTCTCTCCCGTAGTCATAGAAGTTTTTTGTGTGGTACGAAAGAATTTAATTTTTGTCAGCCGCAGTTTGTTCTTACAAGGGCATTGAACAATTCCGTTTAGCATCCAATTCAGCATCTTCTACTGCAGTTGCTGATCACAACAATGTGTGATGATGGGTTGTTTGACTTTGATTTGTTTGAGCTTTTGTGAAAACTTTGCTGTTTCTGCGTCCTTCGATTTCAAATCATTGATACCACAGTGAATTACTATAGCGTCTGGTATTTCTGAGTCGTTTGTTGAATCAAGTAGTTGAAGACTCAGTTTTTGTGTGGCATATGTTTTCTGTCGTTTGGAGGTAAACCCTAGAACGGCCTAGTCTTTTCATTTGTACACCTTTCAGTATAGAATCAGAGTGTAAGATCACTGAATGAAAAATCATTGTTCTTTTTCGTAATGGAGTCTTTGGATGACGTTTTGCTTTTTTGGTCATTTGCCTTTATGACGTCAGATTTTCTTTTCTTGTCTTCCCGTGTTCCTTTTTTATTTATTTGCCCCTTCACGCCCCTTCGTTCACAAGTACATGGATGGCGATGGAGATGAGGATTTTTGGGTGGAAACTTGCTACTTCTACGTCAGATTTAAGGCCAGGGGTAATGATCTGGGGGTTTTGGTTTGTGGGGGTAGCCATGGCAAATGATGTTACTGGCCTAGCCTGGATAGGGCTTCAGTTTTTCTTTTCATGCCTTTGATCGTGCACAGCTCTTTCTAGGGATAGTATTCTGTCACAGATTTAATATAGTATTTTTAAACTCACTAACCGCCTGGGTGATCACCGTTTGTGTGCGTAGTGTCGCTGAAGCTTGACGTGTTTGGCCTCGCGGTGTCCGAATGCTGTTCAGAAGCGGCAGTTGAGGTGGGAAGTGGCGGCATCACTTGCGCCGTCACTGCTTTGCCACAAACACCCAGTTCCCGAGCCAGTTTTTTTCTCTTTGTCATTGTCTTGTTTTTCAAAGACTCGTCACGTCTTTTTCTGGGGTCTTTTAGTCATTATAGGGATGCGCAATAAACAACGTTTACATGGGAAGAAAAAGTGTTTGCACTCTCCGCCATTCTTGCCGTGAGTGGGTGTGTGGTGTGTGTGTGTGTGCGTTGCGTGCGTGCGTTTGCGTTGCGTGTGTGTTTTTGTGTTTTGTGTGTGTGTGTGTGTGTTGTGTGTGTGTGTGTGTGTGGGTGTTGTGTGTGTGTGTTGTTGGTTGTTGATGTTCTTTTGATGTTATAGGCTCGTTCTGGATGGCATTTCTAAATTTTTGCACAAGCACATGAGTAGGAATCGAGGTCGTTTTTTCCAATTTTGAAAGCTTTCTTAAACGGACAGAAATATCCAAGTCAATTGTTCATGGAGCTTTATCAACTTCTAAGACTTTAAATGGGGTTCCCCAAGGAAGTTAATCGCTCCAACACTTTTCTCGCTAATGCTTTACGATATTAAACAGGTTAATACAAAAGGTGCCACAATAGCTCTGTTTTGCAGATGATATTGCTCTGTGGAGAAATGTTTAAAATGCATTTTTCCAAACAACAAACGAAAGAAAGAAAAATCATTGAAAAGCATCAGGAAATAGTTGACAATATTTTTCATTAACATGAAAACAAATGGGTTCGGTTTATCTGCTCACAAAACGGTTTTTGTTGTCTTTACAAAGGGAAAACAATTGGTTTGAAGGCAGAGAAGCTGTCCTTAAAGGTAGATAATAATTATATCCCCAAGCAAACAATTAAAGTTTCCTCGTGTAATCTTCCACTATAAACTTTTTGGAGTAAAATATCAATTACCTTGTGAAAAGGCTAGAAAAAAGTTGGTTTATTACGTGTTCTATCTGCTATACCTCTGATTAAACTGGGGATCAATCTCGTCTAGTCGCCTCAGGGCTAGTTCGTTCAATTCTGTCGTATGGCCAAAGAAGTTTTTTTTACAGCGGGAAAGACAGATTTACACAAGCTAACCAGTATTGACTCGTTAGCCTTTAAAATTGCATTAAGACTTCCCCGGTGGCTTAAATTGATCTGAGTACAAGGAGGCGGGTGTTACCCTTTAAAATGAACACAGGCTAAGTTGCGCCTGTAATTTACAGTGAGAGCTAAAAACCCCATTCCAATTTCAGTAATGACTGAACTGGATGGAAGTACGTAGTTTCAAAAAGGTCCTAACAAATCGGTATACATGTCCCTAGGTGATTATGTTTCCCCCCATTATTTCAGAACTGTAACCTGTCTCTGAGGTATTGCCGAGGTTCCATGTTTTCATACCCTTCGTGGTTGTCAGAGCAGGCTGAAATCATTTACACTTACGGTTTCTAAATAAAAAGATAATCCTCTTTTTACTATCTCCTATCCCAAAGACTTGAAGATAGGAAATACGATTCCTATCTACACATTTTCACGGGGGTTTGTTTTAGATTCTTCCGATGTTGGGGCCTTCCTTTGTAATACCAGCGCTCAGCATTAGAAAGAAATACCATATTACGAAAGGATTTTAATTTACAGCAGAGTTATTTGCCATTTGAAACCCATTTGATTTTTTTTTGGACATGCCTTTTATACATAGACAAATACTTATACTATCGGATCAAAAATCAGCGCTTACGGCTCTACATTGTCAATAAAAATCTAGTCGTTCAGACTTGGGTTGAGACCCTTATTTCTCATTCATCAGCTAATAACCCGGGGTATCAATGAACTTTGTTATGGGTCCCGGGACACTCCAGTTTACGTGGAATGATTTAGCTGACTTTTATGCAAAGGAAGCTGCAAGAAATAAATCGGGTGTTTTGAATTGGTATATCCCTCTTTCTTCATCTGAAGCTACCCACATTCTGACAAGTTCAATCTGGAGCATAAGACAGAATCAGTACCTTGAAGATTCAGCTGGGAAGCACAGGGATGTGACAAACCCCAACAAGCAAATGTTGTAACCCCTCCAGGCCCAATCCAAATCGTACCTTGTACTAGGCTGCGGTTAATGGTTGGTTATGTAGGTTTTAAAACCGGCACCTGCTTGTGCA
>CM031596.1:69342752-69347752 GCA_018398815.1 Conus ventricosus | reverse complement strand
GCACAAAGCACATGAAGTAGGAATACGAGGTCGTTTTTTCCAATTTCTGAAAGCTTTCTTATCGGACAGAACTATCCAAGTCAATGTTCATGGAGCTTTATCAACTTCTAAGACTATTAACATGGGTGTTCCCCAAGGAAGTGTAATCGCTCCAACACTTTTCTCGCTAATGCTTTACGATATTAAACAGGTTAATACAAAAGGTGCCACAATAGCTCTGTATGCAGATGATATTGCTCTGTGGAGAAATGTAAACTGCATTTTTCCAAACAACAAACGAAAAGAAAGAAAATCATTGAACAGCATCAGGAAATAGTTGACAATATTTTTCATTACATGAAATCAAATGGGTTCGGTTTATTGCTCACAAAACGGTTTTTGTTGTCTTTACAAAGAAAACAATTGCGTTTGAAGGCAGAGAAGCTGTCTCTATAAAGGTAGATAATAATTTAATATACCAAGCAAACAAGTTAAGTTTCTCGGTGTAATCTTCCACTATAAACTTTTTGGAGTAAACATATCAATTACCTTGTAGAAAAGGCTAGGAAAAAAGTTGGTTTATTACGTGTTCTATCTGCTATACCTCTGATTAACTGGGGATCTAATCTCGTCTATGTCGCCTCAGGGCTAGTTCGTTCAATTCTGTCGTATGGCCAAGAAGTTTTTTTTACAGCTGGAAAGACAGATTTACACAAGCTAACCAGTATTGACTCGTTAGCCTTTAAAATTGCATTAAGACTTCCCCGGTGGGCTTCAATTGATCTGACGTACAAGGAGGCTGGTGTGTTACCTTAAATGAACACAGGCTAAGTTGCGCCTGTAATTTTACAGTGAGAGCTAGAACCATTCCAAATTCAGTAATGACTGAACTGGATGGAAGTAGTATGTTTCAAGAGAGATCCGTAACAAATCGGTATACATGTCCCTAGGTGATTATGTTTCCCCTTATTTCAGAAACTGTAACCTGTCTCTTGATGGTATTGCGAGGTTCCATGTTGTTCATACCCTTCGTGGTTGTCAGAGCAGGCTGAAATCATTTACACTTACGGAGATCTGAATAAAAAGATAATCCTCTGTTACTATCATCCTTATGCCAAAGACTTGATAGATAGGAAATACGATTCCTATCTACACATTTTCACGGATGGTTCTGTTTTAGATTTTCCGATGTTGGGGCTTCCTTTGTAATACCAGCGCTCAGCATTAGAAAGAAATACCATATTACGAAAGGATGTTCTATATTTACAGCAGAGTTATTTGCCATTTTGAAAGCACTAGATTTTATACTTGACATGCCTGTTATACTAGACAAATACTTATACTATCGGACTCAAAATCAGCGCTTACGGCTCTACATTGTCAATCAAAATCTAGTCGTTCAGACTTGGTGTGTGAGATCTTATTTCTCATTCATCAGCTAATAACCCGGGGTATCAATGTAACTTTGTTATGGGTCCCAGGGACACTCCAGTTTACGTGGCAATGATTTAGCTGACTTTTATGCAAAGGAAGCTGCAAGAAATAAATCTGGTGTTTTGAATTGTGATATCCCTCTTTCTTCATCTGAAGCTATCCACTTTGACAAGTTCAATCTGGAGCATAAGACAGAATCAGTACCTTGAAGATTCAGCTCGGAAGCACAGATGGATGTGACTAATCCAACAAGCAAATGTTGTAATCTCCAGGGCCAATCCCAAATCGTAACCTTGTACATAGGCTGCGGGTTAATGGTTGGTTATGTAGGTATTTAAAACCGGCACCTGCTTGTGCATGTGGTCAGACTCTCGATATCCCTCATTTTTTATTTGACTGTACTAGTACAAAAAAATCACTTTCAGCCTCTTCATGATAAGATGAAGTCCTTCAAGCTTCCGCTGAGTATGTCTAGTGTTTTCAATCCCAGTTATGAGAACGGTTGGAGTCTGGCAATGTTGGCTGTTTATCTTATTAAATCTCATCCACTTGGAAGATATTTTTAACTCTTCCACCGCCCCACCCCCTCGTCACTGCCTCCCTTCCCCTAACAGGTGTGTGTGTTGTGTGTGTGTGTGTGTGTGTGTGTGTGTGTGTGTGTGTGTGTGTGTGTGTGTGTGTGTTTCTCCTCCAATTTGCAAATTTTTGAAATGTTAAAATCTTATTCTAGGCAAAAATCATATCAGTATGGTTCGGCGTCTAATTTGCACGTAGAGCAAGGCTTTTTCATTCCCCCCACCACTCTCTTCCTCCCTCTTCTCCCCTTCCCCATACACACTCATAAGCTGTTCGACTCTTACGAGTAATATGTCAGCCAGTTCCATACTTTAATGATCCTTGATTACCATGTATTGGATATACATGTAATCACACAGAATTGGTGTTTTCTGAATACCAGTATATATGGGCTCTTAGTGTGTGTGTGTGCGCGCGCGCGCGCGCGCGCGCGTGTGTGTGTGTGTGTGTTTGTGTGTGCTCATGTTTGTGTATGTAGAAATTATCTCGTCTATAGCCATATTGCTTTGATGTTTGTGGACGAACGAACGAACGAACGAAGTTTAATGATGTTAGGCTGTAATACCCATTAAGCAAATCGACGCGATGGACAACAACAAAACGCGACTCAATTTCGATTTCATTTAACATGGAAACCACAGCAATGTCTTTTTCTTTCACTTTACATGATGAATTTGAGAACGAGAACATTTCACTGGTATTCACTGTCAGTTCTGTAGACGACGGTCACCCCAGGTAAAACTGGATCAGTCAGTGGACAGCGTGCAGGCGCCATAGAGCACATGCTTGGGTCTCTGGATGCTTCGTGTTGCCGCTGCGTCTTCTTTTCCGAAGGCAGGCCAATTTAACACATTCCTCCGATGACATGTGTCTTTCTTCTGCTTGTCAAAACAGAATAAGCAGTTGTCTTCCGAACACGATCGCAGGAATATTCTAGAACGACGTCGTCTGATTCACACAGCAGCACACCCACGTCATCCGTTTGATGGAGCACGGCCTTCCGAAAAGCTTGATTTCTGTGCGGATCTCGGAATCGTCTCTGCACCTGTCGCTCTGTAAGAGTAACGGCATAACCCTTAACCATTCCCGTGTCAAAAACCAGCGATAATTTTGTCTATAGCCTGCTCCAGACTTGTGTCGATGTCCGACGGGTGGATTTCTGGGCTCCTGCTGTTTCACTCCTACAGATCGGAATGCAAAACACCGAAGCGTATCCTGAATATGCGACGTGTCACCATCATCTCGAATCGGCTTGATGTGTTCCTCCTGTGTTGTGTACTATGTTCATCCAATTCGGTGTTAGGTACGGCCAGTTCATTCGCGACACAAGTGGTACCGAGACCAGCTCCAACCTGTTCATGTCGTCCGTTCTGCTGCTCCGATCTCTCTTGATCCCGTCGCTCCTGGCTGGGGGAGGGGGGGGGGGGGGAGGTGCAAAGGGGTACAGGATTGTATATAATTGGCAGAATTTTTTTTCTCTGTGTGTGCGTGCGTGCGTGCGTGCGTGCGTGCGCGCGCGCGCGCGTGTGTGTGTGTGTGTGTGTGTGTGTGTGTGTGTGTGTGTGTGTGTGTGTGTGTGTAAGCGTGGGTGTGTATGTGCGTGCGCGCGTGTATGTGTGCGTGAAAGAGTGTGTTTGTGAGAGTTAATGCATGTGTGTACGAGTGCTCGAGTATGAATGTGTGTGTGTGTGCGTGCGTGCGTGTGTGTGTGTGTGTGTGTGTGTGTGTGTGTGGTGTGTGTGTGTGTGTGTGTGTGTGTGTGGGCGCGCGGGTGTGTGTGCGCGTGTGTGTGTGGGCGTGTGTATGTCTGTGTGTGCGAGTGTGTAAGTTTGAGTATATGTGAGGGTATGGGTGTGTGTGTGTGTGAGCGTGGGTGTGTATGTGCGTGCGCGCGTGTATGTGTGCGTGAAAGAGTGTGTTTGTGAGAGTTAATGCATGTGTGTACGAGTGCTCGAGTATGAATGTGTGTGTGTGTGCGTGCGTGCGTGCGTGTGTGTGTGTGTGTGTGTGTGTGTGTGTGTGTGTGTGTGTGTGGGCGCGCGGGTGTGTGTGCGCGTGTGTGTGTGGGCGTGTGTATGTCTGTGTGTGCGAGTGTGTTAAGTTTGAGTATATGTGAGGGTATGGGTGTGTTTGTATTGAGATGTGTGTATTTGTGTATTTATGTAAGTGCGTGTGTATGTGTGTGTGTATGTGTGTGTGGTGTGTGTGTGTGTGTGTGTGTGTGTGTGTGTGTGTGTGTGTGTGTGTGTGTACGTGTATGTGTGCGCACGTATTTTGTGTGTGTTAATTATGCTTCTTTGCTTTGAATGAAAACGTTCATATTCTGTTCATAATGTTTTCTTAAATGTCAGTACAACCTTGAGTTAATCTGACAATAAATTGGTTTCAGTCAGTCACTGTCTGTCTGTCTGTCTGTCTGTCTGTCTGTCTGTCTGTCTGTTCTCTCTCTCTCTCTCTCTCTCTCTCTCTCTCTCTCTCTCTCTCTCTCTCTCTCTCACTCTTTGTCTGTCTGTCTATCCGCCTGTCTGTCGGTCTGTATGTGTGTCTGTCTGTCTGTCTCTCTCTCTCTCTCTCTCTCTCTCTTCTCCTCTCTTCTCTCTCTCTCTCTCTCTCTCTCTCTCTCTCCACCCCTAACCCCCTTTCTTCCTCTCTTGTAGTCACGGAACAACGACACTCTCCAAACGAAGACCAGCTTGCTGCTGGGAAGCCGGCACAGGAAATTGGCCTTCGAAGGACCAGACGAAACGGGGAGACCGAAAGGATGACGGGGCGGGGGTGGTGGTGGTGGTGGTGGTGTTGTAGTGGTGACGGTGAGAGGAAGGGGGTGGGGTGGGGGTGGGGTGGGGAGAGTGTTGAGGAAAAAGAGAGGACATGGTCGCCATCAAAAGAAGGCAGTTCTGACACATCCATCTTGGACTCTGACCATCGGACGACCACGGTGGACCTAATTTTCTGTCATCGACACAGTAAGGGATGGGGGGGGGGGGGGGAGGTTGAGTGGGGAGATGTGG
>CM031596.1:69312752-69327752 GCA_018398815.1 Conus ventricosus | reverse complement strand
AAACCATCAATCAGTTCATTGGACCATATGAAGGTTTGCTGACATCAGATGCGAAGAGGAAACTAGCTAGGATGGCCACATAAAAAGATCTCATAGACTTGCTGAAAATATCCCTCAGGGAACAGATGAGGGAGAGAGACTGAGGGAAGGACAGAACACAAATCGAAGAATGACAACATGGCGTCATGGACACGGAAACGAGTTTTCAGAGACCAGAGCTTTGGCACACAACTGACGAAAATGGAGGAATCTGATGAACAGTGCTACAGTCACCCTTCCCGATGCAATGAGAGAGAGAGAGAGAGAGAGAGAGAGAGAGAGAGAGAGAGAGAGAGAGAGAGAGAGAGAGAGACAGACAGACAGACAGACAGACAGACAGAGAATCTTTGCACACACACACACACACACACACGCGCGCGCGCGCGCGCACACACACACGCACGCACGCACGTACGCACACACACACACACACACACACACACACACACACACACACACACACACACACACACACACACACACAAGCAAGCACACGCACGTGCACGCGCTTACACACATACACACACGCGCGCGCGCGCGCACGAGCGCACGCACGCACGCACGCACGCACACACACATGCAAATCGATTCCCATGAGGAGGGGGAGGGGGGAAAGGTAATCCCCATTTTGAACTCTCATAGTAGAGTTGGAGGAGGAAAGGTAATCGCCATTAAGAACTCTCATAGTAGTGTTATCTTAAAGCCACCTGAAATACACAATGGACATCAATCAAGAGCTAAACAGTAACTAATTTGTTATCAGACAGAATTACGAGAAGGCAAATCTATGAATCGACAAGAACCTAACGAGTCTAATCTATCAGCTTATCGAAATCCCTGGAAGCTGATTTATCAATTTACTAGAACCCCAGGAAAATTTCCGTTATCTTCAGAATGCCAGTAAGCTGATTTATGAACTCGACAGGAACCCAAGAAAATCGAGAGTTAATCGAACAAACACTAAATCACCCTGCTAATACAAATGAATATTATGGCATTATATAGTAATTACCGTCGAAAGTACAAAAGGAACACCACCCTCAGTCTTACCTTTGAGGCACTGGATATACACATTAACATGTCCCATAATTTGCTTTTAGCTGAAGGTTTGGCTAACGTGTACAGAGAGTTGGATCATCACCAGGAGCTAGGTATCCATGCAAATAGTCACCATGCTGGCTGTGTTATATGTTCGAGTCAAACATGAAGTATAAGATATGAAAGCTCTATCAGTAATCGAGAATCAAGAAATTTAAGCCTTTGATTTTTTGGGGGGTGGAGGGAGAGAAATTGGCAGGAGGAATAAGCATTAACAATCTTTACTTTACAACTAAAAAAAAATCAGACCTAAACCAAGGATGAGTCATACTCAGTTGGAGGTTTGACAAATAATACATAAATATGGGACTATATTATTGTACTGCCTTTCCTAATTTTAGGAATTTGCCGAAAATGAAACACATGTTGCAAGTATTACAAACAGATTTCTGTTTCAAGAATTTCCTTGGATTAGAATTATTGTCCGACCTCTTTGAAGTTTGGGTATTTCATTATAAAATGGAAATTTGTCTTCAATGACACACGTTTCACACTTTCGACATATACGTAGTTTTTGTGGAACATTATGAACTTCGACTGGCAATTTACGACTTCTGCATCTAAATTCAAGTGGAAAGATAACACATAATTATCAGGTACATAAGATTTTGTTTTTCTCGTGTCAACTCTTTTAAGAACTTTTTTTTTTCGTAAGATGAATATTTGCTGCTGTTCTCGGGCGAGTGACGCGAAGCGCAAATCAACACGCGTGGGAATTCCTGTATAACTCATGAGTCTTAAGGGGTTTGCCTCCGATCATGTGGGTGTTAGAACTTTAAGCTGCAACACGACGAAAATGTGCCAGTCAGACAAGGGCCTTAATTCTGCTTGTATGAACACTAACGCCAGGGATGGTGTTGTAAGATTTCTGCTATGTCATGAAAGAAAGCAAGAAAGAAGGAATAAAACTGGGAAGAAACAGGACATGTAATGTAACCTTTTGAATAGAAACATTTTCATTTCTTATCCAAAGAAGGAAGGAATAGAACTGGGAAGATAGAAGAAACGCAGCGTAGAGTTTCGGATACAAGCATTCCATTTCTTATCCACCCCCCCCCCCCCCCCCCCCCCCCCACCCCCTCCTAAAAGAAAGTAGCGAGAAACTGGGAAATGCTGGAATTTGATTGTGGCTGATGCCGACAGGGTCATGTAGAATCTTTGATGAATCTTTGTTTATATTCAGGACATTCCAAGATGAACACTGAAAACAGAATGCTGCGTTACTGAAAATAACTTAAAATACAAATGAACACACAAAACAAGATGTGAAGTAATGCAAATGTAACAGACTGTACAAAACAGACAAGTGAATTTTCGACACAAAGTCTTCATCAGACTTTGTTGCAAAAACACATCAATCATGAACACACCAGTACTTCCCTTTTGGCTGTCAGGACATTCCAAGGCCAAAGGATAACATAAATCTACGTAGGAGGTGGTTAATATTCAATAGGGCTAACTTTGAATGGCAAGTGAAAGATCTGTCCGAGAAACGTAAAAGTCGAAGCGCGGTTTTAAAGCAACAACGCCGGTTGTCAAAGGAACCCTTAATTGAGGGATGTCTGGTGGAAGGTAGGTATGTGGCCTTCGGTCATGCACAAGACTGAACTCTCAAGTGCGGGAGGCATTGTGTAGGAGCTGCGTGGTTGATAGGAAGAGGGCGGGGACACTAAGAGGATTGGGTGCATGGTCATTAAGGCCTGATGAACTGGTCTGCTAGTGTTGTGTCGTGACTAACCTTCCGCTTTGCATAATTATGATTGATAGTGTGGTGCGTGGAGGGCTTGTGGTGGATTTGTTGGTTTTTGTTTACTGTGATGCATAGTTAGTTAGTTGGTTGGTTAGTTAGTTAGTTACTTAGTTAGTTAGTTAGTTAGTTAGTTAGTTAGTTAGTTAGTTAGCTAGTTAGCTAGCTAGTTAGCTAGTTAGTCAGTTAGTCAGTCAGTTAGTCATTCGGGGTTGTCAGTTGCTACGTTAGTTAGTTAGTTAGTTAGTTAGTTAGTTATCCTTTTAGTGACTAATCTCTCTCTCTCTTCTCTCTCTCTCTCCTCTCTCTCTCTCTCTCTCTCTCTCTCTCTCTCTTCCCCCCCCCCCCTCCTCTGTCTAGTGTGGCTGTCCTCGTGTGTGTGTGTGTGTGTGTGTGTGTGTGTGTGTGTGTGTGTGTGTGTGTGTGTGTGTGTGTGTGAGTGGAGTGTGGAGTGTGTGTGTGGTGTGTGTGTGTGTGTGCGTGCGTGCGTGTGTGTGTGTGTGTGTGTGTGTGTGTGTGTGTGTGTGTGTGTGTGTGTGTGTGTGTGTCACAAACGTCTCAGGAATACTGATTACGGAGGGACATTGTTTTCAGTCGCATTCAATTATTAAAGTGTTGTTTGTTTGTTTGCTTGCTTGCTTGCTTGTTTGTTCGTCGTTTGTTTGTTTGTTTGTTTTTGGTGTTGGTTCGTTATCAGCATTTAGGTGAGAGACAGAGAGCTAGAGAGAGAGAGAGAGAGAGAGAGAGAGAGAGAGAGAGAAGGAGGGAGAGAGAGAGAGAGAGAGAGAGAGAGAGAGAGAGAGAGAGAGAGAGAGAGAGAGGACCAGTCGACCGTGTTACGGCATACTTTGTCGCCCCTGCACACTTTGTCGTCGGCGACAAACTGTGCTGCATGCTTTGTCGCCGACGACAAAGTGTGCTGCACAGTTTGTCGTCCCAGCCATGACAAATATCGACAAGTTTGCACACTTTGTCGCCCTTGCACATTTGTCGTCACTTTTCATATGTGACATTGCTGCACACTTTGTCGCCCCTCAAAAGAGGACACTTCGGATCTGAAGTCATATCGTACATTTCTGACTTGATTTTCTTGTACTCTCAGTTAAAACAGCAACAACAACTAACAAAGAAACAACAAACAGACAAAAAAGAATACTTTACAATCGGAACGTAAAAATTCTCTCTCTCTCTCTCTCTCTCTCTCTCTCTCTCTCTCTCTCTCTCTCCTCTCTCTCTCTCTCTCTCTCTCTCTCTCTCTCTCTCTCTCTCTCTATCTCTTCTCTCTCCTCTCTCTCTCTCTCTCTCTCTCTCTCTCATTATTATATATTTGTTTGCGTATATATATGTGTGTGGTTGATTTATTTTTGTCTTTTCTTTTCTTTTTTTTCCTTTTCTCTAGAGGGCCTGGTTTAAAGAAATTCTTAGCTTAACCAATTACCCTCAATAAAGATTCGTGTTCGAAAAGATTCGTGTTTTCTCTCTCTCTCTCTCTCTCTTCTCTCTCTCTCTCTCTCTCTCTCTCTCTCTCTCTCTCTCTCTCTCTCTCTCTCCTCTCTCTCTCTCTCTCTCTCTCCTCCTCTCTCTCTCTCCTCTCTCCTCTCTCTCTCTCTGTGTGTGTGTGTGTGTGTGAACAAAATTGTGTTGTAAATACGTTGTTGTCTTTGGAAGACACTGAAATACTGTTATGTGGTGATATGAATGCCAGAACGTCTGACAAATTCCCAATACTTTTAGATGAGCTTGAATTACATGTTGTTCATAATAAGAATGATAATTGTATAAAACGAACTTCTGAAGATAAAATCTTAAATGCATATAGAAAGAAATTTTTGGATATGTGCACTGTTTTGGGACTGTACATTTTAAATGGAATGTGCAATGGCGACCTTGAAGGTCGTTTTACATATATTTCAGATGTAGGATGCAGTGTAAATGACTATTTTTTGTAATCAAGAAACGGTTTTGAGCTCCTTTGTGAACAGTTAACTCTTACTGTTGTGGAAATATTTGAATCCGATCACATGCCCCTTGTATTACGTATTGCCAAACAAAAGGAAGAGAAATGCACAAAAAATGACTCGAGTGATCAAAATAATCAGTTTACTGTTAAATATTCCTGGAAAAAGGATTATGCCCTGGTATTTAATCGTTCCATGTGCTCTCAAGATGTTAAAGAGAAGATGGCAACAGAGGGTCCTATACATAGTAATGTGAATGAAGCAATACTCAGATTTGAGGTGACTATGAAAGATCAAGCTGAAATTATGAAGAAAAAGGCAGTTTAAAATAAAAGTATTCCTAGTGATGATAGTTGGTATGATAAGGACTGTAAAACATCAAAACGTAAAATGCTTAGTCTGTGGATAATTTTTGTTAAAACTTTGGATAAAGATGATCGAGTCGAATTCTGTGTTGCAAAACGTGAATATAAAAATCTTAATAAACAACAGATGAGTCATTTTTCGTTCTTTTTTTTTTCGTTTTTCGTTCTTTGTTTGTACTGTCCCAAATGTTAAATGTGATTTATTTTTTCGCCTGAAGAAGACCCAAGTGGTTGAAATGCATCGTGTCTTGTCATGTGCTTTGTTTGTCAATGTCATTGGCGGTAAGAAACAAACTCTATTTCTAAATTTTTAATAAATGGAAAAAAGAAAGAACACAATGATTTATTGCTAAATGTATTGATTAATTCTGTGAAGAGTCAACAGGAATTTTGGGAAACTGTACACAAGATTGCAAGGAGAAGATTTCAACCGTCAAACAATATTTCTGTAACTGAATAGTTCGAACATTTTAGAAGCTTGTTGGAGAAAATGAAGAAAATAATATTACACAGAACATAGTTCACGAAAATGAGGAGGAGGAATTTCCGTAGGAAAGAGCAATATCTCGAGAAGAAGTGTTGCTCGCAATCAGAAAATTGAAAAATGGAAAATCTGCTGGCCCTGATGGTTTAATTGTGAATTTTTTAAAATATTCTGGCTAGTCCGTCTTGAATTTCTTGGTGAAGTTGTTTAACTTCCTCTTTGACAGTGGCGCTTACCCTGACAGCTGGAAAGAAACTATAATTTTACCCTTGTTTCAAGAAGGGTGATGTTAACAATGTAAATAATTATAGAGGTATTTCATTATGCAATATTTGTAGCAAACTTTACAGCTCGGTTATTAATAGCAATTGCATGAATGGGTAATTCAGAACAATATAACTGGAGAGCATCAGCGGGGTTTAATAGAGTTATTCTACAATTGATCATACATTAACCCTGCTTGCTGCTGTTCAAAAACAACTTGTAAAGAGTCAGAAGTTATATGTTGCTTTTGTGGATTTTGAAAAAGCTTTTGATTCCATTTCTCGAAAATTGTTATGGCCTGTTTTGTTAAAAACTGGAATCAGGGGTAAGTTGTACAGTACAATAAACAGTATGTATTGTGAGGTAAAAGCAAAAGTACGATCAGGCGCAAAATTATCGGAATTCATCAAGTGTTCAAGTGGGGTGAAACAAGGAGATGTCTGTAGTCCGATGTTATTTTCCTTATTTATTAATGAGTTAGCCTTAGAAAAAATTGAAAATGGCCGTCATGGAGTAACTTTTGATCTTTTAGAATTGTTTATGCTGCTTTTTTTGCCGATGATATTATTTTACTTTCAGTATCAGTGGTTGGTCTCCAGAGACAACTAAATAATTTGTATTCTGCAGCAGGCAGACTAGAACTAAATGTTAATATGAACAAGACCAATATTGTTGCATTTCGTAAAGGAGGATATTTAGCCCGCACTGAAAGATGGACCTATGGAGGTGAGAGAATAGATGTGATTAATGCTTACAAATACCTGGTATTTACTTTACAACGAAACTTAGTTTTGCTTTTGCTTGTCAAGATATAGTCAATAGAGCGAAAAAGGCGGTCAATAGTATTCTTCATGTTTTGTACAAGTTAGAGTGTAGCTCGTTCAGTGTTTTTACAAAGTTGTTTGATTCACAGGTACAGCCAATTTTACAATATGAAGCAGAAGTATGGCTTTTGACAAAGGTGCCTTAATTGAAAAAGTTCACCTGTATGCGCTGAAGCGCTTTTTGAATGTAGACAGTAGAACGCCCAATGATCAGGTTTATGGTGAACTTGGACGATATCCAATTTATTTAAATTCCTATTTGAAATGTATAAAATATTGGCTCAAGTTAACAAGAATGAATGAAGATAGGATACCCATTAAAGGCTACAGGGTGCTGTTGAGTTTAGATGATAATGGTAAAAGAACATGGGCTTCCCATGATCGACAGTGTTTAAATTCATATGGATATGGTTTTGTTTGGGATAACCAAGGTGTAGAAAATATATCAGAATTTCTGAATTGTTTTAAACAGAGGATAATCGATTGCAGGTGGCAGGACTGGCATGACCATAATTAGTATAATAGTGATAGATTTGCTCAGTATATAAACTCTTTAAATCGACACATAGCTTAGAACCTTACATTGGGATAAAAATGAATAGATTTATCAAATGTGCACTCACAAAATTTAGATTTGGCGTGTCTGATATCGCATGCCATCGCCTCAGGTATAGAAATGTTGAAAATGAACTGATGTGTCGACTCTGTAACAGAGCAAGAGAAGATGAAATACACTTTTGTTTTGCTGTCCTGCTCTGAGCGATCTTAGAACAAAATTTATTCAACCCAAATATTACACCGAACCATGTCATTTCAGGCTAATTCTCTTGCTGTCAACAAGGAATGAGAATACACTTTGGAATTTAGCCATGCATATATACGAAGCAAATAAGAGAATCCGGACAGTAATGGCTTAATGTACTCTGCGTTAGTAACATGTCTACAATTTTTTCATGATTTCATTGTGTTATGTATTAGGAATGTTGTATGATGCATGTATGAATACCCCTTCAGCATGGGGTTGTGGCCTTAAACTGAATTAAACATTCGCATTCGCATTCGCATTCTCTCTCTGAACAAAGTGTGTTCCACGCGCTGTAACAAAGGTACTGGGCCGATCTTCTGAAACTTTGGAGGTACATTTGGTATGGGTCAAGGATGATGCTCAGGGATTATTCCCATTTCGCCCCTTCTCACTTCACCCTTCCCATTTCGTCCCCAATCTATTCAATCTATTCCCATTTCGCCTCTTCCTATTCCACCCCTTTCCAATTCGTCCCTTTCCCATTTCGCCCCCTTTCCCATTTCGCCCCCTTTCCATGTCGCCCCTGTCCCGTTCTGCGTCCTTTCTGTTTCGCCCCTTATTCCTATTTCGCCCCTTCCCAATCTGCCCCTTCCCCGTTCATCCAGGACATCCCTTTTCCATTCCGCCCATTCCTATCCCCCCCCCCCCCCTCCCAATTCGTCCCTTTCCCGTTCCGCCCCCCCCCCCCCCCTCCCAATTCGTCCCTTCCCATTCCGCCCCTTCCTGCCCCCCCCCCCCCCCCCCCCCTCCAATCTCCAATTCGTCCCTTTCCCATTCCGCCCCTTCCTGTCCCCCCTCGCAATTCGTCCCTTTCCCATTCCGCCCCTTCCTGTCCTCCCACCCCCTCCCAATTCGTCCCTTTCCATTCCGCCCCTTCCTGTCCCCCCTCCCAATTCGTCCCTTTCCCATTCCGCCCCTCCCTCCCCCCCCCCCTCACAATTCGTCCCTCTCCCATTTAGCCCCTTCCCCCCCCCCCTCCCAATTCGTCCCTTTCCCAATTCCGCCCCTTCCTGTCCCCCCCCTCCCAATTCGTCCCTTTCCCATTCGCCCCTTCCTGCCCCCCCCCCCCCTCCCAATTCGTCCCTTTCCCATCCGCCCTTCCTGTCCCCCCCCCTCCCAATTCGTCCCTTTCCCATTCCGCCCCTTCCTGTCCCCCCCCCCCCCCTCCCAATTCGTCCCTTTCCCATTCCGCCCCTTCCTGTCCCCCCTCCCAATTCGTCCCTTTCCCCATTCCGCCCCTTCCTGTCCCCCCCCCCCCCTCCCAATTCGTCCCTTTCCCATTCCGCCCCCTTCCTGTCCCCCCTTCCCAATTCGTCCCTTTCCCATTCCGCCCCTTCCTGTCCCCCCTCCCAATTCGTCCCTTTCCCATTCCGCCCCTCCTGTCCCCCCCCCCCCCTCCCAATTCGTCCCTTTCCCATTCCGCCCCTTCCTGTCCCCCCCCCCCCCTCCCAATTCGTCCCTTTCCCATTCCGCCCCTTCCTGTCCCCCCCCTCCCAATTCGTCCCTTTCCCACTCCGCCCCTTCCTGCCCCCCCCCCCCCTCCCAATTCGTCCCTTTCCCATTCCGCCCCTTCCTGTCCCCCCCCCCCTCCCAATTCGTCCCTTTCCCATTCCGCCCCTTCCTGCCCCCCCCCCCCCTCCCAATTCGTCCCTTTCCCATTCCGCCCCTCCCTCCCCCCCCCCTCACAATTCGTCCCTCTCCCATTTTCGCCCCTCCCCCCCCCCCCCTCCTCCCAATTCGTCCTTTCCCATTCCGCCCCTTCCTGTCCCCCACCCCCTCCCAATTTGTCCCTTCTTTTTTTTTTTTTTTTTGGGGGGGGGGGGGAGGGGGCTGTTGTAAATTGGTTAAAATCGGCACTTAATGAAATAGAGGGCAACATACCAATAGCAAGGGAAATAATCATAACAAGATGCAAAGCATATGATTGCACTCCCAGTTTATCTTGAATAGCAACTTTTTCTAACTGTCACAAATATAGGCCCATATCCATATTTGTATCAAGAGCTCTTTGCTTTGCCACAATCTCTCAAAAATCACTTAAAACTCAGTCAAGTAGATTCTAAGAAATTCAATAAAGGAGAGAGAAGAAACATGTATGGTCGTCACGGCGGAAGCCGTGAAGATCGTTGAAAAATAAAATGCCAGCATCAGCCTTAACCATATTTAACATACCTACCAATTTTCAGAACGATCAGTTTTTCTGTGAAAAGAGTTAAACATATTTTCCTGATAGTTCAACAGTTTTTAACAGTTATTTATAGAAATTGTAACAATTATATCCCATTATCTGAAGGAAGGCCTTGATTTGACACAAATTCGTCCAAACCGCTTTACAATCGGTCAAGTAGCTTTTGAAAGACGAAAAAACAGTTATTTGCCGTTATAAACCATTATCAACAGTTATTCTTGATAAATAATAAATAAATAAATAAATAAATAAATAAATAAATAAAATGAAAATGTCGTCATCGTCCTTTACCCACACAAACATATGTCCTACATTTCAGAGATCATCACAGTTGTTTCGTATGTAGCGTGTGGGACATATTTTTACACACACACACACACACACACACACACACACACACACACACACACATACAGATAGACACACACACACACACCCATGCACACACGTGCGTGCGCGTGTGCCACACAACACACACACACACACACACACACACACACACCCACACACACACACACACACACACACACACAAACGCGCGCGCGCACGCACGCACGCACGAACACAAAATTTTTTTCCATATAGATTGTAAAGTACGGTCTTATAACTGGATTACAAAAAAAAAACCCAAAAAATTATTCCAAGTCCAGTGTACACGACTGACTTCAGATCTGAAGTTTAAAAAAAAAAATTATTCCAGTCCAGTGTACACGACTGACTTCAGATCTGAAGGTGTGTTTTTTCTTTCGAGGGCGACAAAGTGTGCAGCAATGTCACATATGAAAGTGACGACAAAGTGTGCAAAGGCGACAAAGTGTGCAAACTTGTCGATATTTTTCATGGGTGGGACGACAAACTGTGCAGCACACTTTGTCGTCGGCGACAAAGCATGCAGCACAGTTTGTCGCCGACGACAAAGTGTGCAGGGGCGACAAAGTATGCCGTAACACCCTCCCTCCCTACCTCCCTCCCTTTCTCTCTCTCTCTCTCTCTCTCTCTCTCTCTCTCTCTCTCTCTCTCTCTCTCTCCTCTCTTTCTCTCTCTCTTTCTCCCTCTTTCTCTCGCTGATTCGCTGATTTAAATGCAACGAAATCAAACAATGTATTAGGTCCAACAGTTGAAAATAATCTCTCTCGGTGAGATAATCATCCTGTTTTGAACAAGAAGCTCTTCAGCAATATTTCAGCTTTGAAACATCTTCTGCAAACTTACGATTAGAAAGAACTAAATACTCTTGTCGTCCGTTTACGATGCCGCTTTAATAACGTTGATTCTATGTATAAAATCATAAATAATCTCATCTTATCTATGTGAGAAAATAATGTTCGGACTAACACGGCCATATTCACGCTGCAAGCAAAAACGTATCTCTTGATCATACTGGTGGTAAACTTTGGAATGAAGCCCCTGATAATTCATAGCAATGAAAACAGTTTATCGTCTTTCAGAGAAGAACACTAGAGTTTTCTGATGAATCATTTGTGAGAAAACTATTGGTTTTACCCTTCCAGAATACGATATGTCATAACCCAGAGAGCGTGTTCTCGCTGTGTCTGTCTGACTGTCTCTGTCTGTCTGTCTGTCTCTCTCTCTCTCTCTCTCTCTCTCTCTCTCTCTCTCTCTCTCTCTCCGTTTCTCTCTTTCTCTCTCTCTCTCTCTCTCTTCTCTCTCTCTCTCTCTCTCTCTCTCTCTCTCTCTCTCTCTCCTCTCTCTCTCTCTGTGTGTGTGTGTGTGTGTGTGTGTGTGTGTGTGTGTGTGTGTGTGTGTGTTTGCTTCTGTGTAACTTTGTATGATTCTGCTTAATCTCTCTTCTCTCTCTCTCTCTCTCTCTCTCTCTCTCTCTCTCTCTCTCTCTCTCTCTCTCTCTCTCTCTCAAGTGGGTGCAGGAGCAAGGAAACGAAGGGCAAGAGGTGGGGATCGACTGGAACCCTTCCTGTTCCAGCCGCAGTGGCGAAGTGGTCAGCGTCGCGGACGTCCAGGTTCGGAGGTCCTGGGTTCTATTCCTATCAGATCCATTTATTTGGGGAATTTTTCTGCCCCCGACGGCTCCTAGCCAGAACTGAGTTTGCTAAGAGTTTGCTGGGAAGACTGAGACCACACAGTCGAATTTCATCTGCTTCAAGGATGCTTCTCTGAGAGTGCTGCTCAAATTCCTGACCTACACTGCAGGTGTCTGTGTATATCTGGCCTAACTGATGCCGGAATATATTATGAAAGTAAGAGTTGAGTACAGCCCCGTCATGTCACTCAGACCAGAATGGAAATCCGTAGGATCAGTTTCATCATCCCCATCCTCATCCTCATCGATCAGCGTTGAAATAAAAAGTCATAAATTTGGTGACTCTTCATTCCCTGCTCTAATGATGACCTTAGTTTTTGGTTCCTCTCCACGTCTATGTCTATGATCTTAGTTTCGTTCTTTCGAGGTCATCAGAATCGACACGTTCGTAGGATCTGTCGTTGGGCAGACGTAGTCGAGCCCTCCGGAGGGAGATCTCACTTGCGTCGGCTTCGTGACTCAGCAATTCTTGTTGTCAGTAGGGGGTTTAGTTGGTGGTGTCCTGTGTACATTAGATCACAGCAGGCACCACAGAACATTACCAAAGTCAGTCGGCAGCGGTGCGGTGTCTTCTCTAGTGGGTTGCCACATGACGACTTGATATTGACGGCTTCATGTGGACTGTCGGTGCCGGGGCTGTGGCTGGACGGGCCGGGCTGTGGCTGGACGGGCCGGGCTGGATGGGCCGGGCTGTGGCTGGACGGGCCGGGGCTGTGGCTGGACGGGCCGGGCTGTGGCTGGACAGGCCGGGGCTGTGGCTGGACGGGCCGGGCTGTGGCTGGACGGGCCGGGGCTGTTGCTGGACGGGCTGGGTCTGTGGATGGACGGGCCGGGGCTGTGGCTGGACGGGCCGGCCTGGACGGGCCGGGGCTGTGGCTGGACGGGCCGGGGCTGTGGCTGGACGGGCCGGGGCTGTGGATGGATGGGCCGGGCTGTGGATGGACGGGCCGGGCTGTGGCTGGACGGGCCGGGGCTGTGGCTGGACGGGCCGGGGCTGTGGCTGGACGGGCCGGGGCTGTGGATGGACGGGCCGGGGCTGTGGATGGACGGGCCGGGCTGTGGCTGGACGGGCCGGGCTGTGGCTGGACGGGCCGGGGCTGTGGCTAGACGGACCGGGGCTGTGGATGGACGGGCCGGGGCTGTGGATGGACGGGCCGGGCTGTGGCTGGACAGGCCGGGCTGTGGCTGGACGGGCCGGGGCTGTGGCTGGACGGGCCGGGGCTGTGGATGGACAGGGCGGGCTGTGACTGGACGGGCCGGGGCTGTGGATGGACGGGCCGGGCTGTGGATGGACGGGCCGGGCTGGACGGGCCGGGCCGTGGCTGGACGGGCCGGGGCTGTGGCTGGACGGGCCGGGCTGTGGCTGGACGGGCCGGGGCTTTGGATGGAGAGGCCGGGCTGTGGCTGGACGGGCCGGGGCTGTGGCTGGACAGGCCGGGCTGGACAGGCCGGGCTGTGGCTGGATGGGCCGGGGCTGTGGCTGGACGGGCTGGGTCTGTGGATGGACGGGCCGGGGCTGTGGCTGGACGGGCCGGGCTGGACGGGCCGGGGCTGTGGCTGGACGGGCCGGGGCTGTGGCTGGACGGGCCGGGGCTGTGGCTGGACGGGCCGGGGCTGTGGATGGACGGGCCGGGCTGTGGCTGGACGGGCCGGGCTGTGGCTGGACGGGCCGGGGCTGTGGCTAGACGTGCCGGGGCTGTGGATGGACGGGCCGGGGCTGTGGATGGACGGGCCGGGCTGTGGCTGGACGGGCCGGGCTGTGGCTGGACGGGCCGGGGCTGTGGCTGGACGGGTCGGGGCTGTGGATGGACAGGGCGGGCTGTGGCTGGACGGGCCGGGGCTGTGGATGGACGGGCCGGGCTGTGGATGGACGGGCCGGGGCTGTGGCTGGACGGGCCGGGGCTCTTGCTGGACGGGCCGGGGCTGTGAATGGACGGGCCGGGGCTGTGGCTGGACGGGCCGGGGCTGTGGATCGACGGGCCGGGGCTGTGGATGGACAGGCCGGGCTGTGGCTGGACGGGCCGGGGCAGTGGATGGACAGGCCGGGCTGTGGCTGGACGGGCTGGGGCTGTGAATGGATGGGCCGGGCTGTGGATGGACGGGCCGGGGCTGTGGATGGACAGGCCGGGCTGTGGCTGGACGGGCCGGGCTGTGGATGGACGGGCCGGGCTGTGGCTGGACGGGCCGGGCTGTGGATGGACGGGCCGGGGCTGTGGATGGACGGGCCAGGGCTGTGGATGGACGGGCCGGGGCTGTGGATGGACGGGCCGGGGCTGTGGCTGGACAGGCCGGGGCTGTGGATGGATGGGCCGGGGCTGTGGCTGGACGGGCCTAGGCAGTGGATGGACGGGCTGGGGCTGTGGATGGACGGGCCGGGGCTGTGGATGGACGGGCCGAGCGACAGCAGTGAACGTGGGTTCAGAATGAGCGGCGTGGGTGCAACGTAACTGAGGTGGCAAAGAAGATGAGACATGAAAAAAGAGGAATTCATACTCTGTGTGCTATAGCTATATATATATATATATATATATATATATATATATATATATATATATATATATATATATATATATATATATATATATATTAGTTTAAAATAGGATTTAAAAAATGGAAAAGTAAAACCACCTACAAAATTGTTTCGAGCCAAGTGCTCTCCTCAGGGTATATATAATCTGGGCACGCCACCGGTGTTATATAGTGTGGTGTGTGGGCGTGTGAGCTGTGTGCGTGTGGCACGTCGCCTGTAGATTTTTTATCTTTTTGGGGGCGCGTTCAGGGGGGACGTGCCTCGGAATGGTGCATTGACAAAGATTTCCATTTGTGCCTGCAATTATTTATCATTTCTTCTTTAGACTTCAGGGATGCTAGATGGGGTTTACATAATATCAGCCACTTTTCTGTAGTACATCAGTTGCATTTTTTAGAAATGTTGCTGTATGGTGTTGCTCTTTTTATAATTTTCCATGATATGTTGTAATCTGTTTTCTTATCTTTAAGCTTCCAAATATATTTACTTAATTCTGTTTGGTTTTTTATATTTTTCATTTTTGAAGGACTGTTTATGATTTGCATATCTGGTTTTAAAATGGTTTGCCGTGATCCCTATGTATGTTTCTTTATCACTGTCTGTTGTTACCGTAGCTTGGTACCCAATGTTGCTGTGGAG
>CM031596.1:69297752-69305252 GCA_018398815.1 Conus ventricosus | reverse complement strand
GAAGCGTCCAGAGCTGCTTGGATCCCCTCCATTGATCCTCCATGATAATGCGGCACGCCACCAGCCTGACAGGATGGCTTCGCTTCTGACGTCCAACAGATGGGAAGGAATGCCGCCCTGAGCACATTCTCCCGATATAAGTCCCCCTGCCTTTCACCTGTCTTGAAAACCAAAGGAACCACCCTGCGTGATCAGATTTGGTGACTTAGAAGGCCTAGAAGTTGAGATGGCCCCAGGAAGTTTCGTTGGCTGGATCTTCACACCAATCTATTGCAGCATAACAAAACACCTGGAAAACCCACGCAGCCACACAACTTAGGCAGAACGGTATTACATGAAGGAAAGCAGCAAGAATGCCTTATTGAAAAAACAACAACAACAAAAAATAGAGAAGCAAGCAAACAAACAAACTAACCCCTTTGGTGTCTCAGTTTTTGTTTTAAAAAGCTTGACCCTCCTGAACAGAAAGGCGGTAATAGTTAAACACAATTTTAATTTTTCCCTTTTCATATTTTCTCAGCTTTCTCCCTCCCTTCTCTCTCTCCCCTCTCTCTCCTCTCTCTTTTATCCTTCTCTCCCCCTTCTCTCTCCCCACCCCTTTTCTCTCCCCTCTCTCTCTCTCCTCCTCTCTCTCTCTCTCTCTCTCTCACTCTCTCTCTCTCCCCTACTACCCTTTATACAATGCAAAAAAGGGCAAAACAAAACGTATTTTGGACAGTAAAAATTTAAAGAACATTTCTTATTTTAAAAGGTCTTGTTCTCAAATTACCCTCGACAATCCCAAAACGGAAACTGCCCAGAAAACCCAAGGGCCTGAAAAAAAAAGGTTGTGGTTTTTTTTAAGCCAAGAAACCCAGAAATAAAAAAGCAGGTGCAGCAAAGTGAAGTCCTACTAAATCTTTTGGTACTCTAAAAAAATGACAGGTTGCTTTTTCCCCATACTTTATAAAGGGATTCTAAAATTTGAAAAATAAACGGTTTAGCCGGGGGGGCTTTTCCGGGAATTTTTTTTTCCTAGTCTGGAGTGCGGGGGTGGAAGTGGGTGTTTTAATGGGGGGGGAAGCAGGTGAGGGGGGAAAGGAAAGGGGGTGGGGTGTGTTTAAATTGTTAAAGGGAATACATTATTCCCGGGATTGGGCTTGGCATGCGGGGGCTGAGGGGAAAAGGCCCCTGCCGGAGGGGGTTGCCCTCTATTTTAAATTGGGAAGGTAAGGGGTTCCATCTTGTAGGCTAGATGAAAGGGGAAAAAACCTATCTAAAGGGGCTTTAAAAACGCTTTTCCCAAAAGGGGCGGGGCGCTGTTTCCCTTTTTGAACCATTTTGGGAAAAAAAAAAACAAAACGAAAAAAAATTTTTGGGCCCTTTAACCCTCCCGGTTTTCCCCTATACCCCAAGGGGGAAAGGGGTGCGGCGGGAATGGAAATGGCGGGGGGGGGGGGGGGGGGGGTTTTTAAAGGGCAGAAGGTGAATTTTACTGCGATTCCACAGGCCCGGGGGTTTGGGGTTTACCTGTCCTTGTGGTCTGCTTTTTCCTTTTTCCCCTTCACAACATTTGGGAAAAAAGGGTTTTCTGTCCCCACCAGAAAAAGGACAGTCAGGGGTTTTAGGGGTGGTTTCCCAACAACAACCCGGTGTTGCGGGAGGAAAAATCCTGGACTCGGGGCCGGGTTTATCCATTAAAAAATAGGATGATGCTGGGGGAGTGAGTAAAGTGACGGCGTGCTATTTGCGTGCGTCGTGATGCGGGGCGCGCGCTCGCCGGTGTGTGGTGTGTGTGTGTGTGTGCGTTTGTGTGTGTGTTTTTGTGTGGTGGGGGGGGTTTTGGGTGTGTGGTGGTTTTTCGTGCGTGCGTGGTGGCGTGTGCGTGTGCGTGCGTGCGTGCTGTGTTGTGTGTGGTGGTGTGTGTGTTGTGTTTTTGGGGTGTTTTGTGTGTGTGTGTGAGTGTGGGGTGGTTTTTAAAAGGGAAAGTTAAAACCAACCATTAATTTATCACATTGTGCTTCTCAAACTTTTCCCTCCCCCATCCGGAATCAATCTTTTTAAATGAAAGATAAAGAAAGAACCAGCATTCAGTTGTCAAAAAATTTTTGCAGCAATGACACTAAAACATCCAAACTGTCGCGGGTTTTTAGGCAGGAAATTTTTCATTTCACACCCATTAAAGTAGTAAGACGAGGCTAATCCCCTTCCCTTTTTTTTAGGCAAAACGAGAGAAGAGAAAAAGAAAAGGACAAAACGAGAAACAAAACCAAAAAGGAGAAAAAGGAAACAAGAAAAGGGGGAGAGAAAATAAAAACCGAGAGAAGAGAGAGAGGAGAGAGGGGGATGGGGGGGGGGAAGAAGAAAAGGGGAAGAGAGAAGGAGAGAAGAGAGAAAGAGAGAGAGAGAGAGGGGAGAGAGAGAGGGGGGGAGACAAAGAGGGGAGAGGAGAGGGGGAAAAAAGAGAGAAGAGAGTGAAAGAGAGAGAGGGAAAAGAGAGAGGGGAGAAAAGAAAAAAGAGGAAAAGGCAGCCAGACAACTGCCGAGCCAAAAGGGATAGAGAGGGGAAAAAAGAAGAAAAGAAGAGAAGAGAGAGAAAAGGGGAAGAAAAGAGAGAGAAGAGAGGGAGAGGGGAGAGAGAGAAGAGAGAGAGAAGAGAGAAAAGGACGGTAAAAAACCCGGCGAATAATCCCAGCTGCCGGGGCATGGGTTTTTGGGTTGTCTAGATGCGGGACGTAGATTTCCCAGAGAATGAAATAAAACCTAGGGGAAAGGCCCAAAAAACCCAATCTTTCTCTCTCTCTCTGCCCTTCTCTGTTCTTTGTCTCTGTCTCCTCTCTCTCCCCCTTTTCTCTCTCTCTCTCTCTCTCCCTCCTCTCCCCTCTCCTCACACAAAAAACACACACACACAACACTTTCTCACCCCACACCCCTACACACACCCCCACACACACAAAACACACAAAACACACACCAACCACACACACAACACACAAAACCCCGCGCGTGCGCGCGCGCGCGCGCGCACACACACAAAACACCACACACACACCCCACACCCCACAACACACAACACACACACACACCCCGCACTCACACACTCCACACCGCATTTCGCATAAACACACATATGCGCTTGCCCACCCGCATAAAATAACCCACACGCACACTTCCCACGCCCTTACAAAAGTCCCTTCCCACCACTTTCCGCACACGCACGCACGCGGGCGCGCACTAACGTACCACGCTGCACGCACAAAAGTACGCACGCTGAAACCACACGCCTAAAAAACACACACAAAAACACACAAAACCACACACACACACACACACACAAACACACCACACTCACACCCACACACACACAAACACAACACATAAAACCACAACCCCTTGTCTAATATCACATTTAGTAAAAAAGAGGGAAAAAGAAGAACAACAACGCACACACACACACACACACACAACACAAAACACCCCCCCCCCAAAAAACACAAACCCCACACCACACACACACACACCCCACGCACCACGCACGCACGCACGCCAAAAGACTTTTTTCTTTTTCTCTAAATACACTCATAGAATATTTTTGAGCCCAAAATATAGTTTTTTTGACATTTTTTTTCCCGCCCCAAAGGGATACACAGGGGTTTATGTTTTTTAAGTGGGAAATTTGTCAAAATCGTATTCAGTTGTTTATTTTTCATTGTAAATTTAAAAAAAGCCCCCCAAAAAAAACCCAATAAACCCAAAAATGGGCAACACGTTTGGAAAACACCCGCCCTCCATACACAAATTACATCAACACTTGCTTCAAAATTTTTTCCCCCCAAAAATCACTTTTTTCCCAAACCCCCCCCTCCCCACCCTCCCCCCCCCCTACCAAAACATTGGCGTTCTTTTTCCCCTCCCCTAGCTTTCGCGCCTCCCTACCACCACCATTTACCGCCACCCCCAAATCTGGACTTAAACTGTCTAAATTCTTCTCATTTGTTTCTGACATTTAGGGAAAATGTTCGTTTTTAGAAAAATGGAATACAGAGAGAGAAGGGTTTTGAATATTTTTGTATATGGCCTCACCCCCTCAGGGGGGGGTAAAGTACAGATCCCCCACTTATCATGAAATTTACAAAAGGCAAAACGGCTATGGCGGGCATATCATGCAAAATTTATAAAGTACTTATTCCCCTATTTTTTAAAAGCCTTATAAAAAAACCCAACGATAAATTTCTTTATAAGTCGGGGTTTAGTGCTGCCATGAGTAAACGTTTTTTTAAAAATAAACAAGGTTCTCGAAAATTATTTAGGCTCCAAAAATTTTCTTTTTATTTCTTTAAACCCCTTTGACAACAAAGAACGAAAAATGTGTCTCAACTTTTTTTGACATCTGACATAAGGACACAAACAAAGCAAAAAACCCCCAAGATTTATATTTAAAAGATTTTTCACTCAAATCAAAATACCCCGTCCCAAAAACCAGCGCATTCACTTTTAGAGAGAGAGAGGGGAGAGAGAGGAGGGGAGAAGAGAGAGAGAGAGGGGAGAGAGAGAGAGAGGGAAAAGAGACAGACAGAAACAGACAGGGCAGAAGAGAGAGGGGAGAGAGAAGAGAGAGAGAGAGAGAGGGGAGAGAGGGGGAGAGAGAGAGAGGGGAGAGGGGAGAGAGAAAAGAGAGCCCAAACAAAAATCACTAAAGCAAAATTTAAAAGGGTTTTAGGGGCAGTTTTTTCCCCCTTTTTTTTTTTCAGCGAGCTTTACTAACACAAATTATTCAAACCACTTTTAACAGTAAAACGGAAAAACATTTTTAGGTTTACTCAAATCAAATTTTTATGCCCTTCTTTTACCCCTTTAATTTTAGCTGATCAAAGAGTTGGGTTTAAAACGGGGTTTTTTTTTTAAAAGGGGACGAGATTTTATCTTTTCAAAAATGTGCTGTGAAAAATTTTATGTTTGTTTTATTTTTTTAAAAATTAAAAAGGCCCTGGGGGACCCAAAGAAACTTTCCCATTTTTGCCACAGGGCCCGGGCTTTTGTTCTGCCGCCTTTTGCCCCTCCCCTTCCTTCCCCCTGGGATTTGGTCTGACAGCAGGTCCTGTGAATTTTTTATCGTTTTAAACCCACCTACCAATGCCCCCTTGCGGGGGTCTGGACTTTTCCCCGGGAAGTTACGGCCCCAAACAGGGAGGCATATTTGGATTCGTGTGAAGCCCCCGAATTTACGTTGAGTTTTTGACCCTGTAGTCTGCAAAGCCCCCGAATGGTTTGGTTTTGGACTGAGGCTGGGGTTTCTTCTACAAGGGGGCCTTTCAGTGTTTGTCTGCAATTTGTCCAACTGTCCGCTAAAGCTTATCCTCTCTCTCCCCTTCTCCCCTCTCCCCTCTTTCCTCTCCTCTCTCTCTCTCTCTCTCTCTCTCCCCCCCCCGTTGGGGTATTTTCCCGTCTCTCTCCCCCCCCCCCCCTCTCTCTCTCTTTTTCTCTTCTCTCTCTCTCTCTCTCTTTTTTTTCCCCTTTTTTCTCTCTCTCTCTTTTCTCTCTCTCCCCTCTCTTTCTCTCCTCTTTCTCCCTCTTCACCCCTCTCTCTCTCTCCCCCTCTCTCTCTCTCTCTCTCCCTCTTTTCCTCTTTCTCTCTCTCCTCTCCTCTCCTCCTCTCCTTTTCTCTTTCCCCCTCCCCGCTCCCCCTCTCTCTCCCTCTCCCCTCTCCCCTCCTTTTCTTTTCTCTCTCTTCCCCCTCTTTTCTTCTTTTTTCTCTCTCTCTTTCTCTCTCTCTTCTCTCCTTTCTCTCCCCCTTCTCTCTCTCTCTTTCTCTCTCGCTCCTCCCCTCTCTCTCTCTCGCTCAGCTCCTACACTTCCATTCTCTCTTTTTTTGTTCGTTTTTTCTATGTTTGTTTTTTTTTCGTCGTCGTTTTTTCTGTCGAAATTTTGGGTGTGGTTTTCATGTCTACAGACATAAGCACACGCCTTTCGCGCACAAAACACACACACCACACACCACACACAAAAACACACACACCACACACACACACCAGGGAGGAAAGGGACGCACCAAAGCAAAGTACGCACGCAAGCACGCACACAAAACACACGCGTGCGTCATGCACGCAAAGCACCCCACCGACGCAAAGCACCGCGCGCCGCGCGCTCACGCACCACCACGCACACAAAACACCCCACACACAAAATTTTTAAAAAGAGACCAGAAACAAAAAAAAAAGTTCTACACATTACTCCCGGCAGGATTAATCGTTTTTTAAACCCCCCAAACTGTTCAAAAGTGAGGGGAAGTCAACAATTGGGAATCTTACAAAATGCACCCTTACCAAATACACATGCAGTTTACAGCATTCAGCTTGGGAAAAGAGCCCGCAAACCTTGCGTAAATAAACCCCCACCGCCTTATTTAACGCCCGGCAAATTTTTCTAACAAGTCCGTTTAAACCCTTTCCCACTAGCTGGCACGATAAAAAATGTCAATTTGCTATGGGTTTAATTTTTTCAATGGAACAAGTCCCCCAAAGCACTACTGTTGGGGAGGGGAGAGGGGAAAGGGAAAGGGGTCGAAAGGGGGCCCGAGACAAGAAGACAGGTAAAGGGGGGGGATGTGGGGGTGTGTTTTTTGTGTGTGTGTGTGTTTGTGTGGTGTGTGTGTGTTGTGTGGTGGTGTGTGTGTGTGTGGGGAGAGAAGAGAGGGGAGAAAGTGTGTTGTGTGTGTGTGTGTGGTGTGGTTTTGTGTTTTGTGTGTGTTTGGGTGTGTGTGTGTGTGTGTGTTTTGGGGTTGAAAGAGAGGAGAGTGTGTGGGGGAGGGTGTGTTTTGTTTTTGCGAGTGAGAAAGAGAGAGAGAGAGAAGAGAAAGGGGAGAAGAGAGAAGAAAAAGAGGGAGAGAGGAAGAAAAGAGGGGAGGGGAGAGAAGAGAGAGAAGGAAAGCCCAGGGGAGAGAGAGAGTATGTGGGTTGGGAGAACCCTGGCTTGTAACCCCCGGTCATGGGGTTGTGGGTTCAACTCTCCCCGGGCCCCTTTTTTTTAAAAGGGGATTTTTTTCCCCCCAATGTTAACCCTTGTTTCTGTCCCCCAATTTTTTAAAAACTTTCAAACGAGACCATGAACCGAGGTTCCGTTTTAAAAAACGCACACTTTAAAATCTTGAGGGCCCCTCAAAAACCTAAACACAAAATTTTTTAAAAGAAGGGGAATTTATGGATGGGCGTTTCCTTAGTAAACACACTGCAAGACAAATTTCCCCAAAGGGGAAAAGGGCAGAGTGATTTTGGGGTTTTACTGAATTAAGGGAAAACGACTGAATTTTAGCAAACCCGCAGGAGCTCTTCAGTTTTGGGTTTTACAAGGGGAAAACAATCCCTTGGTTTTAAAGTTGTCGTGGATTGTAAAGCGGTTTTCCCCGAAATTTGTTTCTAAACCCAAAAATGGGCGCCTTTTAAAAATAAACTAGGCTACTTTTACAACTTTTCTTCTACAATACAAATAGTTAACCCGAACTTTATACCATAAATTTTTTTTAAA
>CM031596.1:69285252-69287752 GCA_018398815.1 Conus ventricosus | reverse complement strand
TTTCTCTCTCTCTCTGTCTCTGTCTGTCTGTCTGTCTGTCTGTCTGTCTGTCTCTCTCTCTCTCTCTCTCTCTCTCTCTCTCTTCTCTCTCTCTCTCTCTCTCTCTCTCTCTGCGCTCACGTATGTTCTGTGCACAAATCTGACGATTTGCAATACGAAGGAAACTTCCTAAACTTCTTGAAGCCCCTCCAATGTTCCTTCACGACAATGGTGGATGCTGCAAGTCTTGAAGGTGACTTCGCTTATGACGTCAAGCAGATCTGAAGAATTTCTGCACCAAGCATAATTATTATGCTCCTGATATAAATGTCCCCGATTATGACCTTTTCCTCAAACCAAGAAACCTCTCCGTGGTGTCTGATTTGATGGCTTAAGAAGTCTGGAAGTTGAAGTGGCCAGACAATCCCGACTTATCAAGGCTGGCTGCCTTGCTGTAGGTCTTGGAGATATTTCTCACAGATGGACATCAATAATAAAACCTTATGAATGTTATATTGAATGAATGCAGACAGGTATTGGTATCTTTTCGTAATCTTTGGTGTCTCTGGTCCCCCTTTTGTTATCAATTGAACATCACACAACAGAAAGACTGCAAGAGCAATGCACAAGTTACAAGTGTTGGCCAGGACACGGCTGGTTCAAAACCTAACGAATGAAACAACGTTTGAAATGTCAAACGTATCAAATGTTGGTGTTATAAGAACTAGCGTCATCGTTCAGAGCAAAACACACAATGGAAGAGAAAGATTGTCCTATGTCATATTGCTCACTTAACACACGCTTACTCAGTTTACTCATGTGTACAGCATCACTGACTGGATGCTATCTAAGAGGCATCAAATTCAGTGCTGTCAGCTTCTCGCACTCTCCTCTACAGCATCACTGACTGGATGCTGCTATCTAAGAGGCATCACATTCAGTGCTGTCAGCTTCTCGCACTCTCCTCTTATTCAGCGCACTGGTCAAACTACAGTGTCCGGATGGTTTCACCCAATCCAAAGTTATGTCAATCGGGGGTAAAGTTGTTAATCATCCACCTCAGTTGGAACTGTAAATGGTCCTGAAAACCATAGCAAAAAAAAAAATTAAATAAAAAAAATAAGAAGAACACAAAAAAGAGAGAAGACAGAAAGGAAGAAGAAGAAGAAGAAGAAGAAGAAGAAGAAGAAGAAGAAGAAGAAGAAGAAGAAGAAGAGAAGAAGAAGAAGAAAAGACAACAACAACAACAACAACACAACAAGAGGAACAAGAACAATAACAAGGAGAACAACAAGAACAAGAAGGACAAAAACAAGAGAACAGAACAAGATGAAGCACAAGAAGAAAAAGGAAAACAGAAGAAAAAGCAAAACGACTACCGAATTTACACAGGTCACTCAGCTAGGAATGCACCTACTTGGAGCTTTCAACAGCCTCCGTCTGTCTTCTTCAGCGGTGGTGTGGCTACTGGGTGAACTGGCGTTCAGTGCACACGACCACGGGTCGAACCCTGGTCATGTGACTGAACGATGAGGGTGTTGTACACCGATGGCAAGGTGTGTCTGCCCCAGTCCTGGTTGAGTGTGGGGTTGTTGGCGGCAATATGTATTGCCTCCTTCACCCCACGCTGAAACCATCTATTGTCACGGTCGAAAATGCAAGAAAAAACAAGTAATGAGAACCAGGCGCAGCAAAGACAAGTCCACGAAGGTCCGTGGTACTCCGATCACTTAAAAAGGGGTTGTTTTTAGTCCTACTGACTGAAGGGTATTGAGTGAACGGAAGGATAAAGTGGGTATTAGTCTGAACATGTTGGTAACAAGTTGTTTTCAACTGGAGCTTGTGTGGGGGTCGTAGCGGACGGAATGAGGGAGCCACGAAGGGGGTTGGAGATGATGGGGGGGGGGGGGGGGGGGGGGGGGGGGAAGTACATGTGTGTTCGTAATAGAAAGTGGGGCTGTAGTATGGCAGCACAGTGGATTCATAAGTCGACAAAATTCTTCAGGAAAATGCGGATATACCTGTTATTCCTCTGGGAATCGAATGTCTTAGGATATTAGCCGTTTTCCTCTTTTTCCCCCCTAGGGATCACAAGTTTTCTCCTACTTTTCCCAAAGGAAAACATATACGATCGGTGTTGTCCTCAAGGATGACAACTTTTTTTTACCCATTTTCGCGGTGAATAAGACGGTTATTCTCTTTAGGGAAAAGCAAAGAAAATAGGGAAAATAGTTGTGATCCCTAAAACAAAAATACTCGTGCTCCTCGGACAAATGACTGTTTTCCTCTTTTTCCATGAAACAATCATACTGGTGCCATACAGCAGTCATAGCTGTTTTTCATGTTAACAACATTTTGCTCGCCACAATACCTGTTTTTCTTGGCAAAATGAGGATAACATTTATCATCCCTATGAAAATAAAAGAAACAATTGGACCGTAAAGGAAAACAGAGAAACGGTTATTATCCTCAGGAAAAGAAAGAGAAAAAAACCCACTTCTGATCCCAAAGAAGCAGTTAT
>CM031596.1:69256200-69271200 GCA_018398815.1 Conus ventricosus | reverse complement strand
CTAAGCCTGACACTGGTAAGATGGTGTTTCAACAAGGTGTGATTTTGATGAAAAGTGCAGCTGCCTATTAAAATTCATTCCAATGGTGAAAACAGAAGGACTTGTTCAGATTGCAGGAGCAATGTTGTGCTGTGCGTGTCTGTGCTCTGTGCTTGTTAAAGGTGTGGTGTGAGTGATGTGAGTGTGTGTGTGAGTGTTGTGTGTGTGTGGGGTGTGTGTGTGTGTGCGTGCGGGCGTGCCTGCGTGCGATGAGAGCGCGCGCTGGTGCGTGCGTGTTGATGAGTGTGTTGTGTCGTGCATGCGTGCGTTCGTGAGCGTGTGGTGTGTGTGTGTGTGTGTGTGTGTGTGTGTGTGTGTGTGTGTGTGTGTGTGTTGTGTGTGTGTGTGTGTGTGTGTTTCTGTGTGTTTCTCTCTCTCCTCTGTGTGTGTGTGTGTGTGTGTGTGTGTGTGTGTGTGTGTGTGTGTGTGTGTGTGTGTGTGTGTGTGTTTGTTTCTGTGTGTTTCTGTGTGTTCTCTCTCTCTCTGTGTGTGGTGTGTGTGTGTGGGTGTGTGTGTGTGTGTGTGTGTGTGTGTGTGTGTGTCTGTGTGTGCTGTGTTGTGATGAGATGAGGAGGAGTGAGAGGAGAGAGAGAGAGAGAGAAGAGAGAGAGAGAGGAGGTGAGAGATGAGACGAGAGAGAAGAGAACAGTGATCGTAATTATTCTTTCCTGTTGAAACTGAAAAGGTGCAGATCAGATCATAAGGGAACTAACATTGTTCTCTGTCTTTGTAAAAATGAAATCCTTGTCAAATCGGACTTAATTCCAAGCTAGCTTAACTATTAAGATGGTTTTTCACCCTGGTCATTGGGGTGAGAGGAAAAACTGATGTGTTTCTGGAATGTAAAGTTGCCAGGTCTTTGGAGGTTGTGGTAGTACAAAGCTACAGGTATTGAAGCGAGAGAGATTTTCCAGATGGTGACACGCCTCTCTCTCTCTTTTCTCTGTCTCTCGGTCTCTGTCTCTGTCTCTCTCTCTATATCTCTCTCTCTCTCTCTCTCTCTCTCTCTCTCTCTCTCACACAAACACACACACAACACACACACACAACACAACAACACACACACACACAGAGGACCACATACAGCACACCGACCACACACACACACTCACACACCACACACACACACACACACACACACACACACACACACACATACACACACACACACACATTCACACACACACACACACACACAACACCACACACACACACATCATGAACACGCATGCACGCACCCCACGCACGCACGCACAAACACACAGAATGCACGCCGCACGCATGCACGCATGCGCACATGGCGCGCGCGTTACAAACACACACACACACACACACACCACAGCACTGCAACGCACGTACGCACGGCACCGCACACACGCAGCACGCACGCACGCACACACGCACACAAACACACACACACACACAACACCCCCCCCAACCCCCAAACCCACACACACACACACACGCACACAACGCACACCACGCACTTAATTTCTATTTCGGCAAGCCTATGATAGTAAGACTTTATGTTGTTTATGTTTACAAAGCGCCACCCGCGGGTTTGGAGTGGAAAAGCATTTGATCATCGTTTCAGTTGCTCTTGACACGTGCTTATTGTTTCTTTTTTCCTCCCCATGTTTCTCATGCCAATAGCTGTCAAAACTAAAAAGATAGGAGGCTCAAATGTCTGATTCTTATTGCCGCCTAAAACGGCTAATAGGCACTGGCTTAACAACACTTTCAGCGGGCCGAATACACCTATAAAGCAATTGGAATTCTGCTTCATAGTGGCTTTGGTCAATGGACAAACGCACAGTTTCTGACAAGGGAATCTGGCAAGGTTCTTGAGGAGGCATCCACCATCGCCCCGCGCGCGCGCGCTCGCGAGTGCGTGCGTGCGTGGCGGCGTGCGTGCGTGAGTGTGTTCGTGTGTGTGTGTGTGGTGTGTGTGTGTGTGTGTGTGTGTGTGTGTGTGTGTTTGTGCGTGTGTGTGTGTGTATGTGCGCGTTTTTTTTTTTTCTCTGGCTTGTACAGTTTCTCTGATCATAGGTATGATGTGTGGTGTGTGTATTCAGTGCGTGCGGGGCGTGCGGGCGTGGATAGAGTGTACGGTTGAGTGGTGTAGTGAGACCGAGGGGTGGTGGGGGGGGGGGGGAAGGTTCGGGTGTTGCCGGGTCATGTACGGGGAGGGGGACTAGTCTATGTGGGGAGCGGGTTGGGGGGGTGTGGTGTACTGGGGTTTGTCAGTGAGGTGGGTTAGAGGGTGGGGGGGGGCGGTGGGGCCGGTGGGTCACATGAGGAAGGCGGTCGTTTTCGGGTTGGTGGGATGGGGAGTTTAAGTGAGCGGGGTGTGTGATATAGGGAAGCAGGGTGGAGACTGTCTGGAGGTTGGGGATGTTGTTCGGGGGGGTGGTTAGAGGTGGTGTGAGTGAGTAAGTTAACGTGTTGGCTGGTTATCGTGGGTGGTTGTGTGGGGGTGGGCTGGTGTGGGAAACGAGGGAGATTTCGTAGGGGGTGACGGGGGAGAGGGGGTTGGTGGTGAGTGGTGAGGTGAGGTGAGAGAGAGGAGAGAGAATGAGAAGAGAGAGAGAAAGTTGAGAGAGAGAAAGAGACAGATGAGAAGGTACGTGTGGTGTACGTGTGTGTGTGTGGTGTGTGTGTGTGTGTGGTGTGTGTGTGGTGTTGTGTGTGTGTTGGGTGTGTGTGTGTGTGGTGTGTGTGGTGTGTGTGTGTGTGTGTTGGGTGTGGAGGGTGCATGCACGGGTGCTATCATTTGTTTTTCATCCTCTCACCACCCTTTTCTGTTCTGTCTATGTCTCGGGCTCTCACTCTCCTCTCTCTCTCTCTCTCTACTTCTCTCTCTCTCTCTATCTCTCCTCTCTCTCTCTCTCTCTCTCTCTACGATCAGTATGGTTGTCTTGCATTCGAGCTACCTCTCAAAATCTCTACGTACCCACCTCATTTAGCTCTCATACCAATAGGTGTACGCTAAGGTTACTAAGTGTCGCTCTGAAATAGTGTTTCCCAATTTATGTGAATTAATGAAAAAAGGCAGCTGCTTCTTAACATCATTCGAAAGGAGAAAATGAACGGCTCTTGTTCAGATGCAGGATGACTTTAATGTGTGTGTGTCTGTCTGTGCCATCTGTGATTGAAATGTGTGTGTGTGTTGTGAGTGAGTGTGTGAGTGAGTGTGTGTGTGTGTGTGTGTGTGGGTGGTGTGGGGTGTGTGTGTGTGTGTGAGAGGGAGAGAGAGAGTGAGAGTGAGTGGAGAGGAGTGAGGAGAGAGAGAGTGAGAGTAGCCAGTGATCGTAATATTATTTCCGTCTCAAACTGTAAGCTGCAGGATCAGATCAGGAACTACATGTCTGCTCTCGTCTTGTAAAAATGAAATCCGTGTCAAATTGGGGACATAATCCCTAAGGCATACGCTGATTTTTTGATGTTTTCCCCTATGTTATAGTGTCTCACAGAAACGAGTCATTTGGAAGAGAGGACGAAAAGATGATATGTTCTGGGAAAGTAAGCTTGCAGGTCCTTTTGAGGTTGTGGAGTACAAAGCTACAGTATTGGAATGCGAGAGAGATTTCCAGGTTGTGACAGCCTATCTCTTTCTCTCTCTCTCTCTTCTCCTCTCTCTCTCTCTCTCTCTCTTCTCTTCTTCACTCTCTCTCTATCTCTCTCTCTCTCACACACCACACACACACCACACCACACACACACACACACAACACGCACGCACGCACGCACGCACGCTCGCACGACGCACGCACACAAACACCACACACACACATAACACAAACACACACACACAACATACACACATCCCTCCTCTCTCTCCCTCTACAATCTTTCTCTCCTCAACACACACCACCACACAACACACACACACACACACACACACACAACACACACACACGTGCATTCTCTCTCATCTTCTCTCTCTCTCTCTCTCTCTTCTCTCTATCGCTCGCTCGCTCGCTCGCTCGCTTCTGTTGTTTGGGCATATGTTCAAGTTTCACATTAAATCAAGGCGTTAATTTAAAGATGACGAAAGAACGAACAAAGGGGGGAAAGAATAGGACACAGTCACAGAGACACGATGACGAGACACACGTACCGAACCAGAGTTACTCATGCATTACTGAATTACGCCTCTCTCTCTCTTCTCTCTCTCTCTCTTTCTCTTCTCTCTCTCTCTCTCTCTCTCTCTCTCTCTCTGTGTCTCTGTCTCTATCACCACAACACACACACACACACACACACACACACACACACACACACACACACCACAACAGCACAACACACACACACACACACTCACACACACACGTGAACACACATAAACAACACATACATACCCACACGCAAACAGTCACACACAACACAACCACACACACACAAACACACACACACATCACACAACCACACGCACGCACGCACGCACGCTCGCACGCACGCACAGCACTCACGCACGCACGCACACACTCCACTCGCACACACACACTCACACCACACACACACACACTCACAACACACCATACACACACATTCTCCCTTTCTCCTCTCTCAATCCCTCACACACACACACACACACACACACACACACACACACACAACACACCAACCACCCCCCACACACACCCCCACCCCCCCCACACACAAACGTGCCGTGCACTGTGCACGTGTCGGCACTCTCCTCCCCTCCCTTCCCTCTCTCCTCTCTCGCTCTTGCTCTCTCTCTCTCTCTATCTCTCTCTCTCTCGCTCGCTCGCTCGCTCGCTCTCTGCTTGTTGGCTTTGTTCAAGTTTCACATTAAATCAAGGCGTTAATTTAAAGAATGTCGAATGAACGAACAAAGGTGGGAAAAGAACTATGGTACACAGTCAAGAGAACGATGACAGAGACACACGTGACCGAACCAGGTACATTGAACTACAGATTAAGCCTTTCTCTCTCTCTCTTCTCTCTCTCTCTATCTCTCTCTCTCTCTCTCTCTCTCTCTCTCTCTCTGTCTCTATCACACACACACACACACACACACACACACACACACTTCACACAAACACACACACACACACACACACACACTCACACACATACACGTGAACACCACAATAACAACACACATACATGCACAACACGCAACAGTCACACACACAACCACACACACACACACACAACACACACACAAACACACACACAACACATTCACGCACGCACGCAACGCACGCACACGCACTCAGCACGCACGAACGCACTCACGCTCGCACGCACGCACGGCACGCGCACACTCACACTAACACACACACACTCACACACACACACAACACACACACACATAACACACATCACACACACACAACATTCTCCTTTCTCCCATCTCTCGATCCTACACACAAACACACACAGACACTCACACACACACACACACAACAACACACACACACACACAACACACTTACACCACACACACACACACACACACTCACACACACACAACTCACACCACACACACACACACGTGAGTGCATCGTGCTACTCTCCTACCTCCTCCTCCCTCTCTCTCTCTTTGCTCTCGCTCTCTCTCTTCTCCTCTCTCTCTCTCTCTCTTCTCTCTCTCTCTCTCTCTCTCTCTCTCTCTCTTCTCGCCTTCGCTCGCTCGCTCGCTTCTGCTTGTTTGGCTTGTTCAAGTTTAACATTATTCAAGCGTTATTTAAAGAAATGACGATAGAAACGAAATTGGGGGTAATAGTTTTGGACACATTCACAGAGACACGATGACAGAGACACACGTGTCCGAACCAGGTACACATGCACTTACAGATTACGTCTCTCTCTCTCTCTCTCTCTCTCTCTCTCTCCTCTCTCTCTCTCTCTTCTCTGTCTCTATCACACACACACACACACACCACACCAACACACTCGTGAACACACATAAACTAACACATATATACAACTCACCAAACAGTCAAACACCACACCACACACACACACGCACACACGCACACACACACACACACACACACACACATCACACACAACACCACACACCACTCACCACGCAAGCACACACAACGCACGCACACGACCGCACGACACGCACTCACGCACGCATGCACGCACGCAGCACGCACACACACTCACACAGACTCACACAAACACACTCCACACATTCTCCTTTCTCTCTCTCAATCCTCAACACACACTCACACACACAAACCACAAATCACTCACACACAAACACACACCACATACTCACTACACACACACACACACACGTGCTCGTGCACGTGCACGTGCACTATCCCTTCCCTCCTCCCTCCCTTCTCTCTCTCTCTCTCTCTCTGCTCTAGCTCTCTCTCTCTCTCGCTTTCTGCTTATCTCTCTCTCTCTCTCTCTCTCTCTCTTCTCTCTCTCTCTCAGTGACAACAGACAAAAATGAGGGGAACGGGGTGTTGTAAGGTTGCAACGAAATGACAAGAGCCGCAGGGCCCAGATCGTGCCAGTGCCAGAAAGGAGAGAATCGGGCATTCTTTTCGAAAGAATGCTTGTAGTTGGCCCAAACTTCCAGACTCTCGCACATATATGCGAAGTTGACGACGTAGTGAGTGCACGGGCAACACACGCAAACGTGTCACTCGAGATACGACGAGTGGGGTGTTGTACATCAAAACTCGTTCAACGACAGGCTCCCCTGGCGCAGGACAAATTCTCCATGCAGCACGAGAAGGGGACAGCGGTTGTCCTCCATCCCCCCTACCCCGTGGCCATGCGTGCCACCCAGGTGAGGCTCGGCGTGACAGTAGCAGGAGGGTGGAGGACAGGTGTTCAAAGGAAACGACCCCCATTGGTGGGTGGTCATCATGCGTCATGCAGTGGCGGCGGGGATTCCCCGTGCTGTGAATCCACAGGGGGGGGGGGGGGGGGCAATCGTGGCAGTGACGCACGTGCTGCTTGTAGCGAACGTGTCAGGAGGCAGACGGGCTCTTGCGTGAGTATCTGGAAAACAGCCCCGCAAGGCCCCAGCAGTTTCAACAAAGGGTGGGGGGTCAGGCGGTAGTGGAAGAAGGGGCAGGAATTTACGTTCAAATTGCGGTTCAAAAATGCCATGGACAAGCTCGACCATCCAACCAGTGGGCGTTTTTGAATTATTATGTGGTGATTTTGTACAGCAATTAAAGATGTTTCTTTTGTTATTTATGTGGATTATGTTTGCTTTGTTTGTCTCCACCGAAACATTTCTTGAGCTTTCATTTGATTTTAGTTACGTGTTTAAGTATTTCTTAAAGTTTCATGCGCCAGCAAAAAAGTTTCTCTTTTCATGGCAGGATTTCGGAGGAGTTTTTCTGTTAGTAAATACAACTAGGGTAAGAATGTAAAACTGAAAATAAGTTAGATTGTGATAATGCTATTGTCATTAAAGTTGACAAGAATGGATTTGGTTCAGATTATGTTGTTGTTTTAATGGCCTGCTATGTGTTCACGGAAGGGGCATTTTGAACAGTGTTATATGGTTAATGATGGAAGGGATGGAGAACAGGGAAAGGGGCATTATGGGCACTTCGCCATCACTCAGTTCGGGCGAAAGTAACCCAGAATGCCCCTTTCCCCTGTTCTCTGACAAGTAAGACTTCAAACTACACACCACAGGCACCAAACACAAAAATGCACCCACTCACAAAACCCCCACACACACAACACACCACACCACACACAACACACAGACACACTAACACACAACACACACACACACACTCTTTCTCTTTCTCTCTCAATTAAATTGCCATAAAATCGGCACACTTCTTCTGACTAATTTTCAATACAAACTTTGTACATTAGAAAAAGCAGACACGGGGCTGAAACTCGTTTCACTTAATTTACGGCTCGCGGCAGTTTGAAACCTAGCCTGTCCTGTGTAAACGAAAACACACTCAGTTGGGTTGCGCCACATGCATCAGAAATTCGAGATCGAGGCTGTCGACGTGGCACGACCCGGGCCGTCATTTTTTGAGCCACCAACTAAAGAAGGCTGTGTTTTGATTGCGCCCGGGTGGCCACTGTGTTTTAATTGTGTTATTTTAAAATGGCTTAAAACGTTATGAAGAACAGGTTTGTTATTCGAGGCCATAAGTTTTATTTTAACTGCATGTTAGAGTATTTGTTGAAAGATTAGTTGGTTAGTCAGTGAAGGCAAGCTAACTATTCACATGTTTGCCGCACAGCGTTCATTTCTTAAGGCGAAGGTAAACACGGCTGATTCGTGACTTGATTGATTGTTAACTACAGATTCAGTGTTTATGGGGCAAGCTGATTTTTTGTATTAAGATGTGTTACTTTTCTACTTCTAACCAGTTATCTGCCTTTAAGTGTCCCCTTATGCAACTGAATGGCGATTTTGAATGTTCTGGCAAACAAACTAGATAGGGTTAGGCAGACCTTAGTACTTTCTCCCAGTATGGAGAGGAGTAGTGTGTGGTTTAGCACTATCTTTTTTAAATGCTTCAAATTTTACAATGACGGATGTACAAACAACCTACAAAACTATGTGAAACGATAGGTGACCAGCGAGACGCGCGCCCTTGTTTCCCACAGCGCACGGCAAGCGACCAAAAAATAAAATAAAGCGAGAGACTGGGCTTGCCAGGTGAGGGGTGGGGGGGGGGGGGGTTTTATTCATTTCGGGTTTGACAGCGCGCCAGGTGTCTTTTGCGGGGTTGTATTGCCATTGAAGGTGTGGGGTTTGTAGTGAGAAGATATTTACTGGGTTTTGTGCAGGTTGGTTTTGTTTATATAAATTTTTGATCATGGAGAACAAGTTTGTGGGAGATTTTTAGCTGACAAACTTGACAGCATGTTGGTATCAAGCAAATTTGTTAGTGCTTTGGATGAGTTAGAGCGGCAGGCCTTTATATTCTCGAAAAACTAAGAGAGATTGCTCGTTTGTTGATTCCTTATGCTAAAGGTTTTCTACAGTTGGTCTTTCTTTCACAGAAGTCTACTCTATGAGGAAGGATTTGTATTTAATGTTTTCAAGCGTGAGGAGATTAAAAATTATTGGATACTCCTGCCAAAAACCAATTCAACTTCAAAACACACTCCTCTCAAAGTCGCAGCAGTGAGAGGGGAACCGCGCTTCACCCTGAGCGGTCAAAGGTCACAGTGGCAAGCCGTTTCTTCAGCGCTTCACCTGAGCGGCCCAAAGGTCACGTGGAAAGCCGTTTCTTTAGCGTTTTTCACCCTGAGCGGTCAAAGGTCACAGTGGCAAGCCGTTTCTTTAGCGCTTCCCCCTGAGCGGTCAAAGGTCACAGTGGCAAGCCGTTTCTTTAGCGCTTCACCCTGAGCGGTCAAAGGTTTCAGCAGTGAGATTAGATGCTGCTTTGTCGCTTTGCTGTCTACGCCTGTTACAAATTTTTAGGCTGCCTTTTTTAGCTCTGCTAAAGCAGTATTTTACTTTAAAAAAACCACTAGGTAACTCTGCCAATGCCAGTCCAAGCCTGATGAAAAAGAGGAGGGGGTGTGGTATAAACTTTTTTTTGTGCACTTGGCGGTGCTTTGAACTTGCACAAAAGAGCCAATGCATCACAAAAAACGCAAGCACTGTCTTGCACAAAGTGGTGGTTACACATGACAAATAAAAAAGCTCTGTGTACACCACACACACTCCACCCCCAAGTCCCCCCAAGTTCTTAATTAAGTTTTTAATTAAGTTACCCCAAGTTTTTTAATTAAGTTACTTCAAGTTCTTAATAAGTTCTTGATTAAGTTTTAATTAAGTTCTTGATCAAGTTCTTAATAAGTTCTTGATTAAGTTTCCTTTGTACAATCAAGTTTTTATTAAGTTATCTTATATTATCAAAAAATAAAATCTATGTTTTTATCTTTAAATAGAAAATTGTCTATTATAGTACACACACACCTCAAAAAAGCGTCATCGTTGAGGAGGGTCTTGCTCAGCGTTTTCTGCATGATTTTAATGAAGGCCTTACACCTAAGCAACCGCATTGATTACAATTCTGGTCTATGGAAATGCCTTTTATGACTCCATGTCTTTATTTATTGACTTTATCATTTTATAATACGCCATGATCTATTTTTATTAAAATTTAAAATTAAGTTCTTAAAATATTATTCCATTATAAATGGATCAAATGATGCTTTGTTATTGGCGGTTTTGGCGTGCAGTTGGTCTTTTTCTGCATTTAATGGTTCAGATTTTTTTGATTGCTTTTGTTTCTGCTGTTTTCTTTATTATTTTATATAACATAATAACTGCCCCCAGCAGCAGCAAGGGCGCCAAAAATGACAACAGTTTTAAGTTCAATATTCCATGAAGACTTTGGGGCCTTGAATCACATGGAGTTTTTATAGCTGGCATTGAATCAATTGTTTGGCGTTGGCGGTGTTATGTTTTCTTTAATTTGCTGTAACATTAATTTTTTTTGTCTGTTCCACTTGCTAATTTTTTCCTGCTTCAACACGCCAGGATTTTTAAGGGCCCTCCACCTGGTTCAGTGTTTTCTGGGTTACTTTCCCCACCTGATTCAATGTTTCTGGTTCTGATGATTTTCCAGCTCGTTCATTTTAAAGGGGAAAATTTAAAATTCTATATGATTAAAAAGTTTTAATCCCATGATTATGGCGAAAACAATGTTCCAAATCTGTAGTTTAAATCACACCCTAGAGACTCAAATGTCTTTGTTAAAACTGGATCTTGCGTTAAAACATACGTAAGATCTTGTTCAGAATCAATGGGAGCAAATCTACTGACTTGTTTTGTGTACAAACTAAGAGCCGTTTGCCCCACACTTTTTACCATTCTTGACCCAGCTGCGTTCTTTCTGTTATGATACTTTAAAATGTCTTGCGGCGCCATCTGTTGAATCTGTTCAATGCTGAATTCAGTTCCGAGGAAAATGTTTTGTTTTTCCACACGCTGCTAAAGAATACAGCCTTCCTTTTTGGGCATAACAGCTTTATCATCAACTTGGTCATTCATAAGTTCGGGAAGGTTTAGCCGCCTTGTAGCTGTAGGAGATCATCACTGTTCATGTTTTTTATTAAATTATAATTATTTTATTTTATAAAAATGAGCACCGAAAAAAAATATTGCTAAACCTTGTATTACCATTCTGTGTTATTGGAGGTCTAAGTGTAGGATACTCAATGTCGGTAAAAGCTTGTTAAGAATTAACCAGCAGATCTTGGCAAACTAGACTTTTTAGGATTCAGCAAAGCTGATTGCTTCATTGCAGCTTCGGTTGCCACGAAAGATTTTCTAGTTAAGCAAGGAATAATTCCAGACAATATAAATATGTAAGAAAAAATCATTTATAAAAAATGGCTTCACTCGCAATAATGATAGGCGGCGGGTGTGGTGAATGCGCTTGCTTTTAGCGGAAGTAATTTCGCATTTGTAAAATGGGGAATGACGGCGAGAGAAAAAGACATACAAAGCTATGGAGGAACTAGCAGCTGCACAAGACGCCTATGAAAGGCCGAGACTTGAGCAGTTAGATTTTATTAATGACACACTGAAAAGAAGGGGCATGCAGCTTACATATTTAAAGATGTTGATCAAGCAATAAACAATATTATTAGTAAAAAGGGAAACCGGTCCAGGGCATTGCCCCACCAAATTCAGTGAATTTTTTCAACCCTCAGAAAAAACAAAAGATGCAAGAAATGGGTTTTTTTGTCGTTGGTATGACCGTCGTGTATTTTGTTGCACATAATATTGGCTGAATAAAAAATGAACAAAATCTATTATTCGCCCAAAGGATATTGGAAGGGCATCACAGCAATTAAAAAGCTAAGGCCAAGCAGCGGGAGTCAGTGAACAAACAGCAGGAATGGATTCTAAACAAGCAATTTGGCAAATTTATTTACCTGCCTAGACGAATACAGAGACCACACTTTGTTAATACACTCCAACGACACCATCAAATGGGTCTTCTATATTTACCTCTGATAGGATTAGACGAAAAAGATTTAAATACGCACTACAGTCATTGACATAGCTTCAAGATACAAAGATGCGGAGCCATTAACACAAAAGAGTGCTTTTTGCTGTTGCTGTTGCTATACAACTGATATACCAACGAGGGCCACTAACTTATCCTCGCATGATTCAAGTCGTGATGGAAAGAATTTAAAGGCCAAGTGAATCAATTATTGTTGAAAAATGAGTTACCCTTAAAAGAGGCATTCCAGGAGTTCACAGATCAAAAGGCTTTAGTTGAAAACTTTAACAAACAGTTAGCCGAAAGACTTTTCTCCTACCAGTACACAGAGGTTATTGACAATTCTCGCAACACAGAATGGGTTAGAAGATGCCCCCAGTTTTTCGCGAATGAATAATGAAGAATTTAAAGGACTAAAACCAGTACAAGCAATCAAAAGAAAACAATAAATGTTGTTGAAGGAGAGTCTTCATCCGGCAAACTATTACCGTTTGGTTTTAAAAGTAAGGTACCTTTATTTACCCGGGGGAAGCAGAAGGGACACTCGCATCAGGGCAACCGATCCAATTTGGGGTTGACCCGTACGAAATAAAAAGAATTGTAAAAATGAATTTCCCCCGGTATTATTTACGAGAACTGGCACAACAAAAAAGCCAGCCCTCAAAGATCTTTTGTGAAAAGAGAACTGCAGATAATTTCGCCAAGGGACAGTTCCGCTTTAATTAATTTCGGTTCTCCAGTGCCCCAAATTTCATATGAAAACTCTGGATTAACAAACACCCCCTTTTGTGTTTGTTTATTTAATGACTTCTTTGTTACAAATGTTGTGTTGATCTCATGTAGATTAGATCGCAGTTTTACGTTGTCATGATGAAAAGTCTTATTGCCAAACAATGCTTCTTTGTAGTTGTCATGTGATATGTTTGACTGCACAAAAGTGCGAGATATTCCCTTTGCTTTTAATGATTTTTCTCCTGGCTCGAAATACTGTACATTTTTGACCTTAACCCCACTTACTCCTTGATTACCTTTCCCGATAATTCATCCTTCATCTTTCCTAAAACCTTCTTGTTAGTAATTGAATGTAAAGGTGAATCTTTAGGGTAATCTGATGTATCATACCATCCGCATGTCCTTTAGCTACTTCTAATTCCATGTCTTTATAGATGTCTTCAGTAGGGGATATCTATAACAAAACTGTCTGTATCTGTGTTTAAAATACTTGGGACTCAGGATACGAGGGCTCTTAAGTAGTCATAAAGAAATTCTAACATCAAAAGCTTTGATAATTCTAAAACGGTAACCCAATAAAATACAGGTTTGTCTAATTTGACTTTCTTTTTTTTCATCATTATGCCAAAAGTGATCATGAAATCTTCTGAAATCCTGATAATTTAGGTTTTGAAGTCAGCTTAATTGTTCGTTCTCTTTGGTGACTAATCTAAATCTTTGCGCTTGTGCGGATTCTCCATAGTCTTTCCAAAACAGCTGTTGTTCATCAGCTTGAAAAAGTCTTTTTCTGAAGCATCTGTGGATTTGTTCTGGGTCAGTGTTCTTATGATGTATGGTTTCATGAACTGTTCTTGATCAAAAGCAATTATGCGATGGACAGCTGTTAACTTTTAAACCATGTTCTTAAATAAAATTGTAGAAGTCTGTAATGACGACATAATTTTTTTTGCCTCGAAGTTTAGGCACAAGTTTAGGTGGGTTTTCTTGGATCCTTCTTTAGACTTTCTGCTGCTTTAAAGGATAGTCATTATGCAGGTCATGGAGTTCTGAGGATATTCTAAGTCAACTTCTAGAATGAAAACCACGCTGTTGATCAGGCGTTAAATGCCCAACCCCTTTAAGCTTTTTGAATATTATTCGTACCTGTTACATTTTAAAGTTGCGTAATGGGAAACGATTGCGCCATTGCCCAACCATACAGATTGTTTGCATCTAAATACATAAGATAGTTAGACCTTTTACTTGGATCATTGTCGTCCAAGGGATTTGTTGTTTGCTTTACAGTAATTTATGCGAACGCCCATACTAATTCCTCCCCGCAATCCGTTTTCAATCATCTGGATCATTGGTAAAACCGACAATAAAACAATCTGTACTCCAGGTAAACTTTTTAAAAAAGCATCCCAAATATCCCGGGCGCAGAAATGTATGCGCAGGATCCAAACTGTAATGTTTCATGCCCGGTCTTCCATAATTTTCAAAGACGTCCCCCAACAAACATACATCTGCCATAAGTAGGAGTCATGATTGTCTCCATCGTTTTACTCTCTAATTCGGCAAAGCATCTTGAGCATGTGGTAATCGAATCACTGATGTCCTTTCCTCTAAGACTAGAAAGACGCGCCTTTAGGAGGAGTGTATCTTCGTTAAACCTTTCCCAATGTTCATGTACTCATAAGGATAAACGCCCTTTCTAAACAAGCGTTGGGTCAAAATATTCTTCCGTTATTGGGCAGGACTTTTTAAAGGGCAAAAGCCAGTGCCTTATGAGCCATCATGTGTTGCATAGAGGGGTAGAAAGGGCATGTTATTTTTAAAGTGAAAACACATGTACTTTTCTGATGACTGTGCAATGCATGCTACCTGAAGGCGCTGGTTACTGCTTGCAATATAAGATGAGAGTCGTAACCTCGCAAGTTATGAAAGAAGATGGGCAGCTTCCATGTCTTTGGTTCAAATTTAGTTGAAGTTGCAAATTTCTGTGCGCTGCACCTTAAACTTTCCCCTAATGTGTCATGGTCTCTTATGTGGGGGTTTTCCTCTTGGGGGTTGCTCTAAACCGCAAATCAAACAAAGCGGGCTGAGTAAAAATTTTTGTTGGTCTTAGGCGCCTTTGATTCAGATAAGTTTTGATTATTAGACAATCATTCGCCTTGGGTGCAAATTTTTTCATTTTTTTTTTTTTAAAATAAATGTTTTTCTGGGCAGCTTTTTTGGGGTCCTCCCCCATAAAAAAATTTTCTGGCCCTTTTTTTTTTTGAAAAAA
>CM031596.1:69248650-69256100 GCA_018398815.1 Conus ventricosus | reverse complement strand
ACCCCCGGGCCCCCAATTGTGAGGGGTCTCCGACGCTCCCCCCTCGTTTTTAAAAATTGATTTTCCATTTTCAGGGATCGGGGGGTTAAACGATATTTACGCTTTCACAACCAAAATCCTCCGCATAGGCCACGAAATCTGTCACCCAGGGGCCCGCCCCAAGGGACGGAAAACCAATAACTTTTCATAGAAAATAATAAATTTTTTTTTAATTTACTCCGACCCCCACCCACACTACAACACAACTTCTGTTCAAAAACAATGAAACACAACAGAAAATCTCAAAAATCCACCCCCTTTTTTCAATTACTCTTCTTAACCAGGAAATATTCCACTTTCCGTTTGCAATTTTAAAAACTTAAGAGCAAAAAGCGTCCTAACTTGCCCATTCCTGGTTAAAACCGCATTTCTCTCTCCCACGGGCACTACAGCTGAAGCGCCACACCGTTGTGTCCCCCCCGTTGGCCAAATCCCGGGGGGGGCACTGGCAACGTAGTTTGAGTCCACCCTCACCCCAATTTCCCCCGGGACTCCACCGTTTTTGCCCTCTCCAGGGAAGGGCTCCGTCGGCCTCTCCCCAAAGGCTTCTCTCTGCAAACACCCCACCGTTGTCGGGCAGCTCCCTGTCTAGGCCCAACAGGCTGTCACTCTTGTGTCGACCCCCCCCACACGGGACAATTCTTTCCGTCGTCGCTCCGGGGCTACACAACCTCCACGCTTTTCCCCACCCAGGAACAAAAAGGGCGACACTAACCTCTGCTTCACGCTGTTTTTTTCTTGACCCCAGCAAAGGGGCGATTCATTTTCCCTTAAGTAGCACACACTTCCTTTTTTCCCCAACGCCTTAATTCGTTTCAAAAGAAAGAGAAACCCCGGGTTTTAACGGCTCAACCAAGGAATCACGGGCACAACACATCACCATTTGTACCAAAAAATCCCCAAAGTTTTTTTTATTCCACCAATGGAATCACAAGTCACCTACAATACACCACACCACAGCTGCACGCACAAAAAGACTTGGCACCCAGGGGTTTAATGCAAAACCTCCTATTCAAATCAGTTCGATTCCCCCCGAAGCTACCCATTAACTAACACCGGGCCCCTCTACCAGCATGACTGAGCTCAAGTTTTTACTACCTCTATAGACAAAAAAGGCGCAAACACCGATAGGCCGCAGCTTCCATTCATTCCCCAAAAACAAGGACGACTGAAGGTCGCGTACTCGCCTGCGGGCCGACGTCACCTACCCGTGAGGGTCACCTGACATGACCCTTCCCTTCACCCACGAGAGCCATGAATAGCCAGGCTCAAAGTGGACACTCTTCTCCCCAGGCGGCGGTCGCCAACTCCTTGTCACAACCCCGACTGCGAAACACTTCCCGCACCCTTTCCCCCCCAGTTCACTCGGGATCCCCCCCGGTGACCTAAAAAAGCACACTTGAAGACCCAAGGAACGGCTCCAACAACACAACTCCCTTTAATTTTCCTAAATGCTCGAAACATTCGGGGCCACTCCTAACTAAAAATATATAATTAAAATATATAAAATAAATATAATTAAATATATAAAATATAATGTTGTCCAAAGTCTTTACATTCTTTTCGTGCACCACACACATTTTCTTCCGAATTTTGAGGGCTATATGGTGGCCCCTCGGGTAAGTTTAAAATTAGCCATATAAGGTTTTTTTGCCTCCCCCCCCCCCTCTCTCTCTCTCCCTCTCTCCTTTCCCTCTCCTTCTTGGGGGCATCTCCATCTCTCCCCACCCACTACACCTCCCCCTGTGGGATTAAACCCTCACGCCCTTTTCACCCAAGCTTCCCTCCCCCCCCCCCCCCCCCCCCCCCCCCCCCCCAAAAAAAAAACATTGCATGCAATAGGGGCAGTCAATATCAAGTCGTAAGAGGGTATCCACCAGAGTGCACACGGCCCGCTGCCGATCACATCGGTGGGGTCCCCAGTGGGCATTCGGGCGGGACTTTATGCGGGGTCACAATTACTTAAAAACAAAACATTGAAACGAATGTCTACTGTGTAATTGCCTGCCCCTGGGGAAAATACCCTCTTTTACTGACATTTCTATAATTTAGAGAACCAGAGATCCGCTTTCCCTGGCAGATTGTGCGTTTTTTTTAACTTTAAAATCTCACATCCACGTTTTTTTGGTTTGAATTTTTAAATATCCCGAAGCGAGGTGTCTTTTGGGAGCTCCACTTGTTCCCCTCTTTTCTCTGTTTTTGTTTTGCTTGTCGGTCAGTGTCTGATGGGTTCTTTTTTTTTTCCTGCTGAGTGTTGCCGGGGGATAACTCTCTTGTTGTCGTGAGTTCTTTTACATGTGCAAGGGGCATTCCGCTCACAGCTAGCACCTCGGCTTATTGCCTTCTCCTCAGATTCAAATCGCGGGTTTTTGTTTTGTTTTGTTTTGTTTCAGATCGAGTGCCTTATCCGCCACACCACACACCAAGGCACTGTTCAAAGAGTACTACGTAACCTATCCATCATACCAGCTTGAATCGAAATGCGTGACACTTTACCGATCTCGCATGAAGACCAATAAGTAACCCCCAACCCATGATCTTGATTATGCCTTCTTGTAACCTTGGATGTCCTCTTGCTGTGACCTAGATGTTGCTTTGCCATGACCTTCACCTTGGCCTTCATGTGTTAAAGACACAGAAAAATCGCACCGCTTAGACGAGAGCATCTGTTCTGACAGTTTTGACAGTAAATACCAATCAAAACGTTGAGACTGGAGTTTAAAATCCGCTTCTGACCTGCCACTAAAAGACCGACCGAGGCCAAATTTATCATCAAGCCTGTTTCAGTTAGGTCACATGAGAGGTATGCATTTTCTTTGATGCTTTGTAAATCTCTCGTAAAGGATCATTATCCACCATCTCTTTCTCTCTCTCTCTCTCTCTCTCTCTCTCTCTCTCATCTCTCTCTCTCTCTCTCTCTCTCTCTCTCTATCTTCTTCTCGCACGCACATACGCATGCACGACGCACGCGCGCGCGCACGCACACACACACACACACATACCCACACACCAGCAGTCGAAACCATTTTCCAGTTCACACACACACACACACACACACACACACACACACACACACACACACACACTCACTTACTCAGAGAAGAGAGAGAGAGAGAGAGAGAGAGAGAGAGAGAGAGAGAGAGAGAGAGAGAGAGAGAAAAGAGAGAAGCAGTTGCAAACCATTTTTCAGTTCACTATCACACACACACACACACACACCACACACACACACACACACACACACACACACACACACGCTCTCTCTCTCTCTCATCTCTCTCTCTCTCTCTCTCTCTCTCACGCGCGCACACACACACACACACACACATACACACACACACACACCACACACACACACACACACACACACACATACACAACGCGCGCGCGCGCTCTTTCTTTCTCTCTCTCTCTCTCTCCTCTCTCTCTCTCTCTCTCTCACTCACTCACACACACACACACACACACACACACACACACACACACACACACACAAGCAAGCGCGCGGGCATGCGCCCACACAATTTTCCAGTCGTAATTTTTTCCCAGTTTTAGAGAAGAGAGAGACAGAGACAGAGACAGAGCAGACGACCACGCGTAGGTGGGAAAGAAACAGACAGATGAGAAACAACCCCCCCCCCCCCCCCCCCCGCCCCAAACCAAACAAACCCTTGGCATCCGTTTGCAGTGCACCACTTACAATCTTTTTTTTTTCTTCTTCAATTTGGAATTCTGATACTGAGAGTCTGCGTATCTGAGATGGCCTGCTTTTCTTCTCTTTATTATTTTCAAGACTTTTTTTTTTGTCTCTCCTTTTTTTTTTTTTAACGCTGAAAAGCATGCCTGCCTTTGGGGCTATTTGAACAAGGGAGAAAAAGCACTGATAATATGACATGCCACCTCCACCTCCCCTCTCCCTTTTTCCTTCCTCATCCCACTGTAGGATTGGGACGCGGTGGTTTGGTGGTTAACACGGGTCCTTTAGGAAGCGACTAGAATCCAAGTCCGTAGTTCGAATCTCAATGATGTGTTTTAAAACATTTATTTATTTTATCTTATTTTGTTTTAATCCATCCATCCATCCATCTGTCCATCCATCCACCCATCCATCCATCAACTAATCATTCAATCAGTTGATGTCGATTGATTGATTGATTGACTGATTGATATTAATAATTTTTCATTTATTTATTTATTTTATCTTATTTTGTTTTAATCAATCAATCCATCCATCCATCAATCCGTCCATCCATCCATTCATCAACTAATCATTCAATCAGTTGATGTCGATTGATTGACTGACTGACTGACTGATATTAATAATTTTTCATTTATTTATTAACCTATGTATTTGTTGTCTCATCTTTCGCATCCCCTCACTGACCACACCCTGTGGCGCTCATTCAAGCTGGGTCATACAGAGCCACAACCCGGAACACATCCTGGCGCAGCCCCAGTGTCAGCAATCCACGGGAGCTATCAATGTCAGGTGGTCCTGAGGCGGCCGACCAAAGGAGACAGTGTACTGTTGCAGAGTCACCTCTGTGGTGTTCAGTGGTGCCTGTTCTGGTCCACCAAGTGCAGGACGCCGTCTACAAACCCCGCTACTGTCTTGGCGACGGTGTCAGAATTCTACACATGTGGGTGGACACATAAAATACAGGAAGGTGCCTTCGGTGTTACTTCCCTTGGTTCGAGGAGACAGGGGATGTGAGTCGGCGGCACGTTTAATCTAAACCGAAGCTGACTTGACGTATGTAATCCGTACGTATCTCGATACGTGTACGCATCGGGCGATATGTAACGTCTAGTTTCAAGCTGTCCATTGCTTCAGCGCCAGCGTGAGTGTGACTGTCCCCACTGGAGGGAGCCGCCACGTCCCGTGCAAACACGGTCATTTGAAACTTTCTGACACCGCTGACTTCAACATGAACTCACCAGAGTCATACACGTGGAAGGAAAATCAAAGATGACGTACCCACGGGGAACTGACCATGAAGGGATGTGTTTCACAGAGCGTCGTGTCCAAATTTACCGATCAACACAGCAAGTATCTGTATCTCTCGGACCTGGTTGACCCCGGGATATGTTATTAAAGCAAGCGAAGAGTACAGCCCTCTCATGTAGTCTCAGACCAGAATGGAGATCCCTAAAATCATCTTCAACATCCATTCGCTGATCATCAAAATTGCCTCAAATTCTGTGGCCCTTCACGCCCTGCTCTTGTAGTAGCCTAAGTTTCCATTTCCTCTCTACGCTCATACCCGCAGTGAGTCCGTCGGTGTCAGCAAGCTCTTGGGCACTGTCGCTGAATGAACCTTGTAGCACCTTCCGTGCATGGACGCTCACTCAGGATGGCCACGCGACAAAGCAGTTATTGTCGTTAACGTGGGACAGGTCAGTGGCATGCAGCGTACGTTATATCAGAACAGGGACCACTGAGCGCCACCTAAGTGACTCAGCAGCAGCGCAGTGTCTCCTTTGGTGAGTTGGCTGATGTCGACCTGAATCTTGTTGCTCCCTGTGCGCTGCCGGTGTTGCAGATCCGATAGGACAAACTGGATGTGGTTGTGAAAGGGGGAGCCGGAATGAGCAACTTGGGAATTCTGCTGAGGAGGGGGCTCGCGGAAGCTGAGACAGATTTAAAAAAAAAAAAAAAAAAAAAAAAAAAAAACATCAGCGAAACCCATGCCAGACTCTCCTGAAAGCTGGATGGGGATGGGAAATACTGAACCCACCTTGAACGTGGATCACGTGAATGTTTGGACAAGCCCTTCTTGTGACATCCTGGCTGGAAGATACTCCACACCCGTTGCAATTCTCCACGAGGTTTTGTACGTCCATGTTTTTTGCGTCCATATTTCGAGTGTCTGAAACTCTGTGGGACCTGATGTGTATCTTTTTTTTCTTTTTTCTTTTTTTTTTTGTCTTCTCAAAGCACATCCAGCGAAAAACAGATTGTTTTTCCCGAAAAAAAAAGAGACGCATTAAGTAATCTGTCACAACATAAAGACAGAGCGAGCGTTGTCAAGAGATGCTGTGTAAGGAATTAAGTAACTGAATCGGCTGGGTACAGCAGGCCAGTCCTTTTGGGAAATAGATATAACGTTGGTGGATTTAGAGGGGAAAAAAACCCACATTCTTCAACTATGCAACAGACCACAATTTAAACATATTCTTTTTTTACGGTGAACTGTATTTTTTTTTTTAAGGCAACAGATCTCTTAGCTCAAAACATGGTTACAAAGACGCACTTTTCGGCAGTCTTTCACGGCATTTCTAGGTACTTCTGCCTCATTTTGATCTTCACAGATACTGTTTAACGATAAATGTTTTTTCCCTCCAGGTAAGCCAAAGATTATATTTTCAAAATACTAAGTTTTATGGTATCAACTGTCTTTGAGTTAGGAGAGGTACCTGATATAAAGGATCATAGCAGGATCTCTTTCCTTCAAGCGCTTGTCTGGAATGCTAAATGCAGTGCGGCTGTCTTGCATCAGAACAGATAGCATTTTGTTGACGAATCGGTGTTTTGTCGGTGTGGTTCTCTTGCATGTTTGACATTCTCTTTAATGGCAGATTAAAAAAAAAAAATTGGATGTATACACAACCGCGGGGAATCGTGATCCCACTTTTGCATCCACTGTCATGCAGTGGTTAACGCCACGAAATGTATTTGGGGGTCGGAGGTTTAAACTTTGTCAGAGTCAGGGTGTCTAGGTAGCTCCATCCGCTCGTACTCACAGTTGTCACCTGAGTGTTACGTGCTCGAATGGGATGACTGGGGCTCCACCATCGACTTTCATTCTCTCAAAACATATCTTTCTCACAGAGTCGCACACATTTCTTGGCCATTGCTCAGAGTATCTGCATCTGGGTGATGTCGGATATATTAGGAACGGTAGCATCGAGTACAACCCAGCCAAAGCAGTCACATTGAGTACAACCCAGCCAACGCAGTCACATCGAGTACAACCCAGCCAACGCAGTCACATCGAGTGCAACCCAGCCAACGCAGTCACATCGAGTACAACCCAGCCAAAGCAGTCACATCGAGTACAACCCAGCCAAAGCAGTCACATCGAGTACAACCCAGCCAAAGCAGTCACATCGAGTACAACCCAGCCAACGCAGTCACATCGAGTACAACCCAGCCAACGCAGTCACATCGAGTACAACCCAGCCAAAGCAGTCACATCGAGTACAACCCAGCCAACGCAGTCACATCGAGTACAACCCAGCCAACGCAGTCACATCGAGTACAACCCAGCCAAAGCAGTCACATCGAGTACAACCCAGCCAACGCAGTCACATCGAGTACAACCCAGCCAACGCAGTCACATCGAGTACAACCCAGCCAAAGCAGTCACATCGAGTACAACCCAGCCAACGCAGTCACATCGAGTACAAC
>CM031596.1:69238650-69246150 GCA_018398815.1 Conus ventricosus | reverse complement strand
CGCCGTGCTGCCGCTGTTGGCGGGAGAGAGCGGGGAGAAAGGGTGGGCGACGGGCGAGAGCGGCGAGGACAGGCTCATGGGCGAGAAGGGCTGCTGGCCGCCCCCCGGGGAGAACGCCTGCTGAGCGTACATGGCTGTCGCCGAGGTCTGGAACTTCTGCGGGGCGAACATGGGGGCGCCCCCTACGGCGGTTGCGGCTTTGGCGTTGAAGGTGGGCTTGGCCGGGCCCTGGGGTTTGGGCGCCAAGGGTTTGGGCGCCACCTCGGGGGCTACTTTGGGAGGCACCGCTTTGAACGTGGGCTTGGGAACCCAGGCGGGGGCCACCGCTGCGGGCACGGGCTGGGTGGAGAAGGTCACCTCCACGGGCTGAGGAGCGGCGGCAGCGGTGAAGGGGGCTGGAGAGACAGGTTTAGGAGAGACCGAGGGTTTGGGCGAGGCTCGGGCTTGGGAGACACCGCCGGCTTGGGAGAGACAGACACGGTCGGGGCGACGGAGGACTCCAACGAGCTGGTGACCTCGATCTGGGCCGTCAGGTTTCCCACGGCGCCGCCGCCGACTTGGCCGCCCACGTCATTTCCGTTGACGTCACCGATCTCCGAGGACGTGGTGGTGGTGGTGACGGTGTGTTCTCTCCGGACGAAAGTGGTGCTCTCCGTGTCGCCGTCCGTCGTGACGAAAACCTTCTGCTGCACCTCGCGCCTTCTGCCGCCCTCGTCCGTCATCGAGGTGGAAGTGGAGGAGGTCACCAACACCTCCCCCTCCGCCTGAGGGGGCAGGACGGGGGCTTGGGGCTTGGTGCTGGCCAGCAGTTGACCCAGGTCGTCGGCATCACCCCTGATGACACAGACACGCTTCAGGTTCTAGAGTGGATTCTTTTTTGTCATATCTGTTTTGTCTGTTCAAAGACGCTTCAGGTTCTGGAATGGGTTTAGTTTTGTCTCATTTATCTGTCTGTTCAATACATTCTTGTTTAGTTTTAGACCGAAATGCAGAAGAATACAAAATCATGCAGTTCTTGCTGACGAGTCGACAAGAAGGAGTATATGAAAGGATCCCTCTTCGCAGTGTAAGGGCATCCCCCGCTTAGGCCGCTACAGGCAAGTACCTGGACATGAGTCCCTGTCCTGGCTGACCTGGCGGTGGTACAGTGGAGGTTGGTGTGTGTGGTGGTGGGGGGGGGGGGGGGGGGGGTGCCCAATGGGACAGATCGACAAAGTCCTGGATGGGCAAGCTGAAGGACTGAAATGGTCCCAACACCTCTACCCTATTGCGCATTATAGATGTAAGAGGCTCTCCCGCAATCCCTGAACGCCAGAGGGTCCGCCCGGGTGACGTTGCAACTGATCGTAAGGCTGACACAGATCGTGACACGACAGGACGCTTCAGGTGATCGTGACTTCAACTGGTTCCTATCAAGTATTGCGATGTTAATTCCTTTGGTTCCGTTCCTTTATCGATTTCTTTTGTCTGCTCTCTCCGTCCCACCCCCACCCCCACCCCCCCACACACCTTCTCCTCCCCTGCCTCTCTCTCTCCCCCTCTCTTCTCTCCTTTATTAATAATGCTCCCGTTATTAATTATGTTCCCTCGTTGATAATGCTCAAAACATTTTAAGGTGTAACTCTGAAAACTAATAGGTTCGGTCTGAAAAAAACTGAAAATGGTATTTATTCCATTGTATTGTATTTGTTTTGTATTCCGTTGAACTGTTTGTGTCGTATTGTATTGTTGTTGTGTTGTATTGTGTTGCATGCCATTCTATTGTATTTGTATTGTGTTGCATTTGTATTGTACTCCATTGTATCCGTATTTATATTGTAGTAATTCACGATCTCAACAGATGTCTGGTGCAAAATGCGGGTTGTAATCCACAGGGAAAACGCGTAGCATTAGTGGGATGCCACGTTGTGTGAGTGAATGGGTGAGTAAATATGTATGTGTGTGTGTGTGTGTGTGTGTGTGTGTGTGTGTGTGTGTGTGTGTGTGTGTTGTGTGTGTGAGAGAGAAAGAGAGAGAGAGAGAGAGAGAGAGAGAGAGAGAGAGAGAGAGAGAGAGTGCGTGTGGATATGTGTATGCGTGTTTGTACCTGTATGTGTGTGGGCGCGAGCGCGTGCGCGCGCGTGTATGTGTATTGTGTGTGATAGAGAGAGAGAGAGAGAGAGAGAGAGAGAGAGAAGAGAGAGAGAGAGAGAGAGAGAGACAGAGACAGAGAGAGCGAGAGTGCGTGTGGATATGTGTATGCGTGTTTGTGTCTGTATGTGTGGTATGTGTGTGTGTGTGTGTGTGTGTGTGTGTGTGTGTGTGTGTGTGTGTGTGTGTGTGTGTGTTTGTGTGTGTGTGTGTGTGTGTTTGCGTGTGTGTGCGCGCGCGCACATGTGTGTGTGTGTGTGGTGTGTGTGTGTGTGTGTGTGTGTTGTGTGTGTGTGTGTGTGTGTGTGAGAGAGAGAGAGAGAGAGAGAGAGAGAGAGAGAGAGAGAGAGAGAGAGTACCTGCTATAATGAATTTTGCCCAGATTAAGGGAGAAGAGGGCTAAAAATAAGGAAAGAAGAAGGAAAAGAAAACCTCGCCTCTAGGTGGACATAACTTTCAGAATTCAGGTTTTCTTGGCTTCCTAAGAACAATTTGATGAAAAGAGAGAGAGCGAGAGAGAGAGAGAGAGAGAGAGAGAGAGAGGAGAGAGAGAGAGAGAGAGAGAGAGACAGAGACAGAGAGACAGAGAGAGAGAGAGCAGACAGACAGAGAGAAACGACCGAGGCGGAAAAGAGAGAGAGAGAGAGAGAGAGAAGAGAGAGAAGAGAGAGAGAGAGAGAGAGACAGACGACAGACAGACAGACAGCAGACAGACAGACAGAACTAAAGGAAGGACAGACATCAGAGAATGAGTGGGAGAGGAGAGAGAGAAGAGAGAGAGAGAGAGAGAGGGGAGAGAGAGAGAGAGAGAGAGAGAGAGAGAGAACCGGGGCACGGATAACAACAGACGGACGGACAAACGGGCAGAGAGGTAAGGGAGGGCAGGGTCCAGGGGGCCCTGCCACGGCGGGGCCCAGACACCCAACGTCGCAACTTCACGGTGCCGGACCAAGGGTTTTCCAGCGGGCATCTGGCAACTTCCCCCCCCCCCCCACCACTCCCCCCCCCCCACCCCCTAAAACCCCCCCCCTCCCCCCCCCCCCCCCCCCCCCCCCCCTACTACCCCACTAAGTCAACATTCAAACAATATGGTGGGTACCCTACCCGGGGGCATGCAGCGGAAAGCGCAGAGGGAGGAGGGGGGGGGAAGGGGGCAAGAGGGGAGAGAGAGAAGAAGGAAGAGAGAGAAGAGAGAGAGAGAGAGAGATTTTAAAATTGAACAGCTGCCAGCAAGCGTCTTCGTCTTTTTTTCTGCCCAACCACTAAAATAGCATTTTTCGGCTCTACCTCTTCCATCTTTTTTTGACTTTACTACAGGGGGAAGAGCAAAACACAAACCCCCCGGTTACCTCCCAGCACCAGAATTGCTGAACCGCTCTTTTTCAAAGCTTCGCAAAGTCCAAACACTGCATGATGGACCCTCGAATACAACGAAGGGAAAAAAATCTTTGAATCAAAAAAACAACACCTCATTTTTTACAGCCCGTGTTTTTAAAAAGACGTACAAAGACGATGACGGAATCAGGCTAAAAAAAAGAACAGTCCAACTCTCTTTAAAATTTTCAGTAATTTCCCGGTTTTTCTTTTGAAACCTGATATGACGGCAAACGCATGGGGGAGGGGAACATTGAAATGATGACCAAAAAACTTTTAAAGACACCAAACAGTATACGACGAGCAACATTGATATGACGAGGACCACTGGCCCTTTACTAAGAAGATTAATATTTTACAAGGAAAAATTGACAATTAGGACCAGATACTGACGCGCAGCAAGCATTGTAGTGACGAGGAACCACGGCATTGACTAAGAAACATTGAATTGCAAGGACACATTGACACTGAGGGCCAAAAACGACGCTGACGAGAAGCTTTATAGTGACGAGGAACCACTCGCAAAAGGGGCCAAGAAACTTGATATTGACAAGGACACATTGACTTGAGGACCAAATATTGACGCTGACGAGCAACCATTTATAGTGACGAGGAACCACTGACATTGACCAAGAAACATTGATATTGACAAGGACACATTGACACTGAGGACCAAATATTGACGCTGACGAGCAAACATTGATGTTGACGACTACACCCTGACCCTGACGACCAAACACAGACTGATACTGACAAGGAAACACAGATATTGACGAGGAAATATTGATATTGACGACCAAACACAGATTCGACACTGATGACCAAACACTGACATTGACGAACAAAAATTGATACTGACGAGGAAGCACTGATATTGACGACCAAACACTGGTAACTGACGAGCAAAACTTTGATACTGACAACCAAACACTGATGTTGAGCAGCAAACACTGCTGTTTAATCAACAATATCACGAATCATAAATAAACACCGACATTGACTTTAGCAATGAAAAGAAACAAAATTACTTAACAAAGAAAGTAACTTAAGTGCTACAAAGAATCAGCAGTAAACACTGACATTGATTTCAGCAATATAAACAAGTATTACTAGGCATTCATGTAGACTTCAGCGCTATAGAGCGCTATTGCTAGACACTACTATTGATTTCAGCGCTATGAGACGTTGTAACTAAACAGTGATACTGATTTCAGCGCCATAAGATAGTTTCACTAAACACTGAAACTAATTTCAGCACCATAAAGCACTGTTATTAAACTCTGCTATTGACTTTGGCTCTATAAAGAAGTGTCTCTGGCACCGACACTGACTGACTTCAGCACTGCAAAGAACAATGACTAAACACTGACGTGGACTTAACGCCATACAAAAACACAACACTGATTTTCACTTCAGCGAAACAGAGAACAACTACTGAACACTGATACTGAGATTTTTTTTAACGTCAAGGATATAACCTATTACTGAACACCCTGATGCTTACGTCAGGGATACAGACTATTACTAAACACTGATGTTGACTTTAGCGATAACAAGAACTACACGAACTAAAGTTGAACGTCAGCACTCCGATAGTCTGAATAGTTAGAATATACTGACTGGCCGGTATATACTTGAATTTGCCCAGAGACAGATATGCGTCCGATGATCATATTTCAAAGTTTTAACCACCCTTTCACTTCAATCTTTCTTTTCTTTTTTCCTCAGTGCAAAAGGTCTCCTTCTCACTTTGGAAGTCACTATCAGTTTTTACTGACTTGTTTCCTTTTAAAAGTTCCTCGGCTTTTTAATGTGTGTAAATCTGTTTGGGGTTAATTAGAACAAACTGACAATGATATCACTGACACTGTAAACTGTGGAATAATGGGCCTTTTTTCAAGTTTATAACCCGACTTTCCAACAATTTGCGTCTTCTTACTATAACATCACATTTGTTTCTTTTCCTTTTTCTTCTTCTATTTCTTATCCCCCCCCCCCCCCCCCCCCCCCCACACACACACACACAAAACGCATGTACACACTCAAACTCCCCACTCCTCACGCCCCGTCTCCTATTTCTTCATCTTCTTTTTCCTTCTCTTCTTCTTTCACTTCTTCTGCTCCCTCCTCCATCAACTCTCTCATGCTTCTTCTTCTTCTTCTTCTTCTTCTGCTTCTTCTTCTTCTTCTTCTTCTTCTTCTTCTTCTGCTTCTTCTTCTTCTGCTGCTTCTTCTTCTTCTTCTTCTTCTTCTGCTTGTTCTCGTTCTTGTTCTTGTTCTTCTTGTTCTTGTTCTTTTCTTCTTCTTTCTCTTCCTCGTCTTCTACTTCTCCTCCTCCTTCTTCGACGTCTTTATTTTGTTCTCCTTCTTTTCCTTCTCATTCTCCTTCATCTGCATCTCTTTCTTCTCCTCCTCCTTTTCTTCCCCTACTTCCCTCCCTCTCTATCTTTACTCAGTAAAGTTTCTGGCTCAGACCACAAATTGAAGGCGCTAAAAACTTCAACCCGTTCAATGCACGAACATCAAACGATGCTTCTTTCCCTCATCTCTAGCCCAGCTAACCCTCTACAACGCCACTGTGGTGGTTCATGCTTGCAGCCGAGCCAACACAAACATGTCGGAATCAATCAGTCCGCTCCGACACAAAGCTTCAGCAAAACAGCGTTTTGGATCAGGTCCAGCAGTACAGCCACCCTGCGGGGGTAGGACGATGGATTGTTGGATGAGAATGAGGAGAAGGAAGGGGAGGAGGAGGTGGAGGGAGAGGAAGAGGAGTTAGAAGGAGGAGGAGGAGGAGGAGGAGGAGGAAAACACAAGGGCGAACTGCCCTCTGTCCGCTAACCCACACATGTTGCTCGTCAACGGAGGAATGAGGGCAGGCAGGGTACGATCTTTTCCTTGCTCTCTCTCTCTCTCTCCCCTATCTCTCTCTGTCTCCCCCCTCCCCCCCTCAGGTCCCATCCCTGTATCCCATTCTTTCCACCCCCACCCCTGCCTTCCTTTTCTCTCTTGTCTTTCTTTATCTCTCTGCCTCCCTGCCCCTTCGCCCCCTCCACTCCACCCCCCTCCTTCCGCCCACTGTCTGTGATTATAGAAGAGATTAAAAGTGTGTTACTCCTATCAAAGAATTTGAATCAAAAGACTTGAATTAGTAAGAGACACCTTTGTTTTGGTAGCAGTCTAGTCGTCTTTTCATAATAGTGAACATTACTTCCATCATCATCATCATCATCATCATCATCATCATCGTCATCGTCGTCACTCATCATCATCATCATCATCATCATCATCATCATCATCTATCATCATCATCATCATCGACATGATCAAGATTTGGTTACATCTTTACTTGCAGTTCATAATTAGAACAGCAATGATACTCTTGGATGTATTCAAATGTTGTTGTTTTTTTTTTTTCGCAGGTACAGTTGATGTTAATGAGACATAGCTTCTTTCAACCAAACATTCAGGCTGGCCGGTTCCCTTTCTTTCTTTCTTTCTTTTATTTTCTTTTATTTGTTGGTGTTGTTGTTGTTCTTTCTTTTTTTGTCTGTCTCACTCTCCGTGTCATTTTAGTGGCACCACGCCCGCGCCGCTCATTCCGGCTCCTCGTCCACAGCCACACCCTGATTTGTTGTATTGCAGACCCAGCACCGAGCAGTCCACTAGAAGCGGTCAATATCAAGCTGGCATAAGGCAACCCACCAGAAGAGACACTGCACCTCTTCTCAGTCGTCTCGGTGATGTTCAGCGATGCCTGTTCTGATCTCACAAACACGGGACATCAACCACTAAGCCCCTGCTCACAACAGTCATTGCTAAGTCGTGCGGCCAGGGTGGGCAAGCGTCACCCATAGCGTGGTGCCACCACGTCCATCCAGCGACTGAACGTTCCCACGAACTTGTCGGCACTGACGACCTCGACACAAACTCACCAGGGACATAGACATGGACAGGGAATCGCAGCTGAGGTCACCTTGAGGGCTAGGCGTGAAA
>CM031596.1:69203650-69206150 GCA_018398815.1 Conus ventricosus | reverse complement strand
TTCTGGACAGACGGCATGTGCTGCGTTACTTTCCCTCACACACTGCGACCTTGTTTGAAGTCAAGGCTGGCCAAAAGAAATGGGCATCCCTGAGAGGTGTCCAATGAAATCTTGCCAGTAGTATGGGGTGTGGGAAACGATTCATTCACACAGACTAGGATCGTGAACTGACCGCATTCCATTGATTTTTCAACAACAACAAAACGAACACTAGGAGCAGTTTTGAGTTGGAGTTGCGAACGCAAGAGGGTTTTAATGGATGGTTCACCGTCTGCAGGGTATGGCCCGGCATTATGACAACCGAAGCCCGACTCTCCCATTGTCTCCGCTGCACCTTTCTTCCTGGAACTTTTCTTCGTAAATGGCTTATTCTTTACAGAGCAAGAGCAACTTTTTTTTTAAAATGGACGTCCATCCTGAACAAAGCTGAAACTCGTGAGTATTCACCAGAAGCACAAGTAAAACAAAGAACTTTCGTAAATGTCTATAATGAAGACCTTTTCGTGAATGTCCATTCTTAACGAAACAGAAACAAAAAACCGTAGGTGAATGTACGGCCCTGATGGAGATGTAACAGATATCTTTCACGAATGTCCACTGAAAACAGACCTGAAATACATTCGTATTTACTCCCTTAACAGATCTAAAGCAAAGACCTCAAATAAACATCCACCTTAAAGACCTCATATGAACATCCACCTTTAACAGAGCTAAAATAAAGATCTCTCGTAGATATCCACTCTTAACAGAGCTAACACAAAGACCTTTCGTGAATATCCATCCTTAACAGAACTGAAAAGAACCTTTTCATGAACATCCACCCTCAGTAGACATAAAACAAAACCTTTTGTGTATAGCTAGCCTCAACAGAGTTAAGACAAAAGCTTGCGTGAATATCTACCCATAACATAGCTAAAACGAAAAACCTCTCGTGAATATGTATCCACCCTTACACAGAACTAAAACAAAGAGGTCTCGTGAAAATCCAGCTTTAACAGAGATAAAACAAGCAAGCCCTTTTCAAGAGACAGACTCTCACCACCCCACCCCCCCACCCCTCCTCCCACAGACTCCAGTCTGTTCTAACCACTCTCACCAGTTATCGGCTCCACCTTCTTAATTGGAACTGTGTGGAAAGACTCCAGGGTGCACGTGACAGCTGGGGTGAAGGACGGCAGCAGACACAGCGCAGAGTGAGTTTCTTTCTTTTGATTACGACTTGCAGAGAAAATAGCCAGTTTCAGACATTTGTTTCACGATACCTTTTTTCACTACCTTGTTTTTAAATCTAATATTTTCCCCCTGAGACGAATCTTTCATTCTCCGTTATTATCAAACACATAAAAATAACAATTTTGTGTCTGTGCCAGCATTTATTTTATTTTTTCCCACGCCACCCCCCCCCCCCCCCCCCCCCCCCCTCCCGCAATCCCTGACAGAAATAACAGACAGGCTGTGTAGTTATCTTTTCGTTTTAAATCTATTCTGTCTTTTTTAAAGTTTACATTGAATTGAAGGTCGGCTAGGCGGGTTCCAAAAGACACGTGGCAAAATATCACAGAATGATACAGTAAGACAAACGAAACGATTGTACACAAGCCAGCGTACACAGAATTCACTCTGGATCCTCCGCCCGAGCATCCGCTGACAGGACAGGCCGTGCGTTGTTCTTTGTTTCCTAGCAGGTACGTCTGGAGGAAACAGGTTGCAGGAATAAATATTTCTTCACTACATCGGATAGGAAAGAACAGACCTTTCATGCAAAGATTCTGTGATGACGTCAGTAGCCTGGCTTGCTTCCGCTTCAAAGACCGCCACTTGAACGGATTGATGCAAGGCGCGACCGATCGTCAGACAATGGGTAGCAATATTGACCACACGAAAGCATCCCCTTTGTGGCACGACAAGACCCATCAGTTACTGAAATCAAGCTGACATTGTGCTGAGCTGTGTTGTGTTGTTAGTTTCAGTTTCAATTTCACCAAGGAGGTGTGACTGCATGCGGACTAATCAATAAACGCTACACCACATCTGCTAACTTTTGAGACCACACTGCGCGTGATTTAAAGCTGATATATAAATGAATTAACGACTAAGATGAGAGAATTGCAGAAGGTATCTGGCCGCAATTTAGCAGATGTCTGACCTACGCATTTGCCCAGCGTGCTGGTCAGACCTTGGGTGTGTTATCATCTTGTACGAAACCACCTCTTGGACGTGGTGCTAACGCTTACAATTGCTGAAATTAGCACACGTGAGCAATCTTGTGCGAAGTTCTGTTGCGTTGTGTTGCAATGCTGTGTTGATTTTTATCATGGATACTTTATGTCACGCTGCCAAGTCCAGTAACAGATACTGAGCGAAACAGTTCTGTGTTACCACACTGCTGCAGGTATTGGTTGTTATGCGCCCACCCACCCCCACCCATCCCTTTTTCCCCCCGAGACTGCCATCTTCTCGCCTCCTGCCCCAGATGGAATGCTCCACCATTTAAGTCCAA
>CM031596.1:69191215-69196215 GCA_018398815.1 Conus ventricosus | reverse complement strand
TTGACAAACATGCAAAAAGAAACGGAAAAGAGGGTGGGGGGGGGGGGGGGGGGGGGGGAGAGAGAAAATGAGAATGAAAAGGCCAGGCAGCATAGAAACAAATATAAAATCCTTCCACTAGCAGCACAATGGAGATCATCGTAATCCTCCTTGAAGACAGAACCATTATTTATTTCGCCTGCTCCAAGACTTTCATTTGCGTTCGGCGGAGGCGCCGAAGGGTAAGTTGGGGCGGGGAGGGGGGGGGGGGGGGGGGTGGGGGGGGAGAGGATGAGTCTCGCCGCCAGATTGTGAAACTTCCTCACGATTGCATCTGAAGAGCCCGCATCTCACCTGTTGCTGGTTGGAAGGCGTGAGAGTGATGGGACCCTGGGGGACGAGGCTGCGATAACAAAACGCTTGAAGCCTGGCTACTTCCACTGTCCTGTCAGATGTTCACGAACGCTGGGATGTGGGGGTGGGATCGAGGCTGAGACGGGCGGACAGTGCATGACATGATGACAGCTGGACTTCCGGCTTGTGTGTGGAACATAGGGTGTGGAAGGAAAATCCAGATAAACGCCGTTTAAGGACGAGGCAAGCTGTGGCATGAAACAGAGCGTTACCTTGACCTGATGTGAAACTTTTGGATAGATTTCCTAGTCTTTGTCGGTCTCGTGCTCTCAGCCGGGGGGGGGGGGGGGGGGGGGGGGGGGGTCCCCATTGTTGTTTGTCCACACGATCTTGGTTTGAGTGGTAGTGGCACCTGACACAAAGTCTCATGGTTTGGCTTTGTTTATTCCCCTAGACACCCGCTTGATGTCCCATTATCATCTCAGTGTCTCTCGGGCTGTCAGGATCTCGGCGGAACGCTTGGAGAGTGAGAAAAAAGAAAACAAAATGGGGAGGGGGGGGGGTGGGGTTAGGGCAGGAAGGGTGGCAATCGGGTTGTATGAAGGAGAGGAGGGATAGTGGAGGTGGAGGAGCAGGAGAGAGAGGGGTTGTTGCGACAGGGGAGGTCGGGAAGAGGAAAGGGAGGGCGGGAGGTTTAGTGTCACCTCACACGAACTCACGGCAGGGTGTTATGTTGCGGGCAGTCAGTGTGAAAATGGTCGATTAATGGTGTTTTCAGGGAGGAGAGAGAGAGAGAGAGAGTAGAGAGAGAATGGGGGGTGGGGGGGGGGGGGGCAGGCAGGCACACAGGCGGGTAGGCCGGGCAGAGAACACTTGACTGGTTTATCGGGAAGAGGAGGCAACGCCGAGGTCGACGACGGACCATCGATGCGACGGATCAAGGATGGTGTGGTGATAGTTGGTGGTGATGTTGTGCTAGTGATGATGATGACGACGACGACGATGATGACGTGATGATGATGATGATGATGATTTTCTTATATCTTGGTCCTGATGTCTCATTCTTGGTTGTCGTATTTCTGCGAAAGTTTTACTCCAATGTTTGCTCTGCTCTGTTCCTCTTGGTTAGTTGACGATTATATCCTAAACGTCTGTGTTCTATTCCAACATCTTATTTCTGTTGTGTTTTCTGATGTTTTATATTTCCGTATCTCCTGATTTTCTATATATTATCTTTTTTTTCCATTCTTTCTTTTTTAGGTTTTTTTTCAGGCACACGCGCGCGCGCGTTTGCTTTCTTCCTTTGTCGCTTTTGTCTTGGTCTTTCCTTCTTCTTTCTTGCTTTCTTGTCTTTCTATTTTTTCTTTCTTCGATATTTGCTGGTTCATCCCCACCCCCCCCCCACCCCCCCCCCGCTCTCTATCTCTCTCTCTCTCTCTCTTCTCTCTCTCACTCTCTATCATTTTCCTTTGTTGTTTACTCACCCCCCCCCTCTTCTCTCTTATTCGTTTTCTTCTTCTTTTTTTTCTTTTTTTCCTTTTTTTTCGGGGGGGGGGGGGGGGGGTGGGGGGTGGTCGGTCATCTCTCTCTCTCTCTCTCGCTCTCTCTCTCTCTCTCTTCTCTCTCTCCTCTTAGGTTTTCCATTTTTGTTAAGTCTGTCATTCTCTCTCTCTCTCTCTCTCTCTTTCCTCTCTCTCTCTCTCTCTCTCTCTTCTCGTTTGCCTTTTTTTTTTTGTTTAGCCTGTCTTTTCTCACGTCAGAGCCCGTAGTTCAGTATCACAAAACTTCGAAAAGTCTTTAGTACAGCCTTGTCTAAAGGCTCAGTCTGACTCAAAACTTAACAGCTCTCAAGAAGACAGACCCCCCCGCCCACCACCACACTGACGTGCCTGCCTCTCGCCTGGGCGTTTGGCCCTTATTGTCTCCTTACCTCACTTGAGGCCCAGACTCGCGCGAGTTAGTCACACATCGGCCGGACGGTCTGCGTGATAAAGTTGGACAGAGGACCAGTGTGAAGGGTGTGGTGATGAACAACGTGGGCGAATGTGGGGTCCACCACTGCATCCAGGTTTAATTTAAGTTCGTTCCTTACACTCTGGCAGACCAGCATAACTATTCTGAGGTAGCTGACCGATCTTAGTTAAGATCTACTCACCACAAACAATAAGCGTTCAGACGGGGCTGTGGCAGTGTCAGAGTTGGTTGGGGTGGTAGGTGGTTGGTTGGTTGGGTGTTTTTGTTGGTGGTTAGCAGAATTTCGAAATCGCGTAGCCTGGCTGTGGATACGACGCTCTGGTTTAGGGGTGGGGGGGGGTGGGGTGGGGGAATGTGATGTGGAGTGTTGTGTGTGCGTGTGTGTGTGGTGTAATAAACGAAATAGAGATATACATGTACTTTGTCTTCATCCTGACTGTGTTTTTACGTGAGTATGTTTGTACCTGTGTGCAAAGTACGTGCGTATTTGCGTGCGTGTGTGTAGTGTGTGTGGTGTGTGTGTGTGTGTGTGTGTGTGTTTGTGTGTGTGTTTGTGTGTGTGTGTGTTGTGTGTGATGTGTGTGATAAACGAAATAGATATATACATGGACTTTGTCTTCATCCTGACTGTGCTTTTTCGTGATATGTTTGCACCTCTGTGCAGTGTGCGTTATTTGCGTGCGTGACGTGCGTCGTGTGTGTGGTGTGTGGTTGTGATAAACGAAATAGATATATACCATGTACCTTTTGTCTTCAAACTGATGTGCTTTTACGTGAGTATGTTTGCACCTTTGTGCAAGTGTGCGCATTGCGTGTGTGTGTGTGTGGTGTGGTGTGTGTGTGTGTGTGTGTGTGTGTGTGTGTGGCGCGTGCGTGTGTGTGCGAACGTGCGCGAGGAGCGAGACAGAGAGAGAGAGAGAGAGAAGCACACACACACACACAACACCCACACACACCACCCCACCACACCCCACCACCACACACACACAACACACAACATACAAAGATACGACAGACAGGGACATATAGACATGATGGTCGACAGGCAGGCGGTCAGGCAGGTAGGCATGAGAGAGAGAGAGAGAGGAGAGAGAGAGAGAGGAGAGAGACTCGGTGTGGGCGAAAGGGGGAAATATGATAACGGGATTAGAAGCGTTAACTCGGGCGTTCTCCGCACCACGCAGCCACTTTTGACGTAGGTGAAGTGTAAAGACGTCATCCCAAGTAAGTAAACATATAGCTTAGCTGACTATGATACCATTTTTCTCTCGAAAAAAAAGTCAGAAAGTAGAGAGACACGCGCCACAGGTGAGTTGATGGTAGTGAATAAAAGTTGATTTTCCGGTGGACAAAAATTAACCGACACGAACGCAACGCGTTTCGGCCTCCAGGTCTCCTTCAGACAAGGGAACAAATAAGACCAGTCGCCGAAAGAGCAAACGACCCAACAGTCCATGTTAACCGTTTCTGGCCGGCGAATGCTGTGTTTGTTTTATTGTTTCTCCGAAATGGGGGTGGTCAGCAAGAACAGCAAGGTGTCAGCTGTTTTAGCTTTGTTAGGAACTCATCAGGCCTGCTGGCTGATCCTCTGGGCACCTGCTATGAGAAGTGCTTTCGACGTCAGCTTCAGGAACTCATTGAATGCGGGTTAGGTCCTTTTGCCCATTGAGAAATTTAGTGTTGTTGTTTTTTTAATAGACTCGCGCACGGCACACGTACGCACACACAAGCCACATACACAAACGCGCGGAACTCGCGCGCGCGCACGCAGCACACACACACACACTCACACACACACACACCACACTCACCACACACCACACTCACCACACACCGCACGCACACAACCGCATGCACTCAACACCACACCACACACACACACACACACACACACACACACAGCGACAACAGCGACACACAGACCTACACACGCGCTGCGCGTGCGCTCGCGCACCGTACACACGCACGCGCGCGCACGCGCACACCACACACACACAACACACACAACACACACACGCATACACACACACCCACACACACACACACACACAACACAACACAAACACACACTCAGTATGTCCATGAAAACAACATTATGACTCGCGAACGAAGCAACTATATTTATGTATAAATTCGTACAGACAAGTTGTCATGATGTCGGGGCACACACTTTAAGCCTTTTAAGACAAAATCGGAAATGAAATGAGGCAGGGAACTATTAAAACAGTAAACCAAGTGGGGTAACTTTTGACTCCTAATAAGAAACCTAACACAGAGTAACTTTTATTCAAGACTGGCACAGCCTTTTAAACTTGACTAAAGTCAGACAAATACATAGACGAGCAATCTAATAGTGGGGGAAAAAATCACGCGCAGGCCAATGAACTGTCTTCTTAGTAATGACTTGGCAAAAGATTTGGACTTTACGGGGGGGGGGAGGAGTTTGAAGATGGAGAAACTGGGGGATCAGAAATAAGAATATTGTTACAAGATTTGAAACTCTTTCACTTGCTGCATAAGGGAACCATCGCAATCCTTTTGAAGGCAGATATATTGCCAGCAATACAAATACGTCTGCCTTCAAAAAAGGGATTGCAATGAGTTCCCTTATGCTGCTAGTGAAGTGTTTTCATATCTGTAAACATATGTTCTTAATTTCATGTTCCAGTTACTCCCCCCATCCCTTTTCAAAT
>CM031596.1:69181215-69186215 GCA_018398815.1 Conus ventricosus | reverse complement strand
ATGAGTATGGTGAAGATGAATCTATTGAGTCTCCATTACAGGGCTTCTTCTCTTCTTCTTTTTTCATTTCCGTAGAGTGTCCACAATCATCAAGTTGATTATTCGGGCACTTACCTGTGTATGACCGTTTTTTTTTTTAAAATCCCGCCATTAAGGCAGCCATACTCCAACTTCGGGGAAGGTGCATGCTATGTGTAACGTGTCATCCATACCAACGGCCAAACTGGCCTTCTCTTCTGAAAGTTGATGATGGGTTTTTACGTGTGTGCAAGATGTTGTGCGTGCGTTCACACACGGAACCTCGGTTTATAGTCTCATTCGAAGGACTGTATGGGGAATGGAGTCAGAATCAATGTTAATTCCGAGGGACCCCCCCCCCCCCCCCCCCCCCCCCCCCCCCCCCCCCCACCCTGTACCGAAACGGCCCGGCGGAGATGCGAACCCGCAACCCCAAGATTACAGGTCCGATGCTTTACCAACTGAGCTATTCCGGTCCCCCGGGCTTGTACTGTACGCCTATTTTGTGACATACTACAGCATCAACCAGGCCCGAGAGATACAGACAGCTGCAGTGTTAGTCAGGAAATTTGAGCAATACTCGCAAAGGTGCAACTAATTGACTGGATGAAACTCAACTGTTCCAGTCTTTCGAGTTGAGCCCATGACAAATTCAACTCTAGGTAGGAAACGGTTGAGGCGGGAAAATTCCACCGATACTCGCTGTGATGGGTATCTGACCTACGACCTCCCAGCCGGGAACTTGCGATGCTAAACACTACACCACGGCGGCTGGTAAGGTCATATTTATTGTCTTCGTGATCAAAACAGCAGTTACCATGAGAAAAAATATTGGTATTTTGTCACATGTAACCAATTATTATCACTGCAAGGTGAATAGAACAAGTATGAGATATAAGAAACGGGTAAGTGCATAATGAAAAGAAATGTGGTTTCGACAGGAAAACAATCATTCTTTCTTATACACATTTATTTTATTCAATGGGTTTGACGCTGTCAACACGTCAGGTAATGAGTCAAAAGGGAAAAAAAAACTTATGACAGTGGTAGTCGTTTTCTGATTCATAATTGCTGTGTTCGTGGTGATTACGTTTGACCGCCATATCAGTTTGAAGAGCAGGAAAACGATCGATTATTTGGGAATGGCATCAGTGATAATTACTATTTACACCTGGAATTCAACTCGCAGCGTCTGGCCGCAAAATCAGTGCTCTGTGTGGGCGGTGCCAGAAGATGCGCTCTTCATGATCTGTCCACACACTCTGCCAACAATTCAAAACAGAACCAACATCAGTACACTGTCACTGTCTTCAAGGTTTTTTTTTTATTGAATAGTTACTGTAACTGTAACAGTTATATTGTATTGTGTGTGTGTGTGTGTTGTTGTTGGTGTTGCTGCTGCTGCAACTGCTGCCACTGCTGCTGCTGCTGGATTCACCAGAGCAAATAAACTTGAAGACCATAGACGTACTGGAAGAAGCAGAGTCGAAAGTTTGCCAGGTGTGATGCACCATCAACCCTCTCCTCCACCTCGCCCTCCCTGTATCAGTGATCATTCAGGTGGAGCGGATGAATCAGTTGCAGCAGTCAAACCCCACGTCACAGAGCTGGACAGGAGAGCAGCAGCATGTATGCTCAACGATGGACGTCTGTCTTCGGAATAAGGCTGACAGTGGCCTTTTGAGTTCTGCAACAGGGGATCATCATCATCATCATCATCATCATCATCATCATCATCATCATCTTATCGTCATCATCACCATTATCATCATCATCGTCATCATTATTATCATCAACATCGCCATTGTCATCGTCTTCGTGGTCGTGGTCATCATCATGAACGTCATCATCATCGTCGTCATCGTTATTATCAGCATAGTCAACGTCACCATCAACATTGCCACCATAGGCATCAGCATCATTGATCTCATCGGCGCGCTCACCACTATGACCACCTCCACCACCACATCAGCATCACCATCATCATCATGATCATGATCATCATCATCGTCATCATCATCATCATCATCATCATCATCATCATCATCATCATCATCATCATCATCATCAAAAGCAGCAGCAGCAGCAGTATTATCACTCCACTGTTGTCGTCATCACCACCACCACCATCATCGTCAACTTCTTCTTCTTCTTCTTCTTCTTCTTCTTCTTCTTCTTCTTCTTCATCATCATCATCATCATCATCATCATCATCATCGTCATCGTCATCGTCGTCATCACCATCATCATCATCATTCCACTGTTGTCGTCATCATCATCAATGTCATCATAGTCATGATTATCGTTGGAGTGGTTGTGGTCGTCATTGTCACCACTTCCATTGCCAGAAACAAAAACAGTCGCAACAAGGACGATGATTAAAATTGAGAATATGATGATGATGTTGATGATGATTATAGTTATTGTGGTGATCTGTCCTTAATTGAAAACGTTGAAATGATTTGTTAATGCTAATCTTATACTATAACTTCACCCATTTTATTCTGCAAGGACGGAGGGAGGGGGGGGGGGGGGGGGAATAAGAGGCAGAGAGAAATTGTTGACAAAAGGAAAATAGAGACAAACAGAGCGAGAGAGAGAGGGGGGGGGGGGGGGTTAGGAGGTAGAGGGCGAGGGACATACAGACAGACGAAAAGAGAGAAAGACAGACAGATACACAGAGGAATGCAATGTTATTTGCTACAGCTGACCAGCATTCGCGGTGTCCGACTCGGCCATTACAATCCCGGCAGTCAAGATGACTGCAACAAGGAAAATGGTGCACACAGACAACTTCATCCTGCTTCGATTCGTCGGTGACAGTGGTGATATCTGGAGGAGAAAAAAAAATAGAGATACATATATTTGCCAAGTAGGGAGAAGTATAACAAGAAGACGGCACTAAAATCTCTGTTTTGCGTGAACTGGAAGCGCGTAATAGTTAACCGCGTACCAAAAAAAAAGAAAACAAATATATATATATATATGCATGGCTCGTTATCACCGCTGTTCATCAAAATCATGTCGTTCAAATCACTGTCATCTGTTTGATCCCAAATGTTCTGGAGCTATCACAAACGCTTCAACAGGATCGAGTGTGTGGGCATCTGTCCGAAAGATTGAAATGGCAGGTAATAGCTGAGTCTTGGTTTGCTTTAGATGCGCGTTAAGTATTAGAGTTAAAACAACAAGGCAGGCGCGTTGTGCTGTGTTGATCTGTTTTGTGTGTCCCCTGGGCCGTTCCATTAACTGCACGTACATCAAAACACACACACACCTATGTTATATGCGCACACCTATCCCCAAAGTCTGTGGGTATTTCTAATCAAAGGTTTTCCACTATGACTCTCGAGGTTTATATGTTGCACTCCTTTCTCCCCTTCTGTGCCTTAATAACACCGTATGTATGTGGCATTATCTCTCTTGTCTTTGCTTCTCGTGTATATTTCATTGGCAAGGCAGCAGCTGACAGAAAAAGATGAGCCAATTCCAGAAGATAGGAAAAGAAGACATCAAATGAGCTTTCTTCACCTTTAATTGGAATTCCAAAACGCCAGAGGAGATACTAAGCGAAATGGGGTAGATAGTAATTTAGAAATCTGGCAGGTAAGTTTCAGCCATGGAAACAGTTCTTAACTGATTAGATTGGTAACTTTTATTTACCGCGGAGAGAGTCATTCGTAGGCCAGGCAGGCAACTTTTCTCCGTGGATAGTAATTAATAGGCCGGGTAAGTAGCCTTTCATCTGTGGACGTATTAATTGATAAACCCGGTAGATAAATTTTCACCTTTGAGATAGTTCATTCTTGTCCAGATAGATAACTTTTTCACGTGGACACAGTAGGCTATAGGCCAGGTAGAAATCTGTTTCAGCATTGAGGTAACGATTGATAAACCAGGCAGGTAACTTATTCACCATGGGGATCTTGATCAATAAACTAAGTCTGTACTTTAGAGAACAGTATTTTACCAATCCTGGCTCACTTGCTACTCCACCACGTTTTTGGGCGAAAGTGGCCTAAAAGCCGCCTATTCCTGTTCTCTGACAAGTAACCAAAAAATAACGACCCTACAAACAAACATACTGTGCAGGGTTATCCGTTTTTAATACTAATTTACTAAAGTTTTCAGATTTCAGTTTTTGTTTAATCCTATGTTTTTCCTGATCATTTTCAATAACATCATTTTCGCGCAAACATTCTTCAAATGAGTCTCTGTCTTTCATGTGAAATAAAACTACAGTCTTTAACTGTTCTCTAAAGTCTTTTAAAACTGAGTTATATTTTTGACATAAAATCCACACACTTATCCCAGCATGCCTTCCACTGAAAGCCAGTTTTGACAAAGTATTTCTTTTTTTAACTATGTCTCTTTCTGCTGAACAGTCATCTATAATAAATAGTGTCTGCGTTCCCTCAAACAGTCTATAAAACTGTTCTAAACACTCACTCAGTTTATTGCTGGGATCAACTAAATATATGTCATCATCTGTCCATATAAACCTTCTATTATGATATGCTTTGTTCCATTTAAGTGTTGGACAGAAAACCACAATATGATTAAAATTATAACGATAAACTGTTTGTAACAGGTCGAGGATAAATATTGTTTTTCCACAACCAGTCTGCCCACAAATCAATGAGCAATGAGGAGTTTTTGTCATAAAGTTTAACTGCTCCATGGTTTTATAGAAGAATTTAATCTAATCCAGTTATTATTTTTATCATACTTTCTGTCAAAACCTGTTCAGTATAATAAAACCCTACGAGGCCTAAATGTGTAAGATTAATCCAATTCAGTTCTGTAAGATTGTTTCTATTTAAGTCAACATTGATTTTGTTGCTTGTTGTTATAATCTTAATATCCTCACCATGTGAAGAACGACGACAACAACGTTAAGGCGTTTAACGTCTAAGTTTTGCCAGCTAATATTAATTCCTTTTATAAGGACGTCACTAACGCCCACAACCCATCCCTCCCCA
>CM031596.1:69174684-69177184 GCA_018398815.1 Conus ventricosus | reverse complement strand
ACAGTATTTTCTAACAGCCTCTTTTTGATATTCATTTATCGCCGCTAACTAAAATCCAAAATAAAACCCAACCCCAACCAACCCAAAACCCAAAAAAAAACATGTTGGCAAACGGGGGCCCCGGGGATCAAAGAGAGCTATTCAACAAACGAAACACGAAAACAACGCTGACAACGTTCACCACGCAGCGTTACAACACAACAAAGGCACCGTTTAGCTGATATCGTATCTGAAAATACGTTTGCTCCCCCTCGAAAGAACAAACCTCACATCTAACAGCCATAACAAAAAATAGATAAAAATGAACAATAAATAAAAAAATAGATCACCCAAAACAACCAACCAATCAAAAAATCAAACAAAAAAGAGAAAATTTTCCCCACACTTTTTTCTTTACAGATAGTTTTTTTTTTTTTTGTCCTCATTGAATTTTTCCTTTTATTCTAAAGGCAATAAAAAATACGTATCGGGTGTTTCGTAACATTAAGAAGAGGGAAACAAGCGAGGCGCCAAAGTGAAGTCACAAACGCCTTCTTCGTAAACAGATTGAACATCTCAAAGGGGCGTAAAAGAACGACAAAAGTCTCGATAGAAATTTTTATTTCATTTTTTCCATTTTTTTTCATTTGTTCTGTTTTTGTCATTTTGAAACATTCTGATATCGAAAAAAAAAATCCCCCCCCCCCCCAAAAACACACCACAAAAACACACACACACACACAAAAACACAAAACACATACACACCAGCACGCACGCACGCACGCGCACGCACGCGCGCACGCCCCGCACGCACGGCCCCGCACGCACGCACGCACAAAACACAAAACACACACACACACACACACACAAAAAAACAAAAAAAACACCCCCCCCCCCAAAAAAAAAAACCCCAAAAACAAAAAAAAAAAAAACCCCAAAAACCCCCAAAAAATCACGGTCCCCAAACTTTTTTTAAACTACTTTTTGGGTTAAGTAACGTCAGATTTAAAGCAACCAAAAAATTTCAATAGGGAACAGTGACGCGGAAAGCCGTTAAAGACCCCCCAAAGCCGACAAACCTTCCCCTTCCCGAGGCAAGCAAACGTGTGCCCTTTTGTTTGCTTGCTACCTTGCCCCAGCAAAATTTTTTCCCCCACACCTGATCCCCCTTTTTTTTTCCCTTCCCCCCTTTTACTCCTTAATAAAATTTATCTTTCCCCTAATTTCCCCCACGCCCCCCTCCCCCCCCCCCCCCCCCCCCCCCCCCCCCCCCCCCCCCCCCCACCCCCCCCCCCCCCCCCCCCCCCCCCCCCCCCCCCCCCCTTATTTTTTACTGTTGCTTTAAAGTGTCAAATCCTACGAATACTTGGGGTTTTTTACCCTCATTGCTTTAGTAAAAATATCAAGAAAAAGTTACAAAAATGCCAAGGGGTTTTTCTTCTTGGTTTTTCTCTCCCCTCTCTCTCTCTCTCTCTTCCCCTCCCCTCTTTTTTCTCTCTCTCCCCTCTCTTAGTTTTTCAAAAAATAACAATTTTCTTCTTTTTCTCGTTAATTCATGTTTCAAAAAAATTTACTGCACTGTCCGGGAAAAAAAACTTCAGGGTGTTTTTGTAAAAAATTTCTCTAACGTATCCAAATTTTGTGTGTGTGTGTGTGTGTGTGGTGTGTGTGTGTGTGTGTGGTGTGTTTTGGTGTGGGTGGTGCGTTTTGTGTGGGCGCGGGACGCGCATCGTACGTGCATGCATTATGCCCAAACGTGCATGTGTTGTGTGGTGTGCGGGGACACGGCGCGCGTGGTGCGTGTGTATGTGCTGGTGCGTGTGTGTGTTGGTGAGGGGAGTTTCAAAATTCCCTTTCTAAAAGTTCGTGTATTTTTGGGATTTATGAAAATACGCCGTTAACAGGTGTCGTCTGGCGCGTAAACTTCCCCGGTGCGAGTGAGTGGTTCGGTTTAGCCCGTGACGTGGTCCTTTTAAACAAAAGATGCCACGGCCCTTGCCATGATCCGCGCATAGCAGCTTGCACGTCAGGCACACAAATAGGTCCCCGGGCCGGGTCGCACAGGAATTTGTGAGTTTGGGACCCGAAACAACGCAAAAAAGATGTACCGCCATAGGGGGGGGGAATCAGCTCCATTTACAGGGTTTGGGAAATGGTTTTGGCTTTTCCCCGCTGCTTTTCAATAAGAAGACGGAGACATTTTGTACCTGCCAAAGGGGGACCCAGCCAAGGGGTATGGATGGTCTCTTCCCTTTTGCCTGGGGACGCTTTGCGTGCTTGTAACCATTTTGCCCCCTCCCCGGTGTAAACAAAGCCCAAAAAGTAAAACCCCCCCCCCCCCCCCGACCGGGAAAAATTTTCCCCCAAATATTTTTCGGATACCCTAAAAAGTGCTCTGAGTATCTTTCGACTACGCCAGTTACGATCAACATTATTTCTGGCGGCGTACGCGAAATGTAGGCCTTTTCCTGAGTTACACTGACTAAAAATTATGTCTCTGACCCTAATGTGTTCACGCCCT
>CM031596.1:69164684-69169684 GCA_018398815.1 Conus ventricosus | reverse complement strand
CAGTCGGGTATAAAACGGCAACAGGCGGGTTATCAGAGAGTCTGGCATCCCTCGTAAGTTGTCGGGAGGAGGGGGAGGTAGGCATGGGTGGTGGGAAGGAGGAATTTCCATCTGATTTGCAGGCCGTGCACTGTCAGGGTTAAAGGTCAATTGCTGCACTTTGAATGTTATCTAGCAGTCAAGGATCCCCATGGGTCTTGTTCTTTGCCGTTCCATCTTCCCAACTTCCTAAGGGACATTACTCTCACGTGGCTCATTCCACCACCTCCTACTCCACCCCCACATTTTTCTTTTCTTTTTTATTCTTTTTTTTTTTCTTCTTTGCTGTCTGATCTTCTGTGGCACCGCACCCACGCCGCTCATTCGGACACCCTCGCCGAAGGGGGGGGGGGGGGGGGGGGGCCCTTCCCTCCCCCTTCGTCCTCAGCCACAGCCTGGCCCGGCAACATCCACGGGGAGGAGTTGATGTCAAATCGTCAAAAGGCAACCCACCGGAGGAGACACTGCACTGCAGCCGAGTCACTTCGGTGGTGTTCAGTGGTGCCTGTTCTGATCCAACACACGCAAGACAACACCTACTGCGCCCCCCCCCCCCCCCCCCCCCCCCCCCCCTACTGACGACAATAATGGCTTAGTCGCGGACTCGGCGTGAGTGAGGTCTTCCCGCCTGGAGGGTGCCACCACGTTCCCACCCCCACGTCTTTTGTTGTTGTTGTTTTTCATCTCTTCCACAGCCTACCTATATCTGTACCCAGAATTGTCCTGTGGCAGTCCCACACCGGCAGTCCACAAGGCCGAACAGGCAATGTCTGGTCGCCTTGAGGCGGCCCACCGGAGGAGACACCGCACTGTTGCCAAGTCACTCCAGAGGTGAACCGTGACCCTCTGTTCTGATCCGACAAACACACGACGCCACATACCGTGCCCTAGCATTCCTATCCGTTCTGCTGTTGATTAGAATTACCTTGTCGCGAGGCCAGTATGAGTTGTGTGAATACCTCCCTGAAGACGCTGCAGCGAAATTACAGCTTCTTTGATCTTCCAGAGCGGCGCCACCAATCCCCGTAACTCTCATGACTCCCAAGTCATTGGCAACAGGGTAGAGGAGCTGAAACAAGTCCGACCCTTCACATATTTTTTTTCTCTCTCTCTTTATGCTTCCTCTTCTTCCGTGCCACTTCAGGGCCATTATGTACCCCCACCTACACCGCTCATTCCGGCTCCCCGTGCATACCTGCACCCTGGATTATCCCACCGAGCCCCGGCACCGGCAATCCGCAGGGGAGTCTATGTCAAGTCGCTAGAAGACAACCCACCAGAGGAGACACTGCACTGATACCGAGTCACTTCGTTAGTGGTGTTCAGTGGTGCTTGTTCTGATACAGTATACGCAGAGCACCACCTATACTGAGCTCCATACTGACGACCATAGCTGTTTACTATTGGAGCCAGCGTGAGTGAGCGTCCCTTTCCGGAGGGCGCCACCATAATTATCCGTCCGACGATAGTCCCCCTTGAACTGGCCGACCCCGGTGACCCCATGACCCCAGTACGAAGTAACCAAGGCATGTAAGAGGACTAGAAATCGAAACTGACGTCACCACGATAGCAGGGCATAAAAGGCCACAAACTCTCCGGTTTTTTGTGTTTTTTTTTCTTCTTTTTCTTTTTTTTTTCGTTTATTTTGAAGTTAACGGATGAGGATGAGGATTATGATTCCCCCCCCCCCCCCCCCCCCCCCCCCCCCCCCCCCGCGTACACAGGCTAATACTCCTGCGGACACTCCCTGTTAGACAGGCAAGGATTAATCCCATCTACCCAACGAAGGGAGTGGAGTTTTGTGCGTATGACCGGTTTTTATCCCGCCATTAAGGCAGCCATACTCCAACTTCGGGGAATTAATGAAGATGATTCTATGGCATTCCATTCTGGACTGAGATTGCATGACGGGGCCGTAGTCCACGATTACTTCTGTAATATATCCCAGCGTCCACCAGGCCATATATATATATATATATATATATATATATATATATATATATATATATATATATACAGAGAGAGAGAGAGAGAGAGAGAGAGAGAGAGAGAGAGAGAGAGAAGACAAATTTGCCGAATTGGTCAGGAAATTTGAGCAGCACTCTCAGAAAACATCCACTGATCGGATAAAATTCGACTGTGTAGTTCCAGTCTTTCCACCTAAGCCCATAGCAAACTCATCTCTGGGTTGGCGCAGAAAAATCCCACTCACAAATTGCTCTGACGGGAATTGAACACACGACCTCACAGCCGGGGCACATGCGACGCTAACCACTAAGCCACGGCGGCTGTTACATCGAGAAGTTCTTGACTGCCAGCGCTATGCGCACAGGCATTTTGTCTTATGTTCCTCGCATGAGGCGTCAAGAAGACGTTTGGATCATGTATTCTCAAACGACTTTCCCGTTGGCCAAGGTCTGGCGCCCATGTGGCAGCACACTAGGAATCCATGCACCAAGACTATGAGTAACTTTTCAAGTATGTACAGACAGGTTCGCTTGGATTGTCGCCAGTTCTCGGATTTTTTCTTTCTTTTTTTTTTTTTCTTTTTGTTTGGGACGGGGGGTCCTGAAAGCTGGCTCGCCCTCATTTTCTTTCTTTCTGTCTTTCTTCTTCTATTTTTTCATATGCCCAACAAGGCATGTGCCGAGTGGATTCAGTTAAAAAGATTAATTACATTTAATAGAAATGGGACTACTTGGGACAACCCAGCGGGCGCTAAATACCATCACTGGTGGCGAGTTTTAAGTCGCACAGAGGTTATGAATGTACCTATAGATTGTAGGCAATAACAGTGGTAAAAACCCTAATAAAAGAAGTAATATGTTTGATAGGGATTGGTTCGTGGAAGCTGATTTTTTTGGGGTTTAATTTTGATTTTATAGGGCAGTATGCCTCAAAACGCCTTTATGGGTTTTTATAACATTTTGGTTCGTATTTCTAGCTGTGGCGTGTGGTCCGTCAAGTTCTCAGATCTACACTGAATGACATGAACTATCATTGACACTGTGGTGTGCTGTGCTGTCTTGTACTGTGCTGTGCTGTGCTGAGCTGTGGTGTGGTGTGTTGTGTTGTGGTGTACTGAGCCGCAATGAATTGTGTTGTGTTGTACTGTGTGGTGTTACACTGTTCTGTACTGTATTTAACTGTATGGTAATGCGTTGTGTTGCACTGTGTTGTATGACTTCGCATTGTATGGTGTGGTATCGTATTGTTCTATATATTGTCATGTGCTGCATCGTCTTGTGTTGCATGGCATTGTGTTATATCAATTATATTGTATTCATTGTATAGCGTTGTAATGCATTGTATGATATTGTATGGTACTGTTTTGTATCAAATCATACTGGACTTTGCTGTGTTGTGTTGTATGATAATGCGTTGTGTCCTATTGTGTTACAGAGCATTGCATGCCACTATATTTTTGTGTTGTGCCATTGTATTACATTGCATTGCGTTGTGCTGTGCTGTGCTGTGCTGTGCTGTGCTGTGCTGTGCTGTGCTGTGCTGTGCTGTGCTGTATGGTTTTGTACTGCTTTGTATTCACTACAGATTTCTCTGGGTGAACTTCGGACTGCTCTTCTTAGAGAGAATGTGCCGTCACAGCACAACACCATCCCGATATTTCTGCCTATTGAAACTCTGGTTCATCCATCACAACGAGTTCTTATTACTGAGCTACTAACTGCGTGCCGCACTTGGGACCTCGATTTATCGTCTCATCCGCTCAGACCACCATGAAGGTTAAGGTCCAAGGTTATGAAAGTATCCAAGCCCTAACGGCCTTAGGGGCAGTGAACTGTCAGAGGTTCACCAGGTCTTGGGTAAGGCATGATGGTATGCGGAGCCCATCCCTGTTCTTCCGCCGACTGTAACCTTCCCTGTACTGAATCAGGTACCCACTTACTGCTGGTGGACAGAGAGGGATTTCCACTTGAAAACAACAACAGCAACAACAACAACAACAACAACAAAACACGACTGTACGATAGGTTCGAATTCACGACCGTCAGCTCCGCAGACAAACAGTCTAGCTGTTAATGCTCTAGACAAATGCAAAGGGGGGAAAAGCATGTAGCATGCCAGACACAAACAAACATCTCCGGTGAAATGTTGCGTAACAGACCTGTTCGGAGGACAAAAGGGGAAGAAAACGACAGTCTTTCCACTGAAACTAGAGTTATCTTTTCTCGGTTTATGAGTCAAGCTCATTATGCAATTTCTTTTTTTTTCTTTTGCGAAACGTCATTTGGTGAACGGACGTCACATCAAAGCCAATCGATCGATGATGATAATGATAGGTGAAGTCTAACCATATGTAACACAGTGTTTGCATAACAGGCACATTTTAAACTGACAAACGGAGCAAAAGAGACCTGTTCCAGGAAAAAATAAATCGGGGGAAGCAAAGCCTGTTTTCCCACTGCAATGAGAGTTACCTTTTCTCGGTTTGTGGGTCAAGCAAACAGGTCTAAGGAGTCAAAAAAATTTTGTTTGAGGTGCACGCGAAAATAGCGATCAAGATATCGAATGTTATGTTACAGGCACTCATGTGTTGGCATTTTCTCTCTCTGATTGAACTGTTCAGCTGACTGATGGGATAAGTTTGCTTTAAGCGTACCTACCAGCGGCATCTGTCCCACGAAACCGGGAGGTCACTTTGCTGAACGCGAACTCTAAAACACATTACCTCCCTTGCAGATCTCTGAACATCGTCTATTGGCTCACGCCCGAAATCGCTCCCCGGTGACTGAGAAAGGGCAGGTGCTTTGAATGGCTAAGTTTTGTCGCCTGGGACGCTTTGATAATTTTGAAAGAGAGGAGTAAGTGTGGAACAAAGGGGGGAGATCACTAGATGCTCTCCCCGGTGGGATATGAAGTTGAGAGCACGTGCCCTTTCTCGCCCGTCTGGGAGTAGTTTTGGGCATGGAGTGGTTACAGAACGTCATACAGGGGTTCTC
>CM031596.1:69152184-69154684 GCA_018398815.1 Conus ventricosus | reverse complement strand
TATGACTTTGTTAACTTTCTTCGGTCCTTCGATGTCATTTGTTTAGTAGAAACATTTACTGATGAATTTAAATCTGATGTATTCTCTGCATACAAATTGTTTTGTTTACCTGCGATAAAACTGACGATTAAAGGGAGACGATCTGGTGGAATTTTGTGTCTAGTTAGAATATGTATGCGTCATATGTCAAACAAGTTGAAATAAAATCTAATATTTTTGGTGCACTTATTATTAATAAAACATTGTTTGGTGTGGACAAAGATGTATTGTATGTATACTCATATGTGCCTCCAGAAGGCTCCCCGTATTATACATATTTTGACTCGAAAATGGAATTGCATTATTGGAAGACTATTTGTCCAGTTGTTTACTAGTTTACACAGATGCATATGTATTGTTGTGCGGGGATTTGAACAGTAGAACGGGTTAATATTTCACATTATTGTCAAGGAGTATCAAGTACTTTCGATTTTCAACATGCAAGTCATCCAATTAACGCTAATCGATTATCTGAGGATTCTGTATTGAATAATTACGGCAAAATGATGTTGAATATGTGTACTGCACTGGATTTGTGTATTCTTAATGGTATGTGTCATGGCGACTGTCAAGGTTGCTACACGTACGTTTCAGACCATGGATGCAGTGTAAATGATTACTTTGTTATGTCGTGTGATTTATTTGCATTATTATGTGATTCATGTGAGTTACGAGTGTCTGAGAGATTCGATTCGGATCATATGCCTGTGGAATTTCATTTGAGTTGCAACAGGGATAATGCCAACTCGGAGATAAGTCCTTCTGAATACAGTTTTACATTGGAAAGGTTTGTATGGAATGAAGACCGTGCTGATGTGTTTATGAGTAATATTTCCATGCAACAGATTCAAGAAAAAATCAGATATGCAGTTAGTGTTATTGATGTCAATGTAAATGAGGCGTTGAATGTTTTCAACACCTGCATCAAAGATGCAGCACAGTGTATGAAGAAAGAAATAAGAATTAATGATTCTAAATCAAAAGATGGTTTGATGCTGAATGTCATGACAATAAAAAGAAAGTCCGAAATTTATATAGAAAATTTAATCGTACGCATGACGACAAAGATCGTGATTTCTATTGTAGGGCAAGACGCGAGTACAAACACTTGCAAAGGTTTAAAAGGAAACAATTTAACAACGCATTGCTGACAGGACTAATTGCATCTATGGAAAATCAGAAAGAATTTTGGAAGAATGTACATCGAATTTCATTAAAAAGAAAACAACCAGTGAACAGCATCAGTATTGAAACCTGGTACGAACATTTTAAGTCACTTCTAACGAAAGACGTAGATCCTAACAGCGGGTTACAACTGGATCATAATGAAGGAGAGGATGATTATTTAAGTCGTCCGATTTCAAAAGAGGAAGTAATGTTTGCTCTTAGAAAAATTAAGAAATGTAAAGCTCCTGGACCAGACGGCATAATTGGAGAGCTGCTGAGGTATGCTTGTAAAACTGACCTGATTATGAACTTTTTTGTAACCTTCTTCAATTCTCTATTTGATAAGGGAATTTATCCTGAACACTGGACGGAAAGTATTGTTCTACCACTGTATAAGAAAGGCAACGTGAATGATCCTAATAACTATAGAGGAATTTCTTTAAGTGACGCAAGTAGTAAATTATACAGCACTATTATCAATCGCCGATTACAGGAATGGGTTGAAGATAATAATATCACTGGCGAATATCAGGCAGTTTTAAGCGCAATTATTCAACTGTTGATCATATATTTACTTTGATGGCTTTTGTGCAAAAACAGTTTTCTTTAAATCGTAAGTTGTATGTAGCTTTTATAGATTTTGAGAAAGCGTTTGATTCTGTTAATCGAACTATTCTGTGGCCTATTCTCTTAAAAGCTGGTGTTCATGGAAAACTGTTTAGATGCATAGTTAGCATGTATTCCTGTGTTAAAGCTAAGGTTCGGTGTGGAGGAAATATGACTGACTACATTCAATGTACCTCAGGTGTAAAACAAGGGGATGTGTGCAGTCCTGTTTTATTTTCTCTTTTCATTAATGAGTTAACATCAGATGTTGTTAGAAATGGAAAACATGGTGCACAATTTACTTGCGATGCTCTTGAGTTGTTTATTCTTCTCTTGGCAGATGATGTTGTTCTGATGTCTGAAACTATTATTGGCTTACAAACTCAACTAAATAATCTATCACGATCCGCATCTTTACTTCAGTTAACAATTAACATGTCAAAAAGCAATATAATTGTGTTTAGGAAGGGTGGGTTTTTAGGAATTAGAGAAAGGTGGACTTATAATGGAATGTTTATGCCAGTGGTCAACGTATATAAATATTTAGGAATATATTTTTCAACGAAATTAAGCTTTACTTTTGCATGCAAGGATTTGCCAGTAGAGCTAAGCGTGCACTACTATGCATCATGCAACACTTATCAAAATTAGAAAACCAGTCTTTGAAATTATTTATAAAATTGTTCGA
>CM031596.1:69132184-69134684 GCA_018398815.1 Conus ventricosus | reverse complement strand
ACGAAGGTGTCATTTTAAGTTGCTGAACCATTATTAATATGTTTTGTTTACTTCTTCTTTAAAATCCATCTGAACGCAGATCATGTTCGTGTGTTTGCAGCTATAAACGGGACAAGCGACACGTGCAAAGGAACAATGGTTTACCATTCTTCATAGCACTCTGGAGCTTAGCATTCGGCTGGAAATTAATTGGAGAGAAAGGGAAATTTTAATCAAGAGTCTGTCATCAGAGCATCCTGTGGTGCCAGTGTTTTGGAATGTCATGAAACAGTTCAAATCAGGGTATCATGAAGCATGTCTAAATATATGATAAAAAAAGACAACAAAGACGACAACTGTTATTGCTGAAACAACAAAAACAACCACCACCACAGCCACCACCACCACCTCCCATTCTACTGCTGCTACTACTACCACTACTACTGGCGGTACTGCTGCTGCTGCTGCTGCTGCTACTACTGCCACAACTACAACGAGTACGACTACGACTACTCGCTCATTCTCAATACGAATGGCACATGAGCTGTTTTCTTGATTCCGCTGTCCTACATTTATATTAAAAGAGTGATTGCTCGCAGCCACACATTGTGAGACTGCAAAGCCGAGGGCCAACAACAGACAGGTATTAATCTTCTGTGGGACCGTTATTCCTGTGCATGAGGGAACTAAATGTCACCAAAAAAACAACAACAAAAAAACACGTACGTGACTGTTCCCGCTGAGTTTTCACAACTTCAGTGGTTGAGGACAAATACAGTATTGAACTGATAACATGCTTTTATGCGTTGTTATGATGAGTAATCATCTTTTTTAATGTTCCATTACCTCATTTATGCATGAGCTGCTTTGTCTCTAGAAAATCGACTTGTAACCATCTGTTCCAGGAGATAAGGAAAAAAAGGCATTTTTGTTCAATTCCAATAAAATAATCCAGAAAGGTCCTTAAATGACAGTTAACTGAAGCCCCTAGTTATGTAATTGATTGGTTTTCAACAGAGACATTACTGAAGACCACAACAGGATAGTTAACCTGAAAGAAAAATGCGTGTGGTTCACCACCAGCAACATGTACGTTACTACCATTTTCTTCAGCAGTAAAACGACACGTATTAAAGCTCTTCAGCTGTGCTGTGCACAAGAGAAAACCAAGGCAGAAAAAGGTATTGACATTGTCACAGACTGGTTTCAGCTTTTGCCAGACAATAAAATGCTAGTGCCCCAACACAGGCGTTACCAACATGTACGTGATAAACTAACCGAGACGTCATCAGAAAACACTTCTTGTTCCGGCTGCAGGCTCACGTGACCTCTTTCAAACTCCGCCATTTTGCAGAAAGAGCATCTGTTCACCGTAAATAGGACAATTGGTTTTTATTCCTTCTCATAGTTACTTCAAAGGGGGTGACTACATCTAAAAAGTATCTATCTCAACCTATTTAGAAATATTTTCCTTAAGCCTGACCGTCCTTATCAGTGTAAGGGACGTCCAAGAGTACGTCAGATGTAGCAAATCTTTTGTTTCTACTTTTCCTTCGCTGCGACAAATCTAAAAGATCGCATGAAGGTAATGTGCATGTCGGTAAGGTAATACTGAAGGTAATGTGCTTGTCGGTAAGGTAATACTGAAGGTAATGTGCATGTCGGTAAGGTAATACTGAAGGTAATGTGCATGTCGGTAAGGTAATACTGAAGGTAATGTGCATGTCGGTAAGGTAATACTGAAGGTAATGTGCATGTCGGTAAGGTAATACTGAAGGTAATGTGAATGTCGGTAAGGTAACTGAAGGTAATGTGCATGTCGGTAAGGTAATACTGAAGGTAATGTGCATGTCGGTAAGGTAATACTGAAGGTAATGTGAATGTCGGTAAGGTAACTGAAGGTAATGTGCATGTCGGTAAGGTAATACTGAAGGTAATGTGCATGTCGGTAAGGTAATACTGAAGGTAATGTGCATGTCAGTAAGGTACCTGAAGGTAATGTGCATGTCGGTAAGGTAATACTGAAGGCAATGTGCATGTCGGTAAGGTAATACTGAAGGTAATGTGCATGTCTGAAGCTGAATGATTTCAGCATTTTTTTTCACAGTGCTTTCCGAATGTCTCTTTGAACTTCAGATATCTTTTTATTTAATATTGCACGGGAATGCAGTTGGCTTAGCTTGAGGTAAAGAAACATTTCCACTGGTGTTACATATTCTGTATTATACAGCTTTATATTGATGACAGTTTTATGACAAAGTTTGGCAGAAATTTCCAGACTTTGCTGCTAGTGAAGTAGTACAAATCTTAAATTCCGTATCCCCAAAAGGGAAAGGACTACGCTGCATATGAAAATATATACATATATGTAAAATGTACAAACTGAAAAAAAAAAGGATGGATACTCAAAATGGCACCAGCCGATGGTAACGTACATGTTGTGTGGTCCTTTCTTCAGTTTTGGACCACTAAAATAGTGAAAGCGCGGGCAGAAATTAAATAAAAACCAACTACAGACAAC
>CM031596.1:69084684-69124684 GCA_018398815.1 Conus ventricosus | reverse complement strand
ATGACAAACCATAGGCTTATCTCATTCATTACAGTAAAATACGTTTTGTTCGGCAGATTGCTCAAGACACCGAAACAACACACCTGCTTGCCTTTATTCAGTGACACAGTGTGACTCACCTTGCCCGACACCAGGCAGTATACCAAAGTGAACATACAACGGCTGAGGGGTGTACAATCCTCATGAATACCAGTTGTTTGATCTTCGTGCTTTGCAGTGTCTTCAGTATGTCGGTAAGAGGCAGTGCTCACGCGACAACAAACAGTTTCAAGGAAACAAACCGCAGCACGTTGATAGATTCTCAGCCTAAAAACACTGAAGTCATGAACACAGCCAAACGCAAAAGGTCACAAAACGTAACGGAGACAGAGGCAAGGCTACACCAGTTTAACTCTGTGACGACATCAAGGGCCAATTCTCGAGCTTCGACACAGCCAACCATTACAGACAGACTCTACACCAATAACACGACAATGCAGAATGCATCCATCGGATCTCTGGCTTGGATGGATGTTCTGACAATCCAGCAGTGAAGGAATTTACCATTGAAGGCTCAACTGGTCATTTCTTTGCTCAAAGACCCCCTGGAGCCCAGAAATGGAAGTGTCAATTCGTGCTCCATGTACAACCCTACCAGGTTATCCGCTTCCGTGTGAACGAATGCATCGGTAATATCCAGTTCCGATATTCAGAGTATTACAGCGTTATCAAGGAAAACTGGGTGCTCATAGACTGCGCCGAGTTTTCCTCGTTCCCTGTTCAATACAGCATGACTGACGCTGTCGCGGTGGAAGTGTCTGAGGAGGAAGTCCAAGTGGAATTGTTTCCGTGGTGCGGGTTCACGTGTCATGATGCTGTGCATGATAAAAATACATCTGTGTCTTTGTCTTTTGCTGCCGTGAACAGGTCTGAAAGGCATCATCTGGAGTTGCAGCTCATTCATCTGTCTTCGTCGGCTGGTAAGTGATATTTTATTAAATGATGGTTAAAAAAAGATAAGCAGCAGAGGACTATAGTTTCGTAATGTAAATAAGTTAGTTGGTCATTTGTTGTCAGAGTTTTGTTTATGAGGAAGAGGAAAGCTAAAGCGCTATGTGCGTGTGTGTGTGTGTGTGTGTGTGTGTGTGTGTGTGTGTGTGTGTGTGTGTGTGTGTGTGTGTGTGCGCGCGCGCGTGTGTGTGTGTGTGTGTGTGTGTGTGTGTGTGTGTGTGTGTGTGTCTCGCTCTCTCGGTGTGTGTGTGTGTGTGTGTGTGTGTGTGTGTGTGTGTGTGTGTGTGTGTGTGTGTGTGTGTGTGTTTCCCGGTCTCTCCCGGGTGTCCACAAGTACACATAAATGGTACTGTAATCATCTGCTAAAAAGCGTAGACTGTTGTGTTAAAAGAAAGTCACAAAAATGACAAATGGTCAATATTTACACGGTTTTATTAGACATTTAATGTTGTTTACATCAGGGCCATACTGTATCAATTTCTTTAGCTATGGGTAGTAGTGGTGACGACAAACATGTAATTACAACGTTATGAAGTAGGTGCCTTAAAATCATTATCATGTTTAAAGTGCCATTATTGAATGTCAAAAAAGCACGCTAATGTCCACCTCTACTTGCTGTATATTGTAGGTATGTACGGATGTTATGCGGATGGGCCAACAGTTTCTGAACCCAGTTGGAACCAGAAATGGAAATGCATCTAGCAGGAGATGTGTTCACTGACAACCAGAGTGTCAGAAAACAAGACAGGCTGAGTGCCTGTTCCACATACATACCCGGCAGAAAATAACTGTCAGAACTGCGCCAGTAGAAGCCTTCTCTGAAAACGACATTTCCTGACATATCCCCAATGAAGTCCGTTCTTAATAGAACCAACCATTGGTTCGTGACTCTGGATCGCGAATCAATTCCAAACCATAGTTTTTCTTTTTGCTGAGGGCCGCTGTCCACGATTTAATTCTCAGAGTGATGACGAACTGAAAACCGATTCTTGATTAGAGTTTGAGCGATGTTTTGTAAAAGGAGGAAACAGCCTGCAATGACACTGCTGGCTGGGTGCTCGATCTAGATACAATAATTGTTAGACCGACGGAATTTGGAACTGTCTTGAATAGGCCGCGAAACAGATTTCAACAATCTCTTTGTTCACATTTAACAGATGTATTTACAGATCATTGTAAACTTCAATAGTCCGGCCATTCCGAACGACAATGCTCACTTACGAATCGAGAATGGTAGACTCGATCAGCCCGCTACAAACTGATTTTTTATCACAGGTGAGTTGTCCAAAATCGATTTCCATCAAAGGAGGGCTTTGAAAAGTTATCTCCCTTTGTATGAAACCGGACAGTTTACAGAAAATGCTGAGGTTCGCAAACATCACCGATCTTGAATCGGAAACCAAATGATCAGGCAACAAATAACCAAGGCAAGATCGCCCAGATTGCGAACTACACCAACGAGGCTCTGGATCTAAAAGCTCATTCAGTTATGAAGTCTAAGGCGACTCAGCAAAAGAAGACGACTACCTTGGAGACAGGACAGGTTCATGAAATTAAGATCCACATCCCCACCAACCATGACCAACACTGGACACAGAAGCCTAGCCTCTCTTTTGTACTTACCATGTAAGACAGCGTGTACGTTTTGAAACATTCAGAGGCTATGTATGGAAAAACACAGCATTGTTGTCGGATGAACTTCTAATTTATAATGAAAGGCACTTTCAGATCATATCGACCAGCCAGTTTTAAAACGATAAGAGAACTGTTGTTCCACAGGGTACATACAGACTCCAGGACTGGATGAACCCACCTCATGTCCTCCATTAATGAGAAGCTGCGTCACACTGACCAGACCACCGGGTCACGTCATGTTCCTGAGCTCTCTCAGCTGGATGACTAGCGGCAGTCAGCATGTCATTACCTATCTTGGTCACTGCGGTGCCAGGCAGAAGTTTCTGAGAGAACCCCAGAGACACTATCCCCCTCTGTTTCTGTTTCCCGGTGACTTTGGAAATGGAACAAGCGGAGAACGCCATTTGTCTTTCTTCCTTTCCACCGGAACTGATGGTTTAGGGTCCGTACGGTTCAAGCTCCGCTTCTCTTTCCACGTAGAAAGTAGGAAACCACATCCAGTGCCAGGACTGAAGCTCTGGAATTGCTCGGTGTCGGTGTGGCCTGACCTGTTTGAGCACTTTACCTGTGATCTGATCTCTCAGTGTGCAGGGCACGAAGATGAGGCCCGCTGTCCCTACACCTCCGACAACTGCGGACCAGAGAAGGTAAAGTGAAAACAATATTCAGCACGTGACGCTCGAACCAACAGATGAATTTAGCTCTTCGTAATAACCATTCACGAGCACGTTTACAGATTCCGGCCAAACATACAGCCCGACACATATGTAAATGAGACAAAGGTGAGAGTTTAAACAACCTAGTCACTGGTTCAGTTTCTTTCCTTTTAAAACCCTCTTCATATTCAATACGAGTAAGATGAATGTTGTTTTGAATGGTTAAATATTAGACGGTTTTGTTTTCTAGTTACGGAACGCCACATTTCCCTATGCAATAGAAATACCGACGCTTTCCTCTAATTTGCGTGTATTTCATTATCATGTTACAGAAAGCAAGGTTTGGTGTAAAGTCGAATGTGGGGGCAGATTGGCAGTTGTTGGTGCAAATGACGATGACTTGTTGTTGCTGTTGTTGCTGTTGTCGTTGATGTTATTGTTGCTTTGTTTTATGCATGGAACGTTTTCTTTTTCGTTTAGCTTGGTTCCTTTTCTCATGTTTTGTGGCGCGTCCTTCCTAACTGTACACTTTGAATGTCGTGTCATGTTGTAAGCAATATTCATGACTAGTTCAGTTTGGATAATGGCATTAGCTCTCCCAATCATTCTGAAGGGGTCATTGTCCTGCGCATGCATTACTTACGTTCATATCAAACTTCAAAGAAGATATGTCCGCGTGTGTGTGTGGACAACGATAGCGCCGCAATTTGTAAATCAGCATCCAACTATGTTTAGATTTCATGATTTGATTGGTTCTCCTCTTTGAACCCAGCCACATTTTCTATTTTGCCGTTCAATTGTCGTGCTGAATTGTGCTGTAAGAAACTGATCGATTTAAGCCTTTAAAAAAAGGGTTCTATGGTGTGTGTGTGTGTGTGTGTGTGTGTGTGTGTGTGCGTGGTGTGTGTGTGTGTGTGTGTGTGTGTGTGTGTGTGTGTGTGTGTGTGTGTGTGTGTGATCCCCCCCCCCACCTCCCATTCTGTTTGCTTACGGCTGACGTGGATCTGATTGGAGAAGCATGTCATTTGTAAAGTCGCAGTTTTTCTTTTATTTTACTCTGGTTTTATGAAACCCTTTCCTGCTTTTGAAGAAAGATACAAATGCCCCAATAACTATCACATATACGACTTTACAAAGGGAGACCTCATCGCAGGCATTGTACTCAATTCCGATCAATATGTAGGCTATTTTAGTTCTAGACCTTGGTCCTCCACTAAGGCAAACTGCTGGACTGGTAGACGTTGGCCTGCTTGCAACCTTCTTTTTCGTGTTAAATTCAGGTATGTTAGGTGTACCAGCTAAAAACTGTGATAAGAAATATGTCATTGTTACTGTGTGTTCAATTGTTTTCTTCTCTCCAACAGCGTCAGTGACCGCTTTACAAGCATTCCTCTGTTTAGACTTAGAGTTGATTTTTGTCACAAATACCTTCAAGTATCCAGAGACGCAGACACAACACGGTAACAATAATTACACAGATCGTGGTTTATGTTCGGACCTTCATTAATCTGGAACCGTACCCAAAGTCAATATTGTCTTTTCATATTCATGCAATCATTGACATTGTTTATACCATGGATTTGTTACATCGCCATCGCAGAGCGCCTCACTCGGGCAATGTTCATGCAAGTTTGGGTCTGGCATATCTGCAGAGAAACTGTTCTCTTAAATTCAGATTCAACAGTTTGTATCCGAAGCAGCGCAACAGTATTAGTTTCACCTTCGACCACAGGACATTCTGAGCATTGTCTGTCTTCTCTTGTGATGTTCATGTATCTGATCTCATCTATTTGTAGGTCGTTCAGTGAACCAGAGGCACTAGTGCCCAAACTGAGATGGCAGCAGTTCCACCGGTTCAGACTGTCTACCCGGTGTTCGTGACTGCCCGTGGTGTGTCCGATTAAGACTCTCTGCCATCAACGTTTGTATAGAGGCTGTCTGGAAGAGGCACGATACTTGGAGCACACTGGATGCGTGGTTCTCGAGCATGTCTTAGAAACTCGAGAGAGAGAGAGAGAGAGAGAGAGAGAGAGAGAGAGAGAGAGAGAGAGAGAGAGAGAGAGAGAGAGAGAGAGAGAGAGAGCGACAAGCTGCCTACTGAAAAGGTTTTTTGTTAAGGCGAACCACGTTGATTTTTCTTTTTAACAAAACACTTTTTCTCTGCATAAGACAGACAACGTTGGCACAACAAATCTGGATGAAAAAATAATCTCCTTTTTCTCTTCATTAGACAGACAAAGCTGACAAAGTCACAACAAATCTGTATTAAAAAAAAAATTTCACCAAGTGTGAAAAAGATGTCGGGAGTCCACCGATGCTGAAAAGGATCAAACTTGCAACTGTGCTCAATATAGCACAATGGAATGGAAGATAATCCTGATAGTCCACTCTCCCACTCTGAGACTGGCGGCAGACGTGTACATAGCAATGTCCTGCACACCCTGCCACCAACTCTCAGAGTGTGAGTTTGCCCCCATTCAGTGGTTTAACAGCGAGAACACACAAAAAAGTAGAGTCAAAACGGCACTGCCGAACACCACCACCGACATGAACATCAACCGAGGTGATCGGCAGCAAGCATGTCTCCTCTGTGGTTTGCCTCATGAAGACTGGAACAATATATGATCCATTGAATGTCGTGCCTAGGCCCGTGAGCGAAACAAGCATAGTGGGTTGTGGATGGGGTGCTGGTGTCACGGACCGACCCCTGGCGGTTCTGCCCTGACAGGTTCGGTCTAGGAGGGAAGTGAATGGATGACTGACCTCACACGCTCCGCAAGAGACCACACAATAAAGATTACGAAACACCTGCACCCATTTATTCACAACCACAAAATAAACATTCCAACACACACATCATGCACGACCACAATCAAGCACTCCAACGCACTACAACATGCACAATCACAATCAACACCCCATACACCCACAACATCACGAATCTTAAATAAACATATCACCATACACGGACACAATCACAATTACAGCATTCCAGCACATGTAACCTATACCATAATTAAAAAGAAACATTTCCAGCAGCGATCCCTTCTAGCACCCATGCCGTGCGCCACACCCCTCCTCAGTCGGCCCTACTGGAGCCACCCTGTCGCACTAGGTGCTCCTGAACACGGTCGGTTCTCCGCAGGGAGTTCGCTCGAAAGCCGACACCCTCGACTCCAAGCGGCAGTAAGAGCATGTCCCGGTGGGGGGGGGGGGAGAGGGGGGGGGGGGGGGGGGGGGGGTGGGGGGGGGGGAAACGTGCGCTGTGACTGGAGGTCCTGGACGGGGGTCCGGGCCGGCCATCAAGACGGCGGCCTCCTCGACCAGTCCACGGTCCTCCGACCAAGGCGTGGCCTCGACCAGCGCTTGGCACCAAATCCAGTCCCCGTGGTTCCAGCCAGCACGTGGCACCATCCAGTCCGTGTCTCAGCCAGAGCGTGGACTCAACCGCACGTGCACCATCCAGTCCGTGGTCTCAGCCAGCACTAGTCACCATCCAGTCCGCGGTCTCAGCCGAGCGGGGCCTTCAACCAGCACGTAGCACCATCCAGTTCCGTACTCCGGTGAACCCCCGAAAGGGGGGAGGGAAAAGTAGCTGGAGGAGAGAGAAAGGGAGGGAAGGAAGAAGGGAAGGAGGAAGGAAGAAGGTTCTGGAACCCCGCCGTCAGTACAGTCTGACCCATGCTGTCAAATCTTATGCAGCCACCATCGATGAATTGGCGAGGGAAGTCTATTAAACGCACACAGTAAACCCATCGAATCAAGTCTTTCTCACACGATGCAGGTAAAAGACTGCTTTAAAATCATCAGGTAGAAAACACATAGAATTATCTTCACCCTTCTCTTCACTCCGTTTAACATTTTTTCCCTTCGTATGAAATAAACCAACACAGCGACCTCGCGTAATAAATGTCACCACATTTGCAAATAATAATCAATGGCGTAATTGACACACTTTTATAGCCACATTCAAAACAAACCCAAATCTCCAACAACGCATCCAAACGACCCAATCATGCGTACGCACGGCTCGCGAACAATAAAACTTCGTTCTCCTTGCACACACAAACAGGCGGTGGCCGAAAGATAAGAGTCCGCGAAATTGACAGGCGGACGACCAGACCAACGCAAGTTCCAACCCTGAATCACCAGGTCTCTCTTCCCGCTCCCCACCGACTACCGCATCACCTATGCATAAACTGAGAAAGAATTTGGCAAATAATTTAGAATGGCCAGGTTAAAGATTGAAATTAACCCGAGAAAAAGGTCTCACAACAATATTTCTCTTGACAATTTCGAAAACAAAAGAAAATGCGCAAAAGAAGAAAGACTAAGCCGGCTAACAACAACAAACCAAGAACAAACAGACCACGAAACGAGATGCTACCAGCTCCCTGGGTGACCCCGAGGGAGGCGGGTCAAACGACTCTCTCTAACCCTCTGTCCCATCGAGAGGACAAGGCCGAAGATGCGGAAAAAGAAAAGGAGATTTCCCCCCTCCTAACAGGGGCGGTCCGACTGCATGGAATTGAAATACTGACTGTAACCTCGTGATACGGTGAAGAACCAAGACTGGACACGCTCCCAGAGACATCTTCGCTCGAGTGAAACTAACCTCCCTCAGCAACGGCGCCAACATGCCCATGCTGCTCGTCAACAGAGTGAGCATAGACTTTCAAAACAAATAGAAACGAAGACCCGTGCGGACAGGTAAAAAGACAGCGAGAGGCCGATAGACATAAAGTTCGAGAAAAGGTACCGTCCACCCGTGAAACCTGCAGGAATGAATAGCAAGGCGGTGGAATTAGAAGAGAGAAAGAGAAAGCAAACACGAAGTTGAGCTGAACTACACCCAAGTGCAACTCACCACCAGCCACCCTAAGGGGACGGATACACACAAAACACAACGACAATAAATAACATAAGTTAATATCCGCACCCTAGGAGGTCGAACGTCGTAGGCCTCGTGACAACTCGTGACAAACCCCCCTTCTAACAGCATCTGTATCTCTGAGATACAGTTGCTCTCCTTCGAACCTTGACGCATGTGCAAATTCACAACAATGGACCGTAAACCCCAACTCCTCTGGATCGACAAGTACGATGAATCCAATACAAACATCCACGATAGAATCACACAGGGAAATACATAATACAACATATAACAACACCTAAGCAAACCTTCCAACCATGAAAGTAAGCAATACGAACCATTGGTGATTCCCTACCATTACATCTACTGAATGAAAACTGTCACTACACCTGATACAAGACCAAAAGGTGATATAACCCTGGTTGATGGTAATGTCCCTCTGACTGATTTTGCCAATATTAACTACTGAGCTCGCTAAGATAGTCAGTGCATCCCGTATTACAGGAACCCTTGATATACGGAAAGTGACGCATGACTCTGCAGCTCCACTGCCAAAACCCATGAGTCGACGACTGATGGCGATCCGGTCCAGGGTACTGGAGAGATGATGATCGCTCTCCCAGCACAAACTCACTCGGCAGTACCAGTCAGGTAAAACATCCTGATGCCCACATGAACGAACTACTGCTAAAACACTCTTGTTCTATCGTGAGGTATCAAGTCACGCGTCAGTGAGTTTTTTTTGCTCGAGCATAAGCAAGCGGGCGGTTGGGAGTCCCTTCCCCTATCTTGAAGCAACACAGCCCCAATCCCCACCGCAGAAGCATCGTCCCGGACAAAAGGAGACCTAGATCGGGGAGAGCCAGGACTGGGCGAGTAGTGAGGGCTTTTCAAGGGCGTCAAAAGCCTGTTTGGCAACTCTCATCCCAAATCAGACGTTCTGGGCTTCATTCCCCCTTCGACAAGTCAGTGAGGGCCAGCCACCTTTGCAAAGTCATGGATAACTTGCGTAGTATCCCGCCAAGTCGCAAGAAATGACCCGCAATCCCTTTTGTACCAGGAGGTTTTGGCACCTGCAACTATGTTCACCTTGTCCTCCTCCGGATCAATCAAACCCCGCCGCAAATGATGCCCCAGAAAGGAAAATCCGTCCTGACCAAGCAGACAATTGAAGGACGAGCCGAACATCTTTTGAACCCCGCGCAGACGAAGAACAGACGTCGAGAGCGAAACGTGCGAGCTCCACTCTACGAGCTGAGTAGCAGTCGTCCATGAAATTGTTTCAGATCTGCGGAATCGGAGCGGGAGAAGCAATTGTCGCATGACGCGAATGAAAATTGCTCCGCAGTTTAGAAGGCCAAAAGCATCACGTTCACTGGAACTGTCTCGGCGCGTGAAATCCGTTTTGGGTTTGTACCTGCTCTGCGCCAGGGAACGCCAGTATCCTACGCGAGATCGAACTTGAGAAATAGTTGGGCCCGACTCAGCTGAGCGAAATTTGGTCGACATCCGGCATAGGTTCAGTCATCAAACCGAGAACCTTATTCAGTTCGACGAAAATCGACGCAGAAACCTCATTTTCCATCCTTCTTCTTACCAGAAGGATGGGGGATGAGTACGGAGAACTCGCACTTCATGACCCCAACCTCACATGGCCTGCACCTCCTGCTGGATACAACCCTAAGAGTGAGGCAGAGGTACTGTTTGATCCCTAAATGGGGGTCTCGGTGTCAATGCCAGTTACATTCGCCACAGGGTACTGTGCAGGGCCGACTTGAGCACGTCTGGAACTCCTGGAACAAGCCGCAGCTTTGGTCAGTCTGTGCTGAGGGAGAGGTTAGACCCGAACAAACATCCTGCACGACTCTTCCTCGACGATAGGAACGGTGGGGGATGTCCCTGAGCCACCGACACGGCGTGCTTCATCGCCACTCCTCCACAACGACAGGGGTGAAGCCTGCCGGACTGAGTCGTTCGTACGTATGCCTTCAAGAGGTTGGCAATGATAAATCAGGCGTATCTTTGCCTCGCACGCGAAATCCTATAGTCCCAGTCACCCACCCCGACAGCAGACTTCAAAAGGGCCCTGCAGCAGTGCAACTTGTTCTTCCGGGTGTGTAAGGAGAAGCAACAACCTCATCACCTGGCTCAAACCAGCGTTCAACACTGCGCCCGGTCGACAAATGCCTTGTACTTGGTTTTGGGCCGACTGCAAGTTTGCTTGACAGCTGGGCAAGTGTCAGCGATGCGGTTGCGCCTCGGCCACGTAAACGACTTTCTTCCTTAACCACCGTTTCCACATCGCATGGGTCCACATCTGCTTCAGATGTTGGTGGGGGTCCTCGTACTGTTCTGCATACAGCGTTTCAACGGGAAACCGCATGCCTTTCCTTGGAACCTCCCTGTAGGCGAACAGAAAGCAGAAATAACGATCCCAAACTCACGAGTGCTCTGCACATATCGACGCAACATCTGCTTCAACGACCCATTGAAACGCACGACAAGGCCATTGGCCTGCGCAAATGATAGGGCGACGTTGTCTCTTATGAACATTAACAGATGTTCACCTCCCTTCATGATATCGGAACAGAAACTGGTCCCCTGGTCCTCGAAAGGATCTGTCTTGGGCACCCAGTGCGCGTCCAATCTGCCAGAGAGCACTCAGCCAAACCGTAGGGCAACGATAGTCGAATTGACAGCCTCTGGATCCGGGGGGGGGGGGAGTCGCGTAGTCCACCACTACCAAGATGTAGCGGTGGACCGCGATCGGATGGTTGGCTTAATGGGTCCCACCAGGTCGACCCCCAACCTTGCTGTAATGGCTCCCCAACAGTGGCACTGATCCCAGGGAAACGCCTCAAGCGACCCTTAGGCGTTGTCCGTTGGCAGGTATCCGCAACTGCGGCAGTACGCTCACCTGTGAGTTTCATCCCTGGCCAGAAGAAATCCAGCCTAACTCGCTCAGAGTCCGCTTTGGAGCCCATATGACCTGCCATGGGGGAATCGTGGGGCCGCCGAGGACAACTCTCTCAGGCTTGGGGAACCCCCCCGCTTGCTGGCCACACGAATCTGCCTGTGTAGAAAGACCCTAAAAGGAACCCCTTGTGGAGCTTGAAAGCTCACCTGCGGTGTTCGGGCAGACTGAGCAGGACGACCTACCATGTCGCAGGCGTGTGGACATCCAAGTCCCGGCCTGAAAGACGGACCATGGTAGCAGATCGCCCGGCCAGATACCTTTCGTCAGAGATCGGCTGGAGGAACGGGACGCAATTCCTGTTCCTGCTTCTTAGCTTGGCGCGTGGTGGAGACTCCCACACACCCTGTACGGGCAATCCGTAACACGGACTGAAATGGCGTCCCGTCAGCAAAGGTGACAGTATACCCTATGAGAAAGGGATACATAGGTCGCTCCACCACCGCGATGGCCCATACTTCGCGTCCCACAGAATAGGGGTGAGATAGGAATAAGTACAGAAGGACGGTGGAAGTAAAACAGCCTCCAACCCGCACACCTCAAAACTACGCCCCGCCGGGCCTCAGGGGAAACCAAAATTCTTATCCTCAAAGATCATTGATGCCCCGAAACCCCTCAGGGTGTCGACCACGGAGGAACCAACAACAGAGAGAACACTGGCACTCGAATCACCAGAAGCTGGATGGAACCCACGTTAGCCGAGGCACAGACGTGGGAAAGGACGCAGCCCCACGACCTACCACGGCTTTCGGACAATCTTACCTAAGTGGCCAGGACGATCCACAAAGAAAACACAGTCGGGACGCTGAAATCCCCGAAGAACTGCCTGCCTTTGTTCACACCCAACTAGCATTGTCGGCGCCTTATTGCTACTAAATCTCCTGTGGAGGGCTTCCTCTCCGTATCTGGGCGATGCCCTAAGCCCTGTCAGCTTCAGCAAACACCGCACGTGTGAATCGCAGCGCGAAATCCCTGAAGGTGCTGTCTCGCCCTATCCGGATCCCTCACTCTGGGGACACAGTGTTGGTGAGCAGTTCAATGAGGATCAGATCCCCAGCTCCAACTTAGCTAACTGACGCCAGTACCCTAGACGTTTTGCGCAGGCCTATCACCAACCTGCACAAGGTCTCTCCTTATTCTGTCTTCATGACCTAAACTTCCTCCTGTACTCCTCTTCTGGGAAAGGTGAAACGTGCATACGTCAGAGCCAACTGCATGTCCTGCATAAGACCGCCTTCCTTAGATGAGCACACACTCCCTTCAGCACCAGATAATCCAAAAAAAGGTGGCATAGCCAATTGTTCCTCAGACAATAGGTAAGAACAACAACCTTGGTCAAAATGTCTCTAGGAACATATCAATGTCTTCACAGTCTGAACTCTGGAAGCTTTAACTTTGGCCTCTAACTCTATCACCTGCCTGGTGATTAACCCCCTGACTTACAGAAGGCGGGAGACCAGCGAAAGAAGTTGTTCCCATCTCCTCCCTACGCAGAGCCTCCATCCTGTCTAGTTCTTCATAACGGAGGCAGCATCTTCCCTACGCTGATCCCCCGGTCTGCAGCCTCACTGCTCTACCTGATTCCTCCTGTCTGCAGCCTCCTCTCTACGCTGAGCAGCCACTTCCTCTACGCTGTCTTCCTGTCTAGCACCTCCTCACAGCGCTCTTCCCATACGCAAGCTTCCTGCCTATAGCCCCCTCTCTGCGCAGAATAGCCACTTCCCTATGCAGAATTTCTGTCGACAGTCTCCTCCTCTGCGCAGAGCCTCCATCCTGTCCAGCTCTTCCCTACGGATCCTCGGCCACTTCCCTACGCAGAGCTTCCTGCCTATGCAGGCCTCTTCACTATACGCTGCCGCTCCAGAAACATCAGAACGGAGGTGATGCCTGGCGGGGTTCACCACTCCCGACACTGGAGGATACCCGTCTGACCCGTCCCTTGGGTCTCGACTTCACCAGAGGAAAGTCTCCCGGGGCATACTCCTTCGAGGGAAAGCCCCTGGAGAGGGATAAGTTACGGTCTCGCGAACCAACAGAAGCCCACAGTTGCTCCCGCTAGCTCTGACGCTTCCGACGGAAGTGCCAGTCGGGGGTCTCGACAGGAAGACCCCCAGCGAAGAGGTAGTAAAAGTACTCACTGACTACCTGCAACAGCACTGGAAAAGTAAAGTTACCGTAGTCGAAGTACTGGTCACTAATAGTAGGGACTACAGTAACAATTTGAATACCCTTCTTCTTCGACGCACGCATCGCCACCCAACCAGCGCCGGACGTTGCCATTACACAATTATCCTACGTTTTCAAATACAGGGGAAAGACAATTTCCCACTACAAAAAAAAAATATTTTTGTGTGCGTGATGGATATGGGTGCTATGTGTGGTGGTGCGTGTGGTGCGGACAAGTATCCGGCTGCTTCCCACTTCTGGCAACACCGCGCTCTACAGCAACGAGCAACAGTGCGTTGGGGCTCACCGAAAAAAAAAAACAAAACAAAAACTATGTCCGCGTGCCCCCACTCTGACAACACCGCGCTCTACAGCACGAGCAACAGTGCCGGTGCTCCGAAAAAAAAACAAAAAAAAAAACTGTCAACGGAAATCCGGAGAGAGGGAAAAAATAAGACCTAGCTTCCGATACAACCCCCTGTACTCAACAACCCGGTAGAGAAAAAAAAAAAAAAAACAAGAACTGGCTCAATACAAAACATGAAATGGAAGACTGAGCGGCAACAAACGGCAAGACGTACGGACTACCTTCGTGAGGTACCCGCGGAAGGAGGTCTGGACGCAGTCACCCCCCTCGGTCTCACCTCGACTCCCGAGTACACACCAGGGCCCTCAGCCACAAAAAAGAACTCCTTCACACTAGAGTCACCCACCCAACCACCCCAAACATACGCGAACAAACTAACTAAACCGTATAACCAAACAGACAGAACTAAACAGGTACTCTGCCGAAACGAGAGAGAGACAGCCCAAGCCTCACATCCCACGAGCCCCCACATTGTCACGACCGACGCCCTGGGGAGGTCTGGCCCTGGACAGGATCGGTCAAGGTGGAGTGAAGGGAGTGACTGACCTCACACGCCCGCAAGCGCCACACAATAAAGATTACATACAACACCCATTTATTCCGCACCAGCAAATAAACATCCAACACACACAACATTCACGACCACAATCAAGCACTTCCAACGCACACAACATGCACAATCACAATCAAACACCCCAACACCCACAACATCACGATCATACATAAACATTTCACCATAGACGTACACAATCACAATTACAGCATTCCAGCACATGAAACATATACATAATCTATAAAGAAACATTTCCAGCAGCGATCCCTTCTAGCACCCAAGCCGGCGTACCACACCCCTGCCTCTGTCGGCCAACGTGGGACACCCTGTCGCACCTAGGTGCTCCGAACCGGGGGGTCGTTCACGCAGGAGTCGCTCAAAGCCGACACAACCCTCGACTCCCCAAGCGGGCAGTGAAAGAGCGTGTCCCGGGGGGGGGGGGGGGGGGGGGGGGGGGGGGTGGGGGGGGGGGGGGGAAACGTGGCGCTGATACTGGAGTCCCTGGACGGGGTCCGGGGCCGCCAGTCACGACGGCGGGCTCCTCTACCATTCCACGTCCGCCAAGCTGGCCTCGACCAGCGCGTGGGCACCATCCAGTCCGTGGTCTCACCAGCACGTGGCACCACCATCCGTGGTCTCAGCCAAGCGTGCCTCAACCCGCACGAGGCACCATCCAGTCCGAGGTCCAGCCAGCACGTGGCACCATCCAGTCCGTGTTCTCAGCCAAAGCGGGCCCTCAACCAGCAACGTGGCACCATCCAGATCCTTACTCCGGGTGAAGCCCCCGAAAGGGGGGAGGGAAAACGTAGCTGGGAGGAGAGGAGAAAGGGAGGGAAGGAAAGAAGAGGGAGAAGGAAGAAGGTACTGGAACCCCGCCGTCAGTACAGTCCAGACCCATTCCGCCAAAACTTAACAGCCACTCCATGATGGGCAGGAAGTCTATTAAACGCACACAGTAAACCATCGAAAATCACTCTTCTCACACGAGCAGGTAACAGAACTGCATTTAAATCAACAGTTATAAAACACATATGAAATATCTTCACCCTTCTCTCACTCACGTTTAACATTTTTCCCATCTTAAGGAAATAAACCACCAACGTCAGCGACCATCGCTTAATAAGACTGTCACCACATTGCAAATAATAAATTTCATTGGCGTAATTGTCACATTTATAGCCACATTTCAAAACAACACAAATCTCCCAACACGCATCCAAACGCCAAATTTGCGTACCACGCCTCGCGAACATAAAACTCGTTCTCCTTTGCACACACTAACAGGCGGTGCCGAAAGATAAGATCCGGCGAATGTGACAGGGCGGACGAGCGAGACCAAGCAGTTCCAGACCCTGAATCCACCAGGTTCTCTACCTTCCCCACCGACTAACCGCATCACCCAGATGCATAAACAGAGAAAGAATTTTGGGAAATAATTTTAGAAAGGCCAGGTTTTATAGATTGTATTAACCAGAGAAAAGGTCTCACACAATATTTCACTTCATTTCGAAAACAAAAGAAAAATGCGCAAAAGAGAAGAACATAACCGCTACAACTAACAAACCAAAACAAACAGACACGAAACTGATGCTTTACCAGCTACCCGTGGTGACCCCGAGGAGCGGTCAAACGACTCTCTCTACGCTCCTTCCAGTCGAGAGAACAAGCGAAGATCGGAACAGAAGAAGTGATGATCCCCCTCCTACAGGCCACTGCAGGATAGAAAGAACGACTGTACTCTCGATGATACGGAGAAGAACCAAGACAGGAAGCAGGCTGCTCCCAGAAGACATCTTCCGCTCGAGAGAAGAGCGAAACCTCCCCTCAGCCAATGGCGTGGCCAACATGCCATGCTGCGTCCCACAGAGTGATCATACATCAAACTAAAAGAAACGAAGCACGTGCACAGGTAAAAAGACAGGCGAGAGGCCGATAGACAGAAAGTCGAGAGAAAGGTACCGCCAAACCGTGAACCTGCAGATTGAATAGCACGGGCGGTGAAATTAGATAGGAGAGAGAGAAAAGCAAACCGAAGTTGAGCTGAACTACACCAATGTGCAACTGCCCCAACAAGCCCCCCTAGGGACGGATACACGACAACAGCAACGACAAAAAATAAATACGTAAATTCCGCCACCCTAGGTGGGTCGAACGACGTAGGCCACGTGACAAACTCGTGACAGCTGGAATGAGCGAAGTGGGGTAGTGCCACTGAAGTAGAAGTAAAAAATGAATAAATAAGTAAATGGATAAAGATAAGAACTGAAAGGATTTTTTTTAAGAAAATGAAAAAAAGTAAAGATTTTGCGGGACACATAGCTGGTATACGTATTAATGGCTTTATTCGTAATGTATGTTGACAGCCTACGCATTAAGAATACAAAACAAAACAAACAAGAGCCGAATGCCCAGATATTGTAGCAGAAGTTTCAGTTTCAATTTCAATTTTCTCACGGAGATGTCACCTTGTGCGGTCTAATCCACATACGCCACACCACATCTGCTAAGTTTCGAGAGCACACTGCGCAGTATTTGAAGCTGATTCATAAATTCATTAATGACTGAGATGAGATAATGTAAGATCTTATGACTTCGACTTAGCAGATGTCTGACCAGCGCATTAGCCCAACGCACAGGTCAGACCTTGGGTATCTTCCTACCATTGTCTGTGCCATTATTTTCATTGTTATCATTGTGTGCGCTTTTTGTGAGAGTACACATGTGTGTCTATACGCGTGTGGCGGAAAATCAGATTGAAGCGAAGCAACACGAAAACGGGCGCGTGTGGCAGAAAATCAGATTGAAGCGAAGCAACACGAAAACGGGCGCGTGTGGCAGAAAATCAGATTGAAGCGAAGCAACACGAAAACGGGCGCGTGTGGCAGAAAATCAGATTGAAGCGAAGCAACACGAAAACGGGCGCGTGTGGCAGAAAATCAGATTGAAGCGAAGCAACACGAAAACGGGCGCGGTGTGGCAGAAAATCAGATTGAAGCGAAGCAACACGAAAAACGGGCGCGTGTGGCGAGAAAATCAGATTGAAGCGAAGCAACACGAAAACGGCCGCGTCGTTGCAGAACCGGATGATCAGTTGCAGTCTATATTGTCGCCAGCGACAACATTTCATGCTAGCTTTTTTGACACGTATCGTCGCCGGCGACAATGTATGCCGGCTTTCAAGGCCCGTTTTGTCGCTGGCAACAATAACAGCTAAAGAAATCAACTAAAAGTCAACTGCATCGGCGATGTATGAGCCGGCGACAATTTTCACAGCGTCAATGGGGTGTGTGTGTGCATGAATGCACGCGCGTGTGTATGTGTTTGTGTTTCAGAGAGTGTTTGCGTCCGCATCTGTTTGTGTGCGTGTGTTAATCTGTTGCTCGAGGTGCATTGCCATAAGAGAATATCCACTTTTATATCAGGTTCTGGTGAGTCCTTCCTTTCTTTGCATTCTGAAGGCTCTCAAGACACATAGTAGCCCATATTTATGCACAAAAGCATGTCTGGAATCACGCTTGCATACCAATTTGTTTGATGGACGCACCTTTATTGTATATGCTCTTCTGAAAATTTTAAATCGGTCCAGTCAGATCACACCGATCAGCGATGCAGACAAAGCTGATGATATACGGAGCCTAATGAAAGAAGGAAAACGATGTATTTCTCGACAGCTTCCTTGAAAAATTATCTACAATGCTGAGAGAGAGAGAGAGAGAGAGAGAGAGAGAGAGAGGAGATGAGGAGAGAGTGAGATGAGAGAGAGAGGAGAAGAGAGGAGAGAGGAAGAGAGAGAGAGAGAGAGAGAGAGAGGAGAGGAGAGAGAGAGGAGAGAGAGAGAGAGAGAGAGAGGAGAGAGAGAGAGGAGAGAGGAGAAAAGAAGGACAGAGAGAAGTGAAGAGCAGTGGTTTCGAACCCTAGTAACCTCTCCCTCCCCCCCCCCCCCCACACACACACACACACACATTCGTACATAAACATTCATGCGCGCATGCATGCACGTATATTTCCTTTGTTTTTCTTTTTTTGTTTTATTCTACTCGACATTTCCTGCATGCGCCTTCCTGTTCTTCTCTTCGGCAGGTAGATGCTGGAGGGAGATGCTACATCTACAGCGATAGGAGACACAACAAGATCTCCAGAGCGGCTGCCAAGGACGAATGCGACAACAGCGGAGCTTCTCTGGTCAGTCTGGAGAGCCCCCAGGAAGTGAAAGCCTTCATGGAAGTCATGAAATACGTCACCTATGGTCGACTGCTGGTCGGTATGACAACAGCTGAATTCGGCCGAAGCCAGACGTCTTTGAATACAATGTAAACATTCATTTTGTTCATCTTAATATCACGTTCTGTCTTTGATGTTGAATTTGATTTTGCGTTTTCTTTCGTTCTCTTTCGTTCGTTGATCATGGGAACGGTCTAGGATTCTATGCCTCAATATCGGAATATCATTTTTTTACCCTCAAACCTCCATTTTTCCACATTTTCCCCAGTCATTTTGTTTTCTTTCTTTTCTTTTTTTTTTCTTCCTTTTTTTTTAAAAAGTGAGTCCTCCATCCTCCTAATTTTCCCCCACTTTTTTTCAGCTCTCATTCGCCACCCAAATCTGTATGTTCTATTACCGATGGACATTATCATGTGAAGTTTATTAATGTTTTAGTTTCACTCTTGACACTGAATCGAGAGAGTCTACAGGTTAATGTTGTAATGCCTGATCGATGACAGCTTGACTGAGCTCGTTCAAGCACCGAAATGAAATTATTTGACAAGTTCTGGGAGGATTTTTTATTTGTCCCTTTCTGAGGTCCTTTTCTCTCACACAGTCACATGCCGCTAATTACCTGGGTTTAGTTGGCAGCCGTGAAAACGCGCGTTGAAGATCTTGTTTTTCCGTCCCCTTTCCCTCTCTAGCAAGCAACAACGTATGACAGACCTGTTGGAATACGGGCCACACAACAACCGATCGCTTTATAACTGATTTTCAAAACCTTCCCGAACTTTTTTTTCTTTCCAGAGAGTGTCCACAATCATCAAGTTGATTATTCTGACATTTCCGTGTGTATGACCGTTTTTTTTTATCCCGCCATTAAGGCAGCCAAACTCCAACTTCGGGGAAGGTGCATGCTATGTGTAACGTGTCATCCATACCAAAGGACAAACTGGCCTTCTCTTCCGAAAGTTGGTGATGGGATTTTACGTGTGTGTGCAAGATGTTATGCGTGCGTTCACACACGGAACCTTGGTTTAAAGTTTCATTCGAAGGACTGTATGGGAAATGGAGTCAGAACCAATGTTAACTCCGAGGGAAAAATCTCCCTTGTACCGAAACGGCCCGGCGGAGATTTAAACCCGCGACCTTAGGATGACCAAGATTACAAGTCCGGCGCTCTACCAACTGAGCTATTCCGGCCCCGAGTCTCTTCTCTTTGCTTTCCCTTTCGCATTTGACCACCGCTTCATTTCTGTGAATCGTAGTTCCTACCTGTTGGTTTGATCTTGGGGGTTTCTTTTACCGTATTACTGCATGCCCGCCTTTGCAGTTCTGTCGTGTACAGCTTGGACCGGACCGACCTCCTGGACACATTTCAAGTCTTCGCACGTTATCCTGTCATGTACACCCTTGGGGGAAAAAAAATTTTTTTTTTTAAAAAAAAAGGAAAATTTTTTTTTTTGGGGGGAAAATTTTTTTTGGTTTTTTTTTTTACAATTTTTAAAATTTTTTTTTCCGGGTTTTTTTTTAAAAAACCCCGGGGGGTTTTTTTTTTTTTTCCCCCCCTTTTTTTCCCGGGGGAAAAAAACCCCCCCCCCCCCCCTTTTTTTTTAAAAAAAGGGGGTTTTTTTTTTTAAGGTTTTTTTTTTTCCCCAAAATTTTTTTTTTGGGGGGGTTTTTTTAACCCCCCAAAAGGAACCAAAAAACCCCCCGGGGGGGGTTTTTTAAGGTTTTAAAAAAAAAAAATTCCCCCAAAAATGGGGGTTTTTTCCGGGGAAAAAAATTTTTTTTTGGGGGGGTTTTTTTTTTTTGGGGGGTTTTTTGGAAAAAAAAAAAAAAAATTTTCCGGGGGGGAGGTTTAAAACCCCGGGTTTGGGGGGAAAAAAAACCCCTTTCCCCCCCCCAGTTTTTCCCCCCCAAAACCCCTTTTTTTTTTTTTCCCCCCCCCTTTTTTTTTTTTTTCCCAATTTTTTGGTTTTTTTTTTCCCCCTTTTTTTTTAAAATTTTTTTTTGGGGGGTTTTTTTTTTCCCCCCCCCCCTTTTTTTTCCCCCCTTTTTAAAAAAAAAAAATTTTTTGGGGGCCCCCCCTTTTTTTTCCCCCCGGTTTTTTCCCGGTTAAAAAAAAATTTTTTTTTTTCCCCCAAAAAAAATTTGTTTTTTTGGGGGGGGGGGGGGTTTTTTGGGAAAAAAATTTTTTTTTGCCTTTTTCCCCAAAAAACCCTTTTTTTAAAAAAAAAAAAAAAAAAGGGGTTTTTAAAAAAAAAATTTCCAAAAAAAACCCTAAAGGGGGCCCCCCCCTTTTTTAAATTTTCCCCCCAAAAAAAAAATTTTTTTTTTTTAAAAATTTAACCCTTAACCCCCAAAAAAAAAAATTTTTTTTTGGGGGGAAAAAAACAAAAATTTTTTAAAAAAAAGGTTTTTTTTTTAAAAAAAAAAAGGGGGGTTTTTTTTTTTAAAAAAATTTAAAAAGGGAAAAAAAAAAAAAATTTTTTGGGGGCCCTTTTTTCCCCCCAAATTTTTTTTTTTTTCCCCTTTTTTTTTGTTTTTTTTTTGCCCCCTTTTTTTTAAATTTTTTTTTTTTTTTTTAAATTTTTTTGGGTTTTTTTATTTTTTTTTTTTTAAATTTTTTTTAAAAAATTTTTTTTTCCCCCCCCTTTTTCCCCCCTTTCCCGGTTTTTTTTAAAAATTTTTTGGGGGAAAACCCTTTTTCCCCCCCGGGGAAAAAAAATTTTTTCCGGTTTTTTTAAAATTTTTAAAAAAAAAAAAATTTTTTGAAATTTTTTTTCCCCTTTTTTATTTAAACCCCCAAAAATTTTACCCTTTTTTTTCCCCCCCCCTTTTTTTTTTTCCCCCCTTTTTTCCCCCCCTTTTTTTTTTTCTTTTTTTTGGGGTTTTTTTTTTTTTTAAAAAAAATTTTTTTTTTTTTAAAAAAAAAAAATTTTTTTTTTTTAAAAATTTTTTTTTTTTCCCTTTTTTAAATTAACCCGGTTTTTATTTTTTTGGGCCCCCTTTTTCCCCCCTTTTTTTTTTTTTTCCCCCCCTTTTTTTTTTGCCCAATTCCCCCAAAATTTTCCCTTTTTTCCCCCCCCCAAAAAAAATTTTTTTTTTCCCCCAAATTTTAAAAACCGTTCCTTTTTTTTTTAAAAAATTTTTTTTTGGGGTTTAAAAATTTCCAAAATTTTTTTTCCCCCCCCCCCCCTTTTTTTTTTTTTTAAAGGGGTTTTTTTTGGGGGGAATAAAAGGGAAAAAAAAGGGGGGGAAAAAAAACCCCGGGGAAATTTGGAAAAGGGGGAAAAAACCCCCCCCAAAAACCCAAAAAAAAAGACTTTAGGTTTTTTGGGGGAAAAAAAAAGGGGGGGGGGGAAAAAAAAACCCCCGGAAGGGGGGGCCCCCCCCAAAAAAAAAAGGGGGGTTTTGGGGGGGAAAATTTCCCCCCCCGGGGGCCCCCTTTTTTTTTGGGGGGCCCCCCCTTTTTTTGGTTTTTTAAAAAAAAAAAGGGGGTTTTTAAAAAAGGGGGTTTTTTTTTCCCCAAAGGGGGTTTTTTTAAATTTTTTTTTTTGGGGGGGAAAAGGGGGGCCCTTGGTTTTAAAAATTTTTTTTTTTTTTGCAAATTTTTCCCCCCGGGGGGGGGAAAAAATTTTTTTTTTGGGTTTTTGGGTTTTTTTTTTTTTCCCCCGGGGTTAAACCAAATTTTTAAACCCTTTTTGGGGTTTCGGGGGGGGGTTTTCCCCCTTTTTTAAAAAAAAAAACCCTTTTTTTCCCAAAAAATTTTTTTAATTTGGGGCTTATTACCCCAAAAAGGGGGTTTTCCCTTTTTTTTTTTTTGTTTTTGGGGCCCCCCTTTTTTTTTAAAAAAAAAACCCCCCGGGGGGGGGGTTTTTTAAAAGGCCGGGGGCCCTTTGGGGGGGGGTTTTTTTTTTTTTTCCCGGGGGGGTTTTTAAATTCCCCAATTTTTCCCCCCGGGGGAAAAAACCCCTTTTAAAAAAAAAAATTTTTTAAATTTTAAAAAAATTTTTAAAAAAGGGGTTGGGGGTTCCCCCGGGGGGGGGTTTTGGGGGAAAAAAAAAAAAAATTTAAAAAAAAAATTTTAAAGGGGGGTTTTAAAATTTTGGGAAAATTGGTTTTTTTTTTTTTTTTTTTGGTTTGGGGGGGAGGGGGGGGAAACCCCCCTTTTTTGGGGGCCCCTTTTGGGGGGGGGTTTTTTTTTTTTTCCCCTTTTTTTAAAAATTTTCCCTTTTTTTTTTTTTTAAAAAAAAGGGGGGGGGAAACCCCGTTTTGGGGGGGTTCCCCCCCCTTTTTTTTAAATTTTAAAAAAAATTTTTTAAAAAAAAATTTTTTTTTTTCGAAATTTAAAAATTTTTTTTTTTGGGTTAAAAGGGGGGGTTTTTAAAAAAAATTTTTTTTGGGAAAAAAAGGGGGTTTTTTAAATTTTTTTTGGTTTTTTTTTGGGTTTTAAAACCCTTTTTGGGGGAAGGGAACGGGTTTTTCCCCTTAATTGGGTTTTGGGAAAGGGTTTTTTTTTTTTAACCAAAAATTTAAAAAGGGGGGTTTTTAAAAAAAAAAATTCCCGGGGGGGGAAAAAAGAAACCGGAAGGAAAAAAGAAGGTTTCCCCCCAAAAAAAAAGGCCCGGGGGGGAAAAAAAAAGGGGGGGGGGGGGGGGGGGAAAAAAAAAAAAAAAAAAGGGGGGGAAATTTTAAAAAAAAAGGGTTTTCCAGGCCCAAAAAAAAAAACCCCCCCCCCAAAAAAGGGGGCCCCCGGGGAAAAAAAATTTTCCAGGGGAAAAAAGGGGGGGCCGAAATTTTAAAAGGGTTTGGGGGGAAGGAAAGGGGGGAAAGGGGGGTTTTTTTTAAGGGGTTCTGGGGGAAAACCCCCCAAAAGGGGAAAACGGGGGAAAAAAAAATTTTAAAAACCGGGGGGGTTTGGGGGGAAAAACCCCGGGGCCGGGGGGGAAAAAGGGGGGGGAAAAAAAGGGGCCCTTTTGGGGGGGGGAAAATTTTTTAAAAAAAAAAAAAAGAATTTTTAAAAATTTTTTTTGGGGGGGGGGGGAAAAAAACCCCCCAAAAAAAAAAAAACCCGGGGAGGGTTTTAAAAAAATTTTTTTAAAAGGGCCCTTTAAAATTGGGGGTAAAAAAAAAATAAAAAAAAATTTTTTGGGGGGGCCTTAAAATTTTTGGGAAAAGGGTTTTCAAAAAAGGGGAAAAAAAAAGGGGAAAAACCTTTTAAACCGGGGGGTTTTTTCCCTTTTAAAAAAAAAAAGGGGGGGGGGCCCCCCCCAAAAAGCCCGGGGGGGGGTTTTTTAAAAAAAAAAAACCCCCAAAAAAGGGGGAAAAAACCCCCAAAAAAAAGGGGGGGGGAAAAGGGGAAAAAAACCCAAAATTTTTTGGGGGGGGGCCCCCCCCAAACCCGGGGGAAAAAAAAATTTCTCCTTTTCCCCAAAAAAAAAAGGGGAATAAAGGGCCCCTTTTTTTAAAAAAAAAATTTCCCCGGCCCCTTTTTTTAAAAACACCCCAAAAAAAAATTTTTTCGGGACCCCCGGGGAAACCGGGGGAAAAAAAAAAATTTAAAAAAAAAAAAAAAAAAGGGGGGGGAAAAAAAAAAAGGGGAAAAAAAGGGGGGGCCCCAAACCCCCCCCCCCGGGGGGAAAAAAAAATTTTTAAAAAAAAAATTAAAATTTTTTTTTTAAAAAAATTAAAAAAAATTTTTGGGCAAAAGGGGGGGAAAAAAAGAGCAATTGGAAAAAAAAAAAGGGGGGGGGAAAAGGGAAAAAAACCCCAAAAAGGGGGGCCCGGGGCCCCGGAAGGACCGGGGGGAAAAAAAAAAAAATTCCAAAGGGGAAAAAATCAAAAAAAAGGGAAAAATTTTTTTGGGGGTTTTTCCCCCCAAAAAAACCGGGAAAAAAAAAAAGCCCGGGAAAAAAAAACCCTTTTTTAAAAACCCCCCCAAAAAAAAAAAAAAAACCCGGGGGGGGTTAAAAGGGAAAGGGGGGTTTTAAAGGGGGGCCCCCATTCCCCTTTGGGGGGGGGGGTTTCCCCCTTTTTTCAAAAAAACCCTTTAACCCGGGGGAAAAAATTTCCCCTTACCCCCCAAAAAAAATTTTTAAAATTTTTTAAAAACCAAAAAAACCTTTTTAACCAAAAAGGGGGCCCAAGGGGGGTTTTTCCCCTTTTAAAAAGGGGCCCTTTTTTGGGGGCCGGGGAAAAGGGGGGGGGTTTTTTTTTTTCCCCCCCTTTTTTTAAAATCCCCCGGGCCCCGGGGTTTTTTTTCAAAAAAAAAAATGGTTTTTTCCCCAAAAAGGAAAAATTGGGGGGGGGAAAAAAAACCCAAATTTCCCAATTTTTTAAAAGGGGTTTGGTTTTTTAAAAAAAAAGGGGATTTTTTTTGGGGTTAAAAACCCCAAAAATTTTGGGTTCCAAAAATTGGGAAAAAGGGGGCCCCCCCCCCGGGGGGGGGGGGGAAAAAAAAAAAAAAAAAAAAATTTTGGGGGGGGGGGAAAAAAAAGGGTTTTCTTTTAAAAAAAAAAATTTAAAAAATTTTTTTTTCCCCAAAAAAAAAAGGGGGGCCCAAAAAAAAAGGGGGAAAAAAAAAAAATTTTTAAAAAAACCCCAAAAATTTTTTAAAAAAATTTTTTTAAAAAAAAAGGAAAAACCCCAAAAAAAAAAAAGGGAAAAAACCTTTAAAAAAAAATAAGGGGAAAAAAAATTTGGGGGGCAAAAAAAGGGGGGGGGGAAAAAAAAAAATTTTTTTTTTTTTTGGATTCCCGGGGGAAAAAAGGGGAATCCAATTTCAAAAAAAAAAAAAAAAGGGCCAAAAAAAAAAATCAAAAAAAAAAGAAAAAAAAATTTTTTAAAAAAAAAATTTTTTTTAAAAAAAAAAAAAAAAAAACCCCCCAAATTTGGAAAAAAAAAAATTTTAAAAAAAAAATTGGAAAATTTTCCCGGGTTTTAAAAAAAGAAAAATTTTTTTTTTGTTTGGGGGGGGGCCAATTTTTTTTAAAAAAAAAAAAACCCAAAAAAACCCCCAAAAAAAAAGGGGGAAAAAAAAAACCCCCCCCCCCCCCCCCCCTTTTTTTTTCCCCCCCCCCCCCCCCCCCCCCCCCCCCCCCCCCCCCCCCAACCCCCCCCCCACCCCCCAAAAAAACCCCCCCCCCCCTTTTTTTTTTTTAAAAATTTTTAAAAAAAAGGGAAAAAAACCAAAAAAAACCGGGGGGGGAAAAAAAAAATGCCTTTAATGGTTGGGGGGGGTTTTTGGAAGGTTTTTGGGCCCGGAAAAAGGGTTTTCCCCTTTAAATTCCCAAAGGGGGGGAAAAACCAAAAAATGGGGAAAAAGGCCTTGGGTTTTAAAAAACCCCTTTTTTTTTTTAAAAAAAAGGTTTTTTAAAACCCGGGCCCCCCCGGGGGAAACCAAAAAAAAAAATTTTGGGGGGGAAACCAAAAAAATTTTTTGGGGTTTGGGAAAACCGGAATTTATTCCAAAATTTGGGAAAAACCCCCCTTTAAGGGAAAAAAAAAGGGGGGGGGGGCCCCCAAAAAAACCGGGGGGCCCCTTCCAAAAAACCCCAAAAAAAAGGGTTTTTTTTAAAAAAAAAAAGGGTTTTTTTTTTAAAAATTTTTGGGGCCCCCCCCTTTTTTTTTAAAAAAAAAACCTGCCCCTTTTTTTAAAAAAAGCCAAAACTTAAAAAAAAGGGGGGCCCCCCAAAAGGCCTTTTTTTCCCTTTTTTTTTTTTAAATTTTTTAAAATTTTAAAAAATTTTTAAAAAAATTTTTAAACCCTTTTTTAGGGGGGTTTTTTTTTTTTGGGGGGGTTTTTTTTTTTTTTTTTTTTAAAAAAAAAATTTTAAATTTTTTTTAGGGGGGCCCTTTTTAATTTTTTTAAAGGGAAAAGGGTTTTTTTTAAAAAATTAAAAATTTTTTTTTTAAAAAAAAGGGGGGGTTTTTTTTTTAAAAAAAAAAAAGGGGTTTTTTTTAAAGGGGGTTAAAATTTAAATTTCCAATTTTTTTTTTAAAATTTTTTGGGGCCCCCTTTTTTTAAAAAAAAAAAGGGGAGTTTGGTTTTTTTGGTTGGGCCAAATTTTTTTTGCCGTTTAAAAAAAAATTTTTTCCCCCCTTTGGGGGGGGGGAAAAACCCCCCCTTTTTTCCCCCAATTTTGGGGTTTTTTTGGGCCGGGGTTTTGGGGGTTTTTTTTTTTAAAAAAGGGGGTTTTTGTTTTTCAAAAAGGGGGGGGTTTTTTTGGAAAGGGTTTTTTAATTTTGGGGGGGTTTTTTTTTGGGGGGGGGGGGGTTTTTTTTCCCCCCTTTTTTTTTTTTTAATTTGGGGAAAGGGGGGGGGGGGGAAATTGGGTTTTTAAAATTTTAAATTTGGGTTTTTTTTTTTCCCCTTTCCCCTTTTTTTTTTTCCTTTTCGGGAAAAAGGGGGGTTTTTTGGGGTTTTTTTTTTTTTTAAGGGTTTTTTTAAAAATTTTTTTTTTTGGTTGGGGCCCTTTTAAAACCAAAAAATTTTTTTTAAAAAAATTTTTTTTTTTTTTTGGGGGTTTTTTTTTTTTAAAAATTTTTTAAAAAAGGGAAAAATGGTTTTTTTTTCCCCCTTTTTTTTGGGGAAAAAAAAGCCTTTTTAAACCCGGGAAAAATTTTAAAGGGGGGGGTTTTTTTCCCAAAAACCCCCCTTTTTTTTTAAAAAGGGGAAAAAATTTTTTTAAATTTTTTTTTTTTAAAGGGGCCCCCCCAAAAAAAAACCCCCGGGCACCCCCTTTTTTTTTTTAAACCTTTTTTTAAACCCCAAAATTTTAAAAAACCCCCGGGGTTTTTTTTTTCTTGGGGGGAAACCCAAAAAACCCCCTTTCGGGGAAAATTTTTTTTTTGCAAAAAGGGGGGGAAACCCTTTAAAAATTTTTTAAAAAAAAAAAAGGGGGGAATTTTAAAAAAGGAAAACCCCCCAAAAAACCCCCAAAAAAGGGGGTTTTTAAACCCGGGGAAAGGGGGAAAAATTTTGGGGGGGGCTCCAAATTTTTGGGGGTTTCCCCCCTTTTTTTTTTGGGGGGGGGCCTGAAAATTTTTTTTTGGGGGGGGTTTTTTTGGGGGTTTTGGGGTTCCCAAATTTTTTTAAAATTTTTTAAACCCCCTTTTTTTTTTTTTAAGGGCCTTTTTGGGGTTTTTAAATTTTTTTTTTGGGGGGGGGGGGGCCCGGGGGGGGGGAAAAAACCTTTTTTAAAATTTTTTCCCCCTTTTTTTTTTAAAAACCCGGGGGGGGCCAAAATTTTTTTTCCCCCTTTTGGGGAAAGGGGGGGGGCCCGGGGGTTTTTTTAAAAAAAAATCCCCCCTTTTTTTTTTTTATTTTCCTTCCTTTTCCCCCCCTTTTTTTTTTTTTTTTTTTTTTTTTTTTGGGGGTTAATTTCCCCCCCCAAAAAAAAAAGGGGGGGGGGGGGGGCCCTTTTGGGGGGGGCCCCGGGGGGTTTCCCCCCGGGGGGAAAGGGGGGGGTTTTTTTTTTCCCCGGGTTTTTTTTGAAACCTCCGGGGGAAAGGGGGGTTTTTTTTCCCCCCCCAAAAAAAAAAAAAATTTTCCCCCAAAAAAACCCCCCTTTTTTTTGGGGTTTTTTAAAGGGTTTTTTTTTTTTTTGGGGGGGGGGGGAAAAAGGGGGGGGGGCCCCCCCCCTAAAAAAAAAATTTTTTTCCCCCCCCCTTTTTTTTTTAAATTTTTAATTAAATTTTAAATTTTTTTTTTTTAAAAATTTAAAAAATTTTTAAAATTCCAAATTTTTTAAAATAAAAAAAAAAATTTTTTAAATTTTTCCCAAAAATTTTTTTTTTTTTTAAAAAAATTAAATTTTTATTTTTTTAAAAAAAAAAAAAATTTTTTTTTTTAAAAACCGGAAATTTTTTTTTTTTTTCCCCCCCTTTTTTTTTTTTTTTGGGGTTTTTTCCTTTTTTTCCCCCTTTTTTTAAAAAATTTTTTTTTTTTGGGGGGGGTTTTTTTAAAAAAATTTTTTTTTTTTCCCTTTTTTTTCCAAAAAATTTTCCCCCCTTTTTTTAAAAAAAAAATTTTTTTGGGAAAACCCCCCCTTTTTTTTTTTTAAAAGGACCTTAAATTTTGGGAAAAAACCCCGTCCCCCCGGGGGGCCCCCCTTTTTTTTTAAAAAAAATTTTAAAGGGGTTTTTAAAAAAAATTCCCCCTTTTTTAAAAAGAAAAATTTCCCCAGTTTTGTCCCGGGGAAAAAAATTCCTTTTTTTTTTGGGGCCCAAAAACCCCCCCGGGATTTAAAAGGGGGGGGGGGAAAAAAAAGGGGGGGAAAAAAATTTTTTTGGGGGGGGGGGGGTTTTTTTTTTTCCAAAAATTTTTTTAAAGTTGGGGGGCCTTTTTTTTTCCCCGGGGGAAAAAAAATTGGGTTTTGGGCCCTTTTTTTTTTTTTGGTTTTTGGGGGGGTTTTTTTTTTAAAACCCCCCAACTAAAAATTTTTTTTTTTCCCCTTTGGGAAGGGGCAAAAAAGAAAAATTTAAAAAATTTTTTTTTTTGATTTTTTCCCCCTTTTTTTTCCCCCCCAAATTTTTTTTAAAATTTTTTAAGGCCCGGGGCCCCCTTTTGGGAATTTTTTGGTTTTTGGGGGGGAAAGGGGAAAATTTTTTTTCTTTTTTTTCCCCCCCTTTTCCCTTTTTCTCTTTCTCTTTTTTTTAAAAAAGGGGAAAAAAAAATTTCCCTTTTTTTTTTTTTTTAAAAAAAAAAAAAAAATTTTTTTTTCCCCCCCCCCCCCCCCTTTTTTTTTTTTTTTTTTTTTCCCAAAAATTTTTTTTTTTTAAAAAAAAAAGACCCAAAAAATTTAAAAAAAACTTTTTTTTTTGGGGGAAAAAAAAAAAAAAAAAAAGGGGGGGAAAAAAAAACCCCCTTTTTATTGTTGGGGAAAAAAAATTTTTTTTTTAATTTAAATTTAAATTTTTTTTTTTTTTTAAAAAAAAAAAATTTTTTTTTTTTAAAAAAACCCCCAAAAAAAGGGAAAAAAATTTCATTTTTAAAATTTAAAAAAACCCCCTTTTAAAAAATTTTTTAAAAAAAAAAACCCCCCCCCCCCGGGTTTTTTTTTTTTTTTTAATAAAAAAATTTTCCCTTTTTTTTTAAAAAAAACCCCTTTTTTTTTAAAACCCCCGAGGTTTGGTTTTTGGGGTTTTTAAAAGGGGTTTAAAGGGGAAAATTTTAAAATTTTTTTTTTTTTTTAAAAAACCCCCCCCCTTTTTTGGGGGGAAAGTTTTAAATTTAAAGGGGGGGGGGTTTTTTTCTTTTAAAAAAAAAAAAAAAAAATTTGGCCCCCCCCAAAATTTTGGGGGGGAAAAGGGCCCCAAAAAAATTTTTAAATTTTTAAACCCCCCGGGGGAAAGGGGAAAAAAAAAATTTTTTTTTTTTTTCCCGGGGGATCAATTTGGGGGGGAAATTTTTTTAAAAAAAACCCCCCCCCCAAAAAATTTTTTTTATGGGGTTCCCAAAAAAATTTTTTTTTGGGGTTTTTGGGGTTTTAATTTTTCCCCTTTTGAAAACCCCAAATCTTGGGAGGTTTTTTTTTAAATTTTCCCGGGGTGGTTTTCCCAAACCCGGGGAAAAAAAGGGCCCCCGGGGTCGTCAAAAATCCTTACAGAGTTGAACTTTTCTTTTCGTATAGTAAAAGTTAACTTTTAGCCGAATCTAACGATGCGCTTTTTGCCGTTAAAAACACCCATTCTTTCCTTGAGTGACTACGATGCATACGGGTATGTGTTATGCAAATCTTTTTGAGCATTTGTACAAGTGGATAAAAATATTTGTTTTCAAGTAGCCTGCTCCTGTCAGCACCTTCCCTCCATTGCCATTATTTACTTTGACGTCAACGCTGGCACTCCCATACCCCTCACTTCAAGCTCTTCAGCGTGGCATTCTATTCAATCCTCTGCATCTCTGACCACCTACAAAACCCAAGACGTGCTAGGTATTGACGTCCATCCCCGCCAAAGTTGATGTGGCATACGGAAATCAGCATCCCGAAGAATGAAGGCTGGAAACAAATCTACTGAACACTGATATCAAAAGAACGACCGTGTGCTAAGATGGTCAGCGAAGACCAGCATTTTTCATTTGTCATATGCCAGCGGGATTAAAATTCTTAACGTCTGACAGAAAATCATATTTACAACTGCACTACCCCAGCAAGATTCCATAGCAAAAGTATACATCGTGGGATTTTGGGCCCTGTCTACAAAAACAGTATTTTTTTAACTTGTGTGCGCATTTTGCTGAGGTTAAATACATTCTTCTCCTTCTTCTGCGATGACCTGACGGGCTAAGTCAGATCACAGCCGTTCCGTGATCAGTTGCACAGTCTTCGCCAGGTCGTGACTACTACCCCCCAAAGCTATAGCTACAGCCCCCCTCTGGCCGGGCTTCACATCGGAGAATGATGTCGCTGGACCCGAAGGATTGTTCTGGGATCTGGGATTCAGTACCGCACAACATACGTCAGTGTTGAAAATCTGATCAGTTTAAGGGGCTCAGTAGTGTGCAGTGGCCAGCCTTCGGGCTGGAAAGATTCTCTGCTGATGGCTGTGAAGGTGATGAATCGAGTTAACTCCTTGTTTACAACCATTCGTCTCTCCCGATGCTGGTTTTCAATGATAATTCTAGTCTTCCTCTGGGGACTTGCGTGGTTTAACTGCTCCATCTGCTGTCTGCCTTTAAGAGCGTCAGCCTTTAGGTTCTGAGATCCCACATGAAACCGAACCACAGCAGTGTGATAGCGACTATTTTGAAAAATCACAGAGGACTTTCTTGATGTTGCTATCATTTGAATGCACCATGAAAATCATCTCTTCAGCGGTTGTAAACCACATTTACACGAGGGGAGAAACACACTTTGGGGAACATCGGGGACTTTTCATCTTGGGTTATCTCAGAACTGAGTGCTAGTTCGACGAATACGTGGTCTCTGCACGCTCTAGTCTTTGAGGGGCAAGCAACCGTCTTGGAAAGTCAAAAGGGCAGAGAAAAGTGTTGCCCTGTGTTTTGACGACGCTGTACAAATGGCTATCATTATCAAGAGAGAAGACAGATTAACGAAAAAGAAGTAAGTGCAAGCTGATTTCGCCGTCGGATCCTTTACACACGTAGTGATGCAGCCCTACTGAGGGCCCCTGTTGTCATCCTGGTAATAAACAACATGGGTAAAAAAGGTTCAGCATGTCACAGTCTGCCGAACGCAGTGCAGTATTATGCTGGGCTTGTAGTACCAGACACAGTCAGTCAGGAAAAGGTAACTGCAGCATCACTTAATGACATAAGCTTCTGACGCATTCCATAGAGAGACTTTTTGAAACCTTCGTCTTCCCTCTGTTGGTTTTGCTAATGTCGGTTAGTTTGTTTAACTGTGAGCAGGATCGGCAAAAAGAACTAACCGATTTTAGCAAAACTTTAAACGAAAGTTCGAATGTGGCCGAGGTTGAATCAGGCAACTTGTGTAAAGGATCCATGGTACACATTGGGATCAAACTGCGGATCTAGAATCGTTCAGCAAGATCAATGTACACAAGGGGAGTAATCAAGTTCATTCGTATCAACTGTTATTTCTCGTATCAACTATTATTTCTCTTGGCAGAGAGAAGTAAATTCATTGATAACATTGCTCTATTTATTGATAAGATTATCACAAACTTTCGTCCAAGCATCAACACTTCGCGTTTACTGCTATTAACTGATAAGAAGATTAAATCTCTCTAATAGCGTAAGTGTTGATATTTAACATTCTTACATAGTATTAAACAAAAGTATACGAGAAATAGCTCTTTTAACAAATACCCCCCCCCCCCCCCCCCCCCCCCCCCCCCCCCCCCCAGGCAATAACCATTTTGTTTTTAAAGGCGGATTCAACAGTTGTTCGACCTTTGCGAAGGTTCGCGCTCTTCTGAATGCTATTCTAGTTGTCGTTTTTGTTTTTCTTTCTTTCTTTCTTTCCTTTTTTTTAGGGGGAGAGGGCTGTGAAAGGGGCGTGGAGGGAAAACGGAGAAAGGGGAACTGAGGGAGAGAAAGAACCGGTGTCATGGTTACTATGCATACTTCCAGACAACAGTGGTGTCGGGATTGTCGTGACTGCTGTAAAAAGGCATGAAATGCTAGGTGGCCCAGTAGTGCTTTATACACTGAATGTTCACGTGATACGCTCTTCATTCTTTCTCTCATTCAGTAATTCATTCAGTCAAACCTGCAAAGATTCTTCACAATCATAGCTCTGAATTGGAGAACGGCAGAAACTAAAGAAAACAACAATAACAACGACCCGCAGTTATTGCCCAGCAGATAAGAAAGACTTCATGGCACGCCAATAGCCGGAGTCCACTTCCTGATATGAATGTACTCATATGTTCGTGCCCGTTTGTTTACAAATGTTTATGTTGATACACCTATGTCTGTACTGTGGTTTAGCTGAATTGCTTTTAGAAGCATATACATTCGCATGGTCTTCTATATGTACCTGTTTGCTTTATGTATAATCATATACATGAGGGTGGGGACTTCACATCTTATTTGTTTTTTTTCCTTGAACAAAATCAGTCGTAAGATTTCAAAGTTAACTAATTGAACATACAATGTAAGCGTGAATGTACATCTTTATTGTGCAGCTTACACTCTGTGAAACGCGTTTACATAAGTTAAGTGGTTTCCAGTGTGTGTGTGTGTGTGTGTGTGTGTGTGTGTGTGTGTGTGTGTGTGTGTGTGTGTGCGTGCGTGCGTGCGTGCGTGCGTGTGTGTGCGCGTGCGTGCGTGCGTATGTGCGTGCGTGTGTGTGTGTGTGTGTGTGTGTGTGTGTGTGTTGTGTGTGTGTGTGTGTGTGTGTGTGTGTGTTTGGTATTACATCCAAGGATTAGAGCTTTTCACATTAATTTTGTGTACAAAACCTTTTCTTTGTTTCCTCTGTTTAGTGTGTGAAAATGGAGAAAAAGTGTAATGGTATCAAGGACTGCATGACACACCTAGACGAGAGGGGCTGTCCCCCTGGAGACTACACATTTTATGAAATACCCCCTCCAGCCGTGGTCAGCTTCGACACACCGGAGGATTCACCATGACCGCGCTGCCAGAAAACAACACGCAGTGCCCAGACACCCATTTTCAGTGCCACAACGATGGCTATTGCCTCCCTGTCTACGTCCGCTGTAACGACATGTTCGACTGTCAGGGTCATGAGGACGAAGCTGACTGTAGGAATGACAAAAGCTGCCCGGGATTTTATGGATGTCGTCACAGCCACAAAACAATCTGCGTGCACGTGAATCGCCTGTGTGATGGTCTGCCACAGTGTCCGCTGCACGATGATGAACTGACGTGCGACGTCGCCTGCCCAACGGTTTCGCCTTGTTCTGCTACCACCCCTTTCTGGTCAGCTCATTCCCGCAGCTGCGCTTCCTAGAAGCCTCTGGCAGTGGGATCCGTTTGAGTGACGTCACTCAAAACACCATGCTGATCCACCTGGGTGTACAGGCGGGTGCGTGGAGGAGGTTATCAGAAGTGTTTTTACCCAATCTCCACAGTATGGATCTCAGTAAGAATCTGCTACATTCCGTCAACTTTAGCCATTTTGCAGGAATGCCTCATCTTCGAAGACTGGATCTGGCAGGAAATCCTATGTCTGGCAGTATTTCTTATGTCCAAAAGCAGTATGTACCTTCATCACTGGTGTTCTTCAACATTTCTCATGTTCGAGGAAATTTTCTGAATTTGAGCACCTTGTCTGCTCTTATGCCGCAGCTGCAAGTTCTGGATCTGTCATGGACTAAAATGAAGGTATTGCAGGAACAACGGTTGTTTCATAATCTTCAGGTTTTGAATTTGCAGGGTTGTCCCATAACTGATTTCACTCCGGACTTCATGAAACACATGACCAAACTTATGTATGTTTCTGCAGACAACTTCAAATTGTGTTGTGTTGTTGTTTTACCAGATGATTTCCGAGGTGAATGCTTGGTCCCATCTGATGAAATCTCGTCATGTGATGACTTATTGAAATCTATCGCTTACCGTTGTGCTCTAGCCGTATTCGCTGTGCTTGGTGTTCTGGGAAACTTCAGTGGTTTTGTTTATCGTATGTCCTTTTTATCACAAAGCATCAGATCTGGTTTTGTTATCTCTGTCCTTCATCTATGTGCTTCTGACTTTTTAATGGGAGTGTATTTAGTCTTCATCGGCGTGGCAGACCGGATTTATTCCGGTAGTTATATCTGGAATGATACTGTATGGAAAAAGAGCCCAGCTTGCAGCACTGCCGGGTTCTTATCCTTGTTATCTTCTGAAGTGTCAGCTTTCCTCATCTGCTTCATCACTTTCGATCGCTTCCTTGTGCTCCGTTTTCCTTTCAGTCAGATCCGGTTTGGAGCCAGATCAGCACATATAGTCTGCATCATCATGTGGACAATGGACTTACACTGGCAGTAGTACCACTACTCCCTGTAACCTCACACTGGGAGTTTTTCCAACAGACCGGTATCTGCATTCCACTTCCTGTCACAAGATCTGACTTTCCTGGCCACATTTATTCGTTCAGTATCATGATCGTCTGCAACCTAATCCTGTTTCTTATTATTGGAGTTGGTCAGTTTTTCATTTACTGGTCGGTGAGGAGTAACGCTATATCGAATGAGTTAAAAACCAAAGACGTGGGTACCGACAGCTCGCAGTCCAGGGAAGCGACAATCGCCATGCGCCTATCTGTTGCTGTGTCCGATTTTCTGTGCTGGTTTCCCATTGGTCTGTGTGGGGTAATGGCTGCCTGTGGTGTCGTCATTCCAGGGAAGTCAACGTCGGGCCATTTTTGTGTTGCCGCTGAATTCAGCTCTCAACCCGTTCCTGTACACTTTGAACTTAGTACTGGAGAAACGACGCAAAGCGCAAGAACTCCGTTTTCAGAAACTGTTACGTACTCAGCCAAAGAGATAATGCATGTAAGGTAAAATTAAAAAATAAACTGAATTAAAACCACACGTCTTGACAGTGTACTCTAGTAAATAATCTAGTCATACTGGCATACCCCAGTGCTTTAAAAACAAGCAATCAATTGAAAACAAACAATCAAACGACAGAAACAAACCATCTTCTTTCTAACATTTCGCTAACATTTATTTAAGATTAGCTTATTTCTGTCTGAAAGAAAACATCTGTTCGAACGATTATCGTCCTGCAAATCAGCATTCGGTGATTAAAATACTTAAGCGCTCAATTTTGATGGTTCTGAAAAAGAAAAAAGAAAAAGCGACCGCTGATGACATCGTTACGGGCAAAACATATCAAAAGTCCAGAATCAGTTTTGCCAAGCCTGTGTGAAGGACAAGTGGAATGGTAAGGGTGGGGGAGAGGTGTGGAACAGTTGTCTTGCTCGCAGGGCCAGACTGTGATGCACATACAGGGGAAGCGGGCAGTATACCATAAAAGTCTTGGTACACAATGGAAGATTGTTTCCGGCTGCAAACCTGTCATTTACTTGGCGTAATTCATTTTCTCGGTTTTTCTTTCACTCTACCACTTCTGTTAGCAATATTTTGTTTCCGTCTTTCAGCTCACTGTCTTCCTTTTCGTCTGATATATTGCGTTGTAAAAGAAGTAAATTAGGTCTGACTAATTGCGCTTTGCCTGTGTTTTGGGCCACACGGGGTCCACAATTCTTCCTTCACCTTTCACTTTTCACTACTTTCCCTGCTCCACTTCACTCTACCTGCTGCTTGGCCTTTCCCCTCCGTTGATCCATAACAGCTTGGCGCTGCAAGCGGGAGAACTGCTCTACGCCAACTCCCATCCTCTGCCTTCACCTTTGTGGCTTTCCATCACATCTTGTTGCTGCGAGCAGGATACTTTCTTTTTGCTGTCCCATCTTCTCCGCTACATCAGTGCCATTGCACCCACGCCGCTCATTCCGTCCACTGCCACCGCCCAAACCGACCTGCCTCAGCCCCGTCACCGGCAATCCACAGGGAGCAGTCAATGTCAGGTCGTCAAGAGGCAACCCACCGGAGGATACATTGCACTGATGCCGAGTCACTTCGGTGGTGTTCAGTGGTGCCTGTTCTGATCCAACATACACAGGATACCACCTGCTAAGCCCCCTATCACGAAAATGATTGCTTAGTCACGGAGCCGGCGTAAGTGAGCTGTCTTTCCAGAGGGCGCCACCACGTCCGTCCAACGACAGAACCCACGGATTGGCCAATATCGATGACCCCGTCGGAATCAAACCAAGGCCACAGACGAGAAAAAGACATCAAAACTGAGGTCATCATGCTCTACGCTTACTTTCATGATATATCACGGCGTCAACCAGGCCCAAGAGATACAGACACCTGCGGTGTTGGTCAAGAAAATTGAGCAACACTCTCAGAGACGCATCCATTTAGTGGATGAAACTCAACCGTGTGGTCCCAGTCTTCCCAACTGAGCCCGCAGCAAACTCAATTGTGGGTAGGTGCCAGTCGGTGCAGAAAAATTCCACATGGCTCTGATGGGAATCGAACGTACGACCACCCAGCCAGGAGTCTGCGACGCTAACCTCTTCGCCACGGCGGTTGGTGCGCGCAGATTACTTGTTCCACATCAACTCCCATTCTCTCCCCTACACCCTAGTTGTCTATTACCCCTTAGCACTGTGCGCAGGATACCTGTTCCTTGTCAACTCCCGCTCTCTCCCGAACCTTCACCACCGAACTGTCCATTATATCTGCGCTCTATGAGCAGAATACCTCATCCACGCCATCCCCCAGTCTCTCCCCTACTGTTACCACTCTGGCTGTCCATCACGTCTCAGCAATGTAAGCAGGCCAGTTCCTCGTAAACTCCCATTCTCTTCCCCAGCGCTCACCACTCTAGCTGTCCATCATGTTATTGCGCTGTGAGCGGGATAACTGTTCCACGCTAACTCCAATTGTCTCCCCTACTGTTATAACTCTAGCTATCCATCACAGCTTTGTGCATTGAGAGAAGTAGCCGTTCCACGCCAGATTTCTTGACTGTCTTCCCCACTACTTGATCCTTATTCCATCCGTCCATTAGAGGCAGGCTATCAGTATTTATACCCGAGCCAAAACAAAGGTGGTATACAGCAATACGCACTTGTTAATGAACATGTCCTTTTACGATTTTTCTGAAGAAAAACAAAACAAAAACGCGATGCCATAAACGCAGCATTATGCTTTTAGTCGTCCCTTTCTGCTAAATTTAATGTTATCTGCGTATGTCACCGGCCGTTTGAATGCGCAGGTCTACTTCACAGATTTGTGTCTCGCACACACTTATATATATATATATATATATATATATATATATATATATACATACATACATACATATGTAAAGGAGCCATAAGACCCAGGCCACTTTTTTATATTTCTGCTTGCTACTGCAGGCATTATCTGGCCTTAGCAGTTCTTTTGTGGAGTGGTGCCCAAACTGCATGGAGACGTGAATCTACCTATATCTATATATATAATGCTGAACAATTAAGTAGTGGGGGAGAAACAAGTGCAGGTTAACAATTCTTCCATCATTATGAGTAATGACTTGGCAAAGATTTAAAATTAAAAAGAAAAAAAAGTGTTTAAGATGAAGAAAATGGGGAAACAATATGTTATGAATATTAAAACCCTTCACTAGCTGCATGAGGGAACCATCACAATCCGTCCTGAAAACAGATTTATATGTATTGCCTGCTCCTAGGCCTTTCGTACGCGGGATCGGACTCATCAGGGAGACACGGCTGATTGTGTCTGTGCTCTTGGTGTCAAATAGAGACACACCACAGTCTGTAATTCTGTGGTGTTCTCACCACCAAGGGCTCAAAAAAGAATCCAACAGCACCCCCAAAGCAGCCAGCGAAAGGTAGAAAATAAAACAAAACGAAAGTCTGAAGAGGAAAATAGTTGCTGAAAAACTAGAAACATTATGTAAACAGTATAAAATGTAGGGGACAATCTTTGAGCCTATGCTTGAGGATCCATTTATGGATGCAAGGGATATATATATATATATATATATATATATTATATATATATATATACACACACACACACACACACACACACACACACACCAGGAAATTAACGGTTGAAATTGTGGAACCCCCCACTTTATTCACAAATACAGTCAAAACTAGCACAACATGAACGAAACAGTTGAACTTATCTGCTAGTTTGATCGGAACAGCCTGGAACAAATTAACGTAGTAGAAATGGTCGAACTCCGGGAAGACAAAGACTGACCATTAAACCAAACCATTAAATACGAATGAGTGTGTTTTACTGGTTTTACTTCATGTGCTAGACTGGTCATTTCCATTGACTGAGAATAAGAGAAATAAAATTCAGATTATGGTTTGTTAAGATACCTTCCGTTTTCTTCAACACCAGAAAGAATGGCGTCAAATTAAAGACGGTTACACATGAAAGGATCCGGGTGTGGCAGGGGTTTGTTTTCCCTGATATTATAGCTCTCTGTTGAAAATGTTTCACTTATCCCCGTTCAAATCAGTATATGCCATAGCTTTGATTTGCACGTCTGCTTTCTCTCTCTCTCTCTCTCTCTCTCTCTCTCTCTCTCGCTCTCTCTCTCTCTCTCTGTGAATGTGTGAGAGCGCGCGCGCGTGTGTGTCTCTGCATGCGCGCGCGCGCGCGCGTGTGTGTGTGTGTGTGTGTGTGTGTGTGTGTGTGTGAGAGAGAGAGAGAGAGAGAGAGAGAGAGAGTATGTGCACGTGTGTGTGTGTGTGCGTGTGTGTGTGTGGTGTGTGTGTGTGTGTGTGTGGTGGTTTAATTTTACGTCTTTTCATCCGGCAGATGATATTAGACGGGGGAGAAAAAAGGGGGGGGGGGGGGGGGGACAAAAAAACAACAACAACCACTTAAGTCATTTCAACACATACATCTGCATACACTTATGAAAAAGAAAACAGCATATCAGTTAAGGACCTTCATAATAGTCTAGCTACATCAGAACTGGCTAAAGTGGCGGCAAACTCAATTATGCATGAGTCAGACAGAACTTGACTCTCATTTTCATATTTGTCAAGATTGATACCTTTCGCCTTATACATTTTAGTTAAAACTGGACAATCTAATAGAAGGTGGTGCACAGAGATGAATTTTCCACAGACACACACAACTTCAGGAGAAAATTTGGTCTTCCATGTGTTCAGCCTTAATTTTGTGATAATCTTAGCAAGATGGTGTGTGTGTGTGTGTGTGTGTGTGTGTGTGCGATCGCACGAGCGCGCGCGCGCGCGTGTGTGTGTTTAGCATAGGCTTAGTTTCCACAGTACTCTAACTCGTTAAAACGTTTCTCTTATTCCCATTTAAAGGGGTATTTTTCATGGCTCTGGCTTGTGAATCTGCCTTCTCTCTCTCTCCCTTCACCCCCCCCCCCTCTGTGTGTGTGTGTGTGTGTGTGTGTGTGTGTATGTGTGTGTGTGTGTGTGTGTGTGTATGTGTGTGTGTGTGTGTGCGCCCGTAGGTACGTGCGTACGTTAGTGTACGTGTTTCTTCAAGGTGTAAATAGTTAAACATGATTTGTTTCAGGATGTAGCATTTTCCCTGTAAAACCTGACATCCTTGA
>CM031596.1:69064684-69069684 GCA_018398815.1 Conus ventricosus | reverse complement strand
ACACATACACACAGCCCGCACGACGCACGCACGCAACACACACCACACACAACAACACACACACACACCACACAGGGAAAAGGAGGGTGGGGCCTTCCCTTTCCCCCTTTGCCACTCCCCCTTTCTCCCCTAACGGCCTTTTATTTTTCTCCACCCCCCCTACCACCCACCCGCCATCACCTAATCCCCCCATCCTCATGCCAACAACACAACCACACACAAAACACAACACACACAAAACACACCACACACAACACAACCACAACACACACACACACAAACACCAAAAACAAACACACAACCCCACACACACAACACACACACAAACCCCTGTACATGATGACTCCCCTCCCCCCCCCCTCCCCCCCCCCATGTCCCAAATGCCCCCCAAACTGCATTCCCCCTTTTTCCTTGGGCCCCCCCCTCCCCCCCCCCCCCCTTAAAACCCATTCCCTCCTTTTACCCACCTCATCCCCTCCATCTACCCCCCCCCCCCCCCCCCCCCCTCCCCCCCCCCCCCCCCCCCCCCCCCCGCCCCCCCCTTTCGCCTCCCTCATCTCTCACCCCGACAAACACAAAGGGCGGGTTTCTTGTTCCCTCTGTTAAGCTGCTATTTGCATGACATTATCATCTACCTATGTTGAATATGAAAATGAGTAACACAACATTTAGCCACAATGCAGACAGTACACGGACAGACAGTCAGTCAATAAGGAAACGGAAAAAGGGTCGTGAGACAGGAAGAGAGAGAGAGAGAGAGAGAGGAGAGAGAGAGAGAGAGAGAGAGAGAGAGAGAGAGAGAGAGAGGGAGAGAGAGAGAGAGAGAGAGAGAGAGAAGAGAGAGAGAGAGAGGGGCAGACAGACAGAGAGAGAGAGAGAGAGAGAGAGAGAGAGAGAGAGAGAGGAGAGAGAGAGAGAGAGAGAGAGAGAGAGGTGATGCGCACGAACCCAACCACCCCTCCCCTACATGTATACATGTATGCACGCTCGCATGCACACACACACACACACACACACACACACACACACACACACACACACATGTACGCACGCACGCACGCACGCACACACATACACGCACGCATACACACACATATACGCGCGCTCTCGCACATTCGCACGCTCGCGCACACACACACACACACACACACACACACACACACACACACACACACACACGTTCCCACTCACAGCATAGGCTATAGCGCGGCACCCGTCACACTTCAGCTCCAGGGGCATGTGAGGCGACCACTTGTCGCCATCATTGAGGTCCTGGCCCCCAAACTCCAGGGTCTGTGCTCCCTCGGGCATCATCCACTCAGGCTCGTCATAGTGGGGCTCCTCCGTCTCCCATTCGTCAATCACTTTCTCGGCTTTCTTCCCTTGATCATCATCACCACCACCACCACCACCATCTTCTTCTTCTTCGTCGCCGTAGGTCGGCGTTAGAGTGGTGGCATACAGCAAGAACAGCGTGAAGGAGACGAAGCAGCAATGCCGCAGAAGTAATCCCATTGTTTCACGTTACGTACTTGTCTCAATCTTCGCCACTGTGATTCTTCAGTTTATTACAAACATGAAGCCTTAACTCCCGGGAAAAAAAAAAAAACCAAAAAAAAAAAAACCACGTGGCAGAACCCCGTCAAAATAACGCACCCGGATAAATCATTTATTTTAAGTTGATGAAGGTTTTCATTAAATCAGGGCAGTCGATCCACGTGGTGACGTTTTATCGCGTAGAATTAAGCCGCGGAGGGTGAATTCTCTCTTGAAATGTTGGTCGCCAAGACAGGTAGTGGTCATGATGAAAAAAGAACAAGAAAGAAAGAAAGAAAAAATCACGGTCTTCTCACAGTAATGGAAACGTGCCCAAGCGAGAGAAAAGCAACGTGGAATCAACCTGAACGACATTTCTGCCACGTAGAGCATTGCCATTGGTTGCGAGTGAGGATGGCGCTCTGTGTTTTATGCCAGGATTGTGACAGATTCAGCGACTGGCGCGGCTCACGTGGGCTCGGGTGATGAAAAACGTAAAATCGATTGATGACAATACGGCCGCTTTCTACATTTGCTGTGATGTTCTGGCGCTGTCAGCTACGGGTGGATGGCATTGTCTGGCATCCGGCAATGGCCAATGATGGAAGACACTCGTCGTTCAGTTCAGTAAATCGCGAGCCCGTTGCGCTCGAGATGCCAGACCAATGAAATCGATACTGTACAGACTGTAGTTTCAGGTGTGCCTCTCAGAAATGATTTTTCTTTTTCTTTTCTGTTTCTTTCTTTCTTTTCTATTCTTTTCCTTTTTTTTCTTTTTTCGTTCTTTCCTTTTTTGTTGTTGTTGTTTTTTTTTGTTGCTGTCCCGGCTCCGTGGTCAGCCAGGCTATAATCAATTCTCTAGCATATAATATTCTTTCTTTTCTCTTTCTCTTCTTTTCTTTTTTTTTTTTTTTTTGGGGGGGGGGGGTCTCTTTTCTTTTCATACTTTTTTTTTTTTTTGCTCCCCCGGCTTCGTGGTCAGCTGGGCCATAAAACAATTCAACCCCACAGTCAATGACCCATGAGCATGATTAGTCTACGTGTCGCAGTGTTAAGGGAAGATTCTTCTGATGCGCCTAAAGTGACTTTCAACAAAATGACTGCAGATGCTACTCAGAGATTTACAGAGAATGGCAGTCGCTACAGTCTGCAGCTGTCACATCTCATCACATCTGATCAGTGTGATGATTTTCATTCCTTTTCATTTCCTTCTCTTTACACAGCTGGTATGCGGACATGTACTCACCCCCCCCCCCCTCCCCCTCTCTCTGTCTCTCTCTCTCTGTCTCTCTGTGTCTCTGTCTCTGTCGCTCTCTCTCTCTCTTCTCTCTCTCTCTCTCTCTCTCTGTCTCTCTGTGTCTCTGTCTCTGTCGCTCGCTCTCTCTCTCTCTCTCTCTCTCCTCTCTCTCTCTCTCTCTCTCTCTTTCTCTCTCTCTCTCTCTCTCTCTCTCTCTCTCTCCTCTCCTCTCTCTCTCTCTCTCAAACCCATGCACCGGGTTTGTGAAATCATATTTTTGTCATCGGTATGAATACAAGTGGTAAAAAAACTTCTTTTTGTAGAAAATAATTCGTGGGGCGCGCGTGCAGTGTTTTAGATCACATAAAATATGGACGTCTTGGGCTCTTTGAAGCTAAAAAGCACATAGAAAGAAAATCATGAAAGGGTAAGGATACGTACTTTATGTTCCGATAATTGGCTGTGGAGGTATTAGGGTTACACAAAATTTCATCAAATCGATCCGACTCGCAAGACTTTTTTTTTCTTTTCTTCTTTTGCAACAAGCCACTGAAGCGTCGATCAGCCTTCAGCGAACACAGTTGAACACGTACACAGAGAGAGAGAGAGAGAGAGAGAGAGAGAGAGAGAGAGATTCGGATGGATTATTCATAATATTGGCCTTGGTCCCTCATCGAAGGGGATGAGTGAACATAATACATCATCTGTAGCAAAATACTCATGACTGTAAAGCGCACCAAACACAAATAATTCAGGAGAGAGAGAGATGAGAGAGAGAGAGAGGAGAGAGAGAGAGAGAGAGAGAGAGAGAGAGAACAAGACAAGACAAGACAAGACAAAATTCTTTATTTACGAGGATAATAGATAAGCACTGACGTGCTTTTTTACATCCAGTCTCGAGAGAGGAGAGAGAGAGAGAGAGAGAGAGAGGAGAGAGAGAGAGAGAGAGAGAGGAGAGAGAGGAGAGAGAGAGAGAGAGGAGAGAGAGAGAGAGAGATTTGGCCTCGAGTACCTTGCACCAACTGAAAGTGTCGACAAAGAGAATACGTTCCCTTTGAATGCTTCCGACTTGTTGGAAAATCACAGTCGTCTATGATTAAAACTGTCAGTGACTGAAAAGCAAGCAAAACTTCGGCATAAAAAATAAAAATAAAAAAAATTCCAGTTTCATCCGTACCCCTGGAAAATCTTGCTGTGGGCATAATTACTTCCTAGTTTTCTAGAAAAGGTGTGTGTTACTGTGTGCGCGTGGGTGTGTGTCAATATACACCCTTGTTTGTAGATGCATGGTACTTATTGCAATATTTATCTTCCTATTGGTTTCATTTATGTTTTCTTTATCCTTTTATGTATTTGTAAGCGCTTAGGGCTTATGATGCAAGATTAAGCGCCATAAATGATAATGATAATTAGTAATAATACTATTATTATCACGGAATACAGGCCTGCCTTGCGCGGAGAGTGAACTGGATCCCAAAACACTTGGGAGGGAAACAAATGCAACCTGAAAATAACGTTGGCGGGAGACAAGAGATAGAAACACGTGCCTTTTGATCTGGGCGTCTGGTACTCGTGTCGTATAGAAGCCTCTCTCTCTCTCTCTCTCTCTCTCTCTCTCTCTCTCCTTTGGCTGTCCCACCTTATGGGCCACCTCAGTGGCACTGTACCCACGCTGCTCCTTGGTGCCCCCTCGTCCATGGCCACAACTCGGTCCGGCCCGCCGCAGCTCCGGCAACGCCAGTTCACAGGCAGCAGTCAATGCCAAGTCGTCCTGAGGCACCCCACCAGAGGAGACACTGCACTGCTGCCGAGTCACTTCGGTGGTGTTCAGTGGTGTCTGTTCTGATCCAACACACGCAGGACGCCACCTACCAAGCCCCATACTGGCGACAGCAGTTGCTTATTTTTCTTCTTACCCACCCGCCTTCCCGCGTCCGCGCGAGGAGTTACGCGCTAGATCCTTGGTTCTTGAGCCCACGAGAACAGTGGGGCAAGGCAATGATGCACGCCGCACCAGTCATCTCCGGGCTCCTCTGAGTGTTGCAGACTTAGTGCCCATTTCCTGCCGAGAGTGTATAAGGCACAAATTATCAAGGCCAATCAATGAACATTCTATGATTTTTTTTTCTATCGAGAGTATATAGGGCACAAATTATCAAGGCCAATCAATGAACATTCTATGAAATTTTCTCTTTCGAGAGTATATAGGGCACACATTATCAAGGTC
>CM031596.1:69042184-69057184 GCA_018398815.1 Conus ventricosus | reverse complement strand
TTACTCAAGTCAAACTCTGTGCTGCTAAACTAGCTCTCGCTGTGAAGACAATGTTATTTAGTAATAGCAATCAAATTTCATTGATATTATGAAAGTCAAGTTTCATTTGACATGGGTTTTCTTCGAGTTTTTGTGTCAGCTGGGCGCCTTACGCCATGTTTCAATTATAATTGGCTTGCTTATGACCAACAAAAGTGTTTTGATAAGGCATGAATGATTTTTTTTTCTTTTTTTTTTCACACCCTGATCCAGAAGGTGACTGATCAGTGTCTCATCCATGATTTATTGTCAGTAGTTTGTGACTTTTGTTTTGGAAAAACAGTCATAAGCTGCACTGATAGTTTTGACAATGCAGATAACTGCTTAAATTTGTATGCCCCTGAGGCGCAAGTGGCATGTATGTGTGTGTGCGCGCGTGCACACTGGCACCTGCATGCATGCGTGTGTGTGTGTGTGTGTGTGTGTGTGTGGTGTGTGTGTGTGTGTGTGTGTGGCAATAAGCTCATATTTTCCAGAAACTGACCAGTTGATCATTTTATCATAACAGATGCATCATAATTGCGAAATCCTTTGTTTCTCGTTATGTAGAAATTGCAGATGTCAGCAATGATCAATTGTTTCTCACATTGCCATCTAATTTGCTTGCTTACTAATGAATGTATTGATCTCTCGTTCATGAACACTGGTAAATGTTAATTAAGGCACTGTTTGCAAGCATGAAAATCTGTTAAGGGATAAGTGGGGAGTTTTGTGACATGGATGTTCAGCGACCAGTTAATATCAGTAATGAAGTTTATAGATTAAATATATATCTAGTGTATAGACAGACAGACAGACAGGACATACGCACACACTATATTATACACACACACGCACGCACGCAAAGCACACACACACACGTACATACATGTACACACATGTATACAACACAACACACACACACACACTCACACTCACAACTCACACACACACACACTGTTTTTTTTTTTTAAATTTAAACAGAAGTATGAATTCATACATGCAATAACTCAAGGGTATGTGTTGTTCCAACTTCAGTCGTTCAACACTTGATTAAGTGGGATTTTAGAGTGCATATTTTTTCAAGGAGAATATTTTGCGTAGAGTGTGAGTTCAGCGAAATATTTTTTTTGTTTTTTTTTCAAGGAATGTATTTAATGGGGACATCTTATAGATAAATGTGATTGAAAACAAACAAACTAATCAGTATGACTGTGTCTGTATCTCTCCTTAGATGTCACTGTGACAGCTGATATGTAGTGGCAAATTATATAATATTGATTAATTTGAAAAATATGTATTCATTGCTTAGAAAGTTACAGATTTTTTAAGTTGAATCACATGACCTCTCCTCTGTTTCCTCCCCCCCCCCCCCCCCCACTCCTTCACCTTTCTCCCCCTCCCTTTCCAACCCCCTCCCACTCCCCAGTTTTTGACTGGGGCCCATCTTTCCCATCTTCCTTTTTACCCTTTCCTCCATCGGGAATGGGAGTATGTAAATTCTTGCTTTGAAATTGGATAGGAAATCACAGATACCATCTCTTTGTAGATTTTGATTATTGATCAGTGGCTTTGTCACATGGCATTGTTCCTGAAGGCACACTGCTTTTGTACATTTTTCTTTTGTGTGTTGGGGAGTATCGATATTGGCCATGACAATAGCTTGTGGGCTGTAGGAGTGCTGTGATGGAGAGTTTAGCAGTCACGGTTCTCTATAGTCTGCATGGAGATGACCGGAATTCTTTCAGTACAACTAGCTCCCTCGCCATCTGGAAGTTATGTGCCAGTAACCTTCTCTTTCCAGTGATTCTCCGTGACTCGGTCTTTTCTTCTTTTGTCACGCTTTACCACAGTCTGTTGTTTTTCTGCCTTTGCGTAACATTCCCCTGTCTTTGCCTGGAAAACACTTTTACAGTTATTTCTCTTAACATTGTAGGACATTTCAACTTCTTTTGTGTAATCTGTTGAAAAGGTAGTGACAATTGTGCACATTATCCAAAATTGACAAAAGCTATCCATTCTGCATGTCTGTTTGCTGCATGACTTTTTAAATGCATTTTATGTGGCGTTGAGATGTTTATCATTTATTGTTTTCCTCTCCCCCTTCCCCTCCTTTATATCTTGGTTTGATGAATTAAGAATATCTGGTACTCCCAGCATCAGCGAGTGTTATTAGCTGTAAAGAAGTCAATTGTTCAGCTGCCATGTCGTAAACTGTTTGTTTGTAAGTGGTATGTAATCTTTTTCAGTTCAGGATCAGATCTTTACATGATGTGGCCTTCCTCCTCAAACCCCCCCCCCCCCCAAAAAAAGGCTTGAAAAGCTCCGCCATGTACAATCGTGTAGAAATGTGAAAGCCAGCTCAGTCTTTGCGTGTTTCTTGTAACTTATGACTTCATTTTGATTAATTCTTTTTGGTACATACACACGATACATGATGGATGAAACCAAGGGTACATTCAAATGAATCGTCCGTTTCAAGATTTCAGAAACACTTCAAATTTTTTTTTTGGTGTTTGTTTTAAAGGATGGGTTTAGGATGAGAGGTAAAAAGAAAGGGCAGTACGTTAAATGTTAAACCTTTCACTGACAGCGGTGGGATCCATTGAATGCTGTCATGTGGACAGAAGCACTTCTTGTTATTACAATCATGAAATACTTACTATGTCTTTATTTTGAACCTAGGCCAAGAATGGTTGTCTCTGGTGCCGTTTGTGGGAACTGTCTCCATCATCGTGTATTGACGGTGCTGGCCTTCAAGCTACCGCCCAAGCCCAAGGACACCCCGGTGAACATGAAGGTGCAGAAGGAGAGCTCCAAGGTGGTCAACATGGTGGACATTGAGGACCTGGGCGACAAGATCAGCTACTGCCGCTGCTGGAGGTCCAAGAAGGTGAGGGTCACAATTCCTTTTTCAGATCAGCTTATGGCAGACAAGTCATAGTCGTCATAGGGGTGTCATGGCTGATACGAACAGCATTGTGTGTCTCTCTCTGCCTTTATCTCTGTCTCTGCCTGTCTATCCGTCTGTCTTGCTATCTTTCTCTCTCTCTCTCTCTGTCCTCTCTTACCTCTCTGTCTGTCTGTTGCTGTCTCTGTCTCTCTGTCTCTCTGTCTGTCTCTCTTTCTCTCTCTCTCTCTCTCTCACTCTCTCTCTCTCTCTCTCTCTCTCTCTCTCTCTCTCTCTCTCTCTCTCTCTCTCTCTCTCTCTCTCTCTCTCTCCTCTCTGCCCTACTGCACAGCAGTTCTGTGGGCAAGGAGAAAGGTTAGATATGAGCCCTCATTCCCTCTTCCTGATGCATGCAGAGTATTTTGTTTCTCATTTAACCACCGCAGTCTGATGTGTGCGGTACTGTCCAATTTCACTGGCAACAAGGAACGTTCGGTGCTGGCCATGATCCCCTCCAGGAATATGTCGTTTGCGCGACTCAGTGTGTGGGCATTGTTATATTTGCACGATGCTTGACAATACGAATGAGCGACTGTGTTAGAAATTTCATACGGAATGTATCCCTTTTGAAGGCAACATTTTGTCACAGAACATTAGAGGTCTTCAGTTTTGACTAGGAGCTTTTTCTTGTTTGTCTGAAGATTGTGACAAGGGCTGAACGCATTTCAATCACATGTGGTCTGCGAAAAGTGAGCATGCTGAGGGATCCTCCCTCCACTGTGAGACATAACTGTTTTTTGATGCATGGGGGCAAAATTAATGAAATGAGCATAATTTGGAAAGGTCAAATAAATGGACAGACAGCCAGAGCGGATGAAAGAAACTGGTTCTTAATTCATCCTGCTCTTCATCTTCGCATCTTGATGAGCAGGGGAGGGGGAGGGGGGGGGGGCAACAGTTGTATGAAGCTAAAGTCCGGAGGGGGATGGGGGAGAGGGGGGGGGTGGCAACAGTTGTATGAAGCTAACAGACTTGAAGAGTCTTGTAACATGTCTTTTAATATTTGTTGCACTTGCATAATATATAATATATCGGCGTGATATAAATATGTGTGCACTTTTCCCACTATAATAATTGTAACAAATTTATACAGCTCTGAGATTAAAATCAGTAGTTTCCATTTCCCTGTTGATGATCAGGGGAAAGTAAAGTTGGCTGCCGAAAAAAGCCCTAGAACTAGAAGGGATCTTCTGTTGAAATGTTTCAGCTGAAAGGAGTTGGGCAAGTGTAGAAATGGGCAAACAGAATGTTTAAAGTCACGCGTATGTGCAGCGCCCTCCCCTCTTAGTGCACATGCTCTTAGTGCACATGCTGTGAATTTTTATGTGCCCAGTCATGTCCCGTGGAATGTCGCTGATGTGGGGTATAGCTGTTGGCACATCATGATGTGTAAACACTAAAACAGGAAAGGGCCATTGCTGCTGTTGATGCGTGATGTGTCGTTTTTATGTGGGTCATGAGTGGGTTTTCAACACTGTCAGTTTCAGCAAGGATGTCTAGTATGCTGAGAATGATCTACTCAGTGTGTACCACGCATTGTGCTGCTAACAATTTTGAATTTTCTCTATCATAGACTCACGGTGAACAATTAGATGTATCTTAATTTGTACATTTGTATTTTAGATATACCTCCCAAATATATATATATATAGTTTTTGATTGATTCAGATTTCGGTAATTTTCAGGCACCGCTCCACCGAGGAATCTGTTCAAGCAGACAATGCTCACAATAGTCGGCATACACTTAGAAGAAATCATAAGACTTTAACTGAGCTGCATTCTAACATTTATTTTTCATAAATTTTCACCCTGTTTTTCGGCTTCATCAGACAGTTGCAATCACAAACTAAAAAGGTATAAACAATATCCAGGCTTTGTCCATTGAAAACAATTCGCTGTGGTAAAACAATTCACTAAGGTAAAAACTAGGAACACACGCCACCGTCATACCATACTCCTCTCATCACACTATTTTTTCAACCTCCCATTTTCCCTTTTTCTCTCTCTCATCTCCCCCCACCCCATCCCTCCCGCCTTTCCTTTTATCTCCCCCCAACTTTTCTATCATCCCCTCCCTCCTCCCCCTTTATCCCACTAATTTCATTCCTCTTTTTTCCCCCTTCCCCTCTCTCTCTCCCTCTCTCTCTGTGGCTTGCTCACTCTCCAATTCTGTCTCTCTTGCCTTCTGTCTTCCCCCCTCTCTCTTTCTCTCGCTGTATATCTCTCTCTCTCTCTGTCTATCTGTCAGTCTGTCTGTCTGTCTGTCTCTCTCTCTCCCCCCCCCCCCCCCCCCCCCAACCCTAGGTCTCTTGCTTTATCCATATGGTTGTATACACAGGTAATCTGTTTTGTACTCAAAAGTCCATTTAAATTCATTTTATTTGAAAAAGATTTATTACTTTTGTTTTTGAATAGTGCATTGAGTTCACGGGTGGCAGATACCAAGTGGATGTTTGACTTGACCTGTGCGGTGAATTCACTCACAGTGGGACACAAGACAGCAAGGATGGTTTTAGGTGTACATAATTGTGTGTTGTGTGTGTGTGTGTGTGGTGTGTGTGTACCAGGCTTTTCGCATGCTTTTTGTGTGTTCCTAGTTTTTACCTTAGTGAATTGTTTTACCTCAGCGAATTGTTTTCAATGGACAAACAGCCTGGATATTATTGATACCTTTTTAGTTTGTGATTGCAATTGTCTGATGAAGCCGAAAAACAGGCCGAAAATGCAGACATCGTGAATCCATGATGCCATTGCGAGACATACGCAACTGGTAATTCCCTCTTTGTATACAGCATGGTTTCGCATTCTTGAAATACTGTCTTGGTGTCTGTATCGTGGGTTGTATGCAGTACAGCAAGCGAAGGGCCGCAACTTTCTAACAGCACACGTCTGTAGGAAGAAGACTGTGGCTTGCTCGCTGGTGTTTCTTTGCTGGTATATATATGCCTGTGGTACAATCCAATCTTTGACATTCACACCTGAATATGTCTGTATACATATACATCAGAAGGGTGTTCAGTCATTCGTGGCCTGCATGTGTGTTGACCTAGGAGATCAGAAATATCCAGCTCCACACTTCACCCACCCCCCAGGGCCCTGTTGGGGGTTGTAGTCTGTGATCCTTAGGTGGAAGTTTAATGCGCTCACCGCTTGAGTGTTGTGCACATCAGACACTTTGAGGGTTGAAGTGATAGAATATTTGCTATGCGAAGGTTGAAATGATAGAACATCTGCTATGCTTGAAATGAATTAGTGAAAGTTTCCTTAGGTTTTAGTGTTGTGTGTGTGTGTGTGTGTGTGTGTGTGTGTGTGTGTGTGTGTGTGTGTGTGTGTGTGTTGTCTTAATTTGAAATGAATCATTAATTGCCAGCAAGTTTTCTTCTTTTTTTTTTTTCAAATTGGACCTGGAACTGTGCTGTTCAGGAACTCTGTTGTTCAACACTTTTATTTCAGTTGCTGTGTCATTTCTTCCCTTCTTTCTCCTTTTCCCTTCGCTCTCCTCCACCTGCATTCTTCTTCCTCAACACTGTTCCTCTCTCCTGTCATGTCCCATTCCATCCTCCTCTGTTCTGCTCCCTTTTTCTCACCACCACCCTCTCCTGGCTTTCCCCTGTACTGGTTGTTAGTCTTCCTGCTGCTACTGTTTGGCGTTGGTACTGGTATCCAATGATAATATATTATATGTATTATACATATTAAGTGTTGTCTACTTGTTTTGCACTCAGAGACAGATACACAGCTACACACACACACACACACACACACACACACACACACACACACACACACACACACACACACACACACACACACACACACGCACCACACACACACACACACACACACACACACACACACACACGTATGCACATGCACACACATGAAATGCTTTCCATGACCCTGAGAATTTTGTGTAATTCATTCACATTTAATGTGCAAGTTCTTGACTTTTTTTTTCTTGTTTATATTTCCATATAATTTTAAGACTGTTGTGCTTTTGCAGTTATTGTAAACATGTTCAAATGCAAGTCATCTATGGACTGTTTTCAGTTAAGAAACTACCAGAAGCCAAGAAGTTTCCTAAATACACCACTTTTCAGGAAATTAGACCATTGTTGGCCATAACCTCAAGCACCCTGTGCTGCTGAAATTGTTTGAAATGTATACATCTTTAAAATCAAATGGATGCAATGCAGTTTTTGCTTGGGTCTCTGGTTACGTTGGCATAGGAGGAATTGAAGTGGTAGATGAGCTTTCCAGGAGATAAACTTGCCACAAATATAGTGTTGAGCAGATTTTCTATCCTTCCTCTGAAATCCAAAGTTCAGACTAATGTCAAAGACCTTTGGCAAGAGGAATGGAATTTGCAGATGGATACAAGACTCTTGGTCTTCTGAGTCCATCCAAACTTGAAAGAATTTTATACCATGGGTTACTGGTGACCGAAAAAAGAATCAGTCTTGTGCTGTTTGCACACAGGTCGCTGCTTTTGCACCCACTCAGGTGAACAAGCTCTGTGATGCGTTCCATGTGATGTATTACTCACTATGAAACATGTTCTTGGGACTTCCATCATACATGATGTCAGACATACACACTGTACAACAGACTCCATGAAAATCTTGTTCAAAGATGACCCACTTGATGTGATTTTTGATTTTCTGAAAGAGATCAACATTTTTCAGTTGATCTAGGATTTTATGAGAGAAAGATTTTAAGAATTCCAGGATGTTTTTAGAAAAGCTGTTTTAATGTGTGTGTGTGTGTGTGTGTGTGTGTGTGTGTGTGTGTGTGTGTGTGTGTGTGTGTGTGTGTGAGTCAAACTTGACAGTTTACTTCGACAAGATGACAGTCCTGATATAGCCTTTTACTATCGTTGGGTGATAAGCATTATTATCTCTCCTCATCTTCTCTCAGTCTCTCTCTCTCTCCCCCCCCCCCCCCCCCCCCCCCCCCCCCCCCCCCCCCCCCCCCCCCCCCCCACCTCTCAGTAGCAAATTCAGAGTTGACAAGCCTGTTAGTCTGCCTGTCACGATTGAGATTTTCCATGTGTTTGGTTGGTTGGTTTGTCTTTGTGCCGCTGACAAGCATGATGATGTTGGTGTGTTTCAGTTTCCCCTGTGCGACGGGTCCCACAACAAGCACAATGAGGAGACCAACGACAACGTGGGACCCCTGGTGCTGCGCCGCAAAGAAGCGGCCACCAAGTGATCCCTGTCACTCCATAGTTCATCGAGCCCATGATCTTCTTGTAATTCAGCACCGCTCTGTAGGCGCGGAGTTGTCTCTCTTCTCTCCTGTCCATAAAGTTTGATTGCTGATTTGTTGATGTTTCTGCTTTTTCTTTTCTTTTTTTTTTTTTCCTTTTTTTTTTCTCATGACCAACTGTTCATGTTGTGTCTGTAGATTTAAAACTAAGTAACAGCTTTTTTTGTAGACATATCTTTCAAAATTCTTGTTTTGTTTCCTTGTGTTTATCATTACGTCATTCGTTTTGGAAGAAACACTTTTCAGTAGGAAAAAGAACACTATGATGACATTTAAATGTTCTGTAATTTCTCTTTTGGGAGGTGAAAGATAGAGAAGTGTACGCAGAGTATCTGTTAGATTTGTAGTTACAAAGTGATGGAAGAAAACTCAGATAGTGTATAAACATTTTTCTGTTTTTTTTTTTTTTTTTTTTTAGGAGGGGATTGGGGGGGGGGGGGGGGGGGGACATTGTGTTTGGTGTAAATTATAGGGATACAGCTTAAAGGCTATCAAATTTTAAGAGTGGTATTGTGATAGTAGTTGATGATATTTTTTCCAGATAGGTAAATGTCTTTTGTCACTGTTAGTACAACTCATTCTGTAGACATTACAGAATCTTACAAATTATTGACCACATTTAAAGTATTATTTACTATGTATTGTCTTTCTTTGCATTTGGAATTCATAGGTAAGTGTGCACAGCTTAATTAAATCAACAATTTAGCTTGGCTCATGTAGATTAAGTTGTGGAGACATCTGCTTGTTAGATCCACAAGGATATATATATATATTTTTTTCATTTTAATAGGTAATTGTGATGATTATTGACATCGATAAATGATTAGCTTATTGGTGGATTTGATTCTTGGAACTTTGGACACTGGATCTTGGGACCTTGGTACCTTGGTACTTTGGACACTGCTTTCCGCCATAATGTTTGTTGCTTTAAACAGTATTTGCATTTCAGAACATGCTGGCCATTCATAATTTTACAGATAATAATCATGCAGATTTTGTCCTTGTTGCTCAGCTGTAATTTCCTGCTCAGTTTGTTTGAAAATGTGGTCTGGTTTGTTATGCGTCTACTGTTTGAATTGTAAGCAATGAAAGAATGGGCGTTGTTTTGTATAAAACCTCTCAGTGATTGTCACTGGTTGATGTGAGGAAAACAGTGAGCACAAATCAGATGTATGAATCATGTCGATCTTCTGTTTACCCTTATGATACCGGGAGAAAATGTTTGGTAGGTTTTTTAAAAGTCTTTTTTTTTTAATAAGCATGTTAGCATGTTATTTGTTTGTTGTTGTTTATCTTGTGAAGGTAGAATTATGTTACAGCATTGAAAATGACTGGAAATGATATTCCAGGTCTTCTGTAGTTGTGGTATGGGGACTAAAAGAAATTTAAGATTTTAGACCTCTGTGAGTATGTGTGTATATGTGTGTCACTGTGGGTTTGTATGAAATGATATAGTAGGTCAGGCAGAGAGTGGATATCTCTGACAAAAAAACATCGAAAGATTTGTCTGTTGATAGAAACCTGCAGATGCAGATTGTAAAACAAAAGTTAGTTAAAGAGTCAAGAATGGACAGAACAGAAATCATTACAATTCTTAAGTTTGTGGAAATTCGATTGTCACGTGACATGCATGTGGAAAAACTGTCTTCAAGCGTTATGTGGACAGAACAGAAATCGATACAGTTCTGAAGTTTGTGGAAATCCGATTGGAAAATTGACATGCATGTGGGAAAAATGTCTCCAAGCGTTATGTGGACAGAACAGAAATCGATACAGTTCTGAAGTTTGTGGAAATCCGATTGGAACATGACATGCATGTGGGAAAAATGTCTCCAAGCGTTATGTGGACAGAACAGAAATCGATACAGTTCTGAAGTTTGTGGAAATCCGATTGGAACATGACATGCATGTTGGAAAAATGTCTCCAAGGAAGGGCTATGTCGTTTAAACATTTAGAAGAAGAAAGTAGGAGAAGAACTCATTTTCTTGCTGGTAAACTTTAAACGCCAGTCACATTTACATGTAGTTCTTGCCACTTACTTCTCCAGGCAAAGGCAGAAAATCGCTTTGATAAATGACTTAACACCGTACTGTATGCATTGCGAACAAACATTGTGCAGCATCTACATTTCAAAGGGAAGATATTTTGTGATAATCTTTTATCATTTTGTTTTGCACAGTGGCGCTAAGTTTGTCATGGAAAGATTTATGTTTTTTATGATATTTACTGCTACTGTTAAAGCATTGTGAGTTACAGTATGTTCTTTGTGAACATATTTATTTCAGTAAAGATGACCAGAAAGTTCTTTTGGGATGGATGATAACAAACACCACATAGAAACATGGACCTTCAAGATGAAACTGTTAGAAACCACGAAACAGCAACTTCATTGATGCAAGGGAGATAAATGTCTGGGACCTTGCTTGTATGGAAAAGAAGGTTCTCCCCCATAGATGGGAACATGACCTACAATGGGGGAACAAAAATCAAATCCTTCCAGTGTTCTGTGTTACCAGTACTGCTGTGGTGGCCATGTAAATAACAGGTTTGCTCGCCACATCACATAAAAACAGGGATGCAGGTCTGTAGGAATAAATTCAGAAATCAGCTTGTCTTTGTATTGGCAAAGAATGGTAAGGATATCTTCTGGATTGGCAACATTTTCAGGCAAAGGCAAGTTTGGTCATTATGTCCCTTTACAATTTTCTTTGTTTTTTGACAACAGATAACCAGAAAATTTGTAGTCAGTGATTTTCCACAATGTTTTGTTTAAAAAAAGAAACCCCCCAAACCTGAGTGTTTCCAAACACTCTTTACTAAGGAAGTTTAAAGAAGTCTCAAAACCTGGCTTCCCTGATGTTAAGTTATGGATACTCAGTATTAAGAGTAATGTACAGGGGAAATAAAAGTACACAACTAAAAAATAGAAATGATGTTGTTGTCTGCAAATCGGTTTGTGAAATGCATTGGCAAAATTGCAGGAAATGTATGAATGATGGACTGTGACACAAACTTCTGTTGTGCTAATATATCAATGTCTTTGTTGTGTTCTGCCATATGTTTGGACTTTGAAGCAAGGCTCTGGTGGGAAACAGAAATAGTTGACTTCTCTATAAACAATCCAGTGCAAATAAAAACATGGTTGCAGCGGGAATGAAAGTTACTGACTTCTCTCTGATCAATCCAGTGTAAGTAAAAACATGTGGCAATCATCAAGGCTATGCTTGAGGGATCAACTATCATGATTTTTACCAGAGCAAATCAAACGAAGAGCGAACATGTCGTGAAGGTAAACGGTCTTAGAATCAGAATTATTTTTATTAGGCTCAGCAATTGGTGGTTGTTTTTTTCAGTGAACAATTAGCAGAGGTGGCTAGTTATGCCAAGGACTCACTGCTTGTTTCTCTTAGACTTTTGGGCATACTGAAGTGAGTGAGAGTTACATCTTGATAAGTTTCCCCCAAATACTTTCAGGGATGTATTGGAATTCCTGATAATGTACAGGAATGTCAGGTTGGCTACAACTAATTTCAGGATTGGAAGGATGGTCATCATTTGGTTTCAGCTTTGGGGATTCTTCTTTACTTGCACTCCTGCATGAAGATTTGTGTGTTGATGTTGTCTCAGGATGATAAGATATATGCCATATCCAGTGTAAAATATTATGCACAATTATTTGGATACACACATTTGCACATTTTTGTTCCGTGAAGAGAATCAAGGAGAGCACACAGATGTGATAATCTAGACCGATCATACAGCTTTCCTGTTTATGATAATGACTTCGATGCGGTTTTGATGTTAAAACAGATCATTTTTTTTTTAAGAAACAAGAAATTAATGCATTTCTGTCTCGCAAAAAATCCTGGAAGATTGTTAAGGAAAAATGAAACTCATGTATTTCAGGGTGTTTTTTTTTCGCCGTTACTGCTGTCAAGATGGTGGGAGTATGTCTTGTTTTTTATCGGACCGTTGAAATGTTGCAGAAAGAAAACGCTGGTCACTCTTGCTTTTCTGAACTTCAGTCCCATTGTTCTTCAGTTGATCCTTGCCAGGGACGCACTCCCCTACACGTAACACATGAAATGTACCCCACTTTCCGTTGTAACCTAGTGTGCATTGTGCTGCGACCTAAATCAAAGCGCTAATGGTGCTTTCAGCTCACTCAGGCATGAACTCCGTCAGGGTCATTTGTGGAGAACTTTGACTGAAAATTGTCCTGTTAGAGTGGCTCTGTGACATGCCCAGTGTCATTTGACATGGAGGTACTTGTCTGACACGATACATGTTAAATATAAACCATGGCTTGTTTTGTTATTAACAAGAAAAAAGGATAAGAACAAAGTTTGTTTTCTTTCCGGTGGCTACTGTGTAATGTGGCAGACACACGTATCCAAGGTAATGTTTGACAAGTGATGATTTACACTGGGAACTGAAAAGATTGATTAACCAAAACCTGTCTCTGTAATATTAACCTGCATGCATTATGGTGGTGGTTCTTCTGTTCAATTTTCTACGCTTTTTGCATTGGTTTCATTCCAGTAGCATTTGTAACCATAGAGGCTTTTATTTAGTTTGTTGTTGTTACCTGTCTTTCTGAATATGTGTGTGAGCTATTTTATTTTGTTTTGTCTGAAAGAAATTATTCAAATCTGATATATAATGTATACGTTGACAGATGCTATGTACTCATATATAATATCAGTATATTCAGTTATGTTCCAATTAAAGAAGAGTTGATTCTGAGGAGAGCTTCTGATGTTTCTCTCTGTATCATGTAGGGTATGTGTGTGCATTTTTGTTCCTACTGACATGTAGGTATCATGTATGCCAGTTGTGTGCCATCTGTGCTCGCTGTGTAAGGGTACAGAGCAACATATAGAATACATACATAGAGCTTGTTACTCCTGGTTGGTCTGTTTATTGATGTGAGAGTGAGGGAGAGAGTTTGTGTGCTGTAAAGATTTTCTGACATTATGGTGCAGGATTTTCCTTGTGCCTTGTTCTGCTCACCCGTATGTCTGTCTGCCTCTTAGTGTGGTTGTCTGTGTGTTAGTGTAGGTGTCTGTCTTACACCTTGTGTATTAGTACGTTTGTCATGTGTGCTGAATGGCTAGGCGTTGTGAGTGTATCCATGTTCACTTCTTTTTGCTTGTGTGTGTGTGTATGTATGTATGTTTGGGATGGGTTTGGACTTTGGGGGAAGTGCGTGGATCTGTTTTTGTGTGTGTGTGTGTGAGAGAGAGAGAGTTTATTTATTTATTCATATTTTGGCTATATCTCCTCTGTGTCCTCTTGGAATTTATACTCATTCCGACTTCCCAAACAAAACCACATCCAGTTTCGTTCTGTCACAGTCTCGTCGCCAGTAGGTCATGTGGAGCTCCATCGGAGAAGACTCCGCTTAGCTGCTCACTTTAATGGTGTTTCAATCCAACATGTTCAGTAAACATCTACTACTTGTGATCTACCAATCCCCATACTGATGACAGTGATTAGTTGTAGAACCAGCATGACTAAGCGTTGACAACCAAATGTTGCCATAGAATTCATCCAATGAGTGACTCTATGAACTTGGTTAAAGTCTTTGGCACCAGCTTACCACAGGCACTCCCTCGTGTGGATTTGAGAAGAAACAGAAACAAATGAAAGAGACAGAGAGGATGAAACAAAGATGGTGTTTCAACAATCTAGTTTCTAATTCAGATTCGTTCTGTTTAAAATCTATATCATCTTCCATACCAACACATTTAGTCTTGAAGGCCTTTTCTTGTATTATTATATTCAGCTGTTATTTTTCAGCCACTAACCAGAAATAATAACAATGTCTGTGACGGATGACGCACATGGAATTTCCACTCCCACACCGTAGATTTTTCTTTCATATCCCAGATTCGGTTGGGCTTGTGAGATGCAGACACCTGTTACAATGGTCAGGACGTTTCAGCAGTGCTGTCAGAAATGCATCCATTAAGAGGATGAATTGAGAATATCCCTGATTTGATCCACACTCCTGTATTAAAGTCGTTCTTCTGCCTGTCTTCCTGTATGCCCCCTCCCCCGGTCCTCCTGCCCACCCAACCCTCTCTGTGTGTGTGTATTGTGTTGCATGTTTCTATGTCTCTCTCTCTCTCTCTCTCTCTCTCTCTCTCTCTCTCTCTCTCTCTCTCTCTCTCTCTCTCAATGAGTGTGTGTGTGTGTGTGTGTGTGTGTGTGTGTGTGTGTGTGTGTGAGAGAGAGAGAGAGAGAGAGAGAGAGAGAGAGAGAGAGAGAATATCATCCCCCATTCCTTACCTTGTTCACATTAATATGTTTTGATGTTCATGCTGGGTGCTTGAAAATGGCTAGCTGATCTTTCTTTGCATCTATGTTTAAACGATAATCATATCCCATTTTAAAGAGCAGCCTTTGATGAACACAAGGCAAAGATCAAAACGTAATTGACAGGATCATTTACAAACACACACAAAAAAAAGCATGAAAACAAAAGAAGATGCTTTCTACATCTGACAAAAGTCGAGTCTCGCCGAAATCAATCCCATGACCACTTTTAACAGGTGGTGGGTAGGGGGGGGGGGGGGGGGGGGGACTGCGACAGTTACTGCCCTTCACCATGAACAAGCAGGTAGAGGCAGTGCTCTCCCTCACGCTGTTTCTGTTGTTGGCAGTGGGGAATCCAAATTCCAGGGGATGCCCTTCTCCGAGTTCTTCTCACGTATTCTGGACCATTTTCACGTTCCCCCTTGCCCAAAGTGTGAACACT
>CM031596.1:69037184-69039684 GCA_018398815.1 Conus ventricosus | reverse complement strand
GTCGTCACTTTACGAAATCTATCTTGGCTGCCGGCATTTCCACAGTCCCTGTCATCCAGTTTCACAATCAGTTGTCCATAGCCACTGATCCGCAGAGATACTCTTGACGCACGGAAAGCGTAGTCCCACTGATAATGGAATATTGCAGGGATCACTTTAAAGGCGCGCGCGCACACACACACACACACACACACACACACCACACGCGCGCGCGCACACACACACGCACGTACGTGCACGTACGCTCGCGCGCGCGTGCGCCCGCGCACACACACACACACACACACACACACACACACACACACACACACATGAACTGCCCCACTCAATCCGGCTCCTCCATACACAGCTACACCCAGACTTGCGCCATCTCAACCCCTGCGATGGCAGTCCACAGGGAGCAATTAATATGAAGCTGTCAAGAAGTAACCTTCCAGAGGAGACACCGCACTGCTGCCGTGACTATTTTGCTGGCATTCGGTGGTGTCTGTTCTGATCCAATATACGGAGGACACCCCGTGCTGACGACAATAATGTTTGGATTCACAGCCAGCGTGTCCCCCTCTTCCCGACCCCTCCCCTTTCTCCGGAGGACGTCACCAGGACCATCTAACGACAGTCTCCATGGAATGCATTGTTGGTGCTGACGACTTTGATGGACTCATCAGTGGCATGAAAGTGGAGAAATAATCTCAAACTGAGATGACCATGGGATCAGGGCGTGAAGCACCACATGATGTGAGACGTGAATTCTTTTTCAAATGCTAATCAACTAATGACTTCTTCTTTCTTCTTCTTGAACACTGTGATGGTGATGCCAGTTGCCCGCACGAAGTTGGCTGTCCTCCGAAGGTCTGTCAGGTCCCCTTAGAGCTTGGCCGTCAGAGCCACTGGCTCTGGCCATGTGTCCTGCCTGGCAGCAGTAGCACGGAGGTGACAGTCCTGTAGCAAATCAATGACGATGCTTGAAGATGATCAAATGGAGTTCCATCCTAGTCGGAAACCATATGACTGGGCTGCTGCACTCTTTGCTTCATTTTATAACACATCCTTGGCGTCGACCACGCCCAGAGATAGGCTACAGCCACCAGCCGCACTGGCCAGGAAATTGAGCAACACTCAGAGACGCATCCATTAGTTTACACAACTCAACTGCACGGCTTCAGTCTTCCTATTCGATTCTTAATTCATACTCAGCTTGAGCTGTTTAGACCCCCTCCCCCAACAAAAAAAAAAAAAAAAAAAAATCCTACCAGTAAATGCCTCTGTTCAGAATCGAACCCATAACCTCCCAGTCCGCGCACAAATTCGCGACGGTAACCATTGCAACACGGCGGCTGTGGCACCGACATTTTCATTATCATTGCGCTATTATATGCGGCAAGCTTTCATCATTGTTTGCGTTGCACGTGACAAGCGAAAGCTATTTTGGTCAGGACATGCATCGCTGCTGTGGCCATCTCCGCATCTCTCATTGGGTTTCACCTTCATGTCCGTTCTATAATGGAACGCCTCAGGCGTAATTCTATCTCCACGCAACATTTCATTTATTTATTGACTGATTTTTTTTTTTTGAAACAGTGAGTCAGAATTTGAGTATCAACTGACACATCCCAAGATTGTGACCGGAAGTTTTGTTTTCACCTTCGTATGTTTGTTTGATTGTTTGTTTGTTTGTTTGTCTGTCAGCTAGAATATGTAACAACTACTAAACCGATTTCAATGAAACTGGAGTGGAGAGATGGAAAGCTAGCCAAGGACAAACTCATTCAATGGAGTGGATTCAGTTCAATGGAGGTGGAATCAGGAATGGTTGGTAGACTATGGAAGAACTCTGGGTCAAGGTTGGATTGAAGATAAGAGGACTGTTTTACTTCCGCAGAGGTCTACATTCTCCTGCCTGCCTTTCTGGTTTACATTTATTATCATCTGTGTGGGGCTATACGTGACTGTATGAATTTTGTGCATTTTTTTCATGACTAAAAACAATAACAATAAACATCAGTAACACACACACACACACACACACACACACACACACACACACACACACACACACACACATACGCCCGTGTCTCCTCTATTTTCACAAGAGAAATATGTTATTATCACTGTCACCTCAAAGGGGCACCACTGTCTTCTCCCTATTTTCTCGAGTAAAAAATCAGTTGTTGTCCTTAAGGAAACCAATCAAAATCATAACAGCCACCATCCAGGGATCATGACTATTTTCTCCATTTTACCGTCTCCTGGTCAAGACGGTCATCGCTCTGTGCCCTGTTCACGGTGATCTTCTCTCTATGCCCTGTTCACGGTGATCTTCTCTCTATGCCCTGTTCACGGTGATCTTCTCTCTATGCCCTGTTCACGGTGATCTTCTCTCTATGCCCTGTTCACGGTGATCTTCTCCCTATGCCCTGTTCACGGTGATCTTCTCTCTATGCCCTGTTCACGGTGATCTTCTCCCTATGCCCTGTTCACGGTGATCTTCTCTCTATGC
>CM031596.1:69012184-69032184 GCA_018398815.1 Conus ventricosus | reverse complement strand
TAAACTGTTTGTAATAGGTCTAGGACAAATATTGTTTTCCCACAACCAGTCTGTCCACAAATTAATGAACAATGAGGGGTTTTTGTCATAAAGTTTAACTGCTCCATAGTTTTATAACAGAACTTAATCTAATCCAGTTATTATATTTATCATACTTTCTGTCAAAACCTGTTCAGTATAATAAAATCCTATGAGGCCTAAATGTGTAAGATTAATCCAATTCAGTTCTGTAAGATTGTTTCTATTTAAGTCAACAGTGATTTTGTTGCTTGTTGTTATAACCTTAATATCCTCACCATTGTGAAGAACGACGATGGTAACTTTAAGACGTTTAACGTCTAAGTTTTGCCAGCTAATATTAATTCCTTTTATAAGGTCGTCACTAACGGCCACAACCCCATCCCTCTCCACATCTTTAAAGACAGAAATTTCAAATATTATTGTGAACGTGTCTCCTAATTTTCTGCTTGGAAAGAACTGTAATTTTGTAGAAGCTTTTTTTAAAACTGTTTCTTTTCTGTGGAGGATGTACTGTTTTTTCCCATACGGCGTTATTTCAATCTCTTTCCGACTATTGTCGTCTGGCATAAGACTTACATGTAAAGGGCCAGAGTTGAATGCTTTTCTGAAACTTTTTTGACGGCTAAAAAATGTAAATGGGCTTATGAATTCAAATTTTATTTCCCATTCTAAATATGGTTCTAAATGCCATTTAAGGTCAGGTTTTCGAACTATTTTATATTCATACTGGCCAGCATTATTTGCTTCTACATTGCGTAGTTGTTCTAGTTTAGGAAACTTTTGCTGTCGCCAACCTCTTTGCGTTTATAATCACCATCTTTAGTGTACTCAAAACCATACAAAGTGCCTATCTCACGTTTTGTTCAAAGTCCGCAACGTCTGCAAGGTCTTTTAATTCTAAAGTTATACACCTCACAGGCGCTAATGTAACTCCGATTCTTCTGGCCCCCGCGACATTATTTTTTAGTAGCGTATTATTTTATTTCCAAAACAATGTGCAGGTTATCACATTTCACAACTTTTCCCGCTTTGTCTTTGATTTTTATATTAAATGATCCAACCTCCACAAACTAATCTTTTTTAAACTGTAAATTAGGGAATTGTATATTTTATAATCGCAATATGCAGCTTTCCTGACGGAAGAGCTCTTAAAACAGTTGAGGGCCTTCCATCATATAGTTTTCATCAGTGCTCAGCTCGTCCAAATGAACATAGAGTAATGAATGTAATGCAAGATCGAGCGGATTTTCCCCTCATAAGTAGTTTTGTTTGGTGTAAACTCTAAATCTATAATTGTTAGCTGCAAAGCCTAACATTTTAGCTAGCTCTTTATCAAATAGTAACTCCTTCTTCTTCAGGCTTGATGTTAACATTGTTTTTAGATTTGCATTGTTAAGTTTGAGAGTAATGTCGAAGTTACTCATGCTTCTTTTAGTGAGCAAAACCGTAATAACCATCAGGGATTGTTAACTGGCTAACTTGGCCCCTGTTTTGTCAACTTTTAGAACCTTATTATTCTCCTTGGCTTTGCTTATATTAAACCATACGACTTTGTAAAAAATTTCATGAAGTGCAACCATTCTGGTTCTGCAATTGTTATCAATAGCATGTTCTAAAAACGAAGGACGGTCTTGAGTTGTTATTGTTACAACATTTTTTAAACAAAATAAAAATGAGCGCATTCAAATATATGATGCAAAATATTCTGTTGGGCCGCCACTACAATCTTAAAAATATAACAACTGATACTCTTGACATTTCTGTGACCCAGACTGACCCTTTCAAGTAAAGGTGGAGTACTCCATTAAGCAGATATCTTAACCCCCTATTAAAAAAGACTACATCCGAAAGTGTGGTTTAGTCATCCGATGCAGTTTTATCAGAACCAGTTTAAACTTTGCTGTGTTTTGTGCATCAACTGGGTGTGGAGTGTCGTATGTGATCATCTAAATCATCTGATCCTTTGGTGAGGTCAGTGTACAGATTTCATTTTTTATTACACCTTCAGACGTATTTTGACTGAACTGCAAGCGCCATTACCAAATGACAAACCGTTTAATCCATTCAGCAACGAATAGATGAAGGCTTTTGAAAGGATTTGTAACGAATTCAATATTAATGTTAAGACAGACTTTAGACAAAAGTTGGATCTTAATCATGGTTAGGCACCCTTATTTTTGGGGCGTGCACAGAAAGTATAACTGTGACTGGAATCCTCCTTACACATCTTTCTTTCAGGCACAGCTGTTCACCTCGGGTCCATAGAGCAAGAGCATAAACACGCATGGACAACATTTTATTAGACACTTCTAAGGGCCTAACTAAAGCGGGAATAGAACGAATAAACGACTCTGTTCGTACTTACGTTTGGTGTTTGCTAGGCTCGCAAGCCAAACGAGATCGAGCATAACTGATCCTTCTACTGGCTTTGACGCACAAAAACAGTACTTAGCAAATTTAGAGGACGCCATTAATTCTACAGTTGATTTACCTTCAAGCATTAAAAGGTACCAAAATGTTTTACAATACGCAAGATCGAAGTAGACTTTGCTGTTGGCACTGGTTTATACATGCTGCCTTCTGACCTCAGACTCCAGATAGGAACAATAATAAACTACAATAATGAAATCCTTGTGGCAGGCAATGAACAGAGTGTCGGAAAAAAAAAAACGAATAAATTCTGAGCCAGTAATATTGCAAGCAGTAAACAAACAAGATGACCCCCCAAGAATAGTCATCCAATCCCGAGGTCCAAACCCCAAAAGACTGTTGTATCAAAAAAAATAAAAACCCATGATTATGAAAAGACAGCGCTTGTTCTTGGATTAATGGCCTAGGATTACTTGGTCTTTATTTTACTAAATATTAACCCAATTTATTAAGAGAACTAATGTCCATAAGTGCTCAGCCATAAACCCAACTACTTTGTTTTGCAGTAGACAAAAGCCAGCTAACAAACCCCCCTATATACCTGGTAAAGCATCCCGGCTTTACTGGCTAATTTTTTTTTAATAAACCCGGGCAAGATTGATCAAGCTGTTTTTTACCATGATTTATCAGGTGGTGATGGAGGCGATGGTGGTGGAGGCACTGGACTTTGACCCGCCACCTGTAATAGCCAACCCCAAAGTGTATTATTGCAATCCTAAGGCTGTTATAACGCTTGCTAATGTGACTCCTTGCTCTCTAAACAGTGTTCTTATTCTTTCTGCTGTGTCGTGTCTTCATATTAAAATTCTTTGGATAGTTTCTCTTATTCTATTCACTTGAGTCGTAATTGGTCTCGGTTAGTAGAAAAACACTTCTAGTCTTAATGATCTCTCTTTTTCAAGATCTTTTAGTCTTTGGGTTATTCTTTCTTTAATAGCATGCCCTAAGTTGGCGTCGTCAAGCCTCAACGGTTTTTTTTTTCTCTTTTTATATGCTCATCTAGTTCACCTAGTTTTGCTAAATTGTTTGTTAATTCGCCTCTGATGCTTCTAAAAAGCATGATTCAAGAGCCGTATTTCTGGGCATGGGTTGCGGGGAATCTTAATTGTTTTTAATGCTGTTTCTTTGGAAAAATGGTTTCTGCTTTTTATTAATTCACCCGCTGTTGGACTTAAATCTTTAAGTTCCATGTTTTGCATTTGGTTATCTGTTGGAAAGTTCTTGTAGGTGTTTGAAGTTTGGGCAACTGCATCCTATTAATTTTGGTTAGCAATGCCAAGACGATTTCGATCCCCCACCCTAAGTCTTTGTTTATTTTTATTCATGCTTACAAACTTTGATGGGTCTTGTTTAGTTGTAAGTGAACAGGTTCTCCTTGTTCGTTTTTCCATACAAATGGCCACCATCTTTTACTTCAAAATTAAGGTCTATAACATGGGGAGGTTTAGGCCTAAACTTTTGTAAATGTTCGGCCTTACTTTCTGTTAATTTACGCCGACTTTTGCTAATTCTATACAGAAATGAGCGCGATGGTTGTATCAAAGGAGTCATTTCATCATGTCGTCTCAGGATCGGGAAACATCATAATCTTCTTCCCCTTCAATGCCTGCCATGTTTCTTTAATAATAAACTTTTTATTTTGTTTTATAAAAATGTCACAAACTTATGGCTCGATTTTTGGGCCCCGCATAGAAGATTGAAAGACCCCTTTTGGGCGTGAAGGGAAATAAGCGGAATATTACTGTTCCAAATAATCCGTCTACTATTGATGGGATCAAATTTTACTGTCAAATTTTCCAGACCTAGGAGCAGATGAAGTGATTGTGCCAGGCTCTGCGCAACTTACTTTCAAAATAGAACTCGAATCAGCAACAGACCAAACAGGACGGTTGTACAGAATCTGGGACGGGCAATCGTTAAGAAAATTTCTATAAAATTTGAGGGGCAAGAAATTTTTCTTTACAAAATTGCAGACATATTTTTAACTTATTCTGATCTATGGCTAACACGAAGGGAAAGGGCTGACTTTGCGTTTCAAGGATCGAAAATGAAGAAGCATTTAAAAACATAGAATAGGCGTGGAAGATGCTAAAGACGGTTAAAAAGTATTTTAGCCGAAATTTTGCGTATGGAAATTCGCTTTTCTATTCCCTTAGATTTTGAGTTGTTAAAAGCGCATCCCCCATATTTCAAGGAGCATTAAAAAAAAGGGTTTGTCATATGAACTAACTTTTAATGAATACAAACGGGTTATCAGTTCAACAGACACCGAAGCAAAGTACAGCATTTCTGACTCTCGTTAGAGTTTGACGTTGTTAGCAACCTAATTTAGCAAGGTGATTGGCAGCAAAATCAGTCAAAAATTTGCAATATATTACGAAAGAGTGATTCATCATACAACATATCCAGAAGAAGAATGACACTATATGGAACTTTAGTTTTAGTGCCGCAGCAAGATCGCTTAAAGGTATTTTATTGCTGTGTGAAGTTTAAAAAGAACCATTCAAAAGAGGAAGTGAAAAGTTTATTAATCCTAAAATAAAGAAAGTGCAATGTTACCCAATTTAGGGTAGTCCTAACCAAATCTACGCTGCGGGGGTTAGACCTTTCATCATTTTGACGAAATAAGAAATTGTTTGGAGGCGGGAGATGTAGAAGTCCAACAGTAGACCTTGTGTCTAAGATCTTCACCTTCACAGTGTTAGGCTTGATGATTATTTAACAACAAAATACGGTTTATGGATTGACCTAAAATCGACAGAGGATAATCGTTGCTGGAAGTGGGAGAACTGTTAAAGACGGAATAAACATTCAAATTGATAAAGAAAAAAATGGCGATAAACCAGTTAATGTACATTTGTTTTTAATATATGATGCGCAGCTGGGAATTTTTCAAGATAACAGATTAAAAGATATACAATACTAAATTATTTTTTATTTTTTATAAAAAAGTATGTCTGTTCAGGTTTATCCAAAAGTGCCTACAGCGCCAGAGTCGCCAAAACGAAGGGATTTGTAGAACCCCTGGCATAAAAAAACCCTTTTGATTAACCAACATTTCACAAATGCAACAAAAAACTAGAGCAAGACCTTTCAAATACAGCAAAACCAAACGAAGGTTTCTGCTGTCTTTATTTCTGTTACCTATGTTTTAAAACTGGAGCATCGAATATAAGTGTCTATCAGCAGGGACAAGTGTTGGTCTCTTAGCAACAGGCGTAGGTGCGCCCCCCAGCTTTACCTCTAGGCGGTTTGTCTTTAGCTCTCGGCCTGTGTTATTTGCGGTAGGTGCTGCTAGCAAAAAAATTAAAACTAAACTCCAAAAGCACACAGCTATGGTTCAATGATAACAGCTAAACTTAGTTCCTTCAAGCTGATTATAAATAAAGGCTAGCTGACTCAAACATCACGATGAGAATTTAGTCGTTTACAGGCCGATTTTGATGACTACAAAAGACAAAAGTTTGATCTTCAAAGAAAAGGGAAGGGCAAATTTTTCTCAACAGCCAGACCCGGCAGATAAAAAAGGAAAGCTTAAAAAAGTAAACGAAACATTAAACTCTGTTCTAAACAGCTCACATTAACAACACCAAAGGTGTTTATACTTTTGTTTATGAGTCCAAGCACAAAAAGGACGTTGATATTGATTCGGATTAATTATTTTTTTTTTATAATTAAATAATTTTTTTGAGTTAGAAAAGAAACTCAGCATGGATAAGTTATATGAAGGACCCGGGCGAATTTTTTGAAGCAATGCAAGAAGATTTATCAAGAGCACTGAATGATATTGATTTAGAAGTCATTAATCCAGCAAGCGTACGGGCAAGTGTTGGGTCATGCTATTTTCAAGTTCCAAGTAAACTAACCCTTTGACCCGCCAGTTAAAGTAATGTTAGCTGTTTTAATCGACTATGTAACAATAAATGAAGAAACCCCAGAAAATCTGGGTTTCAACTAAACAACAGGTTATTCTTTCCTCTAATGACTTAACACCTGGTTGGGCAGACCAAATGCTTACGCAGTTTGATGTGGCCGCTGAAGAAGCCAAAATGAGAGGCTCTGGTTGGTCAGAGGGCGAAGTCTTAGAGATTAGATTAAAACAGTCTAAGTATGCGCCGATTGTTGGCAAGTCTTACATTCCACTACCCCCAGCATTAGTCGCAAAAAAAGCAGTTTTAAACATAAAGAATTATTCAGACAACAAATGTTTTATGTGGTGTGTTCTCGCAAGGCTGCATTATATCCGCAAAAACACAGAGAGAGTGTCTAACTATCACCCTTACATCAATGATCTTAACTTTAGTGGAATATCCTTTCCCGTTTAGCGTGGATTCCATTGATCAGTTTGAAGAACAAAACAACCCAATAACTGTTAATGTCTACACATGGGATGAGGAAACAAATTTGGTGCCTATTAGAGTGTCCAAGAACAGTCCAACGATTGGCGAACCAGACAAAAAATCATGTTGACTTACTACTGATGCTTTCACCAGCGGGGCTACCGCATTACACATTGATACGCACAATGAGTAGATTATTGGCGCATACTTCAAAAAACACTAACAAACAAGAATTCTGCAGAAATGTTTAACAAGAATTCCATCTGTGCAAGCCGCGAGGGAACATATAAAACATTGTAAAAGTACTGTAGACTGTAATACAGAACTAATTACACCCCCACCCGGATCTAAAGTTAGTTTTAAGAACTGGAAACGACTGCAAACGAGCCCATATGTTGTTTACGCAGACTTTGAGTCGCTTATTGTCCTTATGAAGGGCCAGCGCCACAAAAACTTCGAAAACAGTCTTAATGAGTAATCATCAGATTTGTTCATTTGCCTTCATTATTGTTAGGTCGGATGGCGCTCATTCAGCACCAGAATTATATAGAGGACCAGATGCGGCTAGAAGATTTTTACAGCGCATGCAGCAAGTGCGCAATGACTGTTCTAATAATCTGAATTTATCTGAAATCATAATGACGTCCGAAGACCAACAACAGTATGACTCAGCCACACATTGTTGGATTTGCGGTTTAGGCCTCTCATCAGACGCAGAGAATCCGACAGTAAGAGACCATGATCACATTAGCGGAAAGTTCAGAGGAGCTGCGCACAGTAAATGCAATCTTCAACTAAAGTTTGAACCAAAGACATGGAAGCTGCCTGTATTCTTTCACAACTTGCGAGGTTACGACTCTCACCTTATAATGAAAGCAGTAACCGACTCCTTCAGGGTGTCATGCATTGCACAGTCATCAGAAAAGTACATGTGTTTCACTTTAAATAACATGTCTTTTTATGACTCTATGCAACACATGATGGGTTCATTAGAGGCGTGGCTATGTCCTTAAAGTCTTGCCCAATAACGGAAGAATATTTTGACCCAACTCTCGTTAGAAAGGGCGTTTACCCTTATGAGTACATGAACAGTTGGGAAAGGTTTGACGAAGATACACTTCCACCTAAAGGCGCGTTCTTTTCTAGTCTTAGAGGAAAGGACATCAGTGATTCTGATTACCAGCATGCCCAAGATGCGTGGCAAAAGTTAGAGTGTAAAACGATGGGAGACTATCATGCCTCCTACTTGATGGCTGATGTATGTTTGTTGGCGGACGTCTTTGAAAATTATAGAAAGACCTGCATGAAACATTATAGCCTGGATCCCGCGCATTACATTTCTGCGCCCGGGATGAGCTGGGACGCTTTCTTAAAGTTTACTGGAGTACAGATTGATTTATTGTCAGATTTACCAATGATTCAGATAATTGAAAACGGATTGCGTGGAGGAATTAGTATGGCGTCGCATCATTACTGTAAAGCAAACAACAAATACTTAGACAACTATGATCCAAGTAAAAGGTCTAACTATCTCATGTATTTAGATGCAAACAATCTGTATGGATGGGCAATGGCACAATCACTTCCACTACGCAACTTTAAAATGCACACAGGTACAAATAATGTGCAAAGAGCATTAAAGTGGTTGGGCAGTTTGACGTCAGATCAACAGCGCGGATACATTCTAGAAGTTGACTTAGAATATCCTCAGGAACTCAATGACCTGCATAATGACTATCCATTAGCAGCAGAAAGTCTAAAGATGGCGAAAACAGAGCCGCCTAAACTTGTGCCTAATCTTCGGGGCAAAAAAAATTATGTATGTCATTACAGACTTCTACAATTTTATTTAAGACATGGTTTAAAGTTAACAGCTGTCCATCGTATAATTGCTTTCGATCAAGAACAGTTCATGAAACCATACATAATGAAGAACACTGATCTCAGAACTAAATCCGCAGATGCTTCAGAAAAAGACTTTTTCAAGTTGATGAACAACAGCTGTTTTGGAAAGACTATGGAGAATCCGCACAAGCGCAAAGATGTCAGATTGGTCACCAGAGAGAACGAAGCAATTAAGCTAACTTCAAAACCTAATTATCAGGACTTTAAAAGATTTCATGACCAGCTTTTTGGCATAATGATGAAAAAAAAGAAAGTCAAATTGGACAAACCCGTTTTTATTGGGTTTACTGTTTTAGAATTATCAAAGCTTTTGATGTTAGAATTTCTTTATGACTACTTTAAACCCTCGTATCCAGAGTCCAGAGTACTTTACACAGATACAGATAGTTTTGTTATAGATATCCCTACTGAAGACATCTATAAAGACATGGAAACCGAAGTAGCTAAAGGGCATGCAGGATGGTATGATACATCTGATTACCCTAAAGATTCCCCTTTGCATTCGATTACTAACAAGAAGGTTTTAGGAAAGATGAAGGATGAATTATCTGGAAAGGTGATCAAGGAGTATGTTGGTTTAAGGTCAAAAATGTACAGTATTTCGAGCCAGGAGAAAACCATTAAGAAAGCAAAAGGAATATCCCGCAGAGTTGTGCAGTCAAACATATCACATGACAACTACAAAGAAGCATTGTTTAACAATAAGACTTTTCATCATGACAACGTAAAACTGCGATCTAATCTACATGAGATCAACACAACTGTTGTAACAAAAAAGTCATTAGATAGAACAAACACAAAACGTGTGTTTGTTAATCCAGAGTTTTCATATGCAATAGGGCACTGGAGGACCGCATAAACAGGGGGGTTTATATTTTTCATCAACTTTTATTATAAGATCAATCATAGCTTCATCCAATTCATTTAAATCTTTTCTCATGTTTGCTTGATGCGTTCGAATTTTTTTTATTATTTCAAGATATTCTTTTTCCCAATTTGGGGGTTTGAGTTGTAGGTGATCTGGATGGTTTAGCATGCATTGATTAATCCTCAAAAATGTTCCCCTAATAGCATTACACGCATCAAATGATTCCCGTATCATTTTCAAGGTCTCTTCCTTTACCATTCTTGTTTCGTTCTGCACTTCGTCCTGAGCTTCCATTTTAACTCAAATATATTTACGTAAATTAATTAAGCGGAACTGTGTCTGGTGGGATTATCTGCAGTTCTTCTTTTACAAAAGATCTTTGAGGAGCTGGTTGTTTTGTTGTGTCAGTTTCTCGTAAATAATACACGGGCGGATTCATTTTTACAATTCTTTTTATTTCATATGGATCAACACTCCAAACTGGATCGGTTGCCCTGATGCGAGTGTCCCCTTCTGCTTCCCCCGGTAAATAAAGGTACCTTACTTTCAAACCAAATGGTAATAGTTTGCTGGTTGTACTGGAGTCTTCAGCAACATTTATTGTTTTTCTTTTGATTGCTTGTACTGGTTTTAGCCCTTTAAATTCTTCATTATTCATTGCGCGCAAAACTGAGGGCAGTCTTCTAACCCATTCTGTGTTGCGAGAATTGTCAATCAGCTCTCTGTGATACTGGTAGGAGAAAAGTCTTTCAGATAACTGTTTGTTAAAGTTTTCGACTAAAGCCTGTGATCTGTGAACTCCTGGAATGCCTCTTTTAATGGTGACTCTATGTTTTAACAATAATTGATTCACTTGGCCTTTAAATTCTTTTCCATCATCGACTTGAATCATGCGAGGATAAGTTAAGGGACCTCGTTGGTATATCAGTTGTATGGCAACAGCAACAGCAGAAGCACTCTTTTGTGTTAATGGTTCTGCATCTTTGTATCTTGAAGCTATGTCAATGACTGTGAGTGCGTACTTAAATCTTTTTCGTCTAATCGTATCATGGGGTAAATATAGAAGATCCATTTGATGGGTGTCGTTTGGTGTTGTGTTGACAAAGCGTGGTCTTTGTATTCGTTTAGGTGCAGGTAAATAAATTTGCCAAATCGCTTGTTTAGATAACCATTCCTTTGCTGTTTGTTCACTGACTCCCGCTGCTTGGCTTAGCTTTTTTATTGCCGTGATTCCCTTCCAATATCCTTTGGGCGAATAATAGATTTTGTTCATTTTTATTCAGCCAATATTATGCGCAATAAAATACACAACAGTCATACCAACGACAATAAATACGATTTCTTGCATCTTTTGTTTTTCTGATGGTTGATAAAAGTCACTGAATTTTGGTGGGGGCAATGTCTCGATCGGTTTGCCCGTTACTAGATAATATTGTTTTATTGCCTGGTCAACATCTTTAAATGTATAAGCTGCGTGTCCCTGTTTTTTCAGTGTGTTATTAATAAAATCTAACTGCTCAATTCTCTGCTTTTCATAGGCGTCTTGTGCAGCTGCTAGTTGCTCCATAGCTTTGTTATGTCTTTTTCTCTCGCCGTCATCCCGCAGTTTACTAAATGCGTAATTACTTCCGCTAAAAGCAAGCGCATTCACCACAGCGCCACCTATCATCATTACGAGTGAAGCCATTTTTTATAAATGTATTTTTTTTACATATTTATATTCTCTGGAATTATTCCTTGCTTGACTAGAAAATCTTTCGTGGCAAACGAAGCTGCAATAATAGCAATCAGCTTTGCTGAATCCTCAAAGTCTAGTTTGCCAAGATCTGCTGGTTTAATTCTTAACAAGCTTTTACCAAGCATTGAGTATCCTACACTTAGCCCTCCAATAACAGCAGAATGGTATACAAGGTTGGCAACAGTTTTTTCGGCGCTCATTTTTAAAAATAAATAATTATAATTAATAAAAACATGAACACCGATGATCTGCTAGAGCTACAGAGCGGTCTAATCCGTCTTGGACTTACAAATGAAGAAGTTGATGACCAAGCTGTTATGCCCCAAAAGGAGAGGTTGTATTCTTTGGCAGCATGTGGAAAAACAAAACAGTTCCTCGGAACTGAATTCAGCATTGAACAGATTCAACAGATGTCGCCGCAAGACATTATAAAGTATCACAACAGGTATGAGGCGCAGTTGGGGTCGAGAATGGTAAAAAGTGTGGGGCAAACAGTTCTTAGTTTGTACACTAAACTAGTCAGTAGATTTGCTCCCATTGATTCTGAACAAGATCTTACGTATGATTTAACGCAAGATCCAGTTTTAACAAAGTCATTAGAGTCTCTAAGCTGTGATCTATATTACAGATTTGGAACATTGTTATCACCGTTAATCATGGGATTAATAACTTTTAATCATATAGATTTTATTTCCCTTCAAAATGAACGAGCTGGAAAATCATCAGAACCAGAATCAGGAAACATTGAATCAGGTGGAGAAAGTAACCAAGCCAGAAAATCAGCAGAATCAGAAAACACTGAATCAGGTGGGGACCAGTGAAAAGCATCCTCATCCTGGGCGTGTTAAAGCAGGAAAAAAATTAGCAGAGTGGAACAGACAAAAAAAATTAATGTTACAGAATATAACTCATCATGAAAACATAACACCACCAACGCCAGAACAAGTTGATTCAATGCCAAAGCTATAAAAACCAGGGCGTTTTAAAAGGCCCCCAAAAAAGGTTTTCATGGAATATTGAACTTAAAAACTTTTTGCCATTTTTTAGCGTCCTTGCTGCTGCTGGGGGGGGTTTATTTTTTTTTTTAAAAAATATTTTTACCCATGGCAACAAAAACAAAAGAAGTTAAAAAAACCCTAAACCCACTAAATGCGAAGAAAAAAGCACCCCCAAAAACCCGCCAATAACAAAACAATTTTGATCCATTTATAATGCAAAAATTTTTTTAAAAATTTTTTGAAAAAAACAGGGCGGATTATTATTTGTTTAAAATGTTGAAGTCAAAAAAATAAAGCCCTGGAGTCTATAAAAAAAAATTTTCATAGACCAGAATTGTAATAAATTTGGGGGTTTCCCTTGGGGTTGTAAGAACTTTTAAAAACCCCTATGCTGACCGATTTCGGCCCCGAGGACGCGAGCTAAAATCCTTACGATGACGCTTTTTTGGGAGGGGTGTGTGTATTTAAAATTAGACATTACTTTTTAAAGATAAAAACATAGATTGTTTTTTTTTTTGTTAATTATAAGATAATTGGGAATAAGATTTGGGTTTGGGTTTTTTGGAGGTTTGATTTTAATTACAATCTTGAGGCAACTTAAGAAAGAACTTGAGTAAGAATTTTGGAAAAGGAAATTGTGGTTGATTTGGGAGGATGACTTGAGGACTATTGGGGATGACTTGAGGATGATTTTGAGGATGATTGGGTTTTAAAAAACTTTGGATGCCCTTGGGGGAAAACTTGAGGTTGACTTGAGGATGATTGGGGGAAAAATTGAGGATAAACCCAAAAGGATAAACTTAAGAAAAGAACTTTGGGATGATTTAAAGGATGATTTGAGGGAAAACTTGAGTAAAAACTTAGAAGTGATTTGGGGGGTGACTTTGAGTGTGTGCATGCGCGGGGTGGGGGTGGGGTGGGGGGTGTGCGTGCCCCTTTTGGGATTTTTTTATAAGAAACAAATTGTTCGAATTTAATATTTTTAATTATCATTTAAAACAGCAAACACCAACAACAAAAAAATAACAATAAAAAAACATTTTTTACAAGCACGATCGCACGCACCACACCCACAAGTTTTGGGGAGGTGCTTGCTTTTGGGAAATGTAAAAGGGGGGTTTTTGGGTTTCGACTTTGAGCCCCGTAAATTAAAAGCGGGGGGGCAGTCTCTCTGCCAAAAATGAAGTTTTTTAAAGCAGCCCCCCAAAGGGGTTTTTTTCAAAAGTTTGATTTTAAAAACCAAGGGGACAGTTGAATAAAGTAAATCTGGGGCCCCCGGGAAGGCACCCAAAAAAAAGTTGAAAGAAGGCCCTTTTTGAATAGGAGCATTGAAGCATGGGGGGATCAAAAAAGAAGTTGAAGCAGACCCCCGGTTGGGGGCAAAACCGTTATTTTTAAAAATCAGGTCTTTTTCCCCGCCTTTGAAGCAGGACGTTGAATATTAGGAAAAATTGGGGGGAAGCATGGGTTCAAAAAGGGAATTTAAAGCAGACCCCCTTTTTATGCATAACCGTTTTTTTTTTTTTTTAGAATTTTTTTTTTAGGGTTTTGCCACCCTTGCTGGGTGGTTTGGGGACAGGCGCTTTTACGGGAAAAATGTTGTTTGCCTCCAAGTCGGGGGCACACTTTGGGATTTTTTTCCGTGTCGGCTTTATTCTGGACCCGCAGCATGATTTTAAATTTGCGTTCGTCTACTGAGGAAGAATTTTAAAAGGGAACCCACAAAAAAAAAAAAGTTTTTAAACCCAAAAATATTTCACTTGAAAAGTGCACGCAGTTTTCAGCGTGGTCATCGGGAATATCCAGTTTTTTTTTTTTCAACCAGTCCCCCCCATGTTCTGAAATTTTCCCCTTTTTTTTGCCGAGTTCTTGCGATTTTTACCCAAATTAAAAAAAATTCCCCAAAATTGAATGTTAGAACTGTAGTTTGTGCATCTTGCCTTCGAATGTTTCGGACCCCTCTTTTCAGCCCGGGTTGATGTTTTCCCTCTTCACTTTCAGCTTTTAAATGGTATTTTTGAAATTTAACCTCTTTGTTTTTTTTTTTTCCCGATGTCAGCTTTGTTTCCCAAAAAGTATTCTTTAAAGGTTCGGGCTGGAGTTGAAATTCTTTCTGCTCTTTTTGATTTCCCTTTCCCCTTTTTTTTGGGTTTAAAGTTTTTAAGGTTTTTTTTTGGGTTTTTTTTGGCAGTTTCTGCGGTCCTGCAGTTGGTTGGGTAACAACATCTTTCTTTTTTCCAAGAAAACCCAAAAAATTTTCATGCTAAAAACAGTTTTTTTCCCTCGTCCAATTGTATGCAGATGGGGGCCCAGAAAAGGAAATGCAGTAGAGATGGGGGTTTTGGTTGTTGGTGGGTTTCAAAATCTTTGATTGGGTTTAATAAGTGGGGGTTTCTTGAATAGAAAAATAAAACAGAGTTTGATGTGCAGCGTTTAAAACCTTTTTTCCTGTGCAAATTCTTGTGAAAAATGGACTCCCCTAGAAAAACCCATTCTTCTTCTGAAAAAAATGTTTCTTGAGACAGGGAAATTCATCGCAAATTTTAAAAATTTTAAACAACGTTTTTCCTGGGGGGAAAAACCCACCACACAGTCAGTTTTCCCACACCACCAAGCACCGGGAGAAAAAAAAAAGCAGCTTGGTGCAGTTGCAACAAAACGGGGTTGGGGGGGAAATGTCGTAAATGTTACTAATCAGCTGTTTCTGTCTATCTTTTTGGGTTTTGGGGGAAGGAAAGAAAACATGTTTTTTTTTGGGTTTTATAAAAGGCGGGAATGACTGAGCAAGACCCTTTCACCCAACTTTTGAAATCTCGCTATTCAGAACTGCCCCGGCAATAGAAAATCGATCGTCTTCATAACTGCTGAATGGCCCTTTCAAATCCAACGGTGCACGAGTGGAGGGCCGCTGCTTTGCCCCCTGAATTTCTTCTATTTAAATCTCTGGGGGGGGCCGCGCTTCATGATGCCTTTTAAAAAAAAACCTGGCCCTAAGCCACCTCTCTTCACCTGCAGGTGTGTGTTGGGGTTTTATGTCAGAAATTTTAAAACCAGTTTTTTTAAAAAAAATTTAAAGAAAAAATTAAAGGGCTGTAGTTTTTTTTACTTTAAAAACAGAGAGATTTTTATGATGTTTGCGTTTAAAATGATGTTATTGGGAAAAAGATCAAGAAAAAAAAAGGATTTTAAAAAGAAAACTGAAATCTGAAAAATTTTGTAAATTTAAAATTGAAAAAGATAACCCTACCCAATTTGTATGTTTTGGGAGGGTTTGTTATTTTTTTTGGGTTTTTGAGTCTTGGGTTTTTAGGAACTTTATTTGTCTGGTTTTTGGGCTCGGCCAGCTCGGGGGGGGCCCGGGCCCCGGCCCGGGGGGGCGGGTCAGCCAGCCGACAAAATAATTTGTTCTCTATTCGTGTTTTGACTGGGGCACCGGGGGGGCCCGATCGGTTGTCATGTCCGAGATCAGGGCCCTTGGGGGGATTTCCCCAGTGAATTTCCCCTTTGCCCCGGGGGACGTACAGGGATCTCCATTCCCGATTTTTTGATGGTTGAAGATTTTTTTTGATGTTGGGAAATTAAAAGTGGTTTTTCTGGGCTCTGTCTCTTTGTTTTGTCTGTCAGTCTGGTTCTCTCTCTCTCTCTCTCCTCCCCTCTCTCTCTCTCTCTCTCTATATATTTTATATATGAGCGCGCGCGGCCCCCGCGCTTTTTGGGTGTGTGTGTGTGTGGTGTGTGTGTGTGTGTGTTTCGTGCGTGTGTATGTGTGTTTCGTGTGGTGTGTGTGTGTGTTTTTGTGTGCGCCCTGCATGGGTTTTGGGGTGTGTGGTGTGTGGGGTGTGTGTGTGTGCGCGCGGTGCATGTGGTGTTTTGGGTGTGTGTGTGTGTGTTGTGTTGTGTGTGTGTGTGTGTGTGTGTGGGGGTGTATGTGTGTGGGCATCGCCGACCAGAACATGTTTTGAATCCTTTTTGCTGTCGGGCTGCCTGTCCTTCTCTCTCTCTCTCTGTGGGGTTTGGGGGTGGTGGTGTATGTGTGTGTGGGTGTGTTTTGGGCGTGTGCGTAGGTGTGTGTGTGGTGTGTGTGTTTTGTGGTGTGTGGTGGGGGTGTGTGTGTTTGTGTGTTTGTGTGTGTTTTGGGGGTGTGGTGTGTGAAAGTGGTGTTTTGTGTGTGGGTTGTGTGTGTGTGTGTGGCACCGCCCCACGCTTTGTGGGGGTGTTTTGTGTGGGGTTTTTGTGTGTGTGTGTGTGTGTGTGTGTTTGGTGTGTTTTGTGTGTGATGGGGGGGTGTGATTACTGCTTAAAAGTGTTTGGGGTTTCCTGATAATCCAAGAACCGTAACTTTATTGGTAAACACGCTGTTTGGCCCTTTGCCTTTTCGCTCAAATTTTCCCCGGATAAATTGGCCCTTTCATCTGTTTTCATTGATCTTTGTTTCGCAGGGCACGTGACCGGGGTCAAGGTGGGCGGGAAAAGGGGGCGGGGTTGGGGGGGGGGGGGGGGGGGGCGGGTAGATGGGGGGTTTTTTTTTTTGGGGGCGGTGGATACCCTAGGATGGAGTGGTGGTTTGGGTAGTTTTCAAAGAATTTTCTTTTTAGGCAAAAGCTTGTAGGGGTTTCTCCTAGTTTGTCGACATTTTGCACCCCCCCCTCACCCCCCCCTTTCCAAAAAAAACAACAAACACAACGCACACGCACCCCCCGCCCCCCCAAAACACACACACACGCACGAAAGCACGCCGCCCACGCACGAGCCGCACGCGCGCGCACACACACCCCACACACACACCCCCTCCCCACACACAACACACACACACACAAAACACCCCCACACCCCACAACACACCCCTGGTGTTATATTTTTTTATTTTGCTTTTAAAAAAGGGGAAAAAAAATGCGGATGTTATTAAAAAAGTACAACGAGATAGGCAAAAAGGGTTTAAATTTTTGGGTGCACTTTGCACTTTTGAAAAAGAAATTTTACACGGAAACAAAACAAATTTTATTCATTGGGCCCGTCTGTTGTGTCTGTCTCTCTGTCTGTCCTCTCTCCTTTTTCCTTTTCTTTTCTGGGGGACGTTTTTTTTAAGCCCCATTCAAAATTTTGGTTTAAAGTCAGGCAAAAAACCCATAGACCGTAGTAGGGGGAAAATTTAAGCTTTTTGTTCCCCACCCTTCCTTTCTTTCCACAGATGTAATTCAAGAGGTTTGGGTCTTTGATTCAAAAAACTGAATTTAAAAAAGTAAAGGGAAAAAAGATGATGAGGGTCTGCGGGGGGAATATGTCGGGAGGTTGCTTTGTAAGTTGATGTCCCTTTGTTTCCTATGAAATGAATCACATACAAAAGAAAAAAACTTTACATATACTAATGCAACAAAAAACTCTGTCCTTCTCCTTCCGCTTTTGCAGAAACACAAAAAACTGTTCGCTTGTGCCCAAAAAAAATTTTTCTTCCCGGGGAATTTCCGCAGGAAAATTGTATACACACACAAAAAAAAAAAAAAATACAAAAAAAAAAGGGCCCGATGTGTTGTAGCGTGCCCTTTAGTATGGGGGGTTTTGTTTGAATAATTTTCACTCAGCTTTACGGATCCTGTGGCGTTCCGGAGTTCCGTTGACGTTGAGGGCCACCTCCCGGGTTTTCCCTTTAAAGGGTTTACCACCAGCACGTTCATCTCACGAAGAATGCAGCAGAATAGAGGGGGTTGTGACGAGTGGGGAATAAAAATGCCCGTGAAGAACTGGGTTTGGGCGTCAAAGGAAGAAAAAATTTTCGAAAGAAAAAACCCGCAAAATAACGATTGTCTTTGATCTTTTCCCCTATATGGCACCACTATTCCATAAAACACGGCCCTTTACACACTTTACAATTGCACTAGCTTTCTCTATCTTTTTCCCAAATTTATTTTTCCCTTTTAAAAATTTCCTTTTTCGATACAACTCGTTAAAAAAAGAAGGAAAGTTTTACCCCCAAATTTTTTAATCTGCCTTGACTGGTTATTCGCCAAAAGGGTTAGTGCTTGATCTTTTCAATTAATTTATTCCCCTTTAATGGAAATTAAAAAAATTTGGCCCCTTTAATTTCATATTATAATGATCACTTAGATCCCCGAAAATGCTTCGTTCATAACTTGAACTCGTTTACGAGCTTTTTAAAAAATAAATTGCATTCACCCCAAAAAAAACACCTCCTCTAAAAATTTTGGGGTTTTTATACAAACGGGTGGGGGTGAAAATTTTAATTTTAAAAGTATGATTAGGAATGGCAACACGTATGATGAGGGGCAAACGTTTAAAAAAGAAAGCTTCTACGATCAATCCCTACGTGTTGGGCCCGGGATAAACCGGGAAAAATTTTTTTTTCAGAGTATTTAAAAAGATCGCCCCGCACAAAAAATTATTGAAATGGTAAATGGGTTAAGCGATTATATTGAAATAGATTTTGTTGCTCTATACGAAAAAATGATTTGGGGCCCTTTACCTCAACCCTAGACTTCTTGTAGCCCCCAGTTTTCGAAATCGACCCCGGGGAAAGATTTAGAACCCTTAGCTTTTCCCCCAAAAAAAATTGGGATGGGTTTTTTCGAATTTCCCCTTGGTTTCCCTTCAGTCCGGGCCCAGGGCTTTATACCTTCAAAAGGTTTTTTGCTCTTCAAATAATTGGACCTTTTTACGGAGCCAATTCCACCCACGTCCGGGCTGACAAATGGCAGGATTCAACGGTTACTATCTCCGCACATGCGCGGGCCCCGAGACACTTTGAACTTGGACAGTCGCGATTGGTCAGTACGACGGTTTTTCCCCTACCTTGTGAAATTAATTTTTTGGGTTTTTAAAAAAATGCAAGTCGCATTTACGTTGAAATTATAAAACGTACTGCCGTGAAGGGAAAAAAAATAAAAATTAGTTTTTTCGTTTGGACATAAGTAAAATTTTAAACCAGCGCAGAGCGAATAGACGTCAAAGTATCGATTGCGCAAATTTTTTTAATGAAAATGAACCGAGTTATGAATGAATGTCCAAAAAATTTCCCCCCCCACTTGCCCCAAAATTCTTTTAAACAAAACCTAAGAAAGGTACAGTTTCCCTTAAAAAGTCAAATTTCAGGATTAAAAATCAAATTATGACAACTCTTTTTTCTTTTTTCAATTTTTATAAATACGCAGGTTTTAGAGTGTTCACTCTTTAAAAAACAGTATAAAGCTCAGTTGTCTTTTTGAGTTCGGGGATTGATTTCCTCAACTGGGTTTCCCCCCAAGTCTCAGAAGCGATTAAAAAAAACATCAATTAAAAATTTTTGGACAATTTTCCCTTTATTTTAGTCACTCAATAAAATTTTTTTTATCATCCCTGTGAACTTTGGGACTTGGTTTTTCAAAGCCAAAGGGCATACGTTTGCACTGATATTGTCAGGGGCGATGAAAAAATGTTTCCTAGCTCTGTTTTTCCTTCCTTGGGAAAATATCGTCCCCGATTTTCCTCCCGCTTTAAAAACGCGAAAGTTCTCTTGTTATTTCAATCCCTTTTTCCCTTTTAAAGTATTCTTTGGGAGGGTTGTCGTGGTATGTCTTTCCCTTGCCGTTTTTCTCAAAATTTTTAATCAACTGGATTTTTTTCCCCTTTTGGGAAAAGGTGGGACGGTCCTTTTTCCAAAGTTAAATGGGGCTTTTTATGTTTTGTGGGAACAGCCCCTAAATACTTTT
>CM031596.1:68961802-69012084 GCA_018398815.1 Conus ventricosus | reverse complement strand
GAGTTACGGCAGAGAATCGAGAGTCTAGAGAAAAACAAGATCACAGATTCCCGATTATAATCGCTGCCACTTCAGAAACACACCTATTTCTTCACTTCTTAGCCTATATTTGTTCGCAATTTCGTTTTATTGTCACAGAAAAGAGGAGCATTTTGTATTCACGCGCCTGTTATGTGTAACACACAAGCAGATAATCTTCGGGCAGCACGCGCAAGTTCGCGATTGTTTCGGGATAGGTTTTCAGCGTGCCAGAGAGGAGAAAGCCCTTTCCTTTTTAGGCGACTGGCACCACTGCGGCCGCTGCGCGCAGCGCTGCGCAACGCGCACACACACACACACAAACACTCACCCACACACACGGCAAGTGGCGCATGCTTTCACCTGCATGGGTCGAACGTTCAGCGGTGAGGTACGCTATCGGTGCAGCCTCCTTGAGAGAGAGAGAGAGAGAGAGAGAGAGTGAAGGGGTGGGGGTGGAGGGAGAGACACAGGAACGAGGTCCGGTTGTTTTTGGCGCGTGATGGTGGGGGTGGAGGGAGAGACACAGGAACGAGGTGCCGGTTGTTTTTGGCGCGTGATCAACCTGTGTATGTGGAAGAAAGGTCAAAACCTTATCCGCTTACTTTGCAGATTATTCGTTGGTGTTTTTTTCACTGTCATAACTGGTTACCAGACAAACTGATTGGTTGCTGCCGATGCTGCAGGTATTATACCCGATTCCACAGGAACTACTGGTTAGGAAACAACCTGGCCCGTAAATCTCACCTTCAGGGTATGCTGGAGGGTGACGTTGAAAGCGGGATGACTACCTGATACGTTTTTTTTTTAATGCAGATAAGATGTTCACTCACTAAAATTTATTGCAACAGAGAAGCGAGGCTGACAGTATCGACAATAAATGATGCTCCGTGTCATAGTTGCCGTTCGTGATCGTTTTCGATTGTTACACTGTGTCCTGTAGAACAGCAGCTAACTGTTTTTCAGTTACTTAACACAAACACTGAAACAGCAAATTTATAACACTAGTACTAAGCGAAATGGCACTCCCCCCCCCCCCCCCCCCACGTCAAACTACCAGTGCTTTTCGCACAGTTCAGTCAACTCGGTCGTGCACTTTTTCGTAAACAAGAAACGGAATGAACTATTATTTTTGAATGCGTGCGCGCTTATATATCGCAGTGTGTATGCGTGTGTGTGTGTGTGTGTTGTGGGGGGTGGGGGGGGGGGGGGGGGGGGGGGGGGGGGGGGGGGGGGGGGGGGGGGGGGGGGGTTGCGTCTGTGATTTTTGTGCCTTCGTCACACACACACATACGCACACACACGCACGCGCGCGCGCGCGCGCGCGCACACACACACACACACACACTATACGGCACCAATGTCGCTGTGCATCTGGAAGGCTAGAATAAATGATACAGGCGAGTCACTGCATGTTGCAAGTTAGCGCCAGGAGTGTGTCCCTTTTTTTTTTTTTTTTATCCCATCGTAATGAATTACAGAATGTTGAAAGCCAGCAGCATGCGAGTTGGCATGTAATAGTGATATCGTCTCCATTCTGCCTGGCTGTCGAGGACTAAGGTGTATAGGTGCTGACTGCATTCCTCTGCACGAGATACACGGGGTCAAAGTGACACTGCTGCAGGTGCTCCTTGTGACCCTCTCTCCGGGACATGACCGGTTTCAAAGAGGACTGCATTATAATATTCGTCAATAAAAGTGTCGTTTCATCATCAGAAAAAAAAACAATAACCACACAACATAATTATAGTTGTCATGTGACATTAAGCTGCTGTTTCTGAGGTTGTGTCCAGACATGTTGACATTTTTTTTTATTGTTACCAAACGCAATCTGTCTTAATTCTATGTGATGTCAAGCCACCGTATCTGTGGAATATGCCCCCATATTTTAAACATCAGAATTATAATTAAAAAAAAATTATTTTTGACACATTTAATCATTCTGACGCGGCCTTCATGCATGGTCGGTTGAACGTTTAAACATGACGCGATTTCATAACGACAGTTTAGTCAAAAGAGATAAGTGAATATGAGAACCCAGGGCCACTGGAAAGAGATCCGAATAGAATGAACAATAATAATTATTATCCGTCCGGTCATCAGAACAATCCCCCAGTAAGTCATATAATTACTCGTTTGATGCTCACTTACCTTTTACGGCGTGAAATCAGCACTGAAATAAACTACCACATGAAAATCACATGTATGGTGAGTAAATTTGGGGAAAATTACGCTTTTCTTGAACGAAAGAAAAACTGGATCTTTTGATACCGACAGCGTCCGTACACCTCTCACCTCATCCCCATCCGCATCCCCCCCCCCCCCCCCCCCCCCCCCCCCCCCCCCCCGTCCAACCTTGTTTTGATGCGCTGTTTATAATCTGCTGCTGAACTTCTCCCACCGGAATGTTCCAGCAACACACTCCCCCCCCCCCCCCCCCCCCCCCCCCCCCCCCCCCCCCCCCCCCCCCCCACCCACTCTCCCTCATCCCCGTGTTCTGGATTGTGATAATCAGTGTAACCTACGGTGTGTTTGAGATATTTCATTCCTCGTTTTCCTGCAATTTATTTTGAGTTGTTTGATGATGATGATGATGATACACCTGCTGTATATTTGCTGTCTATGATGACGTGAAAAGGCTGGAGAGACTGAATTTCACCACTGATGTACATCAACGAGTGACGTGTCGTAGTTTGGTGGTTGTCCTGACGAAAGCATCCTTCGTGAAATTTGATGATGTCAAGGAATGGAGTTACCCCGTAGTATGTGTATGTGTGCTGTAGTTCAGCCCCATTACTTGACAGTGCTCTAGAACTCTGTAATACACTTTCCTCTTGATATGGAATCTGATAATAAACTGATCCACCCTTGTTTCGGAGGTTTTGAGTTGGAACTGTTGTACATAATGCTGTGAGAAAGACATTACAATTTTGCCACAAAAGTACACACTAAACTTTTTTCCCCCTAGAGTAAACGTCTTTCGGTTACGTAGACTGACAGAGAGAGAGAGAGAGAGAGAGAGAGAGAGAGAGAGAGAGGGAGAGAGAGAGAAAGAAGGGGGGGGGGGGGGACGGGTAACATATGTTGGTCTGCTTAATCTGGATCGACTGTTTTACCTCTTTTTTTTTCTGGTCGTTATTTGATTTTGTTCCAGCCACATAAAGAAAAACACTACAACTAATGTCATGGGTAAAACTACTTCTTCTTCTTTGCTTTCCCAGTGTCTTATGGAAAACGACTGTACGTCCTGACGTTTCGAAGTCATTTGTGCAGGGATCATGATTGAAACGGCGGTTAGTTACTCACGTTACTGAAATTCGGAGCTTGGGTTTCACGAATGCACGTTTGAACTTAATCAATAATAATTCACGTAGAGTGCAGGCCTTACACACGCACATTCCTGTTTTCAACCCCTATTCCTGCCCCCACTCTCAACTCGCCCCATCCAAGGCATACATTAACTGTATTTCACACACACACACATATCTGCTCCAGCCCCATGTCTTTTCTTTTCTCTTAACTCACACTGACCAAATCACATTGAGTGCTTCTCTGTCTCTCTCTACACACACATTCATGCACAAGCACGCTCACATACACACACGCACAAACACACACCACAGGAATGTCAATTTTTTTTTCTCAGGAAGAGGGGTTTCACCTTCCGTATGCCCTTAGTGTTTTTACTCTCCTGCTGCTCATTCCATTCACTGTATATATAAACACACACCGAGTCTAGTCCTGTTGCATCCTCAGCACCGGTTGTCCAACAGAAGCAATGACTATCATCTCATGTCAACTGGCCAGCGAAGACATGGCTCTACCTAAGTCATTTCAGCATTCAGCATTGGACTGAGGCATTTTTAAGGAACTGGATGTACATCTCAAGCTCGGAGAACATGGCTTACCCCACCCCACCCCACCCCTAATATTCGCTGTGCATGTCTGAAAACTTTAAAACAAAATTTCTATTCAAGCAAACAGGGAATACCCATCTTGGACAGAATTAACTTAGTACAGGGCCAATAATGTACTAAGTAAGCTCTTTGATTCAATTCTTTGGGTTCTTTTTCAATTCATTTATACTGGAAGAATAGTAGAAGTCTTCCATGTTTTGATATTTGTGGGTCTGTCAGGCACACTTCCACCATAATAAGCTAATTCATTTTGTGATACGTCCGTTTTTAAAGTTCCATATTAGGCTGAATAAATCACACACACACGCACACACCAGGGCGCACATTAATCCACTTGTTCAGCTGGTGGGGGGAGGGAAGAGAGAGAGAGAGAGAGAGAGAGAGAGGAGAGAGAGAGAGAGAGTTTGAAAAATATCTTGCTGATATTTTTCGTTCTAGTACATCAGTTCGAGGAAGCTGCTTCTGGTAAACATCAAAGTGATTCTGTGCTGTCAGTACCACTCTCAAACCAATCTCACAAGACTTATCACTGAAGGAAAAAAGGTGTATCCTGTCATGCAAAGGAAAAGAAAAAAACCGCCAGTTTGTGTACCAACACTTTAATTTCATGCACAACATTATCTCTAGGAACAGAGCCGATGTGTGGTTATAGGGACGATGACAATGGACAAACCAGCTGGCTTTTCTCTCTGTGTTCCACACTGAAGTGGTGGGATAACATCATTACACCTCTGAATATTCCTCTTTGATTACCCACACTTGGGGGGAAAATGCTACGTGGCCAGTAAACACAACTCAAAGCCAACAGAATCTAAGGTGTTCTTCCATTAGAATACTTCAGGCACCTTGCTCCAACACCACTGGTTAGGCACCTCACTTCAATAGATCTGGACATCCCTTTTGCCGTTATTTGATACATACATTCCTGTAACAACATGGGAAGCTCAACAATGTTCAGGACTTATCCTTCAATACCTTACTTGAAGCAATAGGTTAAAAATTCGAAATAAAATTTTCTTGAAATTTCATTTTTAAAGGAGAATCCTGTAACAACATGGGAAGCTCAACAATGTTCGGACTTATCCTTCAATACCTTACCTGAAGCAATAGGTTAAAAATTCGAAATAAAATTTCTTGAAATTTCATTTTTAAAGGAGAATCCCCTACCCTTTTTTCCAAACAAATGACGATGCACAATTTTCAGCAGTGATAGCACAGGTAAGAAACAGTTTGCATCCCCCTTGCCCATGCGGATGACTACGATTTGCAGCAGATGTCCGCATTTCCCTGAAATCTGAGGCTTCTGACTTCAGAGACCATTTCCTAGTCAAATTAACGAACCTGCTATCGTCATCCAAACTGACAAAATCATCTGCCTGCTGCTGCTCCATCATTTCATCCTCAGCAGTGGTAATCCAACATTACAAATCAGACAAGTGAAAGTAAAACGTTGACTATAAAGAATGGTACATTAGGATATCCAGTTAACTGCTGAGAGATAAAAATGGCTTTATGACTAAGCACATGTTCCAGATTAAGCTGCCAATAGTATACTTGAAGAGCTATGAAATACAACGAAACCAGACTTGGCTTTTGCACAGACAATATCAAGCTGACAGATTCATCCCACTGGTGATTTTACAGAAAGGGCCACAGCATGAGAATGACCGAGAATCCAAAGTCTAATTGAAGAGAGAATCAAACAAAATTGAAAAGCCAAACATACTATGATGCACTTGAACCCACTGTGGAGCATTTTCAGGTTGTTACTTCTTTTCACGGCCTATCTGTAAAAAGAAATGTAATACTGTAACTGGAGAGAGGAGAAGAAAGTGCATCTGCTCCAGATCATTTCAAGTGTCAACTTCTTACCATGGCCAATGCAATGGGAAATGGTGAAATTATGTACACTCTGAGAGAGAAGAGAGAGAGAGAGAGAGGGGAGAGAGAGAGAGAAACTAACTCTTTACTTGAATAGAGGTGAGGCATGAATGGAAAACTGAATGTAACAAACATTTATGGCAATCACAAACTGAAAAAAAATCGAACAACAAACCTTGACAGACAGCTACCGATGCTAACTTCACCACAGACGCAAGAAGAACCTACAATCAAGCAGAACTGCGTTAACAAATACTCCGGTAGATTTGTTACATGCATCTTCATCAAAACCAAGCATTTCTCTCTTTAATTCATTAAGCAGAACAGTCCTGATTTTTCACTGTGAGTAAATCACATAAATATTTGCTTTATTTCAATTTTTTTGTCAACAATATTTAGGATGAATAAATCAAAGAATATAAAAGAGACTCTTCCTTTTACTGCGGACAAGGTTTTCTTTCGCTTTAATTTGCGATGCAATCAATGTAAACATCCAGATAAATTCATGATGTGCAAGTAAATAAAAGGATATGAAATGAGGTAATGAATAAATGCTTAAAGATACATAACATTACTTAATAGAAAGGAGAAGTGGAAAAAGTGGGATGTAAACAAATTACAACAAAAAACCACTAAACTCCCCCCCCCCCCCCCCCCCCCCCCCCCCCCCCCCACAAGAAATCTATGTGAGAAACTCTGATGGAGAAAAAAAAATTGCTGGTTAAGATAAACATGGGATGAAGCTAACCTAATGTCACACACTCAAATTGCTGTGCAGATGTACAGCATGACTGATATAAATACTCTTTTCAGTGTCATCCTACATACTCATTCACCGACATGAAACGCTTTGCATAAGAATTCATGGTTCTAAACAGATCTGTTTGTGAGATATGTGCCACAGAGAACATTCATGAACAGACCTAACATATGATTAAACACGTGATAAAAGCAGTGAAAATGATGACAGGACTTCTGGCAATGATTCAGAGAGGAGGCAACAAAGAAAGGAGGGTGATGGATGGGGTGGTGGGGGTTACGAAAGAGAGAGAGAGAAAGAGAGAGAGAAAGAGAGAGAGAGACAGAGAGAGAGAGAGAGAGAGTTGAAAATTACATGCAACAGGCTGACAGTTTGAACACAGACTGAGAAGATGAATAATTATTGGTGGGGGTGGGGGTAGGGATGCTGGACAATCAAGAGATATACTGTATGTATACATATTTAAGAACAAAAAAGAAAAACATCTGATGCGAAACGAAACAAAATTACAGAGTGAAGAAGACAAAGGCAAAAGAGATCATACACCGACTATGCTGTTAAAAAAGAAGGAAAAAAAAACTGCCTGCGAACAGAATCAGCATGAAGCGTTTGTACAGAGAGAAATATTAACAGACCGACATGACAGTTATGAAAGTAAGAAGAGGGCATGACCACCCTCCTGTCAGGAGTGTACAGATTGACACAGGATTACACTGTTACAATTACACAGGACAGATGATGACAGTACACAGAGACACAAGGAATACATGACAATTAACAGGACAGATGACTGCACTGTCATCGAATCTAGCACCAGTTCTGTTATTACAATAAACCACAGCAGGAAAAAAAAAAAAAAAAAAAAAAACAGAGAAAAAAAAAGAGGATAATTATAATCTTCATGATTCTCTTCTTATCACCATTCCACCGTTCGCTGTACTTTTTACATGGAATACAATGATTAGCACTAGCACTGCTCCACATTTTCTTCTTTTGCAGTTAGCTTGAAGCACTGTGATGATCAACTTAAAAAAAACAACAACAACCCAAAACATACACACAATGACACATTCTCATACGACACAACAAATATCAATATAAAATTTTAAACAACTGGCAGTTTCAATAGATTTATAAGTGAATAACAAATTCTTTCAACAATCTTTTTTCAATAAAAGCTTTCATAATGTTTCTGAGGGAAGATCTCCACTCCTTCCAACTCCATATGTACAACACTAGCCAAAAAAAACCTCTTTTTCCTCATCTCCTACACTACTGCAAGCTTCAGTTTCTGAAAATTCAGATAATTTGCATGCTAACATAAAGATATTCAAAATAATATCAAAGTGACAGGGCCAAACAAAGAACAACAAAACCAACAAACCCTTTTTTTTATAAAAGCAAAAAATCCAAAAACAACCAACCAATAAATGAAGTCATCACAACACCAAACTCAAATAAATTAGGATGATAATTTCACAAGAAAAACACATTGATTATGCTGAATCAGAATTCATTTAGTACCACGGACAAATCAGAGAACAAACAAAAACCTGAAACAGCAAACAGAAGGTAATCAGAGTCCCGATTCGTAACATCAACTGGACACTGCTGTCACTGTTTTCAAGGCAAGTCGCAGCCGTTCAGTTATAATCAGGATGGTTTGGAGAATAAAGGCAACTGTTAACAGTAAACTAACAACGTTTGCATATATATCAAAGCTGTGTGCATGGACTCCCAAGTAACATTGCTTCCACCGCTTTCTTTCTCTTCAAGGTTTCCCCTTTCTCAAATCGCCTGCCTTCAGTCTGACTGCATGTCCATCCACTATCACTTACTTCACCTCTTCCCAACGCTTCCAGTCCACTCCAAAAGAGCCCAAGCTTTTCTCCAATTTCCTGAAAGTGTTTGTTAGTTATAATTATCATTAAAGTCAAGCAAACCCATTTTCTTCAATGCCACTGTATTCTGCAGACTTGCCATAGAAGACATTCTTCAAACACATGGTTAATATTACATTCTTTATAAATATACTGTACAACTGGATTCAAAGAGTGCATCAAATGTTTGCGCACTTAAAAATCTGAGAAACAATACTGCAGTCAGCAACGGACACTTCACAACTTCAAATTCAGATCAGAGTTTGGGGCATGGGACATAAAATTCCACTCCAAAAGAATTATAGTGTATTTCACAAGCAATTTCAATGACTATAGAGTATCTTGGAAGCATTTCAAGATGTGATGACTATCTCTTAACCATCTCAAGATCTGAAGAATGCCTCATGACCAGTTCAAGAGCTGAAGAATACTTTGTAACCATTTCACAGCTAAGGAATACTTTGTAGCCATTTCACGAGCTAAGGAATACTTTGTAACCATTTTACGAGCTAAGGAACACTTTGTAACCATTTCACGAGCTAAGGAATACTTTGTAGCCATTTCAAGAGCTACGGAATACTTTGTAGCCATTTCAAGAGCTGAAAAGAATCTAAAGAAAACCCAATAACCATCTCAAGGCCGAGCCATATCCTATAACTGCTGCAAAAGCTGAAGAATACCTCATAACAATGTAAAGGACTGAGCCATATTTTAAAACCATTTGAAATGCTCAAGAATACATCATAAGGATTTTAAGGACTGAACCGTATCTTATAACCATTTCAAAAGCTCAAGAATACCTCACAACAATTCTAAGGACTGAGCCATATCTTTTCACCCTTTCAAAAGCTGAAGAATACCTCACAACCATCTGAAGGGCTCAACTATACTTTAAAAACTATTTCAAATGCTGAAGAACATCTCATAACCATCTCAAGAGTGGTAGAATACCTGATCACCATGAAAAGAGCTGAAGCATATCATAACCATTTTCAGAGTTGAAGAAGACCACACAACCATTTCAGAAGTTGAAGCATACCCATATCTCATAACCATTTCAAGATCGGAAGCATACTTCTTCACTGTTTCAAAAGCCAAAGCAAAGCTCATGACCATGTCAGGGGCTGAGCAGTATCTCATTTCCTTGATCTGTACACGTTTGGCTTAGCTCGCCTGCATGTCTGGGAAGAGGGCTGAATCCAGTGTTCATCATCCCCATCCCTTCAGTCTACAACACAATATATTCCCCACCTTTTTTTCTGCTTCAGGACAGCATCTGCTTGGTGTAATGAATACATTTTATCTTCATGTGGTAATGTGTGGAGAAAAGCCCTAGCAATGATTTACATGTTTCATCTGAACCAGATTGCAGCACAAGCACTTTACACTTCTACATTCTCGACTATATCACTTTTACAGATGCAACAGAACTAGAACTTGAAATACACATTTAAAAAAAAAGATATGGGAGTAGGGTGAAAAAATACAGGATAGCGGGAGACTGGGGTAGGATGGGGTGGGTGGGTGGGGGAAGGGGCGAATCTCCCTTTAAAGTTATTTTTGAAACTAAAACAGGAATAGTATGCCGCAACTTCTCTAAATCCTAGCCCTTATACTTACTGTCAGATTTGGCTTTACACATCAACACTTCTCTGCACATTTTCACTCCATCATACCATATTCTACTTTCACTCCATGATATCATATTCCAACTCTAATGATCTGAATGCAATTCCAGAAACCATGTATAATACACTATTTTATTAAATCGGTCTTAATTAAAAGCTCTGCAACACTGAATGCCCCGGAGACATGCAATAAAAGATTCTGCTGTACTATGCTTAAAACAGAGAGGACTATACATTCCACAAGGATCGACTTGTACACCTTCTGCATTCAAAATGAGTTCAGTCTGACCGTTTAAAAAGAAATCTGAATCTGTAAAAGTTAAACAGTTAAAGTTAAACGTTGTGTTAAGAATCACTGGCATTCACAGCAGAGTTAAAATTTGACAGACATGCTAAAAGTGATTTTTCTGCAGACCCCCCTTTGCCATGAAGAGTTCTTGTGATCATCAGGATTGGTGTTCTCACATGAATATCCTGCACTGCTAAGGGGCGTAACCCAGCTCCATCAAGAAATCAAAACCTGGTAACTCTCACTGTTCAGCCTGATGGAGGGAAAAACCCAGTGTACCCACAATGGCTGCACAAACATAGCTCTTTTAGTGGCATGTACTAGCAGTTTGATTCTTTGCTGTCCAAAATGAGCCATGCAGACATACAGGCACTTGGTAAGATATGCACACCGGCAAACCAAGCCAACGCTTTCCATAGATTCCATCATCTCTCCAACAGTCAGTGCCACATGGGCACCCTGATACACACATTTCCATTAAGGTTATGACTTCAACATATTAAAGACATTTATACCGTTTAAGCAGTCAAGGCAAGAAGTGAAAAAAAGCTCAAGCATACATCCTAAATTTTCCATGCGTTAAGCAACCACCGGCAGAACATACATTGTGCTACTGCATGAAGAGAACCACTGTACACTGACGTTGTACAAGTCACATGGAGGGCGATGATGTTACAATGAGGCAGCCGAAGCCAACATGCACAGCAAAGAGGATGTCTCTTAGACCCAGCCAGAGCTGATCATCATCCACAAAGAGCTGTGAGGTTAGAAAGTCTCAACAGAAGCTAAAGCTTTTACAATGGTGTATATACTGTGTCAAAGCCTGAGGCGAAGCCAGCATTTCATTCAACAAAACAAACAAACTGACGGCAGAGTTTTGAGCTGAACATTCTGCATGGACAGCTATGACACTTGATGGCTGTGAGCCGACGCAAGGCATGGTGCTCAGCCAGCCGTGACGCTGACAAGCCTTGTCCTGATGAGGTAAAGCTATGGTGTTCTGACAATGCTGACTGGCTCTGTCCCATGCACAGCGCAGGCAGAACCATGCACGTTGACAACCAGAAGTGATAATTGTGTAGATCAAAGGAGGGATGTCTTCAATGCTGCTGCTCTCCTGCTGGCAGACTCCGAGGCTGGCCACAGAAGCACCATGTCTCTTCCTCGCTTTTCAGTCCTGTAGCAAACTCGGCCTTTATGCTCAACTCTGAAGTGAAACAACATGAAAACAGTTATGATTCAAAGCAGTGTGGAGAATTATTCAACTTTAGGAATCGTGGGTAAGAAAATCCTTAACACTGAGGAGAAACAGAACACATTCTGCCCAAAGTGAAAGAATCTAAGGCACAAAATGTAGAAGCAGCTGTTTCTGTGGCAGCTGGTGAATAGGATGATGTGGAAGAAAACAAGTGGAGAGTGTTCAAAACGATAACCTGCCATTCACAGCATTGCCAATAACACGCCAAAACGCGGCACTGGTAAATTTCAACGTCAGATTGGATCTGCCCTAATAAATGTAACTGCTTGCTACAAGCATGGTGTCATTGTGATGAACAAATGCTACAGTTTACAGCTGCGTGTCACATGTAGGGTTCACACACTGACATCCCGAGTTAAGCGTAGTTCATTAATATTTCTGCCAAACATGATTGAAGGATGCCCACTCATTAGAACTATGCCTAGTTAAGGAATCAGGTTTTACTTTAAGGAAAAGTCTCAAGAAATATCAAGAATAGTGAGACATGTGAACACAGAAAGTTTAAAGACTGACCTAGCCATTGATGTGAAACGTATTTCTTGCAGGACCAAACCACTAAAAATTTGTGTCAGTAAAAATGGAGGGTTTACTGAAGATATGTGCAAAGTACATCCTCATGTTATATGTTGCTTATTTTACATGTGAGCTTACACAGTTGTCACTTGAGCATTGATCTGGGTCTAATGAAAACAAGTTTCCTACTTCCATCTGTCAAGGCCGGTTAACATGGAGTTACTGACATCCAACATTCAACTTTGACAGTGGAAACTTCTGTCGCTAAATAGCCATGGAACTTTGCATCACACTTCCATCCTTCCCTAAAGCATAGAACCCACTGTCACTTACAAATCTTCTGTACGTAGTTTCCAGGGAAGGTTCCAAAACAGCCAGTGCGAGCAGATGTGCCACAAACCATCCATCGTCACACTTTTCCATCACAAACACTTCATCTCCCTCCCTTAGTTCCAGTTCATCTTCATTCTGAGGTCTGTAGGCATACAGTGCTCGGTACCTGCAAAAAGAAGACATCGTTTTCTCATGTACATTCAGTCGGACGAGAACTGGTGCTTTCAACGTGTAATGGCCGTTGGCAACATTCAGTCCACAGCCTTTGGTTTTTATAACAAGATTATCCTTGTCTGCTATCAAGAGGATTCTGACATTTTGAAAGGAACAATGCTCTTCAGAGGGTGGGGGGTGGAGGAATGGAGGTCAGGGTGCGTCATTGTGGATTGAAGGCAACTTCTGAAAGGGAAAGAACTCCTGTAACATTCCGTTCCATGGAAAAAGTCTGGACTACAACATAGATTTTCACCCGAATTGATCTTACCATGAAGTTCTGATGTTTGGTGGGTACTAGATATATCAATCAAATTGAATATTCATGCTGCTACTGGTCCAGGCACTCACATTCTTTTCTGACAAATAAATACTTCAAATATTACTGAAGTTACATATTGACTAATTGACATATGTTGATCAGGGACCTGTGATGAAAATGCTCTTACACATTTGCCTGCAACAGATGTACATTCCAAAAGTATCAGAAGATGCTTTTCCGTTTGCATTGAAAAACTAAGCCCGCGATGTAATAGAGCCACAAGGACGGCAGGTCTCCAACCAAGGAAAAGCAAACATCACTAAAATTGTAACTCAAGCGGATATTCTCCCGTGGAACCCCCCATCCCCCACAGAAAAATCAAACAAACAAACTTGCTATCAAATGGGTGCAATCTGAATGTAAATCTGAGTGCCCATGTCCATTATTTGGTCCAAAGCTACCAGAATCATTTATTTGTACAGACTGGAATTGTACAGAATCTTTCCAATCATTAATGTCTATCACTTTTGTACTGTCTTGCTAATGCACTACGTCAATGTGATGTTTATTCATTCTGAGCATGTAGGTGAAACTGAAATTACCCTCCCTCGCAGAGAAAGTTTAAAGGAGATTTGTGACTTTAGTGGTATCTGCAAGCATATCGAAATTGCAACCAGCGCTTTGCAGATTACGTTTTCACTTTATACTTCGCTGATTCATGCGTGCGTGCGTGTGTGTGTGTGCATATTCGCGGAGAAGTGGGAGCCCTGGACAAGTTAAATTTCATAGTGCAATCTCCTTGTTGTCAACCACAATGATTCCTAAAGGATTTCCACATCCCAGCATGTGAAAGAACTGCATGGTTGCCACCTTCAAAATAACAAAATATCCATTAAATTTTTTAAAAAAATCAAAGAACAATAAAAGAAAACTGGAAACAAACAAACAAAGACCTAATTCATTACAAAGAAAAAGAAGGCAGTCGATAATGTGAATCCATCTAATGTATGAATGCAGGTGTATATCATCCACATATAAAACCCGGAAGGAATCATGAATTTCTATGCAAACATGGGAATGCTTTTGTTCCTGAATAACCATCTCTCAGTAGAAAGAAGTCTCTTTCACCTCGTCAGCGCGAGATCATCATCCATGACTTTGGAAGCGGAGGAGGAGGCAGCAGGGGGTCCGTTAGCGTAGGGTTTGGCCATGGACTGGATATCCACCTGCAGCCTAGACGTGCCGGGACCCGCCCCCGGGGACAGACCCGGGGAAGTCCTCCTTCCTGGGCTGCCCATCTGCCGACCCGGACTGAGTGAGGATTTGGTGTTGGCGGCCGGGGAGCGTGAGTCGATGAAGTCTTGTTCATGTCGACCGAAGCTGAACTGCTGTCGCGATGCGGAGGTGGCAGGGGTCAGGAGGGAGCCTGACCCGGGGCTGTAGCCTGCCTGCTGAGCTGGGGGGTAGCCGTACGGCGACCGATGGTGCGATAAAGCGCTGGGGGAGGGCTGCGGGGGTGGGGTAGGGGCGGGGTCGTAGCCCACTGGAGACAGCATCTCGGGTGTACCTTGGATGAGGTTAAACAACTCGGGTATCAGATTTCAGTTCAGAATCATGTATATACACATACATTTAGATGCAGATGTCGATACTGACAGATACAGCTATATCTGTTTTTCCCCATATGAATGAGGGACAGCTAGTATACACATGTATAAATATTTAGTGTCTCCTGAGGAAGGCCTGCAGACTGAATGAAATACTGGGATTAAAAAAAAAAAAAGTGTTGTTCTTTTCTCACTTTATTTGTTTCACGTCAGACAGATAAACAGTTAGACAGATAAACAGTTAGACAGACAGATAAACAGACAGACAGATAAACAGTTAGACAGACAGATAAACAGTTAGACAGACAGATAAACAGTTAGACAGACAGATAAACAGTTAGACAGACAGACAAATGATAAAAGGTGAAGAAATGAATGTAAGCAAACAATTGCTCCATCATTCTGACCATGACTTAGCAAAGACATAGAGGGAACACAAGGGGCTGGGGGGAGGTGTCAGTGGGAAAGCTGGTGATGGTATGGGGATGGGGATGAAACAGGGGGATGGCAATGAAGAAGACAGAACTCGGATGGTTTATGAAGAAGACAGAGCATAACTGTAAACATCAAACCTTTCACAATATTGGGACCGCCCACGGGTCCATTACCATAAACACATACATGTATATCATGTATACATGTGGGATGGAAGGAGAGGGGAAGGGGTCTTTCGGAACTTATCAATTTGCTCAAAACTTTGAGTAGATTTGTGGTGTACAACCATGCATACACACATCTAGTCTCTCAGTCTAGGGTCAATGCTTAAAGAAAAACGACAACAGTAAATGCAGACTGCAGATCTTAACCATACAGTGAAAGGTTGGTACCTGGTTCCCGGAAACGCAGAAGTGAAGATCAGATAAACTACACTGTGTGATGTTTCAGGCCATGGATCCTGTCGCTAATGCCCCATTACAGCCCAGAAGAAGGGTGTTTGACAGAAAATAGTGGACAAATTGGTTCAACTGGTGTTCACACTTATACTAACTAGCCCATGCAAGGTATCATTTCTAACATATCAAAACTTCTAAAATGATCTCTCTTCTCTTTCCCCATCCTCTTAATGAAAAAAAAAACATACAAAAAAAAACACATGTGCTTGAAGCAACAGACATCGTCTAACCTGTCATGGGGGTGGTGATGACAGAGGGGGCAGGGGTGATGAGCGGGGTGGAGGGCTCCCGTGTGATTTCCACATAGCTGACAGGGAAGATCCCCTGGCGGTTCCCGATACGTCCTTCATACCAGTTCTCATCCACGCGCCTCAACAGCACCACAAACTCTCCCTGTGGGAACACAAATGATCATCGTGAAGCAGACGAAGAAGATGATGAAGACAAAACAAACTTATCTCCGAGATTCCCTTCATGACATTTGTACACTTACGATAATACTAACTCTTTTACACTAACAATATGAAAACTGCTTTGCAGTGTTACTTCTAGCGAGTTCCGTCTCCATCACATATACCCTCTATGAAAAACAACTGCAATATCCTTTGCTTATATCTAGCAAGCAGACTTGACAAATCTTTTCATTTTCTTTTGCTGAACAAGAACAGCACAACAATAACAACAACAGCAGATGTTCCATTACACCGATAAAAACTTGTTACACAACACAAACAATTAAGTGTTGCCACCTTGGGTTATGCAGCAGTCTGTCTTGGTGGATCTAAACGCAATGTCTTCTACCTTCCCTTATACAATCATTCCGACACCTGCCTCAGTGTTGTACACTGACACAGCACGGCAGGCTGATACACATGGAGACAATAGAACAAATAACTTCCTACAGTTATTTCTTGGCTGTCATGCCCATGTCAAGAGTCTTCAGTCCATTTTCAAGCTTAGTTATATCTACTCAACGAGTACTATATTGATGCATTTTGAAACAGTAGATTTTTTAAAAGTCTGTTATCTCCATTACTGACAGGCTTAGAGGCAGACAAGCACCAGTGCAGTTTTTGTCCTGATCAGAGCAATTATTTTCATTGCCGGCAAAAGGACACATGAAATACAGAAATTCATGAATCTGTAGAGTTATAAATCTAGCTCATTCTCACTACTGTGTAGATTATTTGACAATATATTTGACAATAATCAAGAGTTTCAACTGCTTAGAGTAAAGAAAAAAAATCTCTTCATGTCCACCATTACAAGCACGCGAAACTGAATGAGTTGCTTCCCCTGCACTAATGGTCTCTGCAAAGGACACTCCATGGAACGTTGATCTTGAGCTCAGAGCTGTAAAGAAAGCATGGTCTCTCTAAACAGGAGGCTGGCCAGACTAAGCCTGTTAGCTGTCAGCACACCATGGTTGAAGTCTATGTGATCCATCCACAAATGGACATACAAATGGCTGAGCCACAAATGGACAAGCAAGCAAATAACTGACCTTTCTCAGAGACAGCTCCACGGAGGACTGAGCAGTGAAGCTGTACTTGGCTCTGCCCTGCCCCTCTGCCTGCATGGCTGCTGCCTGCGCCGCTTCTATGGACGTCACCACCTGCAGGAGTCAACACACCAACCTTGTACACCCGGTATTGCCATCAACAATACTGTCACTGCCTTGGCTTTCTTTTGAGTTACACCACATCACTGCTGCTTAATCCTAACAGCCTTTTGCCTGCATTTTATCAATGCTCGTAACTCTGGTAATTCATTTCTTTGTTTATTCACAATCAAACTTAGTTTTGTTAAGTCGGGATTGAAGCCCTATGACCATGTTCTAAAAAGTGCTCAAGTGATCTGAAAGGAAGAGTCTTAGCATCTGTGGGTTTGATCTGTGCATAATCTGGCACTATATCAGCTACTGAAGGAGTGAGAAAGCCATATCAGGTCAGGAAACTGCTTCAGAGATGATGACGCAGACAATATTTGACCCTTCCCTCATAATTCAGTGTGGGCCGTTTTCACTCAGTTCATTTTCTGCAGTGTGCCTGGAATTTCTTCGGTCAATCCTTTCCAAGCAGACAAACTCTAACGTTCAATGACCAGTCTTTCTTTACATCCTGTCTTTCACACAGTGACATGACACTTCTACCCCACTGTGAAGGACTGGGAACAGAGAGTCACTGAGATCTCTGTACAAACAATATGGCAGGGCACCATGACACCTAACAGTCATCACCCATAATGACCATAAAGAACATCGTCTCCCTTTCACCTGTTTTCCCTTCAGTTCCAAACTACACATCTATTTCTGACCCATTTCTTGGTGGATGCTTCGATGATTTTGCTGTTTTCCAATTCCTGTGATTGCTGAAAACAATCTAAGTAATCATGTGACTGTTGATCATGAAATGATTTCGTTAGGGTGGGGGGGGGGGGGGGGGGGAAGGGGGGGGCGGGGGAGTGAAGGTGAGGGGAATAGTTGACGTTGGTGATAAATAGAGCATTGGGGGTGTGGGGGGGGAGGGGGCATTGTTGTTGTTTTTTTTTCTTTTCTTGGTTGTTTTTGCTCAATGTCCTGGGTTCAGCATCGGGTTATGATAGCCAGGTCAGAAGGGATTTTCTCTCATTGTCAACAATGTCTGTGTAGACTAACCCCCCCCCACCCCCCCACCCCCCCCCCCCCCCCCCCCCCCCCCCCCCCCCCCCCCCCCCCCCCCACCCCTTGTTCAACACGTGATTGTAAGCCGACAGAAGAACAAACCAACACTTGCTTGCATATTAAAATATTGTTCTTCACAGAAGAGTGTGCATGTAGGATGAATGACTCAATAAACTAAACAAAACAGAGAGAAACCAAAACATCCCCTACCTCGCCTTACAAACATACACAGAGCTTGTTTTAGATATCATCCCTGAAGACAAAATATGGCTATCTTTAATTGTGGGACTAAAAATGGTCAAATATGCAACAAAGGTGAACCTCCAAGTTCTAAACGAGGCACGTGGAAGTTGAACAAGATGATGATATATTGCCTGTCCAGGCCCTTATCAGTTTAAATGTTTGAATGTACCTTCAACACTTTTCATAATGATTAAAACAATTTTCAATTAGGATCGACTACATTTGAACTATGCTCTGTTTCATGTGGAAAATCCCAAGAATACTATTGATTGAGAAAACTGAACGGTATTTTTTAACATCAATATTAATCAATAGCATTTTTCAAAAGCATTTTCTACCTTTATTAGATCGCTCATTTTGCGAAAACCTGGTTAGTCGGAAATACATGAACTCAAAGCAATAAGCCAATGTTTGAACTTTGGTGGCTCCATTGACAATCCATGGCTTCTTGAAGTTCTCACTTCGGCATGACATGGAATTTTCTTCAAGCAATGCAAGCTTCATTCCAAGGGAAACTATTCAAACATTAGTAAGACCATATAACTGGTTGTAGTTCTTTCCTGTAGATTGAAAACAATGTAGTTTCCCACCTCATAGTTATGCTTTGAGACAAGTCTGAGGGCCCACTCCCCCACTCCCCACTCCCCAGAAGACAGTGAAAGAAGGTAATTCTCACCTGTGTAACATGAAGGATCTATCACTGAAATGTTTATATGATGAAGGAACATTACTTTGATACAGTGCATTTGCTGATGGTCAGTGGAAAACACTGAGCAAGGCAAGCACACATACATATTTTTTGCACTTTCTCTTTGTTTCAGAATCTAGTGATATACACACAACACATGTATATATACATCAGACCAACCCATGAAAAATCGTTAATTTGATAAACTTTAAAATCATGTACAGATTACGTGCCTCGGTCATTTTATATAAATTTCCTGAAATTTCAAGACATGTTCAACTTGTTGCATCATAGAAGGCCACTTTTTAGTCTGTCGCCATTGTCTCAAGGAAAATAGAATTGTTGGCAATCCTGGATTTTAGGGGGTACTTTCTGATCAAAACTTGGCAAAATGACTCTCTTGTAACTACTTTATGTCTGGTGGAAAAGTACTAGACGAGGGTCACAATATTACTGATGTAAGCAGTCCTGAGCAAGGCTGAGGGGGTTGAAATACATAGGCCTGTCAAGGAGCGTGAAACCTCTCACAAAAGGCATTAGACGCTTGGAGACAAAGGGACATTGTACGTGGTATACAAATAAGTAATTGACCAATTAACCAGGGTACGTTACCCACCGCACACGGCCGAAGTGGTCAGATGACAAACAACACCTAGGAGAGAGTTCGGACTGCCCAGTGGCGAAAGGGGAAGGGTTGTAACCACTACGACCTCGGGGCCCCAAGTGAGTGCTAAATGCTCGGTCAGCTGAGGTTCTTGTGTAAAACAGTCAGTGAAGAGCAGGGGGCCTTGGATTTGTTCAGATGGTATTGCCGTGGGTCACTGTGTTGGTTCTATTGTCAGGCTGGCTGAATGCGTGTGGACGGTTGTAGTAACCCTCCTTAAGCTAATTACTGTGTTAAACTGACCACCGAAGTCGGCGGGAATTTTCGATGTCCATCTGGGGCTAAGAGTGTGTTTGCTCATCAATTAGGTAGGGGTGTGTGTAAATGCTGATGTGTGTGGAATGTAGCGAGTGGAGAATTCAGGGTACTTGTGAACTAGGGGCTTGAGAAGCAGCGTGGACAAAGGCATGGCCGAAGGGGAATCCTTTGTTTCCTCCCTATATAAACTGAGGGAGAAACAACGTGTCGGCAGAACAACACCAGGAGAGAGAGAGAGAGAAGGCAGAGGAGAGAGAGAGAGAGGAGAGGAGTGGAGCAGGACAGAGAAAGGGTCGAGAGAAACGTTGGTCTGGGAGATAGAAGAGACAGCTAAGTCTTAGGGTTGAAGACAAGCTGGAAGAGAAGGAAACTAAGTTGAAGCCCAGAGGTGGGTGAAGACAGACAAACTGAATTTGAACCCAGAGGTGGGTGAAGAAGACGAAGAAGAAGAGTTCGACGTCGAGATCCAGAGACGACCACGAAGACCAGTCCTGAAGCCTGGAGCCAGTCAACAAGGGCATCACCATCAAGCAGTGTGAAGAAGACGTGAAGAGACTTTTTTCAAGAACTGTGGTGTGGTGTGAAAGCGTGGTTGTGTGTGTGAAAACCTGGCCAGGTAAGAAGTCATTTTTATTATAACCCGGGATTAGGAAGTATTGATCTTTTATGTTCTGATATTTCATTGTGTGTGATTTGATTGTTCATGATTAATTATAAGTAGATAGAAATTGCATTTCTTGTTCTCAGTCGTGTTAGGAGAGAGACGATGCGTGACATCCCATTCCCAGAGAGAGGCGAATGTTTGATGGGCGATGAGTGTGCATATGCGTGTATGAGTGCAAAGATAACCTTGGTGTGTTAAGCCTGACTAATAATACATCAACTTAGTGCACTTAAACAATACCATCACGATTTCCCCCGTCGGACAAAGTGGCGAGCCTGCCAGGATTGCATGGCCCAAATTAGTTTCAGGCGGGGAAACAAAGTGAGTACTAGAGTAGTACTGGGGGCGAAGCGTCCACTAAAGGCAATTTTAATTAGCTCTTCTAATTATTTCCTTTAGTTCTTTGAGTGCTGAGTATTGACTTGTGTGTAGGGTGGTTGTATTAATCAAAGGTCGTTCAGGAGAAACGAAAGAACGACGAGGTTCTAGTCTTCACTCTCACAGAAGCTGTGGTTTACGATTAAGGCTCCTTTGAGTTAGGAACACTACCACTTGTTGGTTGTATCGTAACGTTTAGTAGATAAACTGTGTACCAACTTTTACTGGGTTTATAAGCGTAAACTGTTTTAGTGGTGCTAAAACATATAAGAAAGAAAATGGCTGAAGAAGTTTTACTCCATTGCGGAACTGGTAAGTTTGGGGGAAAGAAATGGGATATACAGGAGATGAAACTGCGTAGTTTCATTGAAACTCGCAGAAGACTGAGAGAGATGAAAGGGCTGAAAGGAGGAGATTTGAAAAGGACGTTAGAGGCAGAGAGTGCAGCTGCCAAAGTGAGAGCAGATGTGAGGCCGAGAGACTTAGGCTTGAAACTGCTGCGTTGAAGGCTAAAGCAAATGCAGAGACGCAGAGAGTCAGCTGCTAAAACGAGAGCAGACGCAGAGAGAGCTAAAGCGATGCAGAGAGTGCAGCTGCCAGAGCAAGAGCAGAGGCAGAAAGTGCAGCTGCAGAGCTAAAGCAGATGCAGAGAGTGCAGCTGCCAGAGCTAAAGCAGATGCAGAGAGGGCGCGAGAGCAGATAGCAGAATCGGAGATTTTAGCCAAACAAATTGAGTTGGAAAGAATAAAGTCTGAAAATCGCAGTGAAATAGACACCAGTTCTGTAGTCAGTAGGCCGCAGACAAAGTTGCGCACCTAGACTTAAACTCCCACTGTTCAGAGAAGAAACTGATTCAATCGACGCCTATATCAGTCGGTTTGAATCGGTTGCCGAGCACGAGGGCTGGCCCGAAGATAAACTGGGCAATAAAACCTGTCTGCCTTGTTGACAGGTCGTGCGTTACACACAGTATCCACCCTACCAAAGGTGATCAGAGAGATTTTGACAAGGTGAAACAGGCGGTGCTAAAGGCATATGATTTGACTGAAGAAGGTTTTAGGCGTAAGTTTCGCGAGGCGAGAATCGAACAGGGTGAGACAACACTCAGCTTCGGAGTTAGACTGGACCACTATTTCAACAAGTGGGTAGAACTGAGTGGAGTGGACAGTGATTTTGAAGGCCTCAAGACACTGGTGATGAAGGAACAGATACTTGATGGTTGTGGGATGGGCCTTACCTCCACATTAAGGAAAAAGGTGCAACCACAATAGTGAGGTACTCAGACAGCTGAGACATACAGGGAAGCGAGGCGTGATTTGCCTGACAAGAGGAAAGCCTGGAAGCATATTCAGAGGATAGCAGGCCAGCACATGACTCACGCAATGAGTCAGCAGTACACACCCGTAGGCCCACAGCGTCACGTGAGCAAAACAAGGTGAAAACCAATAGCCACGTGGCTAGGAATGAGCGTACCTGTTTTCTGTGCAATAAGCAGGGCACTTGGCTAGGGATTGTATATTTAAGTCACAGAAGGCAGCAGCAATGAGGATCAGGCCAAGAGAGAGGCAGGTAGAAAAAGATGAACAAGATGACAGTGTTATTTTGTCTGGATTGTGCTGTGTGTTCACAGATTCAGGCGATAACATGGATGTGCACAAAGGCAGAGTAGGTGACAATGTGGTTAATGTCATTAGAGACTCTGGGTGCACTGGTTGTCATGGTGAAGGAGTCCCTGGTTGAGAAGGGACAATTCACAGGTAAAACACAGAGGTGTAGACAAATAGATGGAACAGTAGCAGAATTCAAAACGGCACTGGTGTTCATTGATACACCATTTTATAGTGGAAGTGTACAGGCTTTGGCTGTTCCGAAGCCGCCGTATGATTTGGTAATCGGAAACATCCCAGGAGCACGTGGGTACGGAGACCCAGACCGGGGATTTCTGTGTTGAATCAGGGAACAGGAATCACGTGAGGAAAAGCGTGTCCAGTGAGACCTACCGCACTCACTTTGGGGCAGAACCAAAAGGGCGATCACTCGCTCAGAAAGCTGTTCGGTTTTGCTCATACAAGGCCAGAAGAACGTGTTAAGGAAGGGACAATCGGTTTTGAGATAAAGGATGGGGTATTGTACCGAACGTTCACTCACTCGAGTTCGGGGAAGACAAAACGACAGATCGTTGTGCCTATAAAGCGCAGAAAGGCGGTGATGTCAGGAAAACATGTGACGTCAGCCTCGGGCCATTCGCTAAGAAGGCCTCACAAAAGGCAGTGAGCAAGGTACTACTGGCCCGGTATCCTTGGCGATGTCAGGCGTTTCTGTTCACAATGCAGCACATGCCGTGGGGTAGGCAAGGTGTGTGTACAGAAGGGGGATCAGACTGGTCTTACAAAAAGTTGGCCAAAATAAAAATGGTCGGTCGAGAAGTCAGGTAGTGGGTGCGTGTGTCTTTTGCAGTGTCGCGTATGCGTGACGTGGCTAGTTGCGGGCACGTGTATGAAGAGAAGGCGGAGAGAATTTCGTAGAAACATAATGGTTTTATGGCCGCACGACTTTGAGCTGTGGAGATTTCAGATTTATGTTGATATTTGCTTTGATAGTGGGTAAGTATTGATTTTTCTCTAAATTTTGTTACAAGACAAATCTTGCGTTGCGTTCTCTGGTGTAAGTAGGCTTATGAGAGGCCGATATTAGCACTGGTTTAAATGGGAAAATTATGAGTTTCATCTCCTTGAATGTTAAGTTTTAGCCAATGCAGGGCATTGTCTTCGAGTGGGGGGAATTTGTCAAGGAGCGTGAAACCTCTCACAAAAGGCATTAGACGCTTGGAGACAAAGGAATTGTACGTGGTATACAAATAAGTAATTGACCAATTAACCAGGGTACGTTACCCACGCACACGGCGAAGTGGTCAGATGACAAAACAACACCTAGGAGAGAGTTCGGACCTGCCAGTGGCGAAAGGGGAAAGGGTTGTAACCACTACGACCTCGGGGCCCCAAGTGAGCGCTAAATGCTCGGTCAGCTGAGGTTCTTGTGTAAACAGTCAGTAGAAGAGCAGGGGGCCTTGGATTTGTTCAGATGGTATTGCGTGGGTCACTGTGTTGGTTCTATTGTCAGGCTGGCTGAATGCGTGTTGGAGGTTGTAGTAACCCTCCTTAAGATAATTACTGTGTTAAACTGACCACCGAAGTCGGCGGGAATTTTCGATGTCCATCTGGGGCTAAGAGTGTGTTTGCTCATCAATTAGGTAGGGGTGTGTGTAAATGCTGATGTGTGTGGAATGTAGCGAGTGGAGAATTCAGGGTACTTGTGAACTAGGGGCTTGAGAAGCAGCGTGGACAAAGGCATGGCCCGAAGGGGAATCCTTTGTTTCCCTCCCTATATAACTGAGGGAGAACAACGTGTCGGCAGAACAACACCAGGAGAGAGAGAGAGAGAAGGCAGAGGAGAGAGAGAGAGAGGAGAGGAGTGAGCAGGACAGAGAAAGGGTCGAGAGAAACTGGTCTGGGAGATAGAAGAGACAGCTAAGTCTTAGGGTTGAAGAAAAGCTGGAAGAGAAGGAAACTAAGTTGAAGCCCAGAGGTGGGTGAAGAAGACAACTAAATTTTGAACCCAGAGTGGGTGAAAAAGACGAAGAAGAAGAGTTCGGTCGAGATCCCAGAGACGACCACGAAGCCCCAGTCCTGAAGCCTGGAGCCAGTCAACCAGGGCATCACCATCAAGCAGTGCTGAAGAAGACGTGAAGAGCTTTTTTCAAGAACTGTGGTTGTGGTGTGAAAGCGTGGTGTGTGGTGTGAAAACCTGGCCAGTAAGAATCATTTTTTATTAAAACCCGGATTAGGAAGTATTGATCTTTTTATGTTCTGATATTTCATTGTGTGTGATTTGATTGTTCATGATTAATTATAAGTAGCATAGAAATTGCATTCTTGTTCTCAGTCGTGTTAGGAGAGAGACGAATGCGGACATCCCATTCCCAAGAGAGGCGAATGTTTGATGGGCGCAATGAGTGTGCATTTTCGTGTATGAGTGCAAAGATAACCTTGGTGTGTTAAGCCTGACTAATAAATACATCAACTTAGTGCACTTAAAACAATACCATCACGATTTCCCCCGTCCTGGAAAAGGGCCCACTGCGCTATCTTTCGTTCAGCGTCCGAGCTTCTCTTTCTGCCGATCAAAACCGTCCAGGTAGTGAGTTAAACAAATTTTCGAAATGCACAACAGTCATTGCAAGTGTATTATTTCATTGTAAGGCATACACAGACATAAGCCTCACCTCTACATAGTTGGTGGGGAAGATTCCTACTCGCCCATGTCTCTCCCCTTCAAACCAGTTTTTGTCCACCTGTCGCAGCAGGTAGATGATGTCGTTCTTGCGGAAAGGCAGTTCTCTGTAACCACCAAACATTACTAGAGTGAGGAAGTTTTTTCTACATTTCAAGAGACTGCATCTTTGAAACGCAATTTCTATTAAACTGCCTTTTCGTCACATACATAGCATTTTTTTCTTATTTTGAACAGAGAAGGCACCCCCCTCCTTGACAAATCTGTACTTTTTCAAGTTCACTCATCCTGTGATAGTACTTTTTTTTCTTTCTCTGGTGTGTGTGTGTTGTGTGTGTGCGTGTGTGCGTGCGTGCGTGCGTGCGTGCGTGCGTGCGTGGATCCTGCATGCATGCGTGCATTTGAGTGAATGTATTTCTGAATACTTTTGAGTGTGCGTGTCTGTGTGTGTGTGTGTGTGTGTGTGTGTGTGTGTTGTGTGTGTGTGTGTGTGTGTGTTCTGTGTCTCTGTCTGTGATTCCACACTTGCAGGCTTCATATTCTTTTCTGTATATAAAACCTTAGTTCTGTTTTTGAACTGGTTTAACAACAATAAGGCATATGATGTATGAATCTGGAGTCTGCCTTGTCAAATGCTGTAAGGATTCTTTGGGGCATTGCATAATGCATATGAATGAAATTCGTTTAGTACCATTACCTTGGGTTCACCATTACCTTGGTTCTGAGCAGTGAAGTTGAAGAGCGCCCTGGCTTTGCCCTGGATCTGGAAACCTCTCCTTCGTTCCGGTGGTACACTCAGCGGAGGACCCTTCCGTTCCAGGGTGCCTAGGGACCCCGGGTGGATGGTGACAGAGAGCTGGGGGCATCGTCAAAGCGGTTAGGAGAAATGGGGGACTTCTGGTTACTCCTGGAACACAATACACAAACACCATAATATCAATATATGTCAGGAGGCACGTGCACGCATGATATTAAAGTGATCAAGCTGGAAAACTTATGAAAACTAAACTAAATATGAAGTGAGGCAGGGAACAGTATTAATAATAAACAAGTACAGTAACTCTTGCTCCCACAGAACAGAAATCACCACTGGAAAGATGATCCCGATGATGATGATGAATTACTGACATACCTAAACAATATTCCTTTGGAGAACTGAATATGCTTTCTTGTGGGAGCATGAGTCACCGTACTTGTTTATTACGAAAACTAGTTCTCAAAGTTTCACAGGCCAGAAAACTGATTCTCTACATTCTCGTTTTCAAGGCCTGGATAAAGTGGGACATCTATACGTGTGTGTTCAATCTTCCAAATGTTTGTAAAACAACCACTTTCCATTAAAGACTTACTACATTTCTTGACAGTGTCCTTACTAGCTGACAAACCCAACAACAGAGTGCAGAACAGAAATCACCTGTGGAAAGATGATGATGATGAATTACTGACATACCTAAATGGACAGAATTAGGCTGTTCTGAAGGCACCTACAATTCTGCTTGATTTTTTCATCCCCAAATCAGAAACTGAGCAAGAAACTTAATGGATAAACATTGAAATGCAACCCCAAAAATGCATTAAAAAAGCCATATGAGCAACGACATACTTTGCATTTTTGAATGGGCAGCTATTTTTGTACATCTTGGTACCTAGTTTCCAGATCAAAACAGCAACGACGACGAAAAGCTGGCATGTTGTTAACTGACAGCAGAGAAACAAGTGTAAAGACCTTCTAGAACAAAGATAGAAAGAATGTCACAAACGCAGAACACAATACAAGACACTGAAGAAAGACAAAAAAGAAAAAAAAAAAGAAGAGAGTCACAGAAAAGAGGAAATTATATGAACATAATTTCCAAAAGGCAAGAATGCAATTTGTATTGAATGAGCCATTTTTCCCCCCCTCCCTCTCTTCCATCCCCACAGCAATGAGAGCAAGAGAGAGAGAGAGAGAGAGAGAGAGAGAGAGAGAGAGAGAGAGAAGAGAGAGAGAGAGAGAGATGTAAGAAGACAGGACAAAGACAAAGAGAAAAAGAGATGTAAGAAGACAGGGACAGAGACAAGGTGAAAGAGAGAGAGAGCGAGAGAGAGAGAGAGAGAGAGAGAGAGAGAGAGAGAGAGAGAGAGAGAAAGAAAGAGAGAGATGATGATGATGATAACAATGATGATTAATCAAGTAAACTTACTTCCTAGTGTCACTATGATATGAATATTCACTCATAATAAAACTTACAGTGGCATGTTTATACTATCCTAACACACTATGTATCCACATCCTCACTCCTCATTTCATGCCCCCTCCTTCCTTCCTTCCTTCCTTCCTCTCTCTCCTCTCTCTCTCTCTCAAGCAGAAACAAAGATGCATGACTTACGTGTAGAAATCATGATGACGACGAGCCTCAGCGTCTGCCTCATCCTTCTTCATCTTCTTCAGCCTTTCTTCCTCGTACAACTCTTCCTGCAAACCCCAGAGACCTCGTCAGTATTTCATGATTACCGATGCAATAGCACAGGGCCTCAGCAGGATGGTCAGGTTCCAAACCAACAATGAAAGGTCAGAGGTTTAAGACCCACCTATGCCTACATCTCCCTCGTCAACAAGCTTATTATACCGCTTGTGGCTGAATGTACACACACAGAGAAGATCGGAATATAAATGAATACTTTCACAACAGCTTCTGCTTAATGAATTCTCTCACTTGCTAGGGGATTAAAAATTTTTTTTTTTACATCACTTATCAATATAAATGAAAAAAGCCTATATTAATTATCGTGGAAAAGCGACCCTAAAAAAGGAAAGAAAAGAAAAAAAAAAATTGCCCTCTGCTTTAAAATACTTTTCAGCTGATGAAAAAAATTTGCCTTTGTCTGCTTTATAATACTTTTTTAGCTAATCCAATACTATGTTGTGACAGAAAGAAAACATGAAATTCTGACTGCCAGAGAAGAAAACACCTGACATTCTATGTAAAAGCTCTTTGTCCCCAAAATTTTCTCTATCATACTTATTGACACACACACACACACACACACACACACACACACACACACAACCTTTGTCCATTAGCAAGCACCTAAAACTAAGCATGAAACCTGGTTATATTAATCAACTGACAGAATGAAACAATGGATGCCCAACAGAAACAGCTGCCTGTACAATGACCACTGCCAAAAAGGGAACGATCCTCCAACTCACGTCAGTATTTGGAGGGCTGCAGAAATGCTCAAACACCTAGACATCTCCAGAATGTCCACACAGGAGGGGGGGGACACCAAACATTGCCTAAACCCCACAGACATAGTGAGCTGAAAACTCAAAATGGCAACAACGCTGTGGTTCCTGTGTCTGCTGGGGTACCCGAGTCATGTTCTTTGGAGCTCAGCATGGATGCCACATCGGGGCTGCTGTGGCCGTTTGGCCGAGGGACAATATGCTATTACGAGCATGATCATGAGTCACAACATGCCAAATTTACACATAATTTCTGTGCCCCTTTTTTCTTTTCTTCTTAGTGTTCATCCATCAGTTTGTTGCAGACGCTCCCCTGGTTGCATCGTTTTCATCCTAGCAAAACTTTAAAGTTGATTTGTGTGCAATTTATGTACAAGTTCAAGGCCAACTATATGTTTAACTTCGGCCCCAAATCCCTTTTTCCCCCCCTTTTTCTTTGTTTTTTCTACCTTAATCTGTGAGTGTTCAAGATTTAAGCAAAGACCAGCTGCCATGGCCCAGTGGTTAGAGTTGTGGATGCAGGCTGGGAGGTCCATGGTTCATGTCCCATCAGAGCATTCACCCAGTGAAATTTTTCAAGTCTGACACACTCTTTCACTCACAACCGAGTTTCCATACACTTATCAGATGCGTCTCTGATAGGGTTGCTCAAATTTCCTGAGCAACACTTCAGGGGTCACTATCTTTTCAGGCCTGATTACCATTAGGATATATCATGAAAGTCAGCTTAGAATACAGCTCTGTCGTGAAGGCTCAAATCAGAGTGGAACTCCACATCACCATCATCATGAACCTAATCCTACCAACAACAACAAAGCCACATGAGCAGATATCAAATCTGTGGCCTGGCACCCTTCAAACCCTGCTCTCATGGCGACCTCTTGTTTTGTTTCCTTCTCCGTGTCTACGTCCGGTGATCCATACTGAAGCTGACAGTCATGGTGAGTTCATGGAACTGTCGATATAGACAGATGTGGTGGCGCCCCCTGGAGGGGACGCAAGCTCCAGCTTATTCTGCGACTAATAATTGCCGTGAAAAGAGGCTTAGCAGGTGGTGTTCTGCATGTACTGGATCAGAACAAGCGCCTCTGAACACCACTGATGTGTCTTGGCACCATGCAGTGTCTCCTCTGACGGGTTTGCCTCTCGATGACATGGCACTTAGTGCTCCTTGTAGATACCCAGAGCCACAGTGGCCATGGGCAAAGCCAGGATGTGGCTGTGAATGGAGAGCCCTAATGGAAGGCGTGAGATTTATGATAAGGAAGATGCTATGGGAACAAACAAACAAACAAAAGATGGAGCTACAGATCAGTGAGTGAATGAAGCCACCTGCTTCTGTTTTACTTTGGTAAAGACTAAAGAGCATGACAAGTATCAGCAGATGAAGATGAGATAGAACAGACGTGTGAAGAAGCTATCTGGTTACAAAAGATGTTTATCTTTAAATGCTGACAACATACAACTTATACAGGAGAAAGGCTTTTCTATTTATATTATTGTGTTATGTTGTGATGAACAAAAAAAACAAAAAACATTGAACATGACAGAAAATAGACACACACACACACACACGCACACACACTCACACACACACACACACACACACACACTCTCACACACACACACATACACACAACACACACCACACACACACAACACAAACACACACACACACACACACACACACACACCACACACACACACACACACACACGTGCACACATACAAACACACAGAGAAACAAACAGAAAACCCCATACAACACTCTCTCTCTCACACACGAACAGAAACAAACAGAAAAACCCCATACAACACTCTCTCTCTCACACACGAACAGAAACAAACAGAAAAACCCCATACAACACTCTCTCTCTCACACACGAACAGAAACAAACAGAAAAACCCCATACAACACTCTCTCTCTCACACACGAACAGAAACAAACAGAAAAACCCCATACAACACTCTCTCTCTCACACACGAACAGAAAAACCCCATACAACACTCTCTCTCTCACACACGAACAGAAACAAACAGAAAAACCCCATACAACACTCTCTCTCTCACACACGAACAGAAACAAACAGAAAAACCCCATACAACACTCTCTCTCTCACACACGAACAGAAACAAACAGAAAAACCCCATACAACACTCTCTCTCTCACACACGAACAGAAACAAACAGAAAAACCCATACAACACTCTCTCTCTCACACACGAACAGAACAAACAAACAGAAAAACCCCATACAACACTCTCTCTCTCACACACGAACAGAAACAAACAGAAAAACCCCATACAACACTCTCTCTCTCACACACGAACAGAAACAAACAGAAAAACCCCATACAACACTCTCTCTCTCACACACGAACAGAAACAAACAGAAAAACCCCATACAACACTTTCTCTCTCACACACGAACAGAAATAAACAAAAAATGCAAAGCCCACTCTCTCTCTCTCTCTCTCACACTTGCACACATACAAGTTTTCATCCTAATCTAGGTCATCAACTCTGGCCACAGAGGCAAAAAAAATATCATGTGCAGCAAAAGCAACAGTGGCAGGGCGATAGCAGAAACGGCATGTACAAAATCTTCATCTTAAGTGGCCTAGCCACTGACTTTTGATGCATGACATCATTCCACTTGGCAGCACTGCTTCCCATTGGCTGATGACTTCCAAGGACCCAGTCAGATAAACACAGTGCTATTGTGAAGGTGCATCTCCAGGCAGCTAACAAGAAAACTGAACAAAAGATGGAAATCAATCTTGATTCACTGAGACCTTGCTGTTACTTTGCATATTTTCTATCTCTAAAACAGAGTGAACTGGTGGTAGATGGACTAAACTGTCAGATAAACTGCATCCCCCCACCCACCCCTAAACTTCTTCCCTCCTCCTTTCTACCCTTCCGCTCCTATCCCTCACCCTAACTCCTGTGGTTACAGCTACATTAAAGTCCAAGATGAACACACTTTCTGCCCGCAGTTGCAGTTGTATTCAAGTCAGAGGTGAACACACTTTCTGCCTGTAGCTACAGTTGTATTCAAGTCAGAGGTGAACACACTTTCTGCCTGTAGCTACAGTTGTATTTAAGTCCAAGGTGAACACACTTTCTGCCCATAGTTACAGTTACATTTAAGTCCAAGGTGAACACACTTTCTGCCCATAGTTACAGTTACATTCAAGTCCAAGGTGAATACACTTTCTGCCTGTGGCTACAGTTGTATTTAAGTCCAAGGTGAACACACTTTCTGCCCATAGTTACAGTTACATTCAAGTCCAAGGTGAATACACTATCTGCCTGTTGTTACAGTTACATTCAAGCCAACGGCGCACACAGGATGCCATTGCAGCAATTACGTATCCTCCATTTTGTCGGCTCGAACAGCTAGTTTCAAATAAAAATTCCCTTCACGTATGCAGCCTTCAGACAAGACAGATGGCTGCAGCACTGAATAGAAGCTATCCATAAAAATACAGCTAGCCAAACATATGGAGACAATCACCCAGACAGACAGACCACACACACACAAACACAATCACATGCGAGCGCCACACACACACACACACACCACACACACACACACACACACACACACACACACACACACACACACGAACAAAGATGAACAAAGTTTTACCAGTCTTTTCTTTCGGTAAGCTTCCTCTTCTTCTCTTCGTCTTCTCTCTTTCTCCGGGTTGACGGGCTCTGGCCGCAACCTTCGTTCATCGCTCGTTTGGTGCTTGAATGCTGCACACAGCATGAGTAATTAGCCTCCTAATTGGCATGCAAGTCAGTGTGCTGGGGCCTGCTGAATGGGCTGTATGTCATTCACTTTCAGCACGCCGCCTTTCCATCCAGTGGAAAGAATATACGGCAAATTAAAAAGCAGTGTGGATAAGTGTTCCTGTTGTGTTTTCTGTGCAAAGGAGCATTCTACATTCAAACCATGTTTCTGTGTAGCTATGCTGACCAAAGTCAAGCTCAGCTTTCGATATATGATCGATTCATTCAGAATGGAGGGAGCAAAGGTGGGAAGGGTCGGCGCATAATGACAAAAGGTGGTTAAACATGAAAAGCTCTACAAATGAGACCAAAATAAATCATTGTAGAATTTTAATGTAGGTCTTATTTTTCTCTTCATCTTTTAATCTATTGTACAAAACATATACACAAGAAAAGTCAAAACTGACTTTAACATAAAGAGGAATGTTCGATTAAAGAACATGGGGATGTATCTTTCAAAATGGTCATAAATGATACAAGACATTTTGGTATAGAAAGGCAACCGGTTTTGTTTGCTAAAGAATACTGCGTCATTCATTTCAATTCTAGTGCATATCAACTCCTGAACGCATTTCTTTTTAATACATCAATATACTCACCATATGTTCAAGTCTCTTACATCTCATGGCCATTCTATTACTCCACTGTGCTCAGGTAGATGTTTCACCATCTGATTTACATACTCACCATGTCATTCAGTTTCTCAAATGTATCATCCTGCTGTGCTTGCATGCAAACCTGAACAGGCCTTAGATTTCTGATCATGCATCTACACTTTCTGAGGAGTTATTGACAACACTGACGTCTTCCTTATATTTTCTTTTTCTCTGCTTGAACTGTGAAGAACAACATTCATCTACATTTATTCTATGCCATATCTGCATTTTCTTCAAGTGTTATTCAGCTAATATGCAGTTATCTACAAGTGCTACTTGCATATTTTTTCCCCATGCAAAGCAACCAGTGCGCCTGTACACACACACACACACACACTTACATACACACAAACACACATACACAATCATACACACATGCATGCACGTGCCCGCAAGCGCACGCACACACACACACAACTAATGCACAACATCTGACACTGGATACTTTAAATTTGCTCCCTATGTATTCTGCACACAATTACAATATTAGTACTACACAGTTAAAATATACATGTGTGATTTTTAAGGTGATACAGATTGGCTGCCCCATTCATCTGCTTTGTTGGTTAGGTTAAAAGCAAGCAGAGACTATCTGAACATTGACAGGAAAACATCAGAACATTGGAGTCACAAGCGTCTTGCACATGGTTTTAAAAACTGAGACAGGGTACTATTGTTTCTGTCTATGTGTGGAACAGAAAGAGAGAGAGAGAGAGAGAGAGAGAGAGAGAGAGAGAGAGAGAGAGAGAGAGTCAGAGATAGAGAGAGAGAGAGAGAGAGAGAGAGAGAGAGAGAGAGAGAGAGAGAGAGCTGTGTCAGTGTGCGCACTGAACTGCCGGATGGCCTAATTAATGTTGAAATATGTGTACCACCTGTCTGGTCATTTAACAGACATGTTGCAATGCATATTAACTTTATCCTCTCATCTAAATTTGAAATCAGTGTACAGCTTGTAATGTGTGTGTGTGTGGTGTGTGTGTGTGTGTGTGTGTGTGTGTGTGTGTGTTTTGTGTGTGTGTGCACTTACGTGCATGCGTGCGCACATTAGAGTGTGAGCATGTGCGCGTGTGTGCATGCATGTATGTGTGCGTTGTGTGCATGCATGTATGTGTGCGTATGTGCATGCGTGTGTGCGTTTTCAGCTTAGCTACACGGATAAAGGGATGCACTCTGTGTGTATGCGTGTGCGTGTGTGTATGTGTGTGTGTGCGTGTGTCTGTGCGTGCATGCATGTGTGTATGTGTGTGCGTGTGTGTATGTGTGTGTGTGTGCGTGCGTCTGTGCGTGCATGCATGTGTGTGTGTGTGTGCGTGCGCGCGTCTGCGTGCATGCGTGTGTGTGCGTGTGTTGCACACATAAGTATGCAGGCCTATGTCTATTTGCAGCACGTACAAAGAACTACAAGACTAAACCCTGTTGATCCCGGACAGATCCACTCTGTCTGCACTTCATTACTCACCCAACCCTGACTAAGAGGAAAGGATCACTGAAACACCACTGCCCTTCCACCTCCTCCCACTCCCATCCTCAACCTTTCATAAATGTGTGTGTGGTGTGTGTGTGTGTGTGTGTGTGTGTGTGTGTGTGTGTGTGCGTGTGTGCGTGTGTGTGTGTGCGTGTGTGTGTGCGTGCCTGCGTGTGCACACGCATGACTTTGAGAATATGCGACAGCGTATGTGTGCATGAGCAAGTGAATGAATGTATTCATGCGAATGTGGAGTGCATATGTGCATGTGTACGCATGTGTGTCAATGCATATGTGTGTGTGTGTGTGTATGTATGAGTGTGTGTGTGCACGTAGGCATGCGCATGCATGGGTGCGCGTCTGTGCAGGCGCATGTGTATGCGTCCAGTCAGCATGCATGCGCATGCCCCCATACTTAACGGCAAACATTCAATTCATGTTGCTTAGTGCCCAGCTGACCATGATGTGCCATGTGTACATGTATGCACTTCATGTGAGCATCCGTGACCACAAACTGTTTCCCAGGCTGGAACTCCAAGGTTCACCACGGTGAGGTTTTTGCAAATGCAACTGTTATAACTCCTATCATTAATTAAGGTAGCCACATTCCGTCTTCAGGTATGACGTCTGTACACAACACTGGTGTGGCTAAGTTTGATTTCTATGTCATCACTTGATTTTCATGTCATCCATCCAACCAGCACACAATGGCCTCCACTTGTCTGAAAGGTAGAATGGGATTTCATGCGTGTGCAAAATTTCTGTGCATTTGTTCATGCACCAGACTTCTGTTTGAAGTCTCATCCTGAGGACTGGCATGGGACTGCAATATGCACAGAGGTGAACTTGTAAGAAAAACCCCCCAATCTTCCAGCTTGACTGCCCCGGGTGGGAACTGAACCAGTGATCTTGGAACAACAATCTAACGTTCTACCCAATGGGCACACCAGGCCCATGTCCATGAATGAACATGCATGTGTGTACGTGTGCTTGTGTATGCATCCATGGGTGTGTGTGCGAGTATGACAATCTAAACACAACATTTTCTTGATGTCTCTTGGAAAATGTGTCCACAGTCATCCTTTCAGAAACATACCAGAATCATGTATCAGTTTCAGATGGGTTAAAATGAGTGTGCTCAGAGTCATGGCTTACCAGATGATCTTCATTTATGGGTCTATCATGATTTGACAATCGAAGAATGATTCTTTGAAATAAAGAAAAATGCTTTGCGTCAAGAATACTTGAAAGAAAGGGGGGGGGGGGGGGGGGGGGGGGGGGGGGGGGGGGTGGGGGGGGGGGGGGGGGGGGGGGGGGGGGGGTGGAATGAATGTGTGTGTGTATGTTGTGCAAACCTGATTCTGTCTTTAATTATACAACACTTGTTGACTAAACAAAACCACTAAACTGCTGCTTACGAGTACTGTGTTGACTGTAAAAGTCCTTAGCAACAACAACAACAACAACAAATATATATGTATATATATATATATATATATATATATATATATATATATATATATATATATATATATATATACCATCTAGTTTTTTTCTCTCTGGATAGGAATAAATACAAGATGTTGTGCAGAAATGTGAGGCACTTTCCTGTTTTTGTAAAGCTAAAAAATACGACTGTAGTACAGATTAACTTACTTTGCAAAGCTTTAAAAAAAAAAAAAGACACCGACTCTCTATCTATACCTTGAACATCAGTGCCTAAACCCAAGGATATAATAGCAAGCATACGTTCAAGCATTAACTTTGCTTACTTGAAGGTATTTCTTGCATGCTTTCATGTATGCAATAACAATGGATCCTGTAACTCTCCTTTAAAGAGTAAACTGACAACATAAACAACAAAACAAGAACAAAACAAAACAAAAACAACAACAACAACAACAACAAAAGGAAAAAGAGATGATGGTTAGGAGAGCGCAGATGGGAGAGGGAAGATTCATTCAAGTCTGGAAGCATAATCAACAGAAATCAAAACCAGGTGAAGTCGACACAACACTGAAGCACAGGCAAGCCAGACAAGGCAAATCAACAAAGCAAGGCAAAGAAGAAAAACAAAACAGGAAAAGAAAAAAAAAAAACACAGCAACAGGCAGAAAACATGGACAGAACAGGAAGGGCGTTGGTGGTACCTGCTCCTGCTGAGGGGATAGGATTCGAGGCCGAGGTCCCAGAACTCGCTGAGACACCAGACACAAAGCCTGCCGCGCCCGCAGACGACGGAGGTGGACTTTTAACCCCCAGCTGCTCAGCAGCTGACAAGCTACTCCCACGAGAAGGGAAAGGCTTGGTGCGGGAGAGGGGCAGGGTGGACCCCGCCCCTTGCACAGCCCCACCAAGACCGCTCCCACCCCGGGTAGGGGTGCAGGAGCAGAGGTGGCGGCGGCCGAAGAGGCAGGGTTTCTAGGGGCGGAGTAAGACCCCCCGGGGCTGCCCCGGCTGCCCTGTGGGGCGGGCTGGAGGTGGGGCTGCCTGGCAGCATTTTTGCGGGGAAATGTGGCACTGGAGCTGAGCTGGGAGGGTTGCGGAGGAGGAGGAGGAGGCGCAGGTTCTTCTGGAGAGCAAGAAAACCAGCAAGGAAGCATGCACAACATCAGCAGCACGACACTCGTGTGTGTGGCAAAATAAAACAAGACCAAAAAAAAAAAGAAAAAAAAAAGAAGGAAATTCAAAGAGAAAAAAAACAACGTACACACACATAAAACTAAATAATGAATCTGTGTGTCCATACAGCTCAGGGAAGTGAAAGCTCCAAGGTTCACATTCAGGAACTTGCCAAGTGCGTCAGAGCACCACACAAAACCAAACAAGAATGAAAGAAGGATAAATGATCAGGACCAAAAATGAAGTGGGAGGAGTAACGGGTGCAAAGTAAAGAAAGTATGTATCTTTTGCCTAAAAGGAATAGATGATGTACATGGCGTTAAAATTACAAATCCTTTGATTCCTAGTAATGTGTTACATTATATGAATTTGTCAATATGTGTTATAATATTATATATAAATATATGTACCGATTATATACAAGATCAAAAGTGTCAGTATTCAGCTAAAAAAATTACTGTGTGCATATCTTTATACTACTTATGAAAGTATTAACATAGCCTAATATACAAATCTATTCAAACACACAATCACAAATAAGCAAAACACAAGAAAAGCATAGTTCACAGAAAATACAACAACAATATATCACAACAAAACAAATCAGACTGTTTCCTTCAAAGTGGGTCTCGGTTGCTGCTGTAACAGACACTACTCAATTTTGGGATGTTTGTTTTATTTTGTTTGACTTCACACTTCCTATCTGAATTATTACCTATCTTCACTCCATTACTGTACTGTTCCAAACCCCACTCCACCTCCTCCCGCAAGTTGTAATTTGATATTATTAAATGTACCTTTAGCTGTCTTTTATTAGCGGCAGATCCTTCATATTCTTAGCCCCTATTTTCACTTTCAGCAAGTATGCAAGTAAGTGCTCATATGCACTGAAGCATGCACGTGCACACACACACACACACACACACACACACCCACACGCATGCACACACACACACACACACACACACACACAACGCATGCACACACACATACTCACACACACACACACACACACACACACACACACACACACACACACACACACAGAGTGAAAAGCAATGCTTTATCCATTTGTGCTGTCTCACAAAACTGATACTGGTGGCGGGGGAGGAGAGAGGTGGGGGGTGAAGTAGATGGAACAGTTCAGCTATGTGCTTTGCCCTTGTCCTTTCAAGTGGTCGGTACTGTTTTATACATAGAGATTTCAGCAAAAATCATTTTGTTTTCACATTTTATGCTTATCGCACAGCTGATGAAGCTGCACTGTTTCTTGTTGGTTCATTTTTTCTGTTCATTTCTGGTAAAGAAATGACCATCCGACATTTCTCGGCTATGGAAGGAAAAAGTTTTAGGGACTTCTCCAGTGAAGGTAAGAAAAAAATTTAAAAAAAACAACAGTGGAGAAAAAGAGAAAGTGAAAGACAAAGAGTGAAGCAGAAGAGAAAATGACCCCCCCCCCCCCCCCCCCCCCCCCCCCCCCCCACCAAAAAAAAAAACCCAACAAAAAGAACCAAGGCTGGGTACAGCAGACACAGAGGGAATTACCTTCATCGGCTTCAAGCCCATACAGGACAGAACCTGTGGACACACAGTACACAGCCCCAAAGTCCCCACCACTACTGTGCTCCGAGTCTGATGACTTGCTACGGGCATGCTGAAATCCTCTCGGCTGAGGTCTTGGGGGGTGCTGCTTCTGGACTACTGGAGACACGGGCGGCATTCTGGCTGGTTCTGGTGGCACTGGCTTCCCTGGCTGTGGTGGAAGGGATCCATCTTCAGGGCTCCTCTTCTGCTTCCTGTCCTCTCTCCACATGGACAATGGCTGCTTTGATGCTGCAGGGGAGGCGTTTGTTGGCGAGATGGTCTGGCTGGGTGAATTTGCAGCCTCCCGAGTCCACGGTTGGGATCTGGTGTCTCTGTTCACCGTTTGTGGCATCTGAACCCTCCATGACTGTGAACTGGATCGCTGAGCTGGGGTCGGTGGTTTCATGTTTGTTTGTGGCTGGGATGCTTGCTGTCTCATTGCAGAATCTGAAAGCAGCTGTGATGGTCTCTCTGACATATGAGATGGCTTTGATTCAGAGTTCTTGGTAAGTGTCTTTATTGGTCCAGATGTGTATGGCACTGGTGGAGCCCATGACTGGGAAACTGCAGATCCATGCTCCTCTGCAGAATAACCTGCTCTTACATCAGCATTTCCTGGCATCCTCTGGGGGTAATAGTGTGGTTCAGCTTCCCTGCCAAACCCTGAGGCGCCGGCCCACTGGCTCTGCTTCAATTTCAGGTCGTCTGTTTGCGGGTAGTTTGAGGTGAAAGAGAGATCTTCATTGACATACTGGTGGGAGACATACCTCCTATCAACATGCTGAATATTTGGTTGTGTGGGTACAGCTTCATGGACGAACGCTGACTGAAAATTCTGAGGGATATCACTCTTGTAATTGCTCCTCTGCCATTCTGAACCAATTTGGTTGAAATACTCGAGAGTCATCCTGCTCACGTTAGATGGCCTGTAGGTTTTAGGTCTGGGGACATCTAGTTTGCGGCCTGTGCTAGCTGCCGACACTTCCTTCAGAATGTCCTCAGGTGGTAGGTATGGATCATATTTTGGCCTGCCTGTGTAATGCACCCAGGCCTTCAGAGCAATGTCAGTGGGATGACCGTCCTCTATCTCTGTATCTGGAAACTGCCCGTCACCATGGTAAGTTCTGTCCTGGTAGCGATGTCTTATCTCTCTCAGATCTCCAGATATGTGCGAGAAATCCCCCTAAAATTAGACTCCTCCTCCTTATTGAAAGCACTCAGATCGGCTTGAGATTTAGCAGATCTTGGTCTCCTTGGCTCGTCAATCATGTCTTGAGACACGTCTGGTTCTGACTTGGACTTGCTAACCTTCTGCTGCCTCTCAAAAATTTGTCTCAAGCGGGACACAGAACTCACTGAACTTTCGAGATCATCCTGTTCCCCGTCCGTGTCTTTGACAATGAAGGTGTCAGTACTACTGATGGAGGAGTTATTTTCTATCGGGAAAGGTCGTGTTTCACGTGTTGGGCTCCAGCTCTTTTCTACATCTCTGTAGATGTCTGCCACTGCTGTCCACTTTCTCAGCTGACCATACTGTTTGTCTGGACTCTGGCTGTCACTGCCATCACCAGGCCGACGGCCTGTGGCCACGTCTTTGTGTTCAGATTCCCTATCTAACCTCTGGCCTTCGACTTGAGAGTAAGTGGCCTCTTTCTTTTGGGACGATACATTCATGTTCACGTTTTCCGATTGCTTGATACCTCTATGGGATCCCGGCAAACCAGGCTGCTTGTCTGTGTGCCCTGATTTTGGTGAATACTGGCTGTGGGTTGGTGCAGTTTCAGATATAACAGCACCATACCTGGGGCTTTCACTCTGTTTTGTTCTCAACTCATTTCCCCTTTTTGAGGTTGAGAATGCTGGGCCACACTGAGACGGCCTAGGCTGGAAGTGGAGAGGTTCTGACATCTTGGGGGCAGTCGAGGGTTTCCATGCTGCGCTGGTAACTTTGCTATTGAATTCACTGGGTGCCGCAAACCTTGCTTGGGTTGATGGTGTGTGCTGAGCCGATGCAGAACTGTCTTGTGGAACAAAAATATCTGAAGATTTGTTTGGACTGAATTTTGGAACAGAGGCTCTTGCACTCTCTACAACATTTCTCCCCTTTCCTGTCGTTTCACGGGGTCCAGCTGCCTGCGCACCATTTCTGTATCCAACATCTCTTTCGACATGGCCACCCTGAGATTTCTTCATCCAGGATAACTGGTTTACAGAGAATTCATTATTTTCAGCCAAGTTCCTGAGGTTTCTCACTTGGAACACTGCAACCTTGTCACTGCGACGTGGGCGATTCACTGCAACATTCTCCTGTGGATTGCTGTGCTCTTTATTCTGAAGTCTCTGGGTCTGTTTTTCTTGTGAATCATGCTCTTGTCTGTTTTCTGTATCTGGATTTGCATGCACATCACTTGCAAATGGTAGCCTTTTCCTTGAGTCCGGGTTTGATGACTTTGGAAGTGTTGTTTTAAACAATTCATCTTTCGCAGTTGAGTTTTTGAAAGGTCTGTGGTGTTTGTCCATCTGTAAAATGTCTGGCATCTTAGAATATATGGGTCTTCCTACACTGGTCTCAGACTGTGCTGTGCCTGAGCTGTTCACGTCAACATAGTCTCCAAGTTGTTCACCTTCAGGACTTAAGCTGTTCACCTGTTTTGCTTCGGGCTGCATAGCTGATCCAACAGTGGATGACAAGGGTACCATCACCTTCTTATTAGAATGCTCAGACTTCACTTTCAGCTGTGGACTGGGCGTCACTGACGAGTCCACCACTATTTCCAAACCGCCAGATTCATGAGAGGCGTGTGCTTCTGAGAAACGAGGTCTATATGAGGACTTGTGGGTACTATGAAAACTGAGATCAGAATTCTCCTTATTGACCTTCCTCATCTCTTTCACATAAGATTCGTACTCGTTGCACGGAGAGTCAAGGTGAGTACCATGGACCGCTCTCTGCCTGGACTTCTTGGCAGCGCTCTCCATCAACTGCAGGTAGGACACTGAACTGGAACGTGGCACAGCCTGCTTCAGAGCACTGCTGTTGGCTGACTTGATCTGAGGTGAAGGTAAAGAGGCTGCTGATTGCACTCCTGCTGCTTCTATCTTCGTATCAACCCCGTGGCTTTTTGCGCTAGATTTTGCAGATTTCTGGCTTTGATCTGGCGATTCTGATGTATGAAATTTTTCGTACAAATGCCCAAAAGAAACAGATCTCTTCATTTCATCTGGTCTCGATGCCAATGTTGATGATGACTTTGAGGTTTTATCCTCTACCAGGTTTCTGTACGTTCTTACCTGGTCTCTCAGAGTATGTTCTCTGTTCTTCAGACCAAAATCCTTCTCTGGACTCCACATAACTTGATCCTTTTTGTCTGTGTCATAGAAAAACTCTTTCTTTTTCTTGGCTTCCTTCAGTTCAGTGTACAGTTCCTGCATCTCTTCCTGGGAGTGGAAATTTTGCCGTGAGGATCCCAGCTCCTGCCATTGTGAGTTCTGCGCATCAGCTGTGGTTTCTTTTTCTGTGCTGGATTTATCCAGTTCTCCAATCCTTTCCAAAACAGCAAAATGTTTCTGTAGCTTGAGAAACTTTTCTGACCTCCCTGAAGAATAGAGCAGCCCTGCAGCGTAAGACTGGTATGTGTGTGGGTCTAATCTTGAGGACTTGTCACTGGCAACGGATCCTTTGTAGGATGAAGCCTTGAACATGTGCATGTCTGGTCTCTTCCAGTCGGCGGGTTCTTGGCCATCGTTATACTCTCTCTGCCAGTTATCATCAGCAAAGTCCACATGATAAAACTTCTCCTCAGTGTCTTCTTCCTCTGAGCCATATTCTTCATCAGCAAAATCTCTCACACCGTCCTGTTTGTATCCACCTTCCATGGGATGTCCATGGCTGCTGATTGGTGGCCCAGAATTTCCTACTTCTCTTTCTGCCATGCCAGCATATTCATCTGGATTATATCTGCCATGTGTGTTGTTCAAGGAAAACTGGTCACACATATCACTGCCAGTATACGCACCATGACTGTCACTATGCAGAGAATATCTGGGTTCAGAAAGGGCAGATTCTGCACTCCCTGCACTGAGTGACTCATTCATGAACTCATTATCTTTCTGCTGTTGGCTTGAAGCTTTCACTGTCTGACTCCTGAATTCAGTCCGATCCTCTTCATGCTGATGGTAGTGTCTGGCTAATGGCACAGCAGTGGTAACTTTCACAGCAGGACTCACATATTGGTGATGCCTTACAAAATCATTTCTATCAGACACCAGTTCCTCCTGTACCCAGCTGGGTCTCCCATAGGATCGTCTTCCCTCAGAAGCCAAAGGTCTGTTGTCGTGTGATGCTTGTTCCTCAAACAGAAGTTCACTGTTACCACCTCTTCCATGATGCCCAGAATCTCCTATTGTCTGATCAAAACGTGGCTGGTGGAAACTCCTCTGCCATGAAGGAGAGCTCACTGTGGTTTCCATTTCTGAAGACTGACAAAGTGCTGATGACAATGACCTTGATGCACTGTTCCCCTTTTCAGCCTGGAGATGTGCCGTGGAGGCTCACAGTCCTGATCCCATCTCTGTCGCTATGTCTTTGGCCTGAAAGAGAGAGAAAATAAGCATAGCTGTATGATAGCAAAAATGACAGACAAAACATGAGAAAACTCTGAAGACTGCTGTCACAGAAATACAGTAATTTTCCTCACTGTTTCAAGTTTTCTTCAGATAAACTAATGATTTCACAGTTCATATCAGTCAGATTACTCTTTCTATTCTCTTCATTCATATCTTATCTATACCATTCACTCCTAGTTCAGAAAGAAACAAATTACAGAAATGTTAGTATCCCAACCACTTACAGCCCAAAACTAAAACTTTCTGTTATTTGATACATTTCATGGTGAACACTTCTTTCAGAGTTCATAACTGTCTTTGGTTACAGCCATAAGACTTCGAGGAAAAAAAAAAAATTACCCAACCACACTGACTCGTAATTTTCATGGTAAAGACTCCCAAATGTTTTCAATGTGCTCCACTGGCACGATCAAATAAGCCTCCGCCCCCTTCAAAGAAAACATGAAAAGAAACATAATGTTTCCAAAACTTGCCATCAAGATATCAGAATTGAGCATCCTCTTCAAAAACAAAAGTACATGTGCAAAGCGCACACAAATGCTTCCGACCTTACTTTTTAAGTCTATAATCCAAACTTGTCCACAACAATGCTATCACCAATAAGCAGTGGCATAGTGTTCACTGAATGGTAGCAATCCAATACATCCAAACGGGGGAACGGAGAGGGGACAGAAAACAGCAAATCAATCAACAACAGAGACTGTAATCCTTCAACAACTCTCAACAGTTACCCCACCTTTCTGCTCACCGGTGGCAGTAAAATTATCAGGCAACTGTGACTGCGAGGACTTTGTAAATATGTTCCCTTTTCCAACCCCCTTTCCCAACTCTCACTCCCCTTTTTGATCATTCTCTAAAATCAAAATTTCAGTTATAATACAAAAAAAAAAAAAAAAAAGGGTTTCCATAAGCCACACCCACCCACCATGAGGAAAATATCAGAAGGATTACATCTCCACAGAAAAAAGAACAGAAAGGCAGCAGACACCGACACAACAAAAACAATCGTACAGCAACTCAAGGAAAGCAAGCAAAAGACAGTGGCAAAAACCAAAAAATAAAGAAAAGGGAAGGGGGAAAAAACGAACATAAATAAAGGAAAAAGGAATAAGTGCAGCAGACTACTTACAGCAGAAGACAGCAGAGAAGGAGGTGACAAGACTGCCGGCAAGTGATCCCACTGGTACAAAACACTCATCCATTGTCATCAGTCTGGCCGCCATCCAGATACACCACATTTACTCTTTACCATTAACTACGGAAAATTATAAAAAAGAAAAACAAAAATCACAGTTCTCCATCCAGAATGGACCACAACCGTTGTTCACAAGTTATGCCACTGACGTCCATAATCTATCCTGTCGCTGCTTTCAAAACTCTAATCTTGTGTGTAGTTCTGACCTGAAACCACACTCTAAGGAAGGTGTCCTACACATCTTGGATCGCCTGACACGCTTCATAACAGGATAAATGCGATCACAAGTTCATCGCCATCATCTACTCGTCGCATGTGACCAGGTTCTATTAGATGAAGAGCTTGACACGCTTCATAACAGGATAAATGCGATCACAAGTTCATCGCCATCATCTACTCATCGCATGTGACCAGGTTCTATTAGATGAAGAGCTTGACACGCTTCATAACAGGATAAATGCGATCACAAGTTCATCGCCATCATCTACTCATCGCATGTGACCAGGTTCTATTAGATGAAGAGCTTTTCAACAAGGTGAAAAATCACACTTCATGGTCCATGGTTCATCTACCATCACGCAGTCGTTGCGGTGGGTTGACAGGTTGCACACCCATGATCATGAACAGCTGAACTGCCCAACTTTTCATGCTGACAGATTGTGCAACCTTCCGCAGAACGTCCCGATGGAAAGATGTGAGCAGGGGTACGGACTGTGTGGAGAGGAGACGAAGGGAGGAAGAAGGGATATGTGTGTGTGCGCGTGACGGCACTTGATATTCCGGTCATTCTTTCTGTGAGAACCACAAAATCAAGCTGAAACAAAAGGTTCCAAAGACCAGCAGCGCCGGCCTGACAAAGAGCACAGGACACCCAGCAGATCACATGTCTCACCCCTCTGAGGGCTCAGGTGTGCCACTGCTGCTGGCTAGCCTACCACACACAATCAATACCTGGGTCTGTGTGCTGAACTGTGTCTGTCTGCTAACCTGGACACAGTCTTGCCGCTAGTTAACTGGATATCAATGATAACGGCTATCATTTTGGCCAGGTTGCGATGGCACTCAGCCCCTACACAGGCCTCGACAGCTGACACACAGTTTACACAGGCAATTAACAAAGAAAAATTATGATGGAACATGATGTACTCTGTGTGTGTGTGTGTGTGTGTGTGTGTGTGTGTGTGTGTGTGTGTGTGTGCGTGTGTGTGTGCATGCGCGTGCATGTGTGAATGTGTAAGTGCATGTATGTGTGAAAGTCTGAGCGAGCGAGCAAGTGTATGTGTGTGTGTGTGTGGTGTGTGTGTGTGTGTGTGTGTGTGTGTGTGTGTGTGTGTGTGTGTGTGCGTGTGTGTGTGTGGGTGGGTGTGTGTAGGTGTGGGTGCTGTGTGATGTGTGTGGTGTGGTGTGGAGTGGTGTGTGTGTGTGTGTGTGTGTGTGTGTGTGTGTGTGTGGTGTGGTGTGTGGGTGTGGTGTGGTGTGGTGTGGGTGGTGTGGTGTGGTGTGGTGTGTGTGTGTGTGTGTGTGAGAGAGAGAGAGAGAGAGAGAGAGAGAGAGAGAGAGAGAGAGAGAAAGTAATTAAGTGCGTGTTGGTGTGTGTGTGTATGTTTGATGACACATTCTGTGCTGACACCTGTGTTACCAATGTGTACGCCTCCATGTTACACTCTTACATTTTTTCATAACAGAAACAGTTATTTCCAGTTGACATCAACCACACATGCTATTCCCTATCCCCCTCCTCCCACAATATATACTGTTTGACATTAAAATTTCTGAGATGATAAATACCATACCAAAATAAATTGCATTACTGTTTTATAACAAATCCTTTCTCCCTCTCTTGCACATAATTCAAGGAACCACAAAATCTACTAACCAGTTCTATCTCTCCTCCTCCCACAAGCACGTATGTGCACTCTCTCTCTCTCCTCTCTCATACATGCACAGACACACATACTGCACATGTACACTTATTTGCATGCACACACATACACACTCACAGACACATGGATGTGTGAGCACACGCTTAGTGACTTACACACACACACACAGGCACGCACGCTTGCACACGCACACACACACACGGATGTGTGAGCACACACTAAGTGACTTACACACACACACACACACACTTGAACTTGAATTCTATTGTTACACACCTTTGGGGATAAGAACGATAACAAATAAACAAATCAAGGTAGCAATAGTATACACATTTCATTGTGTGAGCTGGATGCAATCCCACACACCCAAAAATAACGACTCCTTCAGAATATTCAATGAAAACATTAAACAACTTCACTATTTTTGTAACAGAAGGTTTGCAAGTTTCTTTGATTAATTACAAATTCTCTCTCCCTTCCTTGCACCAAACACAGTGGAACCACAATATTTAATAAAGATATTCTCTCTCTCTCTCTTTCTCTCTCTCTCTCGCACACACACACAATCACACACACACAGAGAAAAGCATGTATGCACGTTCACAATTTTAAAAATTATACCCCTCCCCCCTTTGCTTTGCCATTAACTCTTCACTGGTAACTATTCACTGGTTAAGTCACAACACAAAAATAAAACAGAGCAGAAAATAACATCGATACCCAAAACAAAACAAAGTGAATTTTCAACAAATATGTCTTTTTTGGATGTGACAAACTGCAGAAATGTATAAAAAGCTAAAAAAATACTCCCCACAACAATACTCCCCAGGCCCCAGCCAGCAAGGAGACATATTTTGTCCCAAATCACAAACTGTCAGCGCAAAGTTGACCTCCAAAGGAGACATATTTGTTCAAAAATTCACCAGTTTCTTTTCAACCATGTATTAATCAAACTTTACTTTGAGCTCCCTTTGTGTCTTCGTTTGCATTTCAGTTGTACTCACTCTGCTTCCGTTTTCATAAAACTGAATTATTTTCTTTGAATGTGTACACGTCGGTGATACAGGATGTGAAATAATATAATTATAATGATGCTCTGACCTGTTACATAAAGAGCAAGGACTGTGGTACAGGTTCATAATCACAACACCGAGTATAACCCACTTTGAAGGAAGACCACAACGTCTGAAGGAAACACCATCATATAATAAAACACAACACAGCAAAATGGGAACAGACTATACACCATCACAACAGCTAAATACTTCCAACACAAAGGCAGGGAACAAAACACATATGTATCAAAATATAAAGGAAATCATGTACATAATCTAATAAATAACAGAATAAAACAGGTTTGTCAAAACAACACTGTGCGTCTTCTCAAAGCCATAGATTGTGATTAAACAATAATGACAAGGATACACAGATACAACGATATTCAGTAAACTATGGATGTTCTGTTAACGCAAAACTCTAAATAGTTCTATTATACATAAGATAAGATAAGATAATGTTGCTTATAGCCCAGCCGACCGCAAAGGGCCACATCAGGGCTGTCTATTATACATAGTAACAATCAAATAACATAGTAGTTATGCATTAACGAGGTAAGGCAGTATTTTTTCTCTCACACATTATGCAATGAAATTATAGGATCAAAGTACAAACACCATGATTTACAAATAAAAAAGCTCCCTCAAAAGCTTGGAAAACTAATATCATACTTCCCCACTGCAAACATAAAGAGGCATTTCCAATAATAATGATTGGCAGTAATGAATTCCATGGATTTGGAAATAAAGATCAACCAAACCATTCCAATTCATGCAAAAAAAATAGAAACACAAAACAAAAGCTGAGACCCCCACCCCCCACCCGAAAAAACAGAAAAGCACAGAAACCATTACAGGGCCGGAGAAAAACAAACGCGCAAAAGACAAAAAAAAACCACACACACACACACACACTCAGGCCAAAGAAACAAACCCCCTGGTAACCCCATTCACGCATTTCGAGCACCAAAGTTCCATACCATCGGAGGAAAGACAGCTTATTGCTTACCTCTGGGTTTATCTGGTGCCGGCTTCTGCAGCCCCTTAGCCGGGATATCGCCGCCACACTGAACACGTTTGTAAATGTCTCTAGGATCGGCGCCATCCCCGTCTTGACGAATGTCAGGCTCTGACGGGGATCGAACACCTCCCAAAGAGCTGTGAGACACACACAAACAATGCCCGACCGTAACATTGTCTGCCTTTGGACAGATCAGATTCCAAACACACACACACACACACACACACACACACACACATATGCATGCATGCATGCGCACACACACACACACTGTTTCATTTCAGATTCATTAAAGTGTCACTGCGAAAGAAAAAAAAAATGCCTGGGCAAAGATTTTTTCCCCCCTCGCAGTGACACCTCCTTGATGAAACTGAAACAGTGGAGGAGTGTGTGTATATGCATGTATTTTGTATGTGTGTGTGTGTGTGTGTGTGTGTGTGTGTGCGTGCGTGCGTGCGTGAGTGCGTGATGTCTGTGTGTGCATGTGTATGTGAGTACACCTCCACAGCATTACTTGAAAAGAAAACAAACCTAACACCCCCCCCCCCCCTCTCCCCTTAACCATCATTTATTTGCATCAAACTGAGCTGAGCTCAAAGTCATATCTTGTTCACCATGACCTATCAAGGTGCTAAACTAAGACAGCAGCAGCAGCAGCAGCGACAACAAAAGGATGGCGCTAACTGATATCTCAGCAATAGGCCCCTGTGAGGACACAGCCGACAGGAGGGATCCTTGGACAGTCACAGGCAGCTCTGTCACCTCCCTTTTCCACTAACTCCGCTACCCCTCCCCACTTCAAACACAGCTTGCAGCACTGCCCTTCCAGGCTTGTGTTTTGTCTAACCCGACACACAGGTGGTGTACAGGCGAACTGTTCTGCTTGTGCAATATGTCGTACGATGTACAGCAGCTGTGTAGCTCCCCAAAACACAAAAGGTGTTAAACCAGTCCTGACAGAAAAATGTGAATGTTCAGAAACCTGCTAGTCTGTCTGGCTTTCTTTTCACGAAGAGGGGATGAGGGGGTAGGAGGGGGGGGGGGGGGGGGGGGGGGGGGAGGCGTGTGTGTGTGTGTGTGTGTGTCTGTGGAAAGTCAGAGAGTCAGAAAGGTGGGGGGGGGAGTGAGAGAAGGAGAGAATGAGGTAGAGAGAGAGAGAGAGAGAGAGAGAGAGAGAAGAGAGAGAGAGAGAGAGAGAGAGATTCACCTTCCTCCCATCTCCCCCCCCCCACCCCCCACGATAATTCCTGCACACACACACACACACACACGCGTGTATGCATACACACATACATCTGAACGCACACACATGCGCGCGCACTTACACATGACGGGCCAAAGCATGTCACAGGAGGGGGGGGGGGGGCAGAGAACGAGAAAAAGAACTTGAAAGAGAGAGAGGGAGAGACAGAGAGAGAGAGTGGTGACAGACTGACAGAGAGAGAGAGAGAGAGAGAGAGAGAGAGAGAAATAGACAACCACAGAAAGACAGGAGGGAGAAATTCACTCTCCCCATCCCCCACCCTCCTTACACACACTCGCTCAGACATGTGACAAGGGACACAACAAGCAATCGATTTCAAACTATCTGGGTAAAGGGACAGGAAGAACCACTGTGATCAATGAGGAACAAAGAAAGAATAACACTGGGTTCATGCAACTTTAAAGCAGTGTTAGTTCACATTCCTATGAAAAAAAAAACCCAACAACACAACTATGTGAGCTTAGCTTCTACCTTTCAGAGAAAGAATCAACAAGATCATAACACTAACTTCTTTCTAAATCAATAAACTGATAAGTAAACAAATAAACATGAAAAATATATAAATAAACAAATGATTGAAAAA
>CM031596.1:68946802-68959302 GCA_018398815.1 Conus ventricosus | reverse complement strand
CACACATACACAGAGACACACAGTGACATACACACATTCTCCTTGTCTTGGTTAATACACTTTCAGTGAAAAGACGGTAAACTGAAGCATGAACATACGCACAGAGAGAGAGAGGAGAGAGAGAGAGAGAGAGAGAGAGAGAGAGAGAGAGAGAGAGAGAGAGAGAGAGAGAGAGAGAGAGATACGCACAGAGAGAGAGAGAGAGAGAGAGAGAGAGAGAAGAGAGAGAGAGAGAGAGAGAGAGAGAGAGAGAGAGGAAGAGAGAGAGAGTGAATGAGTACAGGTACAATCCAAAAAAAAAAGAAAAGAAAAAAAAGAAAAAAAAAACACAAACAAACCCAGACAGAACAAAACTATATCTCATAACATCCCCCCCCCCCCCCCCCCCCCCCTTAGCACACTTTAAACACTGCTTTTCCCCTACAGGAGAGGAAAATATAGTCATGATTAGGCAGATGAAGATATAATCGATAATCGTCCAAGGACACTGGGGTATGGGGGGACAGATGCGGGAACCGACACTGGGTGTGGCAGAGGACCGATACTACTACACTGGCGTCACCAGAATGACAACAGGCTTAGACGGCTGTGAAAATGCTAATTTTCATACTGGGCACCAATGGGATTTAAATCGCAAGGTCTGACTGTGAGATCGGTGCTTTACCACTGAGTCAGTCTGCCCACCCAAAGCCCCATACATATGTTATAGCTTTGTCCAGGTCCTAAATCAACAGGGGGGGGGGGGGGGGGGGGGGGGGGGGGGGGGGGGGGGGGGGGGGGGGGCTGCCGTTGCCCACCATAAGGCAAAGACTGTCAATACCTCCCTCTTCTTTGCCTCGGGAGAAGGCAGTGTGAACTTGTCAGTGTCATAAACGCCAAGGGTGAATAGCGACCGAGCTGCTGGCATTGTCTGCCACATCTGTTCTCTGTCAATCCCCCCCCCCCCCCCTCCCCCACCAGGTGATGGTGGTGGTGGGTGGGGAGTGTGTGTGTGTGTGTGTGTGTGTGTGTGTGTGTGTGTGTGTGTGTGTGTATGCTTGTGTGTGTGCATATGTAAGTGTGCATGTGATGCATAGGTGTGTGTGTGTGAGGTGGGTGGGCATGTGTGTGTGTGTGTGTGTGTGTGTGTGTGTGTGTGTGTGTGTGTGTGTGTGTGTGTGTGTGTGTGTGTGTGTGCCCGCGCGCATGTGTGTGTTGTGAGAGAGAGAGAGAAAGGGGGGGGGGGGGGAGAAGGTTAAGACGCTGAGAGAGACATTAACAAGAGGCACTGAAAGGCAGTGGGGGAAAAGGGGAAGGAAGAGAAGAGAAGAGATAAAATAGTTTTACAGGTCCTTGCTTTATACTAGGGAGTGTGAATAGCAGCATTCAATATGAACAATACCATGGTTTGGGGTTAAATGAGAGAGAGAGAGAGAGAGAAACTCGAAACTCGAAATCTTTAATGAGGGTGAATAGATAAGCTGGAAGCTTTTTTACACTATGCCCTCAAAATAACAATAAACAATAAAGAACAATTACATCAATTTGACAAAATTAAACACAACAATAAGAAAAACATTTTAAAAAATATATATATAGAAAATAGTAAGCAGTCTCCTTTTAACGTATTTCACACCACACACACACACACACACACACACACACACACACACACACACACACACACTCACACACAAACACACACACACACACACACACACACACAACTGGACATACGTAAGCATCACATAGGTATACATAAGTATTTTGTACGCCAATCATGTCATATTGCTTATAGCCCAGCCGACTGCGAAGGCCATCTCCGGGCTGCAACAACTTGTTTGTGTCAAAAGGAACATCAAACTTAGGAGAATATACAGTTAAGTGAAACATGATTTACAAATGGTCTATGAGGTATTTGAAATATGCTTTTTTAAACGATGTTAAACTATTTATCTGTTTTAAATGAGTAGGGATTTCACTCCATAATTTACTCCAGAGTAAGTAAGGGATGACTTGAAAAGATCAGTTCGTGGTCGAGGGGTGTATAGGGTATTTTTGCCTCGAATTTTGATTAATGGAAATTTGTCATGAAGATAAGGTGGCGCAATATTATTAATGATTTTATACATAAAGACAGCTTTATTAAAGCAGCATTTTAGATCGAATGGAAGAATGTTAAGATCTTTATAATCACTAGCTTGTAGAGAAGATTTCAAGAGTATCAGCTTAATAGCGCGTCTGTACATGCTTTCTAGTGGTTTTAAGCAATTTTTACTGGCTAAATCCCAGCATGTAGAGGCATAGTTAATGTCTGGTTGTACATATGCATAGAAATATAATTTTCTAGTATGTTGATCAAGGAAATTCTTGATTCGGTTCAACAAGAATAATTTTTTAGATAACCTTTTAGACAAATCAGATATATGATTAGACCATGAAAGATTATTATCAACTGTAAGACCTAATAATTTGTGTGATTTAACTTCTTCTACGACTTTATTTTGTATACGTATTTTAAACAAATCGGCTTTCATATTTTGACGTTTCTGTCTGGTTGTAGTCATCATAAATTTAGACTTTTGAGGATGGAGGGCCATATGGTTCAAATTAGTCCACTTTGCAAGTTTATTGAGATCATTCTGTAATTTGATACATACTGAGTCGGCATCTTTGTCATTATTATGGAGAGTAGTGTCATCAGCAAAAAGCTCACAGGGAGAAACATGTAAAGGAAGATCATTTATATAAACTGAGAATAAGATAGGCCCCAGGACTGACCCTTGGGGAACGCCATAATTTACTGGCATAAGAGAGGAAGTAGCGGAATTTTTTAATACCACTTGTCGCCTACAGTTGAGAAATGAAGAAATAAGTTTAAGAGCTTCAGGGGATAAACCATACAATGTTAGTTTTCTTAACAATAGATTGTGATCTATAGTGTCGAATGCTTTAGCGAAGTCGACAAAAACTGTTCCTGTGAAGAGATCATTGTTTATGTTTAAATGCCATTGTTCAATTATATTAGTGAGCAAGGTGTGACAAGAATGATTTTCTCTAAATCCGCTTTGATTAGAATGTAATAAATTGTATTTCATGAAATGTTTATGGATGTTACATTTGATGTGTTTTTCAAGGGGTTTAGATAGAATAGATAGGATAGAGATAGGTCTGTAGTTAGAAGGATCAGTGGGATCACCAGATTTAAAAAAGGGTAAAACTTTAGCATCTTTGAAGGGTTGTGGATAACTACCTTTATCAATGGAAAGATTGTAAATGTATGTAAGATGCTCTGATATAATCGGAGCAGCAATTTTCAAAATTTTTCCATCTATATCATCTAAACCTCGAGAACTGGACTGATTTAATGAACACAATTCCTTATAAACATCATGTACACCAATAAACTCGATTTGAAGATTAGATTTTATGTTTTTCGATACACAGTACGCTTTTAGCTCAAATAGGTCATAGAGAGAGAGAGAGAGAGAGAGAGAGAGAGAGGAGAGAGAGAGAGGAGAGAGAGAGAGAGAGAGAGAGGAGGGATGCATTGAGTTTGATTCAAAAGTTTTCTAAATGGTCTTGATGACTTTAAGACCAGCCTTTAAGAATGAATAAGTTTAAACCAAAACATGGGTCTTTAATGGAAAGTTTGTCCACATTACTGCTGCAAAGCCAGCCAACAAAATGTGATGAAACATTTTAAGGTACAATACTTTATGGATTGCCTGGACATGCACACATATTAACTACTGTGTGGAAAACCAGTATGCATGCGGTAGACTTTTGTTTGTTTGTTTCCTTTGATCCCTCTTGTCGGCTGGGCTATAAGCAACATTATCTTATCTTTATCTTTTATCCCTCTTCTCACGAACAACATGCATGCATGTTATGCATATATCAAACCTCGATTCTCCCAGCATCATTTGTGCTGAAACTACTACAACTTTTCTTTTGAACACATCCCTTTTAACTTTTCTCCTTTCTTTCTCTTCGGTTTGATTCTACATTTGTTTTGTCATGGTTGCCGGTGAGGACTTGCAACCTCCAAAATGTAAGCATCAAAACAGTCTGTTTTTTTTTCTTTCTTTCCCCAGGTCCCCTAAAAAAAAACATGCCCAACCTATGGCAAAAAAGAAAAATACCCTCTCATGACCATGCATCTGGGGTGGTGATGCGCAAAAATGTGTACATACAATGACAGTCTTGTTGTGTGTGGTGTGTTTGGTGTTTTTTTGTGTTTTGTGTGTTTTCCCCTTTTTGTGTGAGAATGTGTGGGAGAATGGAAAGAAAAGGAGAGAGAGAGTGTGTGTGGGTGTGGTTTTTGGTGTTGTGGGGGTGTGTTGTGGTTTGTGCATGTTTTGTGTGAGGGAAAAGGAGAGTTTGATGTGTGTATGTTTATGAAAATGCATGCAAATCCAGGTGGATGCAGTTCTGAAAGGCACATACATTATGCCTTGTCCACTTTTCCACACCCCCTTTAAGTAATTTACAAGTAATGCGAGACACCTTGCACTACCTTCTGTACAATGTTTTACACAATTAGGACCCACCACCCCCCCCCCTATACACACCTGTCTACCGCCCCGTTTTTAACAGTGACCCCCTCCTCCCCCTGCCCATTACACACAACAAAGAACCACAATAGCGACTCTCCCTAAACCTTATGAGTTGGAAAAAAATTTTGTATTCTAAAACTAATAGATCTGTTTTTGTTAGAAGGAATGCTCCCCTTTACAAATTTTTTTTTTAAAGGTTGTGTGTGTGTGTTTTTGTGTGTGGGGTTTTGGGTGTGTGTAGGGGGATTGGACGAGAGAGAAGGGGAGAAGAGGAGGAGAAGGGGAGAGAGGAAGAAGGAGAGAGAGGGAAGAGAAGGGGGGGGAAAAGGAGAGAGAGAGAGAGAGAGGAGAGAGAGAGGGGAGGAGTGTGTGTTGTTGGGGTTTTGGGAGTGGGGTTGAGAGAGAGAGAGGTGTGTGTGAGTGTGTGTGAGAGAGGAGGTGGTTTGTGGTGGGTTTTTTTTGGTGTTGTGTGTGTGTTGGTGTGTGTGTGAGGAGGAGAGGAGAGGGGGAAGAGAGAGGGAGAGAGGGGAGACGAGGGGGAAGAGAGGGGGAGGGGAGAGAGAAAAACGCGAGAGGAAAAAAGAGGAGAAGAGAGCGGGGGGGAAAGCGAAGCAAAAGGGTGCAGGGGTGATGAGCTTTTGTGTTATGGATGTGTGTATGGAATGTGTGTGGTGTTGCTTTTTTGTTGGGCCCCGTTTGCGTTTTGCTTGAGGGTACATTTTTTTGTAGGGTTTTTCCCCCCGGTACTTATTACCCCTTTCCTTGACCCCCCTTTTTTCCCCCTTTCCCCCAAAAACCCCCCCCCTCCCCTTCCATTTCCCAGCCCCCACCCCCCCCCCCCCCCCCCCCCCCCCCCCCCCCCCCCCCCCCCCCCCCCCCCCCCCCCCCCCCCCCCCCCCCCCCCCCCCCCCCCCCCCCCCCCCCCCCCCCCCCCCCCCCCCCCCCCCCCCCCCCCCCCCCCCCCCCCCCCCCCCCCCCCCCCCCCCCCCCCCCCCCCCCCCCCCCCCCCCCCCCCCCCCCCCCCCCCCCCCCCCCCCCCCCCCCCCCCCCCCCCCCCCCCCCCCCCCCCCCCCCCCCCCCCCCCCCCCCCCCCCCCCCCCCCCCCCCCCCCCCCCCCCCCCCCCCCCCCCCCCCCCCCCCCCCCCCCCCCCCCCCCCCCCCCCCCCTACAGTACGTTTAACCCTTGAAGGTTAACACAGGTGCTTTTTTGAACATTTTTGCGGGGCGCGCGTCTTTGTGTTTTTATTGTGGGTGTGGTGGGGGTTGTGGTGGGAGAGGGGGAGGGAGAGAGAAGAGAGAGAGAGGAGAGAGAGAGAGAGGAGGAGGTGTGTGTGTGTGTGTGTGTGTTTGGGGTGTGTGGTTTTTTGTGTGGAGGGAAAGGAGAGAGGGAGAGAGAGAGAAAAGAGGAGAGGGAGAGAGAGAGAGAAGAGAGGGGAGAGAATGTTTTTGTGTGTGTGTGTTGTTGTGGTGTGTGTGTGTGTGTGTGTGGGAGTCATAAAATATACACGTCGGGACTTTGACTTATACTAAAAGACTTTTAAAAAAAGGTTTTACAAAAAACCCCGTGAAAAATTATGCATGGCGCGCGCACCCAAAACACCCAAACGCTTGAAAAAATTACCGTACAAACACATTACCAATAAACCAAAACCGACAATCAAATGGGGAGTGCCTGCCCAAAAGGAAACCCCACTAACCGCAAAACACAAACACAAAAATTTTTGAAACCCGGGAATGGTGTTTCGGAAAATGCCCGCGACACCAGTGTGTTCCGGTTTTGCATGCGCCCCACACCACTCACACTGTGTGCAAAGGGCGCATTTTCTTCTTCTTCTTTCTTCTTCCTAAATACTGGTTTATCAAAAACGAGTAGGCACCCCGGGCATGTTTTTAAAAATAAAAAAAATAAATAAAAAAAAAACAGTGAATCAAAACTGTTGGCCCCGGGAAATTTGGCAAAAAAAGGGGTCGACTCGATTCAAGAAGTTAAAAGCAATGGGCCCAAAATTTAGGCCCAGGTAAAAGTAAAATATCTGGGGGAAATAAAAATAGAAAATCGTCAAAATGAGACTCACAATTGTCGAATCAATTGTCCAAATGAGACTGCACTTGTGGCAATCTTGATGGACCCGGCAGTGAGTTCCCGCCCTAAGAAAAGGGGATAAAAAGAAAATAAGGGGTGTCAATATTTGATGCGGTATGGTTTTAAACATTGCCGCATCGGGGCTACTTTTTTTCAAATAGTTGTTCCATTTGGAAAATCGATTTCTTTGTTGCCCCTTTAAGAAGATGTTTAAATTTGTAAAAGTCTTTTCTTCTAAGGGTTTCCCTTTAATTTCCTCATGTTCTTCCTAGTATTCCCCCTTTTTTTGATGTGGTTCCCTGTTCAAACCGTGGCCTCTCTTTGAATCTTTTCGGGTTATCAATGTCCCTTTTGATGGTAAGGGTCCCCCAAATGACAACCTATTCCGTACTGGTTAACCAGTGTTTTGTAGCAGTCGTCTTTAACCTTTGGGGCGTCTTTATATTTTTTATAAGAAAGCTAAGATGTTTTTGCTTTCTTAATCTAAATTGTAAATTTTTTCCATTTGAGACGACTTTTTTATTAAACACGCCCAATATTTTGCGATTAGTTTCTTAAGAATATATTTTGGATAGAATAATTGATCTAAATTTTGGGGAGCGTTTTTTAATATACGCAACACAAAACACACAACAACACAACACAACCCCTTTGGCGAACGCGCATGTTTACCCCCACACACACTAGCACAAGCAAGAAGCGAAAAAAAGCCCCGGGTTGATCGAGCTCAAAAGATCGGTACGAACCCCTCGAGTGCCACTGGGAAACACCCGCGGGAACGACGTCAGCCGGGCGTTGGCCAGAGCCGGCACCGCTGGGGCGCCGTTGGTTCCATTTTCGTCACACCGGACCCGCCGCCTCAAAGAATGCTGCGGACGGAAAGCACCGCGCTTTGGACCCTATCTTCAAAGGGCAAAGAGTTCTGGGGCGGGGGGGAGGAGAGGGGGGGGGGGGGGGGGGGGGGGGGGGGGGGGGGGGGGAAGGGGGGGAGAGGGAGGGGGGGGGGGGAGGAAAAGAGAGCAGACGAGGGGGGGAGGGGAGGTGGGTGGTGAGAAGTGGAGAGGGAGATAAGGTGGTGGGGGGGGGGAGGAGGTGGGGGGGGGGGCGGGGGGGAGGGGTTGGAGCTCAGCCCCGAGTATTGAATGTCCTAGTTTGTTGATTAAGCATGGCCCCAAAAGGAAGTTCACGTCTAGCGCTGACATTTCGTTTGCAGCCAAACCATTGTGGTCAAAAAAGGGGGGGGGAGAGGGAGAGGGGGGGGGGTGGGGGGGGGGGGGGGGGGGGGGGGTGGGGGGGGGGGGGGTTGGGCTCAGCCCCGTGTAGTGATGTACATAGTTGATTATTAAAGTGCGACAGCGAAGTTACGCCACAGCGTTTCTGACATTTTCGATTTAACCAAAATTGTGCCCAAAAAAGAGGGAGGGGGCGGGGGGGGGGGGGGGGGGGGGGGAAAGGGGGGGGGGGAAAAAATGTAAGCTTAAACTAGTAAACAGCTCAGATGTTTTGTGTGGTGTGGAAAAAAAAAAAAAAAAAGCACGATGCAGTAAAAAAACGAAACGCTTTTTTTCATCTTCGAAAGCTTTTTAAAAGAATTATTTGTGTTCAATTACCATTCGACCCAAGCTACCCCTTTGGGTTTTGCCATATATAAGTCAATATCGTGATTGTGAGTTTTGGCAGCCCTCCCTTTCCCCCCCCCCCCCCCCCCCCCCCCCCCCCCCCCCCCCCCCCCCCCCCCCCACCCCCCCCCCCCCCCCCCCCCAATTACGTTTTAACCTTGAAGGTTAACACAGGTGCTTTTTGACACAATTTTGCGTGCGCGCGCGTCTTTGTGTGTATGTGTGTGTGTGTGTGTGTGTGTGTGTGTGTTTTGAGAGAGAGAGAGAGAGAGAGAGAGGAGGAGGAGAGAGAGAGAGGAGAGAGAGAGAGTTGAGTTTTGTGTGTGTGTGTGTGTGTGTGTGTGTGTGTGTGTGTGTGTGAGAGAGAGAGAGAGAGGAAAAGAGAAAAGAGAGAAAAGGGAGAGAGAGGAGAGAGAGAGAGGGGAATGTGTGTTTTGTGTGTGTGGTGTGTGTGTGTGTGTGTGTTTTGTGTGTGTGGAGTCAGAAATCATACACGCTCAGGGACTTTGACTTATACAAAAATGACTTTAACTAAGGTGTTACAAATGAAACACGTGCATACATTTTTGCTTTGCGCGCGCGCACACACACACACACACTAACATGCTTGCACAAATACACGTCACAACATTACCATGAAACAAAGACCTTGATCAATCAACTGAGAGGGGACTAGTCCCACAGGTACCCAATACACACGCACACCACATACACCCCCACTGTGCAAACGCGAATGTGTGTGCGCAAATGCACATCGCGCACACACACGTGTTTTCCCCAGTGTGTGCAAAATGCGCACACACACACTCACACTGTGTGCGAAGGCGCATGTTCTTCTTCTTCTTTCTTCTTCCTAAAAAAGGGTTTTTACTCAAAACGAGTAGGTCCCCAGGCGCGCATGTTAAAAAGTAAATAAAATAACATAAAACATAAAACAGTGGCAACTCAGACTGTTGGCCCCTGGAGCAAATTTGGCAACAAGGGGTCGCACTCGATTCAAAAAGTTAAAAGCAATGGCCAAATTCGGCCCGGGGTAAAAGTAAAATATCTGGGGAATTTAAAATAGAAAATCGTCATATGCGATCTCACAATTGTCGAAATCAACTTGTCCCTAATGAGACTGCACTTGTGGCATCTTGATGGCACCCGGCAGTGAGTTCCACAGCCGTACAGAACTGGGATAAAAGAAGGTAAGTGGCTGTCAATATTTGTTTGCAGGTATGGTATAACATTGCCCGCCCATTTCCTGGTGTTTACTTTTATTCAATACTAGTTGTTCCATTGGAATATCGATTACTTTAGCTCTCCCTTTGAAGAAGATGTTAGTTTGATAAAAGCTTTCTCTCTTCTAAGGGTTTCCATTTAATTTCCTCATGTTTTTCCCTAGTATTCCCCTTTTCTCTGATGTGGTTCCCTGTTACAAACCGGGGGCTGCTCTCTTCTGAATCTTTTCGGGTTATCAATGTCCTTTAGATGGTAAGGATCCCAAACTGAGCAAAACCCTATTCCAGTATGGTCTATAACCCGTGTTTTTAGCAGTCGTCTTTAACCTTTTGGGGGCAGTCATTGTATTCCTGTATAAGAAGCTAAGATGTTACTTTCTTTCTTACATTATAAATTGTAATGTTCTTTCCATTTGAGACGACTATCTATAATCACGCCTAAATATTTTGCAGCATTAGTTTCTTTAAGAATAGTATTTGGATAGAATAATCTGATCTAATTGGTGAGCGTTTGTTACATATACGCAACACACACACACACCACCACACACACACACCCACTGTGTGCGAACGCGCATGTTCACACACACACACTAGCAAAGCAAGAAGCGAAACAAAGCCGGATTGATCGAGCTCAATAGACTCGGCTACGAAACTCCCTCGCACGTGCCACTGGGAAACACCTGCCATGGGAACGACGTCAGCACGGGGTTTTGGCCAGAGCCCGGGACACGCTGGGGCCGGCGATTGGTTCCATCTGCGTCCACCGGACCCCGCCGCCTCAATGAATGCTGCGGCACGGTGCACCCAGCGCTTTGGACCGTATCATTCAAAGGGCAAAGAGGTTCTGGGGCGGGGAGGAGGAGGGGGGGGGGGGGGGGGGGGGGGGGGGGGGGGAGAGGGATGGGGGGAAGGGGGGGGGAAAGAGAGCAGACGAGGGAGGAGGGGGAGGTGAGGGGTGAGAGTGGAGAGGGAGATAAGGCTGGTGGAGGGGGGGAGGAGGTGGGGGGGGGCGGGGTGAGGGGTTGGAGCTCAGCCAGATGTATTGAATGTACCATAGTTTGTTGATTAAGCTGGCCAACAGCGAAGTTCACGTTATAGCGCTCAGACATTTCGTTGCAGCCAAACCACTTGTAGGTCAAACAGAGGGAGAGGGAGAGGGAGGGGGGTGGGGGGCGGGGGGGTGGGGGGGGGGGGGGTGGGGGGGGAGGGGTTGGAGCTCAGCCCGATTTTAGTGAATGTACCATAGTTGATTATTAAAGCATGACCGACAGCGAAGTTCACGCCACAGCGTTCTGACATTTCGATTGCAACCAAACCACTTGTAGCATCAAAACAGAGGGAGGGGGCGGGGGGGGGGGGGGGGGGGGGGGGGGGGGAATATGTAAGCATTACTCATAGTAAACAGACGTACAGATGTTTTGCTCGTGGCTCGGGGGAGAAAAAAAAAAAAAAAAGCACAGATGCAGTAATAAAACAGAATCGCTTTTCTACTATCTTCGAATGCTTGAAACAAGATCATTTGTGTCTCAATCTACCATTCGACCGAAGCTACACTTGGCTTTCGTCCATATATAAGTCAAATACTCGTGATTCGTGAGTTCTTTGGCAGCCCCTTCTTCTCTCCCATTCACTCCCCCCTCTTCCCTTTAACACTACAATCAAATCAAATTGAGCGACAACGTCTCTCTTGCAAGAGTCATAATCTGCAGTAGTAGTCATTTGCTTTTGCTTTCAGTTTATGACTACACAAGTCCCAAACTCTCTCTCTCTCTCTCTCTGTGTGTGTGTGTGTGTGTGTGTGCGCCCAGTGCTTTTTGTCATGTCCAGTGGTCCAGCCAAAAAGCGGAGTTTTGCCAAAAGGCAAATGTGTCCTGGGTGGAGGCTTCAGTCAAACTCATGAATCCTGATATTATCTGATACATACATACACACACACACCACACACACACACCACACACATTATATATATATATATATATATATATATATATATATATTATATATATATATATATATTATATATATATATATATATATATATATATATAGAGAGAGAGAGAGAGAGAGAGGAGAGAGAGAGGAGAGAGAGAGAGAGAGGAGAGAGAGAGAGACAGACAGACAGAGACAGAAAGAGTGAGAGAGGGAGGGAGAGAAGTACGTTGGAAGGCTATTATATACTCGTCCGCAAAAGTTAAGGGCCAACCCTTGTTTTCAGAAGCTGCAGATAGATATATTGTACACGAGCACAACGACGTTGAAAATGACGCATGGAGGGCTACGCGGCAACTTTACTTATTGCTGCACGTGCCCAACCTGTTTTGCAGACATTGCAGTTATGCAAATGTGTTTTGAGCGGCGCAGAAAACGATGCAAATGCACGTGAATGTAATGAAAGTTCAGTCGTTGTCAGCTGACGAAGCAGTGCGCGGCAGGTGTCTGGCAAATTGCACGTGCAAGCCATGTCCCTAGTGAACACTGCTCCGCCAAAGGTACACGGTTAGGGGTATTTAAGGGCTGCAACCAGGGGTCTCAATAACCATGCCTCCAAGACAGAGACTATCAACACTTGATCGTGGACGGGCGCTGGGCTGGCTTCAGGATGGAACTTCCGGCCGAGAAGTCGCCAGACGGCTTGGAGTGAGCCACTCGTTATTCAACGCCTGGTGAACGCTTCCAAGCCACCGGTAGTACCGATGAACGGGCCCGCTCGGACGCCCAAGAACAACGAACCATCGCGACGACCGTTACCTTCAGGTGATGGCGCTGCGTGACAGACCATCACTGCCAGGACCCTCCGTAGCAACTGAGGACGGCTACCCACATTAAATCTCCCAGGACACTGTTAGGCGACGCCTGCACGAGGTAAACTCCACTCAGGGTCCCTGCCATTCGTATACCGCTGACACCACGTCATCGTCAAAACTCGGATGGCGTTCTCACGCAACCACCAGCGCTGGAACAGGCAGCAGTGGGGCAGAGTCCTGTTCACAGACGAGTCTCGTTTCACTTTGTCGAACAGTGATGCCGGAGGCGC
>CM031596.1:68937630-68944202 GCA_018398815.1 Conus ventricosus | reverse complement strand
CACCATTAAAAAAAAACAACAAAAAAAAGAAAAAGAAAAGGAGAGAGAGAGAGGAGAGAAAGAGAGAGAAAGAGAGAGAGAGAGAGAGAGAGAGAGAGGAGAGAGAGAGAGAGAAGAGAAAAAAAGGATTCAAATTTACACAGATTACTGACAGCAGACGTGACATACTCTACAGCTCTACAACTCGCATTCAGCAGACAGCGATACTTGAGTACTATTAGCTGATGCGAAGCTGTCACAGTCTCTGTAAAAGACTAGTTTGTTAAGGAAGGGGAGGAATGGGATGGGTGGGGGGGGGGGGGGGGGGGGGGGGGGTTGCGATAGGATGGGGAGGCAAGGTTGTGGTGGAAAGGGAGCTGGCGTGTGTGAACATTGGTCCATTTATAGTTAGGTTTTTTTTGTTTGTTTTTTTTACCCCAACTTTTCAAACCTTGTTGTTGTTTTAAGCAACATTTCTGTTTCCATATGTTCGTGTAAACCTCCCCTTGTTCCTACTGTAAAGAAACGCACAAGGGGAGATCGGGTTCGGGAGAAAGTTGGACTAGGTTCATCCAAAAAAGACAAATGAGTCAGGCCCAGTGAAGATTTTCTTTCTTTTAATTTGGTCTAAAGTTTTTATGCATAAAAGGGCTGGTGACAATCCCCAACAAAAGGAAAAGAAAAAGGTACAAGTAAAGGGGGAAAAGGAAAATAAAGGTAGAAGTAACGACAAAGGGCTCTAGAAAAAGGGCTCTAGCAACCGTGGCATTTCTGGTCCCATCAGAACACCATCACCACACTTCACAGACTAAGGTGTCGTCCTCTCCGTTTGAGATTTGGGGCCTGACTGAATAACTCCGTAATTTCCAGAGCACCCACGCTTCCCCTAGCGTCACCTAGGGACGCCATCTGTCAGATCCCTACGCCTCATGAATATTTATAAGGGTCTTACATGTTTAACTGCAACTATTAACTACAAACTTCATATCACCTACATGTCCCTCTAACCTAAGCATACAACATCTTCTCAAACATTGCGTGATCCTAAGTTCACCAGTTTGAAATAAGAAAATAATTATCAGAACTATTTCCTTAAAATCGCCAGGATGACCAACAACCTAAATAGTAAGCCCATCCACAACTACTGGTCTTCCTCTTACATAATGGGGCTGGCACCCCCACAAACTTTCCCCGGTCTCTGCCCCGGTCTACTCGAGAGTATTCCCTCTTTGGCATTTCCGGCCCGTCGCCGTTGTCACGGTCAAAATAAACACAACCAAATTCGTGGTCAATCGCCACCAGCCCAGTTGGACATAAGCTCTAACGCAAATATTCTGGGCGTCAGGCAGACGGCCCCATGGTTCGGATCCAGCCAATTAAGCATAGGGGAGAGGTTCCACGGAGACGGTCTGTCTAGCCAGACGGACTAAGTAGCTGACCGACGCCTCGATGTCTGGTCAAACGAGTCTCGACGCCCGGATCAGACTCATCCGGCCAATCTGAGCACAGCCAGAGGCTAATCCTAATCTTCCACGTAGACAGTCGGAGTGGCTGGACCGACAGGTCTCGATAGGTCTGGTCAGAGTCTCGGCGCCTACCCAGACTCATCTAGCCAATTTACGACGTCGCCGGAAAGGGAGAGGGAGAAGGTTAGTATGTGGTGGGGGGTGTGAAATCAAGCTAATCAATTAAATGACCAATTGACCACCACAGCGAGTAAGGCGTGTAGGCGTGACCGTCATGATTTGATATCCAATGGAATTAGAGGGAGATAACTTCGGGTACGAGGTGGTAAAAATACTGACCAATGGTACTCGCCCTTGGACACGGAGTTAGGTGATAAAGTAATGCGTGAGTGAGAGAATGGGGAGAAACGAACAGAGAGACAGAGAGAGAGAGAGAGAGAGAGGTTCTGAGTGTAAGCTCTGGAGGAGAGAGGGGCAGAGAGAGAGATGAGGAGAGAGGGGAGAACCAAGTTGTAGCATTGAGCACCAGAGATAGTCTGCAGAGGAAGGACTAAAGAGAGATGTGGAGAGAGAGAGTTGCTAACTAATGAAGAGAAAAAGAAAGAAAAGAAAAGGAAAAGAAAAGCAACCATGTCCATTTGATAGGGCAGACTAGGAGAGAGAGAGAGAGTGCAATGCGTTAATGCAGGAAGAAAGAAAGGAGAACAGATCGATGTTGATAGTCACTGTTCCATCTGAACCGGGGGTTCGACCTCATACTTGGCCAGCGCCACTTTCATCGGCAGTCCAACTGACCAACGCCAGCGGTCCAGCCTGACCAATGCCAGCAGTTGTGTCGTGTTGTGAAAGTGACAGTGAAAAGAAAAAAAAAGGAAAAGAAAAGGACAGTGATTCGTGAATAGTTAAGATCACCTGGCCAGGTAAAGTAGAAATCTATTTATACCGGGTTAGTTAATGATGTTTTAGATAAATGATTTTGTGAAGTTTAGGAAAGAGAGAATGTTTTATTTTGTTTGATTCCATATGCATTGATGTTTCTTTCTATGATCATGTGTAGTAAAGTTATAGACTTTACTAGTGGTTTGATGTGACGAATGCATGATATATGAATGAGATTGTAAGCAAGCTGTGAGTGTGTTTGGGCTGTGCGCTAGTCCTTCCTCCACTGACATCACCCGAGGTTGACAGCCGGTCAGTGCCTACAAAGGGATTCCTCCTTAGATCGCCACACCACTGGGCGAACTCATCGGGGTCATCAGACTACCTCCCTTGGTTAATCTAAACATCAACCATGGCACTCCTCAGTGGAAGCACACAAGAATCTCTGGTCTCCTTAGATCGCCACACAACTGGGCGAATTCATCGGGGATCATCAGACTACCTCCCTCGGTTAATCTAAACATCAGCCATGGCACTCCTCAGTGGAAGCACACATGAATCTCTGGTACACCATAGGTGGTGTACATTCGATTTACAATTTGTCTAAATTCTATTTACATCCCCATACCCTTCTCATTTCCTCTTCCCATTTCCAGTATTGAGCGATTCCTGGACGTCTCTGGGCAGAGAGGTTCAGTTGAAGCTTCGCGTTGTTCATCGAAACCCGCGGAACAGATAAAACAATTGATCCCCCACACATGGCAGCCAAGTGGTCCGTAGTGCGCCGTGGCAAGGTCAGGGTCATCGCCATCTCCCGACAGCTGCCGGCAATCCATTTTCAGCCCCTCCCCCCTGATAAAGCGCTCGTTTTGGTGATCGAAGACTCCACTGATAATTTCTCCACAGAAATTTTACGTCTTCCGCATATTTTTTTTTATCTCGTTCTGCATCGTAGTCTTCACATTTCGTTCTGCTTCGCGGCGTTCACATCTGTTTTGAAAGATGCAACGACCAGTTCCACGTTGTACGAAGCAACTTGCCACCAGATTCACGGGGTTTAAAAGTTTCGTACTCGATCGGTTGAGTGTCGGCGGTTGTTCCCCTTTAGCGACACGACAACGTCCAGGGGGCGCAACGCATGTTTTTTACGTCGAGACGTTAACAGACTTCGAGTCCTTTTCGACAACTGGTTTTAACCTACCCCAGAGGAAGACGAAAGGAACACCAGCAACTACAACGAAAGAAGACGACATTAACGACTACTACCATCGGACAACAACAACGACCAACCCACACCATGAACCTCTAAAGCCAAGGCATCCAAGACTACCGGCGAAAGAAAAAAACCCAAACAAACTTGTCCCTAAAAGCTTTCGCTATGAGGACGTAAAACTCCACCATTCAGACTTCGCGTCTTGGACAGACAGAGATGATCTGAAGACGTACCTACTTATTGTCACTATCTTCTCATGCGAACTTATCAGGCTGGCTGGGCTGCCCACTGTCAAGCTCAGTGTGTGCTCCGGCCCGCCGATAGCCATGACACAGTGCGTGTGTTTTGTGTGTGTGTGTGGGGAGTGTGTGATATCCAGGATTACCCACAGAGATATATCTCAATCGCTCATCCCATGTGTCCCAGCAGAGCCGCTGTTTCTGAGTGACATAGCAGCACAGCTTCCTGACTGTAAGTACATACATAGTGCACTGTGGAGAGATCTCATATTTTGCATGGTCATAGAAGGGGCGGGGGTTGGTGTGTGTGTGTGTGTGTGTGTGTGTGTGTGTGTGTGTGTGTGTGTGTGTGTGTGTGTGTGTGTGTGGGGGAGTGGGAGGGTGGAGGAGGGGGAGGGAGGTGGAAGACACAAAGATTTTTGTAACGGCGGGTTCAGGTCGAGAAAAGCCATGACATTCAACACTGACTTTAATGTGACTTTCGGTAAATCTCCACTTGCAAAAACTGAGACTCCATTAGAAATTCTCTACATGTGTGTGTGTGTGTGTGTGTGTGTTGTAGTGCACGTGCTTATATGTACGCGCGCGCGCGTGCGCGTGTGTGTGTGCGTGTGTGTGTGTGCGTGTGTGAGAGAGAGAGAGAGAGAGAGAGAGAGAGGAGAGAGGAGATGAGAGAGGAGAGAGAGAGAGAGAGAGAGGATGCGTGTGTGCGCGGCACGTGCGTGAAAGAGAGAGAGAGAGAGAGAGAGAGAGAGAGAGAGAGAGAGTTTGTCCGAGTATGTGTGTATGAACGCTTGCATGCACGAGCTAAGGTTGAGTGCATGTGAGCGCACGCACTTACCTATGTATCGACGTGGTTCTTTCTTAACTGTGCATAAACTTGTGAGTTGTTTTTAAACGTGGGACAGCCCTAATGGCCCTTGCGGTCGGTGGGCTATAAGCGCTTTTCCTTACCTTACCTTGCTAACTGTGCATGAATTAAACTGCGTTTCCTGACAGCGTGACTGGGGCGAGTGAGGTCCTAACTAAGGGTGCCTGGCGTTTACCCCGCAAACGTGTGTGTTGTGTGAGCGTTATCCCCCGCAAAAAGCCAGGTGTAAAACTTTTCTTTGTGACCCACACCAGCGTTCGTTACAAAAAAAAAAAAAAAAAAAAGGGGAGAAAAAAAAATCTGATACACTGCAAAACCCGAAAAAAACCAAGTTAATAGCTACGATTCTCTTCCCGTTGTGGTTTTTTTAAATTTAAAAAAAGCCCTTTTTTGGGCCCATGAAAAAGAAGAAGCGGGGGGGGGGAGGGGGGGGGGGGGGGGGGAGGGGCAAAAAACCCAAAATGCAACCCCGGGTTTAAATGATACCCCCCCCCCCCCCCCCAAAACCTTCCCCCTGTCCCCTTCAACGACAGACGCGGGGGAGCGGATCCCCCAAAACAGCGATTTTGGGGGACCATTCGCTCAGTTGGGGGTTGGGAAACCCCTCTTCTCTTCGTGGAATTCATCCCCAGCTTTTCCCTGCGTCTGCGAAAAACCCTACAGTCTTTAACCTCCCTCTTTCTTTCTTTTTCTATTCCTTTTTTTATCATTTTCAATTTTTTATTTTCAACAACTTCGTTTTTTCTTTTCTTTTTTTATTCTTTTTTAATTCTTTCTTTTTTTCCCCCCCCCCCCTTCCCCCCCTCCGTGCCCCCACCCCACTTCTTCTCCCCTCCCCCGCCTCAACCCCTCCCCCTCGAGCTGGCCCGTACCAGAACAACGTTCCCCCATCAGTGCCCGGCGACCCCGGCCCCTCCTTGATTGGCTGTTGCAAATGATCCTGGGTATCGTGTTATCGGGAGTCCCGGATTTTATTTATTACCTCAAACGTCAACACGGTGTGACCATATTAAATTTTTATTATATATATTTTATTATATTATATATGGACACGCGTGTTTTGTTTGAGTGTTTGTCCGGCCCCCAAAATTATGTCTTCAGTGCGATAATCCACTGTTCGTTTCTTTGAAAGCTGCATGTGTAGCTTCAGTTTTCTTTTTTATGACCACTAATTTTTGTATTTTAATTTTCTGTGACGACTGGCTTTTCTATTTTGTGACGACATAATGTCACTTTTTTAGGTCTTTTATAACGACATACATTTTGCATTTGTGTCTTTTGACGCTGCTTTCGTTTTAGTCTTTGTACATGCATACAAATGTATTTTATGTCTTCTGCGACGTTTTTTCTTCGTGCGACATGCACAAGTGTGGTTTTACAAGCCCTTTCTTCTGTGGCGATATTTAAAAAAAGGGTATTTCTGCTTCGTGAGGCTAATTGTGAGATTTACGCTCCCGTGGAAGAACTTTGTTTCTATGTTCCCGTGATGACATTATGTGTATTTCATCCTTTTGCGACGACAAGAGGTGCTTCTTTTTTTGTTTTGTAACGACATTAATGTGATGTCTTTATGACGATTTGGAGTCTTCTGGATGAATAATGGTGTTCTTTATGACTTTTTGTGAGGTTAGCATACTAATTTTTAGTCTTTTGTGAAATATATATTTAAGTGACAATGTTAAAAAATGTGCGTTTTTTTCTTCTGAATGACTTTGGCTTTAACTTACATAGGGCGCCTCTCTCTCTCTCTGGGCGCGCGCGCACGTATGTGTGTGTGTGTGTGTGTGTGTGCGTGCGTGCGTGCGTGCGTGCGTGCGTGTGTGCGTGCGTGCGCGCGCGTGTGTGTGTGTGTGCATGTGCGCGCGCGCGTGTGTGTAACAAAACACATGCAACGACAGAAATGTATTCCATGTCTTCCATGTCTT
>CM031596.1:68892630-68935130 GCA_018398815.1 Conus ventricosus | reverse complement strand
GTTGTTTACTTCCCCCCCCCCCCCCCACCCTCCCTCCAGTAAAGGAAAATATAAAGAGAGTACAAGGACAGCGTTATACATGTCATAGAAATTGCCAACATGTGGGCAAAATGGAGAGAGAGAGAGAGAGAGAGAGAGAGAGAGAGAGAGAGAGAGAGAGAGAGATCCACACACCAGAAGAAAAAAAAAGTGCAAGATCCCTTCCCTCTCTCTCTGCACACACCGAACCGCCGCCTTTAAAAACACAGCCAGCCTTTCATCGAATCAACAACGACACTACGGTTTGGTTCTAATGACACGTTTGACTATCACGTTCTCCCTGCGCGGGCGATATTGAAAAGAAAAAAAGAAAAAAAAGTACATTGAAAGGTATGCACGCTCAGTGAGATACAATATTGTCGGAGTTGTCGATGTTGAAATGCAGGCACCCCCAGGCAGCATGCCGCGGGCGGTTTCCATGAAGTGACCTCGATCTCTTTGATCGCAGAACCTATTGCAAGGTAATCGGAGAGCGACGAGTGTGAACGAGATCTGCGACCCCATCTTCGTCTTCCATCCTCCATCCAACCCCCTCTACCCCCCCCCCCCCCCCCCCCCACCCGCCTTCTCTCTCTCTCTCTTTCTGTCGCTGTCTTTCTCTTTTTATCATTAAGAAAGTTCTACATTCTAAACTAAATCTACAGCACCCCCCCCCCCCCCCCTCTTTTTTTTCTGATTACTATCTACTGATGCATACAGCCAATACAAATTTCACCGAGGTGGAAGATCGTATGTTCTTGATACTGAAAAGAGGAAAGAGCTATGAGGTCTTTCAATGAAATGGGCATGGGCGTGGTGTGTGTGTGTGTGTGTGTGTAATTCATTGCATTATTTGTTCGCCGGGCAAGAAACGGAGTAGGAAGACTTAGGAACGAGGCGAGGATGGGAGGGTGGGGGAAGGAGGGGATGGGGAAGGGGGTGAGGGAGGGGGGGGGGGGAGGTTGGGAGAAGCGAGGACGCAGAACTGACCTGGTTTCTGTTGGAGATTTACGTTAAGGGCTTCCAAAGAGGAAATCGGGGAGAGGGAAGGGAGAGGGTGGGTGCGATACAGATCATGTTCAACGACTCGAAGGACACTGCGATCACTCTATTTCTGTGTGCGTGCGCGCTGACGCCCGTGTGAGAGCGTGTGAGAGCGCGTGCGCGCTTGTGTGTGTGTGTGTGTGTGTGTGTGTGTGTGTGTGTGTGTGTGTGTGCGCGCGTGTGCGCGCGCGCGCGCGCGTGTAAATAAGTATGTGTGCGTGCGTGTGTGTGCATACACGTGTGCGAGTGTGTGGTGTGAGTGTGTGGTGTGGTGTGGTGTGGTGTGGTGCGTGTGTGTGTGTGTGTGTGTGTGTGAGAGAGTGAGAGAGAGAGAGAGAGAGAGAGAGAGAGAGAGAGAGAGAGAGAGAGAGAGAGATTGTGTGTGTATGTGTGTGTGTGTGAGTGCGCGCGCGCGCGCGTGTGTGTGTGTGTACACGCGCGCGCGCGATCATTAAGTGCAAAAGTGTGTCAGAGTGAAATCTATATGTTGATAAACTAAGTGCACCGACGGTTTGCTTAACAGATGCAGCACTAACCGTACTTAAACTAGTACAACGTAGCAGCAGCAGTAACGCATACACACAAGGACCGGCTATATCAATGTGATTTCAATTTCATCTGAATTAGAATACAGATGCGTTTTGGGCGCAGAGCCTACAGGTGCGAATTCAAACACTAAAAACAAGAACCTGGACAGGTGGTGGTGGTGGTTGTTGTTGTTGTTGTCGTACCCTGGCTAAAAGACTCCAGGGATCATCCAAACAGCCGAAGTACTTGAACACTATGGTACAAATGCATCAGCTGGGGATGAGAACATTACGTGTGTGACCGTTTTTGATTACCGCGCCACATGGGCAGCCACACTCCGACTTCGGGGGATTTTGGAGACTGATAATGTTATGCTAGGAGCTTGTCACAACTTGGACAGGTTATCCCCATACCTGTTGTTCAAAACATTCTCTCTCTCTCTCTCTCTCTCTCTCTCACTCACACACACACACACACACACACACACACACACGAGCGCATGGCAAAGCCAGCCCCAACATCCACAAGACAAGTGCACAAGCACTGTATACATGCGTATTTTGCATGGAGTCTTCCCAATGTAAGCCGCACTTTTTGGGGCGGGCTGGCGCGGTGGAAGGGGATGGGGTGGCGGTGGCGGTGAGGGGGTGACGCTAAGTTAAAAGGGAATTACGTCAGGAAACGTATTTACAATTCCAGCTGGGGGGAAAAAACCCCACAAACACCCACAAAACAACACACTGCACCAAACCCCACACACATCTCGCAAGTTGAACTTGAAAAACGCCATGCAGACTTCACCCAAGACCCAGAAGAAAATAAACATAATTCTTTTTCTTTTCAACCAAGTTTTGTAATATACTGTTTCAATTTTCTTGCGTGTCAGACCGTTAACATAGGAAAGAGGAAAGCAGCCGTACAGATAAGCAACTGTCGCAAACACACATGCATCACCACAACACGGACACGGGCATTGGATAACTGCTCTCTGCCAAGTTTCACTGTATTTTGGTTCTTAACTTGTAGCTGAACTCTTCCTACATCGCCTTACATGTTCCTGGCATGGAGGGGGGGGGGGGGGGGGGGGGGGGGGGGGGGGGGGAGGGGGAGAAGGAAGAGGCGGGTGGGGGGGGGGGGGTCGTGGAGGGGGGGGGGCTGGACGGCTGGGTGGCAGGGTGCAGGAGCGGTGTGGCTGATGGGGGGGGGGGCAGTGGGGGGGCGAGAGAAGCGCACATGATGCCCCTGGGGATCGGGCTGAACTTTAGGAAAGTTACGAGTGGCCGTCCGGTTTGTCCCAAGACCCTCTCGTCAGGCTGGTGTCGGGCGGTGATGAACGTCAACAACTAAGTTTCATGTCCCGGTAATCGAGGCAAAGTGAAATGGCCCTTAAAGCTGGAACTTTCTTGTGAGAGACTCACCCTCAAATGCCTCCAGAACCACCACGCCTAGTCCTTTCTGCAGAATTGTCCCGTGATTTCGACGGGAACGTACAGTGGCGGATCCGGTATTTAAATCCTTCACTTCTCGAGGAGCTCAATACGTCAACGGAAACTGATTGTTGCATTCGCCTTAATATCCAGCAAATGGTTGAACATTCCCTTAAGTGGGAAGTGAAGATTACATTCACCCCCTCAAATTGCCTCTCAAACCACCACGCGCTAGGCCTATGTTGTAGCAAGAATTGTCCCAGCCGTGATTCTGACAGGGAAGTGGGCGGGAATGCCGGTATTTAAATCCGTCACTTCTTCCAGAGGAGACGTTCAAAACAGAACCAAGTTCACCAACACGGAACATCAATGTAATCTGATGGATTTTCTTCTCTTTTTTTTTTGTCACAGTCTGGTTAACGCCTGCAGTATTTACAAGCACTGTGCGACGAACACGTTTTCAGCCGGTAGGTTTTCCTCAAGAATACTGGCACGTTACATGAGAAATGTCCAACACATCATGCAGTATGAAAGCTTTATATTCAAACACGAAAATCACGGCGTCGAAAAAAAACAACACTGGTAGGCTAACATATTCTTACACTGCTCACACATATTTGAAATTTAAAAAAAAAAAAATGCGATGATCAAACTGTCTTCTGCTGTGAGATCATCAGTCACACAGCTCCAGGCATCCGAGACGGGCAACGCTGCTAAACGTATCCTCTCTGTGCACATCATTCCATGTGAGGAGGCATGCGAACTCCGGAAGCCTCGTGGGAAACACGAGAGAGTGTCACAATGAAGCCCCCTCCTCCTTCCCCTCCACCCACCGCCTTCCCTTGCAGTACCACACCATCACTCCCAACCTCCTCCTCTCTCTCTATTCTGATAGCGGCGCTGTCGCTGTAGTAGTAGTGGTGGTGGCGGTACGGTGGTGGTGGTGGTGGTGGCGTGTGTCCAAGCTGCCGACGTGTGGCAGCACCCAGAAGGCCGCCCGACACCTCACTACCCCTGTCCCTCCGGAGGACACCAGCACGGCTGACCGCTGCTGCGATGGTCAGTCATCGTGCGGCAGCAGAAGTGAGAGACGAGCTTTGCTCTCCCATGTCCCTTCCCTCCCCGGTAAAATCTGCCCGTGTCTTTCCTTCCTCCTTCCCTCCCCCTCTCTGTTCCACGTGTCCCGTGATCTACCAGGGGGGAGGGCTCTATTCGGTTGTTACACTTTTCTCACAACTAAACGCTCTCTGCTCTTGATCCCCCCCCCCCCTCCCCTCTCTCTCATCAACACCAGCGCCCTTGCCGCAGCACGCGTCTCTTGCCATTCAAAACTTCTCTCGGTTGTGTGTGAGCCGTCTTTTTTTCTTTCAGTCAAAAAGTGGCGCGCGGGGAGAAGAGAGAGGGTGGAGAGAAGGGGGTCTCCCTCCCTGTGTGTGTGTGTGTGTGTGTGTGTGTGTGTGTGTGTGAAATCAGTATGGAAGATGAAGCGATTCAAAAGACCAGCTTTTTTTTTTTTATAATCCGAACGATGACAAACCACATAGCCACAAAACTACAACCACAACGAAGCCATGTTTCACCCTGGTTAACTGACAAGGCTCACACAGCTTCAAAGGTAATAAAATGTGACATGATAAACATGAAAATGTTCTCTAAAAAATAGAGCGCAAGGTCCAGAGAAACAGACACACACGTTCGTGGGGAGGGGGAGAGAGAGAGAGAGGGGGGGCGAGCAAAGATGGGAGGAAGGTGGGTTGAAAAGTGAGGACTGAAAATAATGATCGAGGGATGGTAAGACAGAGGTGGAAAGAAAGGATGAAGACGGGAGGGGAGGAGAGGGGCGAGGGGGGGGGGGGGGGGCAGGATAGGATATAGAGTAATGGTGGTGGAGAAGTGGAAAGGAGAAAATAGTGGATTGGGGAGGGTGGGGTGGGGGAGGACAGAATGGCGAGGAAAGGGGAGGATGGAGGAGGAGGTGGAAATCGTCGACTTGGAGAGGGGGGGGGGGGGGGGGAGATTGGGTGGAGGGTCAGGCCGGGATGGAGATTCTAAAGGAGGCGGGGTGAAGTTAAAGAGTTGGGAAGGTAGCGGGAGGAAAAGTGACGGTGGTAGAAAGTCAAAATTCCAGCATACCCCTAAAGCGAATTATCCATATATGATGATCTAATGGTGCACGATTACTTAATTTTTTTTTTTTTTTTTTTATAGAAAGAACACTATTTTTTCCGACAAAAAAGCAGAAGAGCACACAAAACAAAGTGTGAAGTAACGACGATTTAATGCACGACACAAAACAGGACAAGAAATTTCGGAAACCATGCCTTCCTACGACAAAAAAAACAGACATAAACAGCACAATATCACCCATGTAAAAGGACAAAGGTGAATGAAGTAGACAGAGGGACAGGGAAAGGGTGAGTAGAGTTCGAGGAATAGGGCACGAGGAAGAGGTAGAGTAAAATGAGGAGGAGGAAAAGGAGAGAGAGAGTGAGGAGAGAGAAAGAGAGAGAGGAGAGAGAGAGAGAGAGGGGGGGGGAGGGAGAAAAAAGGGGGGAGAGACAGAGAGAGAATGGAAGTAGAGGATAGAGTGGAAAATGAGAAGAAAAGTAGGAGGGAAGGAGGATGAGTGGAGGGGAGGTGTGATGGTATGTAGTTTGTTGCATAAATGAAATGAACAAGAGAAAGGCACAAAAATAGATACAATATACCGAAAAGCATTTTCAATGACAGGGGGGGGGGGGGGGGGGGGGGGGGGGGGGGGGGGGGGGGGGGGGGGGGGGGGGGGGGGGGGGGGGGGGGGGGGGGGGGGGGGGGAGAATGGGGGTCAGCCGCCTAAAGCATCCAACCCAAGACTGACCCAAGGTTGGGTTGCCGAAGTTTGTTTCATTTACTTTTTTTTTCCCAAAAAGAAAATGGAAAATTCCTCATTCCAAAAACCTCATTGATTGTGTCATTTTTTTTTCTTTTTAATTCATCACTGTGACAGCAAACATAAAAAGCATTACTTCCCCCCAACCCCCAGCACCACCCCCTTCACCCCCCCCCCCCCCCCCCCCCCCCCACACAAACACACTACCTCCCTGGAAGAAAATGAGACGGATAACGGTTTCAAACCAACCCGTCCCACTTCGTGACGCGCGGCACACGAAACGACTGTCCGCAGTTTGAAACCACACTTTTCCATAGTGACAGGGGACACGGAGGAGTTAAAACCGGCCTGCCGCCTTTCTTCACCTTTACATCGCCATGGGAGAACTTGCCATGCCACCCCGCCTCTTTTCGATAGCACCCCCCCCCCCCTCCCCCGCTCCCCTCCCCAACTCCTCATTCATAGGCACATGCCGTTACCGCTAGAGTTTCGTCGATCTTGGCAAAACAACAGCAAGTCTTTGTTCTTCGTTTTCGTTGTCTTCAATGTTGTTTGTCTGGCCTGAAGAAGACCAAACGCGTCGCGCTCTGTCTGGTAATTTGTCTGTCTCTTTTCGTTCGGTGGAACCGCAATTTTTCTTTCACAGTTCGTTTCAATTCCCACCTGCAGCCACCTCACTTTGAAACCCAAGTCAAAAACTTCCGTGGAAACCGGCGGCCCGTGGGCAGAGTAAGAGGAGTCTTGGTACAGCAGACTATGAACTGTAGTTGATCTGACGCTCAGTGTTTGAAACACATCTCTCTCAGTGTCTTTTCTCTCTCTAACCTTCCCCCCTTCCGAAGTTTCTGGGTATAGAATGGAACACACAGCTCATCATGACCCCCTATCCCACCCACCCTACAGACTTCGGTCCTGAAACAACGTCAGACTCGAACCATCTCCCCCCTTTTCCTCGGCTTCTCCTCCATGTGGCCAATAAACAGGCACTTGCCCGCCACCCTACAGAGGCGGAGACCACCAAAAGAGACGGAAGGGGCCGCCCGTGTTTGTTGAGATCATGGACTGTTGGGTCTGGTGAGTGGAGAGAGACAACTGGGGGGGCGTTCACCATGACATCGCCCCTACGGCTCTGCTAAGCTCCCGAACCAGCGGACTCACACGCATACCCAAAAACAGAACCGTCGATTTACTTTAAAGTTAGTCAGCTCACTATGTCGTAACTCTCAGCCCCTCTCCCTCCCTGGTTTCTTTTTTTTTCCCCCATTGTACTGGCACACAGGGATTTTCTTTTCCTTTTTCTTCATTTTCATTCACCTATTTTTGCATTTGTGAGCAAAAATGTCCACAACGGCATTATATCGGGATATGTCAATCTACATGGCCGAATATCACAATTCTCTAACCGCTCTCTCTTTTCGCTTTCAGACTGTAGAGACGATCGCCACAAAAACATTTGCTCACACACATTAGGAAGAAATATCCAAAGCTATTTACATTCTGAAATTAAAACGTATCTAACTATACCCCCCTGGCCGAGTTCTGTGCCAGAGGTGCCAGCCAGAAAACTGTTTTTTTTTTTTTCTTCGACACATACTGAAGAGCCCAAAATGTCAAAACTCTCTCTCTCTCTCTCTCTCTCTCGTACACACACAACGCGAGCTAAAAATGCGCCCCCCCCCCCCCCTCTCTCTCTTTCTCGCGCGCGCGCCCTTAGGTTCAGTGCAATAAAAACTGCAAGTCTGTGCTCTGGCCAATACCCAGAACCAAATAGCTGTTCAGAAATATGAAATGTGGAGGGAGGAGTGGATGGTAGTAGAGCAATAATCAATACAACAGACGAAACCTCCACCAATCCAATCAACGAGACAACAAACTGCACTGGAAGGGAGGGGGTGGGGTAGCAGGAGGGGACAGAGGGAGCAGAGAAGGAGCTCGATGTGGGTCTCCAACAAACCAACGAAACCGAACACTGGGGACAAGGCAATAAGGTGGGTGGGTCGAACAGTCTCTCGCTCATTCTCTTTTTTTTTAGGAGTGAGGGGGGGAAAAAAAAGTCTACCAAGGTAAAGGGACTTTATACGAAAGTTATACTTGTTTCTGTTTGGCTGGGGTGCAGTGGTTCTAGGATCGTTCAGGCTGCTTTATAAACACATCCGTACAGTACAGATCTTGCAAATTAAAGAACGACCTGGAAAAGTTCCACTTTCTCTGATGCAAAGACATCCCCAGCCCCAGCCCCTCCTTGAAGACGTTCCTCCTCCCTCCTTGACGACGTTCTTCGGTACTCTTTGAGTAATGAATGTTGCGACGCTGGGTGCACTGTTTTACATGGTCAGGCAAAATGTGCCGGACCCCCCCCCCCCCCCCCCCCCACACACACATGCTACCTAAATTGGGGGGGGGGGGGGGGGGGGGGAGAGACAGGGTAGATGGAGGAGGACGCAGACCGTCAATACTAAACTGCGGGCACGTGCGTCCTTGCTACCGATCGTATTCTCAGGCCAAAAAACCGATCACGCCGTCACGCATACACGCCTCCGCGTCCCATGTGGAGCACCCGTCACCACAACAATGTCCAACCAACACGCTCGAGAAACACGATCGGCGAGGTGCAAAACTCCCGATTCCTAGGTCTTTTTTTTTTTTTTTTTCAAACGCTGCACACACAAAACAGGCGGATGTAGGCCAAACTCTTAGGACAAACAGGGGGTCCGGGCGAGTATGAACGCATATGAGCCCCTTGTGTTGACATTTTCCCCGTTTGACAACAGACCATAAAGTTTTCACGTTCGTTTTCTTACTTTTCTTTCGCTTTCTTCTTGTTCTTGTTCTTGTTAAAGCACAGCGTATGAACCGTCAGCAATGCCATTAGCACGCTTCTGACGTCGAATTGTGTTATCTTTTAAAAGAAAAATGCCAATGCATCATTAATTACCATATGATGCATCATCGCCCACCCTCCAGTGAGTGCAAAGCATCGGTGTTGATGCGCTCTGCGTGTAGGCGAGAAAAAGCAGCGCGGGGGACAGATGGAGTGTTATTGCTGGACCTAAATGTATCCTGTAGCGGTTCACGCTTCTGACTGTACAGGTGATTGACAGATGGAGTTATGCTCAAAAAACATAATAATACTGAGAGAGAGAGAGAGAGAGAGAGAGAGATGCTTGTGGATGGACGGTTATGATAAAGATGACGGCACGGCTTTTCGTTCTTTTTCCTTTCTGCTGTTTCCAGTTCAAGGTCTACGAACAGAGGATCGGCTGAACGTTAGCACATTTCAGAATTTTGCAGTTTCCTGGTTAGCACGTGATGTCTTTCTTCTCCCCTCCCCTCCCCACTCCCTTCGACCAGAATGCGGATGGAACGACCGATGAAGTGTTAACTCATTGTTGTTTATGATTCTATGAGAAAAACTGTCCACGCATTGGACCCGTAGTGTCGATGTCGCCACAGTCTCTCTCTCTCTCTCTCTCTATCACACACACACACATCTTACTATATTGACAACTCCGCGTCCCCCTCCCCTTCACCCACTCTTAACACCCCTTTCACCATGACCGACACATGGGGATGGTGTCTAATTTCTTCCTTGGTGTTGCTCTCATCGATAATGTAGCGCATTCCGTCTCGTTTCCATGGGCCGAAGCATCAGCTGTTTGCTTCAGAATTCGTGTTGCTAGAGAACTCGAAGCGATGTGTGTGTGTGTGTGTGTGTGTGTGTGTGTGTGTGTGTGCGCGCGCGCGCACGCGCGCACGCGCATGTTGACATTATGTGTGTCTAAACTGATGCCTATCAGATACATGCTGTCCAAATGCCTCTGAAATGGGCAAGCCCTTTTCAGTGGAACATGTTGCGGCATTCGTCCAACCCCATAGCACTGAAAATACATGGATCAAGACTACTACTGTCTGTGCTTCATGTAACAGCCACTTGCTACCTCTATACAACGGTGTTTCCTCTTTCCACCTGCAAGAACCAGCGCCAACGCTTTTTCGTGGGAGATCAAGCTCATAATCACTTTCGTTGCTGTTGTCACCGTTTATACTGCACAGGATTAACGTGGTTATGAGGCTGATAGGTATGTCTTCTTTTCACTGGACAAGAATCATAAACACTCAGTATTAACCATTCATAATGCTAAAGATCTACTGGCTTGGTGCCTCTTGCGTGTCTATGAAATCAGAATGCATAGGTTTAGGGTAGTCCCACCCCCTCCCTCCTCTTCCCCAATGCCATTTTTTAAAAAAATGAAAGATAGTATATGTATGTAGATTAACATAACAGTTTCAGTTTACATTCATATTCTGCTCAATTTCATTTTCCTCGTAGGGCTGTAAACAAGTGCCAACTAGTTTAGTTTTGTTATTGTTGTTGTTGTTGTTTTTGCAACATTGCATCTTGCTATGCCAACTGTTCAACAAAAACAGACAAATAAATGAAAATACAAAGCAGAAAAGAAGATTACGTTGGATGGAAGAATTCATGGCCAAGACTTTGGCCAAAGCCTGACCTAGGCTCCTACCCTGGGCACTGATCAAGCCTTGAGTGGTCGCAGACATCACAGCCTAGTGGAAACAGTGAAACTGATGAAGGCGTAGCCCTTAATCCGGAGGGAAAAAACAACAACATAAAAACAAGGAACTCATCGCCTCCCTCTGCTGTTCGTCATAGTCCAAAACTTCCTTCACTTAAAACCACCCTTAAAACACACATTTTCAAGCTGTCTGTTTTCCTAAAGCTGTCAGTCCCTTACTTCTATTGTTGTTGTTGCTGCTGTTGTTTTGTTCTTTTGTGTGCTGCTTTCGTCTCGCAGGTGAGTGCTTGCATGTGGGTGGGGGATACAGAAAGATGCTGCACTTTCACACTGTAGGTAGAAACTTTGATAAGAACACCAGAAGACTCTCCAACTGCAGAATGTATGATGGCAGACCTAACCTTCATGAAAACTTGACCGTATAACTGATCCAAACTGATCTAGTGCTAGCATGAACCCTGACCACACCCTAACTATATAAAAATTCGTTAAAAAAAAAAAAAAAAAACGTTAATCGATGATAAATTGTGCTTGTAGTGTGGGGACAGCGGAGTTGTCTTCTCTTTTTCCTCTCCATAGAGGGCAGAAAGTCCATTATGCAGAAAACGGTGGGGATACAATGGTTGATAGACGTGTAGTAGTATTTTCGCATTTATGTGTAGGGGGGATAACAAAAGGAAGTGAGGATAATGATTAACTCCCTTTAAATATTTTCGGTTTGATTTTTGTCCCCCTCCTCCCCCCCCCCCCCCCCCCCCCCCCCCCCCCCCCCCCCCCCCCCCCCCCCCCCCCCCACCCCCCCCCCCCCCCCCCCCCCCCCCCCCTCCTCATCCTTTCCCACCCACTCCCAAACACTTCTGTCTTCGTTCACATATACTAAATCTACCCCCTATGAAAAACTTCCTCACTTTAAAGACAGTCTCCCCCTCCTTCCGTCTCTCCCTCTTTCTCTCTGCGTCTCTCTCTCTTTTCCTTCTTAATCATCCTGTTGTCATTCCACTCTTTCACACACCGCAGGCCACACAAGTGTGTGCCAGCAAGAACTTTCAAACGTGTTGTGCATGCATGCACTTTCTGTCCGCGCAAAAAACCCTTTTCTGGGAGTTGCGCCTCTGCTTATTTTGCGTTTTTCCATTTCACAAGGTATGACACTGGCTAGATGTTAAAGTCAGCATGGAAGAGCAATCCAAATGTCATCAGTTTCCTCATTTGTCACAAAGCAGACGCTTGTGTATAGAGGAGAGGGTTGCAGAGAGGTTATGATAGAGATCTTTCAAGAAGAACATATTACGCAGTGCTGATAATTCCCCTTATTTTGAAAGAAAAAAAATGAACGCATGACCAGAAAACAAACATGTATGCAAACCAGACTGACACAAATGAAGTCACTCGTTATTCAAATTCTGGCAAGTTCTAACACACACACACACACACACACACACACACACAAATCTGTCACACCGCCCACACCTTCCCACAACACGTCCCATAATTAACCACGAACAAAACCTTGGTTTCATGATTCACCACCATGAAGAATAGTGTGATTCTTATGCTATGCACCGCCAGTGCGTTCCAAACTGCTGTCTTACACACACCGTATCAAAACAAAACAGTTCAACCATGCCACACTCGTATGGCAGCCTGCATTTAAAAGCCCCCCAAACTCTTCATGCATGAAGAAGAGAGCACTAAATCAGCCTGCTGGATGAATAGTTGTCGTCCAGGAAAACAGCAGCATGACCAAGTTTTCAATGAGAAATAAAAATGACATTCCTAAGGAGGAAGTGGGGGTTGAAGAGATATTCTTAATAAATCTCCCAGGGACTCTTTGTTTTGATGTGTGTACACTTTGTTTTGATGTGTGTACGGCTGCGTGTATGTGTAAGATGGGGCTGAGCTGGCAAACATGTGTACTGCAGCAGCTGGTGCTCACACACACACACACACACAAAAAAAACACTGCTGCAAAATTCTGTGGCTGGGTTTCCCATGTACGTTTGATGTAGGTGTATTTGTAGTATGAAAATATGTGCTTTGTGTGTGCATTCATGCATGCATGTGTGCATGAACACGTACGTGTGTGTGTGTGGTGTGTGTGTGTGTGTGTGTGTGTGTGTGTGTGTGTGCGTGCACTTACCTGAGCCTTCATATATGTATGTATGTTGCGTGGTGTGTGTATGAGTGCGGGTGTACGTGCTGCATTACATTTGTGTTGTTTGTGCAATGTGTTGTTGAAAGTGTGTAACAATAGCTTTTTTCATCTGATTGAGAATAAATAGAAGGAAATTATCAGAACATACATTTAGAATATACATATGCCAATGCATACAGGCATACACAGATATGCGTGCACATGTACACACACACACACACACACACACACACACTCACCAACACCACCATCACCACTACACACATACATAACAGACATATACACACACAAAGCTTACATACCCACACATAAACAACAGCAGCTAGCTGTTTAAATCATTTTCCTTCCCTCCCCTTTTTTTTTCTCTCATGAAAACACATTTCTTTCATTTTATTTTCCTCAGTCTCTTGCCAAAATAGAAAATAAACCAGCTATCTCCAACAGACACTATGTGCATTGTCTCCCAAACTGCGACTTCAGCATAAGGGTCTCGCTGCCACGGACAACCCAGTCCCAGACCCTACTGCCTGCCATTGTTCCAAGGGATTCCTTCCTCCCCAACCCCCACCCCCACCCATCCCCTTTCTCCTCCTCTCCACCATTAAGTCTTTCTGGGTTCCATTCTGATAACCTGGCCCGCCTCCAAGTCGCCTCCAAGTCTATCAAAAAGACTTGTCTCGGGCAGCTGCCGGCATTATTGCTGGGATGTTGCTTCACAAAATAGGTGCCCTAGACCTAACTGAAACGTTCCCTCTAGGCTGCTTTAAAGAAAGAAAAAAAAAAAGAAAAGAAAGAAAGAAAGAAAGAAAGAAAGAAAAAAAGAAAAAAGCGAGAAGCCAACGAAAAGAAAGAAGGTCTTTCTTGAGATGTGGGTGTTTAATTTGGTTCTGGTCTGGTATGATGTACGAGCCAAGATGTGGTTATGGTTATCAACCAGCTTCAACCCCCACCCCCCAATCTTCCCTCCCTCCTCTTTCTTCTACCCCCACCCCACCCCCTTCAGCCCCCATCCTCTTGCACACTTGACTTTTTCTTGTTGTTCAAGCAGATCCTGACACCTCTACCACTCCCCCCCCCCCCCCCCCCCCACACACCCACTCTGGCTCCCTCCTACCCTCTCCTCAACCCCCTCCCCCCTCTGCCTACTCTGTACCAGTTTTTGTTTCTCCTTTGATGTTTATTGCGCAAACCTGCAGCCGGTTTAAAGAGTTTGTTCACTGCTTCTCTTGCCACCTCAGTTGACTTTCTCTCTTCTTGACTGTATTGCTTTGTTCACCCACTCTCTCTCTCTCTCTCTCTCTCTCTTGTTCAGTTTAGTCTTCTTTGTGGAGACTTTGTTTCTTTCTTTGTTCGTTCTGTTTCTGTTGTTGAAGTGGAGGTTTTTTTTTATTTTTTATTTTTTTTTTATTTTATCTTCACCGTTTCCTTCTTTGTGTCATGTTTCGGTTTCAGTTAGTTTTTGAGTCTCCTACTAGTTCACAGTTTACTTCTTGGTTCCTGTTCCTGTTCAATTTTTCACCAAACCGTGAGTTTATTTTTTTCTCTATGGTTCTACTTCTGTTCAATTTCAGTTAGTATTTTTGTTCTTGGTGACTGTTGGTTCTTTCTTAATGTTTCTGCTAAATCTCACGTTCTCTTCCCTTTTAGTCTTTTGAGGGATGGAGTGGGGTGGGAGCAGCGTGTTTCTTTGTTCATGTTTCTATTTCTGTTCAAGCTTCAATTTTCTTCTCATTGATCACAACCTCTTCATCAACACTTCCACATGGGGGCTGATTCTTATTTTGATTAATGCTAATAAGTGTAGCTGAAATATTTCAATTTACAAAAAAACTGTATTTGCACTAATCAAATGTACAGTAATAAAAAAAAAAATCGCAGTGCACCATTGAATGCGTGCATGCATGCGCAGAGTCATCTGCACAATAAATTACCAAGATCTGAACCATATGAGCACCAGTAATACACTCCTCTCTCCCCTTAAACCCATGGCTTTCTTCAATAAATGTGTACTGACCATGCGAACATACATGGGTCGATGTGCACAGTGGAGAGAGAGAGAGAGAGAGAGAGAGAGAGAGAGAGAGAATGAATGAATGAATGAACGAACAAACAAAATTTTATTTCACCAGGGTAATGAGATAAGCAAATATGAACGCTTTTTTTCCACCCAGCCCTGAGAGATTGACAGACAGACAGACAGAGACAACGAGAGATTGGATTAAAGCGAGAGACAAATGGACAGACAGGCATACAGAAACTAAGAGAGAGACAGAGAGAGAGAGAGAGAGAGAGAGAGAGAGAGAGAGAGAGAGAGAGAGAGAGTCTTTGAGTTTACATGGTTGCAGAGAGAAACACACAGGCACAGACAACACACACACCCATACACAGACAACACCCACACCCACACACAATCACACACACTCATACACACTCAAACGTACATCACAGTCACAAATATACTGTGATGCACACAATTCTAGATAGACAGACAGACACAGACACACATATGGGCCACTTACTATTGACTCAGTTGGCCTGGTTTGTCAATGGGTGGATTGAACTGGTTGCCCTGCAAACCAAATATGTGATTGGCTTAGACTCTAGGAAAAGGAAGCTCACACATGCACGCATGCATACACACACACGCACGCGCACACACTACACACAGAGGATTCTATCTCTCCATTTACAGAGAGAGAGAGAGAGAGATAGAGAGATAGGAAGAGAGAGGGTTGACAGAGATACTCACATGCCTCACTTCAAAAATAAAAAGGGCAATACAGGTAACTCATCCACTCTGACACCAAACACAATTTATTGCACTTTTCAGCAATAAGGACAGCAGTCAGAGATCATAAAACAAATCCTTTACACACACACACACACACAAACACACACATGCTTGCATGGATGCAAATGTATCACTCTCTCTCTCTCTCTCTCTCTCTCTCTCTCTCTCTCTCTCTCTCTCTTCACACACACACATCTTTTGCATGCAAGACCACATGCACCCGACAAAATCATCATGCTGTTCATAGCCCAGCCGAACACGAAGCCTGCATCAGGGCTGTGCACACACAAACATATCCAGAGGCAGGTGTGCACACACAACACTTACATGCACACACAAACATGCATAGAACTGATGCAAACATGCATGCAACCACATGCTTAAAGTGCAAGCTCTTCTTCATCTCTACACACACACACACACACACACACACACACACACACACACACACACACACACACACACACACACACTTTTATCAATACCAGTTTGTCAGCAGGGGTATGATCCATAGTCCAAGCCACATTTCCAATAATGAAAATTTCAACAATATTCACCATAACAAGTTGTGCAGTCACTTTCAAAAAAAAGTTTTTGTTTATCTGTTTTCAACAAATATGAATCAAGCTATAGCAGCAGTCACAGCAACTATGATAATACAGACACCAAACAAACAAACAAACCCTGCTTTTCTGATTTGTTACACACATAATCAAAAGAGGAAACAGGCCTCTGAAATGATTCTGCAGTCTGATATTTTCTTACTTTTAATACATGACAAATGTCTGAATATCTCCAATCTTTATCTTCTTCAGCTTATCAATATAAACATACATACAATACACACAGATGCACGTGCACGCGCGCGTACACACACACACACACACACACACACACACACACACACACACACCTCTCTTTGAAAATAGTTCAATCCTGTAATTCCATTTCAGGTATGCAGGGCTTAAAACTAGAAATGAAGACATGCAAACTTCATAAATAAACTGCTGTGAAAAATTCAGATGTAGATGTATGTCACAGTGTATACAAAACCCTTCTTTCAAGCTCACATTAAAATGATCATATAATCACTCATCCACACCCACACCCACCCACACATACACATACACACACACACATACACACACTCCCTCAGCCTCACACTCACCAACCAAACAACTAACACTTTCTCACACCACCACACATTGTTGAGCTTTGTTATGAATCCCTCCCAGCCCCCGCCCCCCCTCCCCCTAAATGTCAACATGCTTGTCATCTTTTCAGGCCCCTGGCAAAATGCGCGGCATGCATTCAGGCTATGAAGGTGCCAACAACACAACGGCATTCGGCATTCTGCGGTTGTCCGGCTCATGCACTTTCTGTTTCAGGTCATGCATCGTCTCCCTGCTGGGGGAAAGGGGTCATGTTTTGACATAAATCATCTACAACTGAAAGCTCCATCACGTGCATCTGTGTGTATTGTATGTATATGTGTTTTTGACTTTCCTTTCCTTTGTACTTGCATTGCCCTATCTCTGATTTTGAATTCCACTGGTAAACACATCAAAAACATAATACACAAGAGGAAAAGGAACCCCCCCCCTTCCCCCCCCCCCCCCCCCCCCCCCACACACACACACAGAGCCACCACCACCCTCCTCCCTCTCGACATGAACAAGTAAAGCAAATATGGGCTAAAATCCATACAAACATGAAACATTGAAGCAAACTGTTGTAACAAGTGTATCAAGACAAGAGTTTATAGTAACGTTAACAACAGAAAGAGTTTACTACTATCTTCATTATTATTGTCATTATGGTTATACAATCTTGAAAGCGACTGGTTACAGGTGGTGTTAAGCTACTGCATCTTCCTTGTAACATCCTGGTCCTTCTTCTCTCTTTCATATACATTCTCTCCATTGAGAGAGAGAGAGAGAGACAGAGAGAGACAGAGAGAGAGAGAGAGAGAGAGAGAGAGAGAGAGAGAGAGAGAGAGAGAGAGGAATGCACTTTCCTGCCCCCCATCCACTCATACATGTAAATGCAACCTCTCCACTATTAGATACTTTGTCAGAGACAGAGAGAAAATCAGAGAGTGGGGAGGAGGGTGAGAGAGAGAGAGGAGAGAGAGAGAGAGAGAGAGAGAGAGAGAGAGAGAGAGACAAAGATACAGCAACAGAGTGAGAGACAGAGAAGGAAGAAGATGAAAATGCACAAACATACCACAAACTACACAAACAGGCATTCTCTCCACAACAAGCATAATGTCCCTATATGACAGAGAGAGAGAGAGTGAGAGAGAGAGAGAGAGAGAGAGAGAGAGTGTGTGTGTGTGTGTGTGTGTGAGAGAGAGAGAGAGAGAGAGAGAGAGAGAGAGAGTGTGTGTGTGTGTGTGTGTGTGAGAGAGAGAGAGAGAGAGAGAAAGTGAGAGAGAGAGTGAGTGTGTGTGTGTGTGTGTGTGTGAGAGAGAGAGAGAGAGAGAGAGAGAGAGAGGTGTGTGTGTGTGTGTGTGAGAGAGAGAGAGAGAGAGAGAAAGTGAGAGAGAGAGTGAGTGTGTGTGTGTGTGTGTGTGAGAGAGAGAGAGAGAAAAGAGAGAGAGAGAGAGAGAGAGAGAGAGAGAGAGAGAGAAAGTGTACCAGCCAGAAGTGAAAAAGCACTTGAATGCACCCCACCCCCACCTGTACACAAAGCATTCAATCCCTGCTGCCCTCCACTCACTCAGCTACTACAGGAGAAACCACTACGAAGCCACGAGAAAGAGTTGGGCGTTGTTAACTGCAAGCAGCAAAGCCTGCCGAACAAGGGAGAGAACGTTCACCGGACAATAGGTCCCCTAGCCTTTGTCACTGATCCCCTTGACTCTCAGCACAGCGCTATAGGGCTGGATGGCTCTGGTATTAAAACACCACACTCAGCACCACACACACACACACACAGGGTTTCTTAGCCATTCTACTCATCCAGGAAGCTGCGGTTGAAACATCAAAGAGAGGATTATTTTGAGAGAAAGAGCTTCAATGGCCCATGACTTTTTGTTGTTTACGTCAACAGGATGTCATGGCTGATCAATAAGTCCACAGACTTTTTGTTTGTATCAACACTATGCTAGGGCTGACGCTGGCTGGCGGAATGGCTGAGTACAGGGAGAAGTAAAATTATGGGGGGAGAGAGAGAGAGAGAGAGAGAGAGAGAGAGAGAGAGAGCGAGCAAATCTGTTATATAATTCTCATCAATAATGTTAATTAATTATCCACATGTTTTCATTACTGGTTAAAGAAAACATGATGTGAAATGTTCAGTAACATTCAATACTTTCCAATCAGCCACTGATGTTAAAAAAAAAAAAGACTTCAAGAGATTTTATGAATAAATGGATGAATAATTATCAATGGAATTTTTAAAAGAAAGATTAACCTTGTAAAAGAAAAAAATAATGAATATTACTGATAATGATAAAGTCAAATCTAGAAAAGAGTATAAAAGTATGAAACAAAAACTGGCCCTGTACGAAAGTCCCCACTGGCCCAACGCTTTCTTACACCATAAAAACACTCTAATGCACAAAAAAATCATGAAACAGATTTTTTGTTTCAGCAGCTTACAGTTACTACTATGTTACTTAGCCTATATCCCTATGTATGTGCAAATGACTGCTTTACCGCAAACATGAACAAATGTGCACACACACAAACTCACGCACACGCAACACGCTTATGCACAGACACACACTATCCAATCCCATTATTATCTTCTTCATCTTTCCAGACACCACTATTCATCTTCCGCTTGCAAAAGAATAGCTCCATGTACAATTCTAGAGCAGTATCCTGTCATGATAAAAACGCGAACAAAATGTACCAACAAAGCCACACGTTCACAAAGCAGCAAATTTCATCACAAACTGCAGACAACATTCATAGAAATACGAACGTTTTCAAATGCTACTTCATACACTGACTATATTATCAAATGAAAACTCACTGGAAAAAAAAAAATCAATACAACACCAACAAAGCTCTCCTGTCTTTATCCTCAACTGGCTCATAAATCATAACAAGTCTTTTAGGTGAATTTACGGCCCAGTCCTACCAGAACATACAATGGTGCCATAAAAGAAAACACACTGTTCAGGAAACTTTTCCACTTCGCTTTACATCTCTTTGGCACATGAATGGATAATAAGAGATTCAATCCAGAAATAGCAAGCATCTTCCGAGCAAGAGAGACTAAACACGAATACATGACATTTGTCTGCAATGCAGAAAAGCATACCAAATGATGAAAGGTACACAGAGAGGAGGCAATAATCATTTGATTAATACATTTAACCATTCTCAAAGTTTGGAACAAATCTCCTTTCAAGTATATTTTTCTGTAGATGTTTTCAACAGATTTGTGACCTGTTCTCACAAAATCACGAAAACGCCACCTGAGGCTGATCTGAGTCACTTGGTCATAAAGGGTTTGGGAGTCGTGTGTGTGTGTGTGTGTGTGTGGTGTGTGTGTGTGAAAGTGCATATGTACATACATGCCTGTGTGTGTGTGTGGAAGCGTGCATGTGTGTGTTTGTCTTTCCGCTTGCTTGCCTGCCTCTATGCATATAAGCTTGCATAGATGACGATAAATTCTAGGATGAATGTGAATATTAGTGGTTCTGTGGAACTGTTTGTGTGTACAGCTTGTTCCGTCATGTCATTTATTATTCATGTGATTGTACAGCACCATTTGGTCGGTTAGTGCTGTAGAAATCTTTGATATTCATTCTCATCAGTTCTTGATATTAAATAAAGATATCTCAGCTGGTCACAATTTCAAGCGCTATGTGATTTTGTGGGAAAAGGTCACGTTTTGTGCCTGATTCTGAAGGTGTGCCAGTGAAGAAAAGTACAAGCATGTCATTTCAAGGTAAAAACACACACACACACACACACACACACACACACACACACACACACACAGCACACACACACAATACACAGACACTCACATGCACATACTCACTAACACAAACATACTATAATTCAGTTAAATAAAATCAAACTCACTGCCTCATGAGCTAATACTATCCTCAAAGGATTGAACATGTCTGCAGCAACACACTGAAAGATTAAACAATAGCAACAACAAACACTTGATAAAATTCAGGAAAAAAGAAGAACACAAATTCTAAAACCTAACACTCTCTTCAAAGGTACATTGAGCATTCATGTTGGCAACCTAATGTAAGACCCGGGCTGCTGATAACGAACTGTTCAGAAGACTGAAAGAAATGAAAAGACTGAAAGGTACACTGAAACTACACACAGGAAGAGGCAAATGGAATCCTAACACATCCAAAAAATGTTGCCGGATGTGTAGTTGAAAGGAGAGAAAAAAAAAAAACAGAAAAAAAACAACCACATACACTTCTTGTACATATCCAAACATCTACTATCTCTACAAAGCGGAAGCATACTTCTAACAGCTTTACAACCAAGCACACACACACACACACACACACACACACACACACACACACACACACACACACGCATGCATGTGCATGCACACATACACACACAATATACCCCCATTTACCCAAGCCACATCCCTCTTAGTTAAGAAGCACATGTTCGCTACTTTTTAAGCTCTATCTTTTGAAATCCCTGTAAACCTGGACAAGCTCGCAGAGTTAATGTTAAAAAAAAAAAATCCAAACAAAACAAACACACACAGCAGACAGAATTATGATCACGTAAAGCGAGTGCAAAAGTAAAATCAGACAGAGAAATCTGAAAGATGAAACGATTATATTCTGGCAGATGAAGATGGGCAGCCACATCAACTGATTGTTACCTTATTCTTTCGCTTACGCTCTCGTAGGGAATGAGCTGAGTAGGACCTGGGCCTTCTCTGAGGTAAGTACACAAGGCCAACATCATTATCAAGGAGGCACACGCCATTCCAAACAACACTGTCAACACCACTCAACATGCAAACACCTATGATCCTAAGCCGACACACGTAGTCAACCAGCAATCAAACACACACATGTCATTGAGCCACCACACACACAGGTCAGCCAACAATCTGACATGCGAATATATACTAACAATCACAAACAGCCTAACTACAGTTCATCAAAGGGGTACATACCTCGTAACACTACATTCAACCATGCTTCAAGATCAACACAGTCAAGATGTCCACACAAGCACAGAAGCAGTTCTATATGCACACACCGTGAAGACTGTGACCAACAGACAGTGCTCACTACTCAGTGAGGACAGTCGGGGCAATCAGTTCTCCCTCAATACGAACCATCACTCAACTCTACCATTTGAAAAAAACAACAACAGTTCACAACAGCAGCCTCTTCAATCACAGGTTATGACGGCGGATGACATGCTCTAAATAACTGACGTGTTTGAAACATTTCCCCGGTGTGTTTCCCTGGGCTGGGGTCTGTCTGGCCACACTGGAGATCAATACCCATGCAAGCTGTTTGCCGCTCACACAGGTAAATGACAATGTGTTCAACGTGCACAGGTTGACCCATCTAGGTCACACCATCATGGAGAGTGAAAGTAACCCCCTGGTTTCTCTGACTCTTAGAATACAAGTCTACACAGGCTGCTGCCCCCTAGCCTAGTATGTGTGTGTGTCTGTCTCCTCACCTGACACACTGTGAGCACGGGCAGCACGCAGGCACACCCAGGCACACACACACATGCACACACCTGACAAAGACAGGCATGCCGCCTTGTTGATCCACATGAAAGGCAAGATGGAGGTGAGGGTGGGGAAGGGGTGGGGCCGGAGGAAGGGGGAGGAGAGGGGGGAGGGGGGGGGGGGAGAAAGGAGGAGGGTGGGGCAGACTGCTGACTTCACCTGAGGGATCAATACCTCACATCTGTGTAACACACCAAGCCTGACTGGCAAAGAGAGAGAGGGAGGAGGAAGAGGGGAGAGAGGGAGAGGAAGAGAGAAGGGGGTGAGGGTGGGTTGGGGATGGGTGGGGGAGGTGGGGGGAGGGTGGGGGAGGGAGGGTGGGTGGGGGAGGTGGGGGGAGGGGTGGGGGAGGGGGCTGTGAGAGGAGCAGATGTTGGGATGAAAGCAATCAAGAGCATGGTTACCAACTGGGAATAGTGGGGACAGCACTGACTGAAGACAATATATGTATGGAGGAAGGGGCAGAGCGGAGGCAGGAGTGGATGAAAGACAAAGGCTGTATCTGTCAGTCAGAAAGAGAAGGTCTAATGGCCGGACAGACAGACAAAGGAGACACAGAGGACAGAGGGTGGGAGGAAGGTGAACGCACTAGAAAGGAGAGGGGGTAGGTGGTGGGTGGTAGAAGAGGAGAAGCATGCATGGGAGGGGGAAGGGGAGGGGAGGGGTTGAGGGGGGGAGGGGGGGGAAGAAAAATCAGATTCCAAGGGTACAGATCAATACTCTGTGCATTTTGTGGTGGGCCCTGCAGACAGATCAGGGAGGGTCCCGGTGGACCTCAGTGATCAATACCTTGTACACTACAGGCCTCTGGGACGGTGTTCTGACACTGTGCCTGCTACTGCCTGCAGTTCTTCTGATTTTCTTTTTTCTTTTTTCATTCAGTTTTTTTTTTCTGCTTAAAAAAAAAAATGCAAAAGAGAGGTTAGGAGCATGATCTCTCTTATATCACATGACGGTTGGTTTGATGAAGACAAATTCCTCATTTTAATCACATGTCTGTTAGTTTGATTTCCAACAAGAGTGTATGTCCTCCCAAAGATATAAAACATACAGTACTTAAGTTATGAAAAAAAAAAGTCTTTCTAAGAAAGTGATTAAGAACAAAAAAAAAAAAAAAACCCTAAGGAGAAAAGGTGAATACTCCAGCATAAAAAGTAACAATATTTTCAGCAAAACAAAATCAGAAAAAGTAACGATACTAGCAGGGAGAAAAAAAAATTCCTGCAGAAAAAGTAAAGAAATAGTAAAAAAAAATAATTAACAATTCAGCAGAAAAACTTAACATTACAGTAAGAAAAGTAATGATTCCAACAGTAAGAAAAAATAATGCCTGAAGCTCAAGCAGTAAAGATTTCCACTGATTAAAAGAAAAATATCAGTTAAAAAAAACCAAAGATCCTAGTCAAAAAAGGCAGTTATTCTGGAAGAAAAAGTAAAGGTAGTGACAGAAAAAAAAGAAAAGAAGAGAATCAATTATAACTCCATCTGAAAAGTGAAGATTCAAACTTAAATAAGCAATTATAACTCCATCTGAAAAGTGAAGATTCAAACTGAAGTAGTAAAGATTCTGACTGAATAATATGATGATTTCACCGTAAACATTATAAACCTTCCCTCTGAAAAAAAGAAAGTTATGATTCCTGCAGAAACAATGAAGTTTTAACAAAAAAAAGTTTACAACAGATTATTTTTTTGTACCCCACTATAGCAATAGTTGCATTACCCTCTTTGATGGACATGTATTTTTTTCGAACTGCATGCTCATTCATAAGTTCAGGATATTCAGACACTGGAAAATAATTATTCTGAGGAGTACAACTGCTCACTCTTGTAGCCAAATCATGTGCTTCTATTTTCCAGGGCAGACTTTGTGTGTCTGATCTGAAGAGAGGACAGTCTTGCCCATTTGGAAACAGGATTCTGATCATGTTATTCAGCAACGGATCCGGTCTTCGCATTGGATGCTGTTACACACAAAACATTCATCCAGAATAGGTGTTTGTGGATTTGACAAGAACCCAAACATTTGACACTGTGTTAGGTGTGCTGGATTATCAAATATTCCTTGCAAAGATGAAATAACATGCATGCTTGATATCTAGTATGTACTGAGTGTAAACTGTAACCGGTATGAAATGAGTTCAGTTTCATATATAAAGGGTATTTTGATTGTACATGTGATGTAAAAACCATACATTAGATATTTCATACCTACAGATGCAAAGGTTAAGTGTTCAGTAATACTCAATACAAAGCTGTATATGGATAACACTCAATACAAAACACAGCAGCAACTCCTGTACCAGTTATCAAATGGGACTCAAATACATAGGAATGTATGTGGCCCATTCACATATCTATTGCACACACTCCAATCTCGGCCAGCATTTGCTAAGAATATGATATTAACACTCTTGCCCATATCTTTCAGATTCTGTGTTTATGTAATGTAGAACTAAAATTTCACGTCAGTTAGGACAGTAGATGTGTTTGGGACAGCTGTCTGTGCGGTTTATTTTTTTTAGCAGTGAAATTCACTTTTACCACACCATGTGCGCACATAAATGTGTGGCTTTTGGCTGCATCTTCTGGCTGTTTGTTATTTAACGTCCAGGATATGAGTTAAGAGACTGAAAGTCTACTGCAGATGAGAGGGCTAAACAAGAGCATCTCTGTGAAGCTTGCTGCAAGAGATAGTGGGAAAAAAAGGTTGGATATGTCTGATAGACTAGGCCTTGTATTGCTCTGGAATGTGTGTGTGTGTGTGTGTGTGTGTGTGTGTGTGTGTGTGTGTGTGTGTGCGTGCGCGCGCGCATGTGCATGTGTGTGTATGTGCACGTGTGAGTGCGTGTGCATGCGTGCATATGTGTGTGTTTGTGTGTGTGTGTGCGAGTGTGTGTGTATGTGTGTGCGCGCGCATGTGTGTGCACACACGCATGCATATGTAAGTGTCTGAGTGCATGTGTGTGTGTATACATGCATGCATGCATGCATGCGTGTGTGTGTGTGTGTGTGTGTGTGTGTGTGGTGTATGTGTATGTGTGTGTGTGTGTGTGTGAGAGAGAGTGTTTGTGGTTTGTGTGCAGGAGCTTGTAAGCTTTTGCTACAAATGAATGGAAGTGGCCTTCAATGTGCTGAATAAAACATGTTACATGTACTTGGTCAGGTTGTTCAAAGGTATCTTGCTGTCAGAGTAGTGCAAATCCTCATTGTGACTGCTATCAAATGGATATAGTCTATCTTGGACACAATTTCATTGCCACAAACCTTGTGAATCAATGACACACAACCTACGAAAGTGTGGTAACACCTACCCACTTCTGAGGGAAGTGACTGGTTATTCTATGGTTGTCTGGTTGGTAAGAGTTATTCTGGGCTCCTAACTTTCAGTTTATTAGAGTTTCATATGCAATTAAAGTCAAGAATGGGACAGACAGCCTGATACATTGACTTATCAAGAGAATCCTGTCATGTCTGGAACCAAGTGGCGCATAGCTCTTGTTTGTATACCCTAGTCAAACTGTGTGACTGGTGTCTAGCTGGCTCCGATGCTTTGACAATCTTGACTATTGGCTGAAAGTAATGGCACTTGTGGTCTGCATCTAACAACATACATATCACGCCATAAAAATAGGACATAATTAGAAAGGTAAGAGAACATTTTTTTTTTTAAATGAGGGAAAATTTAAATTAAAAAAAAAAGGGAAAAGTAGGAAAATGTAGAATAACGTAGGAAAAGGTAGAATAACGTAGGAAATGGTAGAATAACATAGGAAATGGTAGAGGAACATGAAAAGGAAGGGACAGCAGAACAATTTGGGGAATGTAACACAAGATAGGAAAAAGGCAGAGAATGGGAGGGAATGGTAGATGAACAAAACGGAAAACAAGCGAAAGGAGGAAACAAGAGAGAATGTAAAAAAAAAAATGGTAGGTAAAGGTAAGGAAAGAAAGGAAATGGGTTGAGAAAAGGAAAGCTAGGGAAAGTAGAAAAAGAAGGGGAACGTAAGATAGGAAAAAGATAGGGGAAAGAAAGGAAATGGGTTGAGAAAAGGAAAGCTAGGGAAAGTAGAAAAAGAAGGGGAACGTAAGATAGGAAAAAGATAGGGGAAAGAAAGGAAATGGGTTGAGAAAAGGAAAGCTAGGGAAAGTAGAAAAAGAAGGGGAACGTAAGATAGGAAAAAGATAGGGGAAAGAATGGAAATGGGTTGAGAAAAGGAAAGCTAGGGAAAGTAGAAAAAGAAGGGGAACGTAAGATAGGAAAAAGATAGGGGAAAGAAAGGAAATGGGTTGAGAAAAGGAAAGCTAGGGAAAGTAGAAAAGAAGGGGAACGTAAGATAGGAAAAAGATAGGGGAAAGAAAGGAAATGGGTTGAGAAAAGGAAAGCTAGGGAAAGTAGAAAAAGAAGGGGAACGTAAGATAGGAAAAAGATAGGGGAAAGAAAGGAAATGGGTTTGAGAAAAGGAAAGCTAGGGAAAGTAGAAAAAGAAGGGGAACGTAAGATAGGAAAAAGATAGGGGAAAGAAAGGAAATGGGTTGAGAAAAGGAAAGCTAGGGAAAGTAGAAAAAGAAGGGGAACGTAAGATAGGAAAAAGATAGGGGAAAGAAAGGAAATGGTAGGGAAAAGGAAAGCTAGGGAAAGTAGAAAAAGAAGGGGAATATAAGATAGGAAAAAGATAGGGGAAAGAAAGGAAATGGTAGGGAAAAGGAAAGCTAGGGAAAGTAGAAAAAGAAGGGGAATATAAGATAGGAAAAAGATAGGGGAAAGAAAGGAAATGGTAGGGAAAAGGAAAGCTAGGGAAAGTAGAAAAAGAAGGGGAATATAAGATAGGAAAAAGATAGGGGAAAGAAAGGAAATGGTAGGGAAAAGGAAAGCTAGGGAAAGTAGAAAAAGAAGGGGGACAAAAGATAGGAAAAAGATAGGGGGAAAGGTAGGAAACGGTAGGGAAAAGAAAAGCTAGGGAAAGCAGAAAAAGATAGGAAAAAGATAGGGGGGAAAGAAGGAAATGGCAGAAGGAAAACCTGGAAAGATTAGAAAAGTCTTAAAAGTGGAGGCTAGTGACAAAAAGTAGGAAAAAGGGGTAGGGAAAGGGAGGAGGAAGTAGTAGAGATTAAATGGGAAGCCAGGGAAACCACAAAAAGAAGGGGAATGACAGGTAGGAAAAGGCAGTAAAATGTTCCAAATGATAGGGTGGAAAAAATTGGAAAGGCAGGGAAAGTTGGGAAATGTAAGAAAAGGTAGGACAAAGGTAAGACATAGTGGATACACTGTAAAAACAGTAGGAACGATAGGGGAAGCAAGAAAAGTGTAGGTTAAAGTACGAAAAGTACCGAGAAGATAATGAATTTAACTGAGAAGATAACGAAACCTATAAAAGTTCAGAAAAGGCAGGGAAAAGAAGGAAGAATAGGAAAAGGTCAGGCAGCCCATGGTAGAGAAAAGTATGAAATGTAGCAAGACCATAGGAAAAGGTTTGGACAATTGGAAAACACAGGAAAAAGTATTAAATCTAAGGTGACAGAAGAAAACTAGTGAAAATCGGGGGGGGGGGGGGGGGGGGGGGGGGGGGGGGGGGGGGGGGGGGCGGCGGCTAAGATTGAACTTTTTTTTTTTCTCAATAAGGACATGGGAAAGGTAAGAGAACAGATGAAATCAAATCAATTCTCGAACAAAATCACCACCATCACTTCACCATATTGAAAGAAACAAAACAACAAAAAGTAACAATAAACCAACCAACCGAACAAAACCTTGACGTGCAGTAACGCAAATCTACTAAATCTAAAACAAAACCCAAAAAACCATCACAAACAACGCAACGCAGGCAAACAATAATGGAGGACGAAGAGAGCCGAAAGCTGTCGACGCAGACACTGACCGTTTTCGCCTCCCTGATGGCGATGGAGGAGAAGCCTGGCTCGTAGTCCATGATGCTGCGGGGCTGGTTCCGGTACACCTCGATCTTGGACTTTACGCTGGCTGGGGACCAGTAGTAGTTGCTGGCACTGCCACAGCAAGCAGAAACGACCTTCAGCCTTTACACAGGGTTTTTCAGACACTGCAAGTGTGTTGCCACTCTGCCATCAGCACCTACCAAAACGTTTGGCACTGCCCTGGTATTATGCACATGGTCGTCGTCGCTGAACTGGGCGAGTCCATTCAGCAGTGCCACAGCATTATATGACAATGCCTGAGTGGCACTGAATAAGGTGAATACATCTGCTAAAGCCATGGTGTTGTAATTCTCATAACGACAACGATCTGAGTGTATAACATTGCCATCGCATTACGACACCACCGTTAGCAATGTAGAGGATTATGATACAGGCATCGCATTATGATACTGCCATCCACATTGAACCTGATGCATACATTTAGTAGTATGGAATGATTATGACACTGTCATTAGTTAGAAGTGAATAGGAGCTAGACCTTCAGTGGTACTGCAACTTTAAAACATCGCCATTATTATTGAACAGGGTGGATGACACTAGCATGGTAATATGACAATGCCAATTGCACTATACAATATGTATGTGTTTTATACCACCATTGCATTATGACAATGTTGTCATCACTGAACAATATGGCACTGTCTCATCGAACTGTTGATGACACTGCCATCATAATATGAAATTAACAGCCACCAGCACTGTATAAGCTGACACTGCCATTGCATTATAATGGTGCCATTAGCACTTCACAGAGCGTATATATATACTGATTAGTGCCATAGCATTATGCCATTAGCACTTCACAGAGCGTATATACTGATTAGTGCCACAGCATTATGCCATTAGCACTTCACAGAGCGTATATACTGATTAGTGCCACAGCATTATGCCATTAGCACTTCACAGAGCGTATATATACTGATTAGTGCCACAGCATTATGCCATTAGCACTTCACAGAGCGTATATATACTGATTAGTGCCACAGCATTATGCCATTAGCACTGAATAGGATGTATGGAACTGTCAGAGCATTGAGTTACTGCCGATAGCATTGTACAGGGTGTATACAGCATTTACTGTGGCAGCACAGCAATGCAATTTCAGGACTTTCTAGCAACCGAATGAAGATACACACACACATACACACACACGCATACATACACACACGCATACACACACACATGCACAAACACACACACACACCAGTTACAGCCCACTGCAGCAGTTAAAGCACTGATCCATGTATGATATACTGCTAATTTTTAGACATCATTCCAGAAACATGACACTTCAAAAGCAAGCCCACAGAAACATGTCACAAGCTATGGCTGATCAAAGCCATGAACAGCAGACACCATCAAACTAAACATTCCAGACCATGATATACACAGTGTCCCTCTTGGAACCCACCCCCACCCACCACGGAGCTGTATATATGAGGTAATTTTCTTCTATACTGTATGAACCTAGGGCAAGATTTGAAAATAAATACAAATTACAGGAGAGGAAATAGTAGGACATATTAGACGGAATTATGAAGCACTGGAGAGGCACAAGGTTGGTAATATGATGTTCAGATTTCACAAACTGAAAAGGTTCAACTTTTTGCACACAGATGAAACCATGAACCATGAAGCAATGAGACAGCTAACTCTGTGTGTGTGTGTGTGTGTGTGTGTGTGTGTGTGTGTGTGTGTGTGTGTGTGTGTGTGTGTGTGTGTGTGTTGTGTGTGTGTGTGTGTGTGTGTGTGTGTGTGTGTGAGTGGCACCTCATGATGATTATATGCTCTTGCTAAGAAGGGCGGCTTGAATTTCACACGGACAAAACAGCTGTGACAATGAAGAGCTTACATTATACAATATAATAAACCAAACACAATATGGTACAATACAATACAAAACACAATACTATTCAGCACAACACTTTCTTCTGGAAGCACACTGAACCACTAAAGGTTCATAAACTGAGCTCATATGGAACTGGGAAAAATTCACCATGTAAATTGGGACTTGAAAAACAAAACAAAAAACCTTGACCAGAAGCTGTCTTTGAACTCGATAAACTGAACTAGCTGATATCTAAAAGCTCGAACAACTGCCTAGACCATAGGCGGTTTTAACTCAGAGTATCCAACAGGAATGAGATTTTCTGCCCATTGAGCTGGACTCAAAGGATGAATTAAAGGCTTTTGTCCTGTATCGAGCAATCCATCAAGGACCCACAGAGCCCAGGCAGCATACATAAAGGAACCAGTGCAACAGATACTGCACTATGAATTATGCACTGCAACTGCGCCAAGAGATAAGACAAAGGGCCTAGTGGTAGTGGGGGGGGGGGGGGGGGGGGGGGGTAAGGCTGCGCACGATGGAGAAATCACAATGCATTTTTTAAAACGCTGGTTCACAGTCAGTCAGAATCTCCTTCCTCTACTCAACTGGAAGATACAGGACTGTCCACCTTCCACCTATTAGTGCTCTGTATGAACATCAAATGAAGTGCTGCATGAAACAGTGAACACTGTGTAGACAACAACAAAATGCAAAACAACCAACACTCAAAATCACAAGGCACAAAAAGCTGCAGAGACACAACATGTTCAGCGACAGGAAGCAGAAACAATGACCGCATCACCAGAATAACAAAATGGTAAGGTAAAATCTTAGATAGCTTAAGAATTCAGTCTCAGATACATACGTAAATTTGTCCCCAATAATGCGAAATCTGTGAAACCTTAATTCGAAATTGTCCATAAAATTTGTATAAAAACCCAACAGAAGGATGTCCCTTGGTTTCAATGTTGGTGGAGAAAAACCAAATCAACACAAGTCTGCATCTCTAAGCATGCAACAGGAGAGCACAGTAAAAGAAGAAAAAGCAGCTGTAAAGGAAAAAGGCATGAAGTGCTGGTTTACAGTACAGACACATGAAGTACCTGTCTAGCAGTGGCAAGGACCTTCAGAGCAGCATGAAGCGAATACAAATAAAAGTATTACAAAATGTGTTTAATGACCATATTTTCATGAAATTTCCAAAAGGAAATGTAATAACAATCTCAACGCTTCGCCAGTGTCAGGTGTGAGCATAGCTACGGGACCTGTACTGTCGTTTTCATAGTTTTATTTCTGATAACTGTTCTACTATTAAGGGTGCTTTTGTCAGCTGGAACAGCGCTGTCCACGCTTACAGAGCATGCAAATGCTACAACGCATTCAGCAACAGGAAACTGAAGGCAAATAAAGGAGGTAAATTTAAAGACTTATATGCCTGAAGCTTTTATGTACCAGCTGTTCCCAGACTGCAGTCTGTATGGAGTCAGGGAGGTAGACAGTGCAAGCTTTCTTTTCTGGTCTGACTACTTCCTTCCTTAACCCAATAACTGCCACTGATAATGAACAGAAACGTCACTGAGACACTTGTCACATCTCCCTGAATGGCACGGGGCAGACAGAGCAGCATCAGCAGACGACTCCGTTTGTCTCGACTTCTTTCACAATGGACAACGTCTCTCTATTCAAAGGAATCTGTTGTAACTGTAAATTCTAAAAAAAAACTTCATGAAATCATGGGAAATCACAGTCTATATCTTTACCCTTTTTTTCCCCACCTTTTTTCACTTGTATACTTTCATGTATTCAACATTTTTTTCTAACTCCTTTTGGAGAAATGTCATCAAAAATGTCACTAAAAACATGTTGTGTTTATGTTCATGTGGCTAAATGATGCCATGTACTAGAGGTGACAGATTCTTACTTTTCTTAATTAAAGTTATACAGAACTGTGTTCTCAAAGGACTGGGGGAAAAAAATTATCATTTTCAAACCCATACAAACTGATCAATGATTATCAACATTCAGAGTGAATTTTGTTTTCTTCCTATCAACTACTGTTACAACAATCTCTTACAATGTGAAAGGTAGCCTCTCTAAACCTTGTTACAGCAATCAATGAGGAAGTTTAGAATATCTTTCCTTGTTAAAGGTATGAACAATCTTTGACGAAGTCAAGTGCATAGTATCTTTCTTTTCCCAGTCATTACCTTCAGAGAATGCAGTATCGAACACCCCCCCCCCCCCCCCCAGCAACTTCAACAACAACCAAACAACATTACAAACCCTGACTCACTTTCTCCGGGATTCTCGTGGCTCTCTTTCCGAAGTAGTCCTGTGTCGTCGGAACAGGTCCTTGTAGCGACCCTCTGGCTCTGAGCGGTATCCCGATTCATCTGTCACAGCCAATGCTCATCAACCACCACAGCACATACTCTAAAATTATGCGCTACATCTCTAGTGGGGAAAAAAATAATAAACAAATAAAAAGAACAACCCAACAATCTAAACATACTATACATAAATACCTTCACAATAACATGTGTAGTTATTATCATCACTTACTACTCACAACATCAATCTAAAAGTCAAGCCATGAATGGACACAACAAACTTTCAAACCAATCCATTTAGAGTCAAGTGATAACTGATCAGTAACTTCAAAGGGATCTTCGGGGGGGGAAAAGCTTACAGCAGGTGGGATTCCTCACAGATGACAAAATACAGCACAGCCTGGTAGGTCAAAGCTGGCCAATTAAAACAAAGCTTACAAAAAACAGCCAAAGGAATGCACCGCGTCTGAACAGCTATCCCTTCACATTCTTACGATGGCCACTGTTGATGTCAGTGCAAAGCAGAAGCATGTTTTGCTGTTGTTTGTTTTTTGTTTTAATTTTTAAAAAAGTCTTAAAAACAATGCCTGTTTAGTCACACACACACACACACACACACACATGCCCCTCTCTCCTACCACCCAGTCACTCTTCACTTCTTCCTGTATCTACATTCACAAAACCACCATCCACGCCTTCCTACACCCATTCCTCCCTCTCCACCCCTCTTCTCCCATGTCTCCATGAACTACAATGACAAAAAACGTTCTGCTTATTATCACCCCCCTCTAAACTCCTGATCCTCCTCTTCCCTTTACAAAAAAAAAAAAATCAGCTATTCTCTCTCCTTTTTTTTTAAACAAACAAAAGTTTTAAAAAAAGACAATAACAGCAACAAAATAACAAAACAAAATAAAATTAAAAAGAAAAAACACAAACCAGCAAACAAAAACAAAACAAAACAAAACACAACAAACACAAACAAACTAAAAAAAGAACACACAAACAAAAAAGAATTATGGAAATGAGATGAAGCTATCAAGTGCAAGATCTTCATGCTTACAATCAAAACAGCCATTTTATGCTATGACAGCACAATACTCATCCCTATAAACTGAATGTGAACTCATTTCCATTATTTTCTGCAATTTCTTTGCATCAGTCATGTTGACAGCACTTTTTTTTCTCTGGTAAAGGATTGACATTTCATAAGAATAAGTTCAGAGCAATCTTTGTAAATAATTCAACCAATGTGCATATTTATCGTCATGCACCACTGATCATCATATTGGATCAAGGACATACATGAACTCTGACCAGGGGCTTGAATTTGAGTCTGTTTGCAGGTGGATCCTTGTGTGTGTGTGTGTGTGTGTGTGTGTGTGTGTGTGTGTGTGTGTGTGTGTGTGTGTGTGTGTTTGGGTGAGAGAGAGAGAGGAGAGAGAGAGAGAGGAGAGAGAGAGAGAGAGAGAGATGAGAGAGAGAGAGAGGTGTGTGTGTGTGTGTGTATGTCCATTCTTTAACCGCCTGACTGCAGAACTGAAAGAAGACTGGTGTATATGCTTTTGAAGGACAGTATTTAGATTTCTGCAACTTTTAAAGGTACTATTGCTTCAGTTAGGAAACATTATTCTATCCTCAAGTGAAACAAGCAAAGACAGACGGTGGTATTTGGTAACCCAGTCTGTCTGACCGATCCATCACAAAGATGGCACAGTCTCTCACTGACAACCCATACTTATCAGCATAAATCAAGAGATGAATCATCGTCTGTCCACTACAACTGTGTTATTATAAGACATTTAATTACATCAGCATTTATTTTCACATTGTTTCCCAACACTAGAACACACGTTTATGTTAGTGTTAATAATTAAGCAGTGGTGGCAGAAAGCACACGTAATTTTTTGTTCTTAAACTGGTCTATCAAACTGTGTCCCCCCCCCCCCCCCCCCCCCCCCCCCCACCCCCCCCCACCCCCCCTTCTCTCCCACCACTCCCCCCCCTCCTTCCCACACCCCCCATCCCTCCTCCCCTCTCCGAATCTTCCTGCTTGACTTTTCATGATATTTGAAATGGCCTCTGATTTGTTTGCAAGCATCAGCTTTTTGTGGAACAGAAAGACAGAGGCGAACAATAAATATGTGTGTGTGTTTTGTGTGTGTGTGTCTGTGTGTGTGTGTGAGTGTGTCAGAGAGAGAGAGAGAGAGAGAGAGAGAGAGAAGAGAGAGAGAGAGAGAGAGTGTGTGTGTGTGTGTGTGTGTGTGTGTGTGTGTGTGTGTGTGTGTGTGTGCGCACGTGCACGCATACGTATGTGTGCGCACATGTGTGTGTGCATGCCTGGTGTGTATGCATACACGTGTCTGTATGTGTGTTGTGTGAGTGTTGTGTGGTGTGTGTGTGTGTGTGTGTGTGTGTGTGTGGTGTGTTCAAGCATGCTTAGGTGCATGTTTTATATGTGCATGTATGTCCATGTGGCACCATGTGTATAATGTGTTGCATACAAAAAGCAAGTTCTTTCACTTTTGCAACTGACGCCACCCTTGCACCCTCTGTTCACAGTGTCTTTATCGATTCCCTGCCCTCCCACCGCTACACTCCTCCCTCCACCCTGCTTCACCTTCCTCTCTACATGTACACCATGACAATAGGAGCATATTTTAGCCACGTAATGTAAAAACAGCCTGCGCAGCTGTCTCAATCCTTGAGCATATGGGTTCAATTGATTTCCCTGACAGAACTACATGAACATACCATGCTAAGCAGGCCTCACCTTTCACACTTATCGATCTCTCGTAGGCAGGACGGTAAGGGTTGAAATCTGTAATATCACAAATCACCAAAACATAACATAAAGGGGGTGAAATGAATATACAACAAAATGTATAAACAAACAAATATCACAATATAATTTCATGACACTGATGTCCATTCTCAAAAAAAAAAAAAAAAAAAAAAAAATCAAGAACAAACAAAGGAGAAACAGAGAAGCATTCAAAGGAGGAGTGAAAAATGACAGACGCCATTACAAACCAAGGAACAAAAGAAAAAAAAGAAAAAGAAAGAGGAGAATTTCAATGAAGAAACTAAAGGGGGGGAGGGGGAGGGGAGAAAGAAACAAAGGAGAAAGTAAATGAAAAAAGGGATACCTTCTTCTGATTTGGTGTCCGAAATATCATCTGGAAACTTGTATGTGGGACGGTACTTGTTTTCCTCTGTGATAAAAGCCAGTGGGAAAAACATCAATACACTGTCAACTGAAAAATCCCTTAGCTCAACAAAATGAAAATAAAATAATAAACAAATAAAATCACAAAACTTCAAACTATTTTTTTAATCTAAATGAACAAACAAACAAACAAACAAAAACAAAAAATCTTATTCATTATTCTACCAAACCGCCCCCCCCAGTGAATATCCAAAACATTTCAAGCATTTCATGACCAGTTTTGTTGGGCGATATCCACTGTTAAAGCTAAACATACCAGTAAACATATGTAACACATGGCAATTTCGTAGCGACCATGTACTTTGAATAAAAGGGCATTAGATTCAACATGGCAATTTCATAGTGACCATGTGCTTTGAACAAATGGGCATTAGATTCAACATGGCAATTTCGTAGCGACCATGTGCTTTGAACAAACGGGCATTAGATTCAACATGGCAATTTCATAGTGACCATGTACTTTGAACAAAAGGGCATTAGATGCCAATATGCAGTTCTTGATTTTATTTCATAAATTCAATCCATTTCATTCAGTGTTCCAAGTAGCTTCTGATTGTAAGGCACATGAATTTTGCTGCACACACAATCCACAAAGTCATCTCACTCTAAGCACTGAGAGTCCCACTTACAGCATGTGGAGCAGGGTATAACTCACCTACTTATTTTTCCTCTCTCAAGCCTCTGAACTATCTCTTTCCAGCTCAATCAACAATTTTCTGATGATTGTTTTCTTCCTAGCATGCGCTTCAATTTGAATTCCACATCACAGACTTTGGTGCGGTCACCGACAGCATCAATACCAATCATCAAGAGCACCAGGAAATGTATTGGGCAATCATACTTTGCTGAATATTGGTCTTGATTCGCGCTAAATATATCTATTGATCCGCACAATGTAGCACGCCTGACAGACTCACACATCCAGTCATGCTTGTGCACATCAAGCCGAAATGCATACGGCAAACGGCTGTACACATCCGGCGATCGATGCTTTGACCTTTGAGATGTGTTGACAAAGACACTGTGCAGCATTGACCTAGGTCACATTCACAGTTAGGACCAAGAGCATGTTTGGGTGCCAAACAAGATTCAGACAATCATGGGGAACTTTAGAATGTAAGACTTGGTCCACTGTGGACAAACTGAAGTATCTTCATACAGACAACAACAAAGCCTTCCTCCATGGATAAAAAAAAAAGAAGAGAGAGAGAGAGAGTGAGAGAGAGAGAGAGTGAGAGACAGACAGACAGACAGACAGACACACACACACACAACACACACACACACACACACACACACACACACACACACACACACACACACATAAACAGAGAATCACAGAGAGCTTGATCATGCCTTTTGACCTTTTACTACAGAACCACTCTGCACAAACCTCTTTATATCTAAAAATGATCAAGAGTAAATTAATATAAGATAACTTTAGCACAAAAATACCTCAAATGAACACATAGTAAACAGATGAACTCTAAAGTCTTCTAAAGATGGAAATATAGATCATCCTACTTTCTGAAGTCTGATTGGTGTTCTTTTCTCTGTATGTATGAACATACATACAAAATTACTTAGGAATAAGTACAGTATGTCAAACAAATCAAAGAATCTGCAGAATTTGTTCACATAGAAAAAGGCTTCCACGGCCTTACGTTATGGAAAACTATTTTTTTTTTCAGAAAATCACTTTTCTTGACAATAACTTTGTGGTGCCATAATTTCACTGATCTACTTTAGTGTCTGTTCACTGACAAAAGTTGTATAAATATGGGATGCATGCTTTAAGTTTCACAGGATTTGTGTCTTAATTCAAGTACTCAATACAATTTGAATATGGATACACCAACATCATTAAAAATCATGATCCATGCACTGGACTATGGAAGACTAGTTGTGGACTAATACAGGTAATAAGACTAGTTGTGGACTAATACAGGTAATGACTTGACTGGAGTAAAATAGCTGAAGCCTTTGAGTTCCATTCACACAGAGCAATTGTTAACATTATTGGTAAGGTTCAGCAACCCTCACATTCTCACTGTTGTTCACCAGGAAGCTAAGCAACACAATGTCATAGGCAACCGATTAACCTCTGAAGATGTTTTGCGCACTTTCCTCATTCTCTCTCTTATTACCCATCACTGGCCTCTCATTCAAACTGATCAACTGTTTTAAAGTAACATGAAAGTTGTTGTATAATTCTTTGAGAGGACAGCTCTTATGATTTATTCGAAAGCTTTTCTTTTAAACAGAGACGGCATGAACATGTCAAAATTCTCGGTTAAATGCATAACACTATAGCATTAATGAAAAGCAAACAGGAAAGGAGTCTTGTTTTGTGAAATCCCGGTGAGGCGGGAATATCCCATCACTCTGACAATTATCAAATGCACACAGCTACAATAAAATCCTTCGTAGGAACAAACAAATCAATATATGAACAGAGAGCGCTCAGTGACAAACGATACGGCAGCTGGAAAGAAAAGGTAAAGCAACCCATGATATAGAACACACACACGCTGAACATAAAGATGCACCCATGACAGCCACACAGTAATGGGAACTACAAAGAAATCAACCAATAACTCAACAAATCAAAGACAAACTTAAAATGATAACCCCACAGTGAGCAGGGAGAACAGTCACCATCAACTGAATACACGTGGGGTGTGTTGACAACAACAGTCTGAAAGAAAGGACAGTCCAGTCAGAGGGAACGATTAAGACTCTACGTAGCAGTTGGTAGTAGCGGTCAGGGCATGTGCTTCAACAGATAATAGTTCATTAGTGCGGCTGGGATCAATCACTGAAAGCCAACATCCACGTATACCCATCTTACCTAGGTCTCTCACTGAGGGAAAGCAAATAAAACACTGGTTACCGTTGACGCCGTCACCCTTACACGTTCACAAACAACCTTTACATTCCAATTTTTATACACACCCAGGCACACACACACACACACACACACACACACACACACAAACACACAATACAAGCATGTGCATTTATAACACACACCACAACCACCCTTCCCCTATGCAACACCTCTTCCCCTTCCATGCACACACCTACTCAGACATCCACATGCACAGGACACATAAGCCTTACTTTGAAAACAGCACATAAAACTGATCAATATACACTGCGTTTTCCTTTCCACAACTATTCATTTCCTGTCTATTTTCATAACTCAAAATTTTGGAACCGAGACACTGGTTAACAATAACATTTATAAACATGTGAACAAATAAATGTTATTAGTCATCTGATACAGAAATGTCTATGTGATAAAAAAAAAAAAAAAAAAATCATCCAACAAAAAAAATCATTAAAAGATCGGTCACTCATAATTAAAATCTATATTCAGCACATTGTTTATATTTAGGTGCAGTATGTAGAACAAAGCGATAGGTTGGAGTTTACAGCAAAGTATAAAATGTGTACCTTAATTAAACATTAATCGTTAAGTCAACCAACATGCAGGCACAATATGACAAGACAATGTTTTTCTTAGTAACCTAGGGAAATCCATAATGTTCTAAACAGATGGGGAAAAAGGGAAGTTCTTGACCACTACCTTCTACACACACACACACACACACACACACACACACACACACACACACACACACACACAGAGCAGAAACACAAGAGCATGCACCTGGGATGCAGTTAGTTTCGCTTCTCTTCTGAGCCAATATGATTATGGATGGGGTGGGATGGAGAAAGAGAGAGGGGGGAAGACAGAGAGACAGAGAGAGACAAAAAGAAAAGAGAGAGAAAGAGACAGAGAGACACACACACACAGAGACAGAGAGAGAGAAAAAGAAAAGAGAGAGAAAGAGACAGAGAGACACACACGCACAGAGACAGAGAGAGAGAGAGAAAAAGAAGCATAAAGGTAAATTACATACCATAAAATATTGTCTTTATAAACAAATTCTTTTCAAAGAAATACATAAACACACACACACACACTCAACAAATAAACAAAAACAAAAAGGGAGTGTGTGTGTGTGTGTGTGTGTGTGTGTGTGTGTGTGTGTGTGTGTGTGTGTGTGTGTGTGTGTGCGCGCCCGTGTGTGTGAGTGTGCGCATGCATGTGCGTGCGTGATATACACGAGTTTGTCTGAGTGTGTGTGCAAGGACGCTGATGAAAAGGACACCTCTCTCTCAGACGCTGTAAGCCACAAAACGAAGGGGAAGTTTAGAGCTACAAGCAATACGTCAAGGTGCGAAACACTTCCTACTCTCATCGTGAGAATAACAGAAAGAAATTCCATCATCAATACACGCAAGAAAGGAACACACCGGACAGGCGGAGCCACATGGAAAAGGTCAAGGACTCGCGTGTGAATCTGACAGAGACCACGACACCCAGTGTTAACGGCAGAAACTCACTGAACAGATGAAAACGTAACTATTTTACACTGTGAGAGATCCGTGGAAGATGTTGGGGGGTTGATACCAAAATGGTAAACAACAGGGAATGCTCTAATCAGAAACGGAGAGAACATTATTTGACACTAATATTAAGGTGGGGTAGCTGAGGAAGATCGGTGTCACAGACAGAAGTGGAAACCATTAAGGAAGACTACAAACACAGGTGCAGAGTGTTTTGGGTAATGAACTCATCAAACCTCACCCAGCTTACACTTCACTGTTTGTTGCTGTTGTTGTTTTTTTCCCCAAAGGACAGAGAGGTGGAAATCACAAACGAGATCACACAAAGTGTTTTTCTGAAAGATTTTTCACTCACGTTCTCTCTCTGTTTCTACTTCTCGCATAATTTCGGCTGCAACCAGACAAAACATAAGGATGCTCTGACATGGAGTATGAGGACCTATGATCGAATGGCCGTGGCTTGCTTTGGTCACAGATCTTTGTATTCAGGGGATGACAACTTTTGCCCCTGAGGTGAGGGGAGCTATGGAGAGTTGCTTGTCGTGAGTGCATGCTCATCCACCCCCTCCCACCCCTCAGAAAATATGTATAAATATACAATAACAAAAAAGAAATATAAAAAAAACAAAGCAGAATAACTCTTGCTCCCATGATGAGATAATTACATGCCGATAACTGCAAACGAATGTTGCTTACACCACGAAACTGCCCAGCGTAAATGCCACCACAGAACACAAAGAACTAGCAAAGAGACCTGTATATGTTATATAAAATGTTTTATTTTGCTACACATTTCAATATACCTACATATCAAAGGCAAGCAATGTGCATTTATAGCTAGTGAAAGAACGCGTAGAAATTTATAGCTAGTGAAAGAGCGTGCAGGCATTTATTGCCAGTGAAAGAGCGCGCAGGCATTTAGAGCTAGTGAAAGAGCACGCAGGCATTTAGAGCTGGTGAAAGAGCGCGCAGGCATTTATAGCTAGTGAAAGAGCGCACAGGCATTTATAGCTAGTGAGTGAAAGAGCGCGCAGGCATTTAGAGCTAGTGAGTGAAAGAGCGCACAGGCATTTATAGCTAGTGAGTGAAAGAGCGCGCAGGCCTTTATAGCCAGTGAAAGAGCGCGCAGGCATTTACAGCCGGTGAAAGAACGCGCAGGCATTTACAGCCGGTTGAAAGAGCGCGCAGGCATTTACAGCCGGTGAAAGAGCGCGCAGGCATTTACAGCCGGTGAAAGAGCGTGCAGGCATTTATAGCTAGTGAGAGAGCGCGCAGGCATTTATAGCTAGTGAGAGAGCGCGCAGGCATTTATAGCCGGTGAAAGAGCGCGCAGTCATTTATAGCTAGTGAAAGAGCGTGCAGGCATTTATAGCTAGTGAAAGAGCGCGCAGGAGGCATTTATAGCTAGTGGAAGAGCGCGCAGGCATTTATAGCTAGTGAAAGAGCGCGCAGTCATTTATAGCTAGTGAAAGAGCGCGCAGGCATTTAGCTAGTGAAAGAGCGCGCAGGCCTTTCAGACAAAGAGAAAATAAGGTATGTCCGAGACATATAACCAGGCTGAAATATTACATGAAAGGTCTACATCATTTAAAGAGAGAGCATGGCCAAACACGCTCAAAGAGATATCAGCGAGGCTCTTTCCTTATCATTTTAGTAACACGCTCAAAGAGATATCAGCGAGGCTCTTTCCTTATCATTTTAGTAACACGCTCTCTGACTCTAACTCTCTTCCTCTTTCAAATCATGCAAAGTAAAAAGATATATCTTAAATCCCTGTTTACTCACGATTCATAAAAAGCCTTTGTTCTTCTCATGCCACTGTATCTCTTAACATTTTGTGAACTAACAGAAAACAAAACCAAAAACAGTCTAAAAATAGGGTGTTTCACAACCCAAGAAAAAAAAGAGAAAAAAAAAACCTGGATATTCTTTTTGCAACTATATAAAGTGACAGGGAAAATCTGGTAACACATATAATTAAAAAATAAATTCAAAGAACAAATTAATCATTATTTTATGAAAAAAAGAGAAGATTTTTCAAAGACTGTAACAATGATCTATTGAAAACATACATTTTCTGCTGAAAACATAACTATCAGCAAATTTAAACAAACAAAAACAAAATGTGACACTCATTATAGCAGCCTGAAAATGGAATAGTCAAACTGTTCATAACATAGATGCTCATCATCATTTTCATACTAAGTGTGACTTTAAATCAATTTTGATTTTCTGCTGTACTTTAAATCTAACCCAAACAAAAGAGAATAAATTACAGACTGCCAGATTTCTAAAAACAAAAATAAATGAGGTCTAAAATAACTGATGTGTTCTTGCCTAATCTCCGAAGCCATGAACATTACAGTACTGTAATGAAAAAAAAACACAATTTAGAAATGAAAAGGAAACACACACACACACACACACACACTAACACACACACATTAGAATGAGTCGTGTATGCATTCATAAAAAGATAAATAACCACAAGAGAACAAAAAACAAACCCTTATATTTCAAGTAACATCCTCCCAACAGAATTAACTGCCAGTAAATGAGTGAACAAAGAACACCACAAAGAAACAAACAGATGAATCAGTTACATGCACACTCAAATCATGGTTCACGAAAAGGTCAGCCCCAAACCAACTGATC
>CM031596.1:68871442-68879615 GCA_018398815.1 Conus ventricosus | reverse complement strand
TTTGTGGGATGTTGTGTTGTATGCGGGTGTGTGTGTGTGTGTGTGTGTATGTGTGTGTGTTGTGTGGTTGTGATCTTTGACAAGAAAAACAACCGACTGAATTTTGTGTTCTCTCATGCGGTCAGTTCCGCGCTTGCTGTGTATGAACACCACACACGCTGGCACAACATGCGCACGACGAACGGGCGACGCTAGCGGCAGGAAGAGCCACACACACACAAAAGGGATAGGGTGCGATATAGGTGCTGCAGACAGACTGAAAACAACAACAACAACAAAAAAGGAGCAGGATGCCAGAAAGGTGCTGCCGACATTATCTGCAAAAACAATCTCCCCTCCTGAGACTGCCTGAAGAAGTCAGACCCCTTTTGCACAGAACAATAGTCTTGTAGTATTTCTCTCTCCTCCCCCCCCCCCCCCCCCCCCCCCCCCCCCCCCCCCGCACACCTCATCGACCCTCTTTCTACTGCTTCTGGGGTTTTGGCAGCAGTTCAAAGTATTCGCAGTTACTGTAGACTCGGAGTCGTGCGTGACTGTCGTGTACAAGAATTCTTCGTTTTGGCCTAAAGAAGAAAAAAAAAAAGAAAGAAAAAAGGAGGGGGGGGGGGGGAGATAACTGTATAAGAAGTTACAGTTTGGCAATGAAGGGCGGCCATTGTTAGTACGAAGCAGTATGGCATGTCTCGTGAGACAAAAGAGCCAGCTGGTAGTGTTGTGCGCAGATCCTGGGACAATAGTGCCGCCCCAGCCTGTCAGAGCCAAGTCGCCTATTGGGTTCCAGATCAGATAAAGGTGGGGCGTGTGATTGGTTTCCTTGCCGTGACCCCCTGGCGTAGGTGCGTGGTTTCGTGGGGCCGGTCGTAAACACGTTTCAGTCTGGCTGGCGGCTATCGGAAGCACCTGAACCGTAGTTTGTGTTTGTGGATCTTGCTCCCTCCATCTCCTTTCGGAATTCCCCTTTCTTGTTTCTTTTATGTATATGTATGCTACACACACACACGCACGCACGCACGCACGCACACACACACACACACACACACACACACACACACACACACGCACACACACACACACACACACATATATATATATATATATATATAATATATATATATATATATATATATATATATATATATATCCGCACCTGCCTCCACCGTCATATATATATATGTTTACACACATATTTATATCTATCTATCTTAATATATAAATTATATATAGATATAGATGTGTGTGTGTGGTGTAGTGCAGTGCAGTGCAGTGTAGTGTGTGTGCGTGCGTACTTGCGTGCGTGCGTGTGTGTGCGTGCGTGTGTGTGTGCGTGTGTGTGTGTGCTTATTGATGTTCAGGTTCTACCCACCCCCACCACGACGTTGCACGTTTGTTAATTCCTTCCCCCCACCCGCATTCTCTCTAGCCATGTCCGTCTGTCTGTCCGTCTCTCTCTATCTCTCTCTCTCTCTCTCTCTCTCTCTCTCTTCTCTCCTCTCTCTCTCTCTCTCTCTCTCTCTCTCTCCCTCCCTCCCCTCCCTCCTCCCTCTCTCCCTCGCTCTTCCTCTCTCTCTTTCATACTGAGAGTCATTGACTCATAAATAAAACTGTTGATGTTTTATATGATGTGTCATTGCATCTTTAGTGCAGCAGCAGCAGCAGCAACAACAACACCAACAACAAGACCACACGCACGTACGCACGCGGGCGCGCGCGCGCACACACAAGCACTCACACACACACACACACACACACACACACACACACACACACACACACACACACACACTGAAAATGGAGGAGCAGGCAGTCGTTTTAAGTAATTTAATGATATCATAATAAGTAAACAGTTACATGAATGTAGAATAAACGAATAACCACACGAAGAAATAAATGAATAGATAAATAAGCATAAATGAATAAATAAATAAGCGCTGAGGCGCCTGCGGTGATACTGGAAAGCAAACTAGCTGCTCGTCAGAAATTCAAAAACAAACACACGCAAACAGCAAGTGAATGAATGAATAACTAGATAGATAAATAAACAGAGGCATTGAGGCGCCTGTGGCCGTGCCTTTGAAAGCAGATGAGCTGGCAGGCAGGCCGTCACTCAGACAGATGACGTGAAGAGGCCGCAGAGGACGTGCCGGCCTTTTCAGCTGATTGTTATTCACCCCAGGGGAGGGCATATAGCTGGCGACTGTCGGAATTCCGGGTCACTGCCTCTCTCGCTCTGTCTCTCTCATGGACGAGTTGCACGTGCTGCTACGGCTCGGTGGTAAAGTGCCGGCTGGGTCTGTCTGATGTTCTTCATGGGTTGGAAGTTATTATTGGTGGTGGTGTGGCCCTGGTGACGCGGACAGGTTTCGAACTTCTGGGCGAGGAGACTGCGTCTTGGTTTTGTGGTACAGACTACGGTGCTTTGTTATGTAGGACCATAATAATGATGATTATAATAATAATAATAATAATAATGAAGATGATGATGATGATAAATAAATAAATGAAATTACTTTTTTTAAGAATACGCGCGCGCACATTGTCACGGTCAAAAATAAACACAAGCAGAGTCGTGGTTAGTCGCCAGCCAATTTGTTCGGACATAAGCTTCAACCCAAACATTCTAGGCGCCAGGTAGACGGGCCCATATGTCGGGTCCAGCCAATTAAGCTTAGCGGAGAGGCTTCACGGAGACGGTACGGTCCAGCCAGACAGACTAAGCCGTTTGACCGACGCCTCGATGTCTGCCCGGACGGATCTCAGTGCCTGGGCCAGACTCATCTAGCCAATTTAGAGTGACCAGTGCCCACGAGTTAAGCCACACGGCGCCGGTTAAGTAGGAAAGGGGGGAAGGTAGTGCGTGGTGGGGGGTGAAATCTAGCTAATCAATTAAATGACCAATTGACCACCACAGAGAGTAAGGCGTGTAGGCGTGACTGTCATGATTTGAATATCCAATGGGAAATTTGAGGGAGATAACTTCGGGTATCAGGGGTAAAAATACTGACCAATGGTACTCGCAATTTTTGACAGATCGGAACGGGATAAGAAGGATGTGAGAGTGAGAGAACGGGAGAACGAGGGGGAGAACGAACAGGGAGAGAGAGATGAGGAGGTTCTGGGTATAGTCTCTGCAGGAGAGAAAAGGCAGAGAGATGAAGAGAGGAGAGGAGGAACGAAGAGAGACAGAGAGAGAGGAAGAGGTTCTGTGTGAGCTCTGACGAGAGAGAAGCAGAGAGATGAGGGAGGAGAGAAGAGAACCAAGTTGAGAGATTAGCATGAGATAGTCTGCAGAGGAAGGACTAGGGAGAGATGTGGAGAGAGAGAGTTGCTAACTAATGAAGAGGAAAAGAAAGAAAAGAAAAAGAAAAGAAAAGCAACCATGTCCATTTGATAGGGCAGACTAGAAGAGAGAGAGAGAGTGAAATGCGTTAATGCAGGAAGGAAGAAAGGAGAACAGATCGATGTTGATAGTCACTGTTCTATCTTAACCGGGGTTCGACCTCATACCTGGCAGCGTCACTTCGTCAAGCAGAACCACAGACCAACGCCAGTGCCAGCAGACCAATACCAGTGCCAGCAGTTGTGTCGTGTTGTGGAAAGTGACAGTGAAAAGAAAAAAAAAAAAAAGAAAAGAAAAGACAGTGATTCGTGAATAGTTAAGATCACCTGGCCAGGTAAAGTAGAAACCTATTTATACCCGGGTTAGTTAATGATGTTTTAGATAAATGATTTTGTGAAGTTCAGGAAAGAGAGAATGTTTTATTTTGTTTGATTCCATATGCATTGATGTTTCGTTCTATGATCATGTGTAGTAAAGTTATAGACTTTACTAGTGGTTTGATGTGACGAATGCATGATATATGATTTGAGATTGTAAGCAAGCTGTGAGTGTGTTTGGGCTGTGCGCTAGTTCCTTCCTCCACTGACATCACCCGAGGTGACACACGTACACACACACACACAAACACACACACACACACACACCTTCTCTCTCTCTTCTCCTCTCTCTCTCTTTTCTCTCTCACTCTCTCTTTTCTCTCACACACACACACCACACACAAAACCCCACACGCACGCACGCGCGCGCGCGCGCACGCACGCAGACAACACAAGCACACACACACACACACACACACACACACACCACACCACACACACCAACAACACACACACACACACACACACACACACTCTCTCTCTCTCTCTCTCTCTCATTTATTTTGCTGTTTATGCTAGGTTCACATATGGAAACTGTGGAAACTGGCAGTCTGCGCGTTAAAAGAAACTGCTTTGGAAACGTTCTATAAATAAATGTGACTGGAGTTTCTGTCGACAATGTGAACGCTCGACGAAATTATACAGAAACTGCGAAGCCTCTCCTTTTGCGTTTTGCACGAACTTCCCTGCTATTTTCGCCTTTTTTTGGGGGGGGGGGGGGGGGGGGGGGGGGGCAATTCAGTCAGTCTGTGTACAAAAACTTGTTGCCTACCTGTTCATTTGGAACGATATGGAACGGTAGCGTCAGTGTCAGTTTTCGGCCGTTTTCAAAAACTTTTGCAGATGAGATGGAAGGAATGTTGTTCACACTTGGAAACGGGCTGGAAACAGCCCCATTTTTGTCGGGTAACGAATCTGCACAGAGAAAATCCATTACCCTTCAACAACTGCATTACTCTATCGGATATTCCGATAGATTTGCCAAGCCGTTCTTCCATCTAGTCTGCAAAGTGGTTGGGAAATACAGGCGAGAGAATAGGAATGACGCTACGAGTTCCATATCGTTCCAAGTGTGACAGGTGGGGGAAAAAAGTTTTTGTCACGAGACTGATGAAATTGACCAAAAAAAAAAAGGCGAAATTGCCGGGAAGTCCGTGCAAAAGTCGTGCAAACGCTTGTGCGGTACTTGGTGAATGGCGCGAAAGAGAAAAAGGGGGAGCTTCGCATTTTTCTGTTAATTTCGTCGAGGTTCACATTGTCGACAGAAATCCAGTCACATTTTTATGACGGTTTCCAAAGCAGTTTTTATGCTTATTTCACAACTATGGAAACCGGCCGGGAAACAGCCAATTTCTTGTCGGGTAACCGAAATCTGCACAGAGAAAACCACATTACCCTTCAACAAACTGCATTAACCTCTATCGGATTTTCCCGATAGATTTGCCAAGCCTGTTTCCTTCCATCCAGTCTGCAAAAGTTGTTTGGAAATACAGGCCGAGAAGAAACTAGGACACTGAGGTACCGATTTTCCATATCGTTTCTAAAGTGTAAAACAGGTAGGCAAAAAAGTTTTTGTAACGAGACTGACTGAAATTGACCCACAGGGAAATAAAACCAATGAAAACTGGCTGCTGGCGTGGCTCGCGCGCACAGCGTGAATGGCGCGAAAAGAGCAAAAAAGGGAGGGGTTGAAAGTTTCTGTATAATTTCGTTGAGCGTTCACATTGTCGACAGAAACTCCAGTCACATTTATTTATAGACGGTTTCCCAAAGCAGTTTCTTTACGCGCAGACTGCCAGAGTTTCCCACAGTTTCCATAGTGTGAAACCTAGCATTAACGCGCAGATGCCAGAGTTTTCCACGTTTCATAGTGTAAACCTAGCGAAAACAGGTTGGGCAAATCATCGGGAATAATCCGAGAGAGGTAATGCAGTTTGTTGAAGGGGGTAATGTGAGTTTTCTCTGTGGGAGATTTCGGTTTACCCGACAAGAAATTGGGGTGTTTCCAGGCGGTTTCCATAGTGTGAACTAAGCATAATCCATTAATCATTTTTAAAGTCCCACTTAGTTGCACGCTGCAGCCCCTGGTTGCTGGCAGTCATTTGCACTTTGTTTCAAGTGCTGTTTCCCCCTCGTTATCTTGCGTGTTTCTGTTGGCAGTTGTTCAAACGCGAGTGCTTCGTTCTGTTGTAACCTTGATTTATTATTTCTCCATGCGCATCATATAAGCTTCTGTTGACGGTTGAGCATTTCTGCATTATCTCTGTGTGACGTTAACTATGCCTTATTTCGGAATGTTGTACCTGTCTGTTGACGGTTTAAGCATGGGTTCTTCTTTTTCTTCTTCTTCTTCTTCTTCTTCGTCTTCGTCTTCTTCTTCTTCTCTCTCTCTCTCTCTCTCTCTCTCTCTCTCTCTCTCTCTCTCTCTCTCTCCCCCACCTCTCTCTCTCTCTCTCTCTCTCTCTCTCTCTCTCTCTCTCTCTCTCTCTCTTTGTGTTGTTAACCATGCTTACATTCAAATCATTTTTGTATGCTTCTGTTTGTCTCTGTGGCAATCGCAGTTTGTATCTCCTTGTTTTAATATATTTCTTTTGAAAAGTGTAGGCATAAATACTTTTGCTGTGTGCGTGCGTGCGTGCGTGGTGTGTGTGTGTGTGTGTGTGTGTGTGTGTGTGTGTTTTCTCTTTTGTGCAGTCTGACTAAGCATTCGCGCTTTGTAAGGAATAAAGTTAATTATGTTTTTATTTTCCCGCATTCTTATGCCTCAATTTTGACATTTCAAATGCAAACAGTTAGTTTCTTTGTGTGGATTTTTTCCCGTTGTTTCGTGACTGGTATGAACATCTAGTCTACGTATGTTGTAAACTGTGTTTTGTTATTCCTTTTCCAATACGTTTTTAATGACAGTTTAAGCATGTCGTCGTTTTTTTTTTTACAAGTCTTTATTCAAATCGTTTTTGCTGCTCTTGTAGGCCCATGTCTCTGCTGACAGTTACGCTTGAAATAGTATATAATTATGTCCAGTTGATTTCTGCACGCTCTGAACGCACCCGTGTTGTTTGACAGTCAGTTGATGTGATGCACTTGGAAAACGGAGAGTATGACGTTATTTCCGCTTAAAACATGGGAGGCATGTCTGCACCGATCGTCATCGCTGTCAGTTTGGTGCGGAGTGCGAACATCTCATCTGGTTGAAAGGTTTTGTCTGTCTGGAGGAGAACAAAAAAAAAAGAAGAAAAAAGCTCATTTGATTGAAAGGGTTGGTCTGCCTGGAAACAAAAACTAATTTGGCTGAAAGGATTATGAAATAGTCGTGAAACTTCATTTGGGGCGAGAAGTTTGTGCACAGTTGACGACGGTGGTGGTGGTGGGTTGTTTAGGTTTGTTTAGCTTTTTATTTCATTTCCGGGGGGGGGGGGGGGGGGGGGGGGGGGGGGGGCGCTCATTTCTTGAAAGGTTTCAGTGCCGAAATTGCACACGGTGAAACTGCATAGTTGTGGTTCATGTTACTGTATGTTCGGAAGTGTGCAGTGCCCACGAATGTTCCAGATCTCTCGTGATCTTCAGTTTCGTGGTCCTGCACTTTTTTTTTTCTTTGTTGTTGTTGTTGTAAGATTGAAATTTACGGTCAGTCTCGGCCATACCGTTTCTTAACATAGAAACCATTACTCTGTGTGTGTGTGTGTGGTGTTTGGTCTTAAACTCTGAAGGGGAAAGTCAGGTCACGTTATTTATAGCCCAGCCGACTGCGAAAGACCACACTGGGGCTGCCAAACGAGACACACAGGTAAAAAAAAAATCCTATTTCAGCAGTTCCCCCCAAAAAGGGGGAAGGGGTGTTGGGAGGAGGATTAGGGGTGAGGGAGGGGAGGCTGCTAAAATATGATTTTATCCAAGAAGGTTGCGTCGTCAGAAACCAATCACCTTTAAGAAAGTGCGCTCTGACGGAGAATGACACTCATGCATTCCGCTTATCACACACACGCGTCTTCTTGTGCTTGCGCGTGTACACTTATGCACAGACACACACGTGCTAACACACACACAAGCGCGTGCAAGTGCATGCGCACGTACAGCAGGCAGACAGAGGGGGTAGACTCGCGGGAGGAGGATATAGAGGGATGTGTGGTGGTGAAACGCTCACCTGTGGCCAGTACAGTGAAAGGTCAAGTGGGGCAGACTGAAGTGTGACAGGGCGGAGGCGGGGATTGGCCTTTTCACGGAGCATGGCATGATGAAGACATGGCGTTAGCAGGCCCGCATCTGGTGTACGTGTGTGTGTGTGTGTGTGTGTGTCCTGTATGTGCTTCACGATAAACTCTTCTCTGTGTGTGTGTGTGTGTGTGTGTGTGTGTGTGCTTCACGATAAACTCTTTGTGTGTGTGTGTGTATGTGTGTGTCCCGCGTGTGCTTTGCGATAACTCTTTACACACACACACACGCACGCACGCGCGCGCGC
>CM031596.1:68858942-68863942 GCA_018398815.1 Conus ventricosus | reverse complement strand
CCATGATAATTTTGAAATTGGAAGCCATGAGATTGAAATGAACACTCTAAATACGAACAGATGTTGACCACAGTTGATCCCCAGCATGTCCGTGAGAAATCTTCTAAGGTCAAATATGTTCTCCTACCTAGGAAAAAAGCAGAAAAGATTTAAAGCAGACTGGCTTCCGTGAAACCAATTGTTGACCCAGGTGAGATCACGGTTTTTCCAGGTGGTGTTTGTGGCGGGGTTGGTAAGCCGGCATCCCGAGTTCAGTCCCACATCATGGCCTCCCGCCATCCCCACCATCAGCCTCACCCACAACCCTACTCCCACCCTGCCCTCCCCACTCTCCGCCACCACCTCAGTATGATGAGGACTTTTCATCCCGCAGTGCCAGCAGCACACCGTCCTCCTTCTGGACGTCTTCGGGTCTGTGCTGCTTGTTCTAAAGTTTGACCCGCCCCCACCATTGTGCTTGATGCTAGGATTTTTTCAGAATTTTCCTGCCCCCTCCAGGCTTGATGCTGTTCCATTTTCAAAGTTTGATCTGTTCTCTGTTTACGTAATGCGATGGTCTTGTCCAGAGTTTGACCCATCTCCGCCGTGGTTAATGCCAGAGTTTGTTCCAAAATTTGACCTGTTTTCAAAGTGCTTAATACTAGAGTATGTCCCAAAGTGTGATGTGCCTCCATTGTGCTTAACGCTAGAGTGTATTCCGAAGTTTGACCTGTCTTTGCTGTCTTTAATGCTGGAGTCTGTTCCAAAAATTGACCTGTCTCTGCTATGCTTAATGTTGTAGTCTGTTCCAAAATTTGACCTGTCTCTGCAATGTTTCATTCTAGAGTCCATTACAGAGTTTGACCTGTCTCTGTCATGCTTAATGCTAGAGTCTGCCCCGAAATTTATCCTGTCTCTGCCGTGCATATGCCCACAACATCCAACCAACGAGCATCTTTAATTAGAACATGTGAACCCGTCTGAAAGGAAGAACATGTGATCCACCCGGGAAAGAAGAACATTGATCCCATCTGCAAAGGAAAGAGCACATGCACGTGCAGTCAGAGAAAATGTGCCATTCCCCCTGGCTGCTTGCTTATGTACCCTTGCAGTGGCTATCATGGCAGACTCTTTTCCACAGATTGACCTGCCTGTTCCGTATGTGAATCTAGGCGTTTGTTCCAAACTTTGACCTGTCTCCACTGAGTGTGATACTAGGATCAGTTCCAAATTCTCAGCCTGCTTGATGCCAGACTTTGTACTGAAATTTAGCCTGTCTCTGCGAAGCACATTGCTCGGGTCTATTCTCAAGAAGGACATGTCTGTCTGTCTGTGCCGTAATTGATACTTGTGCTAGTTTTAAAGTTAGGCCTGTCTTTGCAGTGCTTAGAGCTACAGTTTGTCCCAACATTTGTTTTGTGTATGCTATGCTAGATACAAGAGTTTATCCCAGAATTTGACCTGTCTATGCTGATTGATGTTGGAGTTTGTCCCAACATTCGACCACTTTATTGCTAGAGTTTGTTACAAATTTAAACGCAACCACACCATGCTTGGTTTGCTCTGTGAACAAGGTTTGACCTGTCTCAGCATTCAATCCATCTGGAGTTTGCTCTTTTGTTTGAAAGTGTCTCCTCAGCTCCAAGGTTTGATCTCTGGCTGTGGTGATTAATGCAAGAGCATGGTTGGAGACAGATTTTTAACTTGTGTCAGTGGACAAGCTTGACATTAGAGCATGTTCCCTAGCTTTGACTCATGTCCATTGTCACGTTTGAGACTAGAGCTTTGTTGGACTCTCAACTTTGACAGGTGTCCGTCATCATGCTTGACACTAGAACACTGTTGGACTCCAACTTTAACCAGTGTCCATTGTCATTATTGACACCAGAACATTGTTGGACTCAAACTTTAACCGGTGTCCATTGTCATTATTGACACTAGAACATTGTTGGACTCAAACTTTAACAGGTGTCCATTGTCATTATTGACACCAGAACATTGTTGGACTCAAACTTTAACAGGTGTCCATTGTCATTATTGACACCAGAGCTTTGTTGGACTCAAACTTTAACAGGTATCCATTGTCATTATTGACACCAGAGCATTGTTGGACTCAAACTTTTACCGGTGTCCATTGTTATTATTGACACGAGAGCATTGTTGGACTCAAACTTTAACAGGTGTCCATTGTCATTATTGACACCAGAACATTGTTGGACTCAAACTTTGACAGGTGTCCATTGTCATCATTGACCTTAGAGCATTGTTGGACTCAAAGTTTAACAGGTGTCCATCGTCATGTTTACAGGAGCATGTGTTAACAAAAGATTGGCATGTAACCACTGCACTGTTATAACAGTTTTGCCTAAAGTTCTAAGTGTTGTTGCAAAGAACGAGGCAACAGCATCGGTAAAGTTGGCCGCAGTTTTATTGACTTCTTGCCTCCCTGTGTTCCATTGTGCCCTACTCCCTCTTTCCACCATCTCTCTGCCACCAAATCATACAAACTGCCCCTCTGAGTTATATTGAATATGAGCATAGGCTGTGAAATGAACCAATCAGTTTAACATAATCTTCACATCTTACTTGTTTATTAGTGTTCGCATGCACAGTTTGTGTTAACAGTTGTCACCAGTTATGATCCCCAACCTAACACTCTCCTTGTTTTCATTGAATTCTTTTTTTCTCCTTTCAGATTTCATCATTTTGTGTCTTGTTTGTTCGTTTTCTGCAAAATAATTGGTTGGGTCACCCAAGCATTCTGTTTCACAGATGGTTTCTCAGTATTGTTTTAATCAGGACAGCAAACGATGGCTGCGTACAGAACAATTTAACTGTGGAGGGAGGAAAGATGGCACATCGTTCAGAATGAAGCCCTTTCCTGCTTGATAAAAATGAAAATGAAAATGACTTACATATATCTTTTGAAAAGAAATAAATGCAATGCCCTCCCTCCCCCTTCCCCACACCCCACCTGAACCCCACCCCAGGAAAAAAATGCAACAACAACTACCACAACCTATCGGCCAACAAAAAAAGAGACAAACAAACAAACAAACAGACAAACAAAACTACAATATTGGATGGTAAGGGGAGAGATGTGTGTGTATATGTGGAAGGGGAGGGGGGCGGGGAGTGGAGGGGGTAGAAAGTGAAAGGATCATGCTTTGTAAAAAAAAGAAACTCGGTTCAAATGCTTCTTGATCACAGCACCTTGGTTTGACAGGCTGTGATTACTTTACTCTGCTTGTGATTACTAACTGATGGTTCTTTGGGTTGTGACTCTGATTCAGCGTGTGGCTACTAACTGATGGTTCTACAGGTTGTGATGGCTTATTCAGCTTGAAACCACTAACAGCTCTCACATGCTAACAAGTAATTACAGTCGTCTTACACGTTTAAGCTCCAAATGGAGAGAGAGAGAGAGAGAGAGAGAGAGAGAGAGGGGAGAGAGAGGTGAAAATGGATGAAGATCATGACTAATTATTTTCTTACTTGTTGAACATTTTGATTGATAAGAAGAGAGAATATTCTTGCGTCAATGACTGGGAGGGGGTGGGGGGGGGGGGGGGGGGGGGGATGAGGAAATGCTCTTGATGTGAAAATGGGTGGGGAAAAAAAAATCTTATATATTTATTGAATTCTTTGAGGAAATATGATGTTCATGCACAGATGACAGTGATTGTGTGTTTGAATGCATCCACAAGCATTATAGTGTGTGTGTGTGTGTGTGTGTGTGTGTGTGTGTGTGTGTGTGTGTGTGTGTGTGTGTGTGTGTGTGCATGTGTGTGTTCGAGTGTGTGTGTGTGCATGTGTGTGTTCGAGTGTGAACTTGGGTAATGGTGTTTTTAAACAATAAAATGTGCCAATTAGATATGCCTGTGCAATATTTCGATTTTGAATTCATCATATTTCATCTTGCAAAAGCAACACAGAATGAACTTTTAACACCAGCTGCGGTACGCATGTTTCCAGTTCAAAGTGTGTGAGCAACTCTATCCTAGCACATGGAAACAGTCGGGATGCCATCATGAGAGTGTCAGCATGCTGTCATTACTAACAACAGTGCACTCTGATGTCGATCCCTAAACTGCACACGAAGAACAACTACAGTTTAAAACAGGCCAGTGTTCCTTGCATGCTGTTGGGTGCCAGACAGTAACTTTCAGCCCTAGCCTAGGTGTGGTGTGCCTGTAGCCTAGCCTCTGTTCTGACCCTCCTTTGCAGGCCAGGATTTGAACCCTGAACCCCCTTCAGCTGGAGTTTGGCCTGACGCCACTTCTGCTAGCCCCTCCACCACCACCACCACCCTCACCACCTCCACCACCATCACCATTCCTACCACCTCCATCAGCTCCCCTCCCACCACCGTCATGAAGCACCAGCACCACAATGGTGGTGGCACCGTTGTCACCACGGACAGTAATGCTAACTCAGGTAGTTGGAGCCTAATCATTTGCGGTGATTAAGTGACGTGTGTAACTGCTGTAACTGTCAATTTTCAGTGTCGGCGATTCCCGGCAGATAGCGGCTATTGTGTGCACAGTACTGTGCTCTTGAGGATGGTTGTTCTCTGCAGTTGTGGTGGTCGTACTTGACAATCGTTGAAACAGAATGACCGCACTGCAGTAGCTGCAGTTGTGCACAGCGAGTATGGAGTTGCAAGTAAGCGCTGGAAGAAGAAGAATGGTAGAAATAGCATCAGCTCTGAATAGGGTCGCCATCATTTTGGGTGGTTTGGGGTTCATAGACTGTACCCTGTTTTGGTAAGTGGACAGTTGGGCATTGATGTCTGTGAGGACGGAGAAGAAGGGAAATCATCCATCGCCTTCATTCCTCAACTTCATCTTCATACACCACACATGCAGGCACGTATGCATGCACACACGTATGCATGCACACACATACACACACAACACACACACACACACACACACACACATACACACACACACACACGCACACACACTCACACACACATACATACACAGACTTTGTTCACACACATACATTGTTCCCTT
>CM031596.1:68828860-68856342 GCA_018398815.1 Conus ventricosus | reverse complement strand
TGATATAATTGTGAAAAGGTTTTAAGCTTTTTTTTGTTTGTTTACTTTGTAACAAGATGATTTTGATTCATTGAGCTTTTTTTTTTTGTCTGTGTGTTTTTTTTTCTCCTTTTTTTGTGTGGAAAGAGTGGGAGGAGGGGAAAGTATTTTGTGTTTGTGTTATTTTTTTTTTGTTTTTTTTTTGTGTTTCCTTTTGTTTGACTCTGCATTGTTGGGATCATTCTGTTGGTTGTAGGTCAGGAAGAAGAAAAACCGAAATATAGTCGTGCTATTAAAGTGCCCGACCTATCTCCAGGTGTAGCGTCTGCCCCTGCGGCACCAGGTACGCTGCATGCCATGTTGGTGGAGAACCACGCTGCTGTACTGTCGTGTGTTGTAGGCGCCATTTGCCTGACAGCATAGCCAGTTAACACAAATACCAAGGATTATGTTCCATTCTCAGCATGCAATGGATGGTCTAGGGTTTTTTTTAATTTTTTTTTTTTAAACATATATAAGGTTTGCTTATACAGATAGGTGCTGCTTGTTGTTGTGCTAATATGGTTATGAAATGGAAATAACTGAAAGTCCGTGCCATGGTTTGTGACTTTATGGCCCGTTATTGAAGTCAAGCCAAAGGTCATTAGTGTAAAGAACTTTTCTGCTGTAAATGATTGAAAAGGAGATGTAGTTTCATTACTTTTCTTTTTTTTTCTTTTCTTTTCTTTTCTGTTCTTTTTTTTTTTCCTTTTCTTTTCCCCATTGCATGGACTCATATTTACTTACTTTCAGATTTAAGATATAGCATTATATGTTGCAGTTTCCAGTTCTGAACTGTTGCATGATTTATTTCTTTTTTGTTTTCAAGATTATAATTTACATATGAAAATGAAGGCATACCTGTGAGTTGATTTGTTTGCTGTCTTATTTTTTTCATTTACTTATTTTGATTTTATTCATCAGAAAATGAAGACATATCATACCTGTCTATCTGTTTCAACTTGGGTTATTTCTTCTAAGGGCTAATTGAGAGAAAAGTAGAGTAGTTGTTATTTCCTTCATTGAGAGGGTCATGTGTGAACAGACACTGCAAGCTGAATGAGACAAAAGAGGAGTGAAGATGATGGAGGGAGGGATGGAGATAGATATAGATATATGTTATACATTTCATTTCACTTTGTTCCTATTTGCTGGTACAGTTTTAGTATGTTTATTCATTTCCGATTTTATTCTGATTGACCACTAATCAGTGAATCGTGCCTTTCTCGTAGGATTAGAGAAGTCGACTGTCACCAGTTAGTAGAACATATTGACCTACTTTTGACATAATCCAACAGTAGTAATGCTACCTAAACTGGCTGTGATTAGTTGTTGTATGTCGAGCATACAATTGGAAGAATTGTACTTGGTGCATAAAGTAATGGTTGTTGTACAAATTTAGTGCAGAGTAGTCATTGTACATTGTGCATACAATGATTAATTTACAAAGTGCATACGCAGTCTGCAGCATTTTTAACGAGGCAATGATTATGTTCAGAGCTTTTTCTTTTTTCTGTCTTTAAGTTGTATTTATTAACATTCTGTATCCAATGTCTGTTAAACAAGTCTCAATCTATACAAACTCGTACTCAGATTAACTCCCTTTTTTTTTTTTTTTTTCTTATTTTTTTGCTTGCCCACCTGTTCCTCCAGAATCGCATTGGAGTGAGCGAGGATCGTATGACCAACTCACCCCACCATCACCAGGCATGTGGTCCAAACGCCCAATCATGCCCCCGGCTTTGCCCAAGCCCGCCAAGCAGAACATTGTTAGGCCACTGCCCCGTATGAATCCCAACCGTTTCGGGCTATGGGGCTCAGGCTTTCCCCAGAGCCCCACCTCCCATAGCCAGACTCTGGGGCGTGCGTCCAGCGCGGGAAGAGGTCGCTCATCGCCCTTTGACTCAAAGTCTAAGGGCATGAACCTCTTCCGCCGTCAGCAGGAGAAGCTGGCCCAGCTCGGCGCTGACATGCAAGGTAGAAGGGAGATGCTGCCTGCATGGCCTGCCATTAACACTGCATGCCTGCTGTGACTTCCCTCCCCTTAACATTGTGGATTGCTGCCCTGGAGGAACCCCCTCAGTGGAATGAACGCTCCAACAGCCTTCTTATTGTAGGGATTTTGCCCTTGCGATACTTTGATGTATCTCTTTCTGATGAGTGAAGATTAAGAGTCAGCTTTGACTAATTTAAAATAAAATAAAAACATACATGAATGGAGTTCGATTCTCCAGGAGGAATAACCCCCACCTCACCACCCCCACCCATCCACCCTTTAAGAAAAGAAAAGGTTACTAATTTATTTCTAACCTACATTTGAATCTTGATGATTGCAATGATAGCAGAGTTTTAGTCCAGAAACAGTTCAGACTGACATTGTGAATCAGCAGTTCCTGCACATACATTTCTGCTTTCTTGATGCAGATTTCACATGCACGGTTTGTCTTTCATGCAGTTTCAATAGGAATCTCATCTCCTGAAGTCTCGGCCTTTTACTCACATAAAATATGAATAGGAATCTCATCTCCTGAGGTGTCAACCTTTTACTTACTTAAAATCCAGTAAAGGCACAGATACCAAGAGAAGATGGAAGAGAACTCTGTGTGTGTGTGTGTGTGTGTGTGTGCGTGTGTGTGTGTGTGTGTTGTGTGTGTATGTGTGTGTGCGTTTACCTTATTCAAAACATTAAGTGAGCTCTGACAATAACAGTGAGAATTCCTGAATTAGTTCAAAGAGAAAGAGAGAGACGGACAGACAGACAGAAAGAAAGAGAATGGGGAGGACATGAAAGTTCTCAATGCCAGGTAATGGAAAAGAGGATTGTTTAGCCAGAGTGACTTTTTATTGCCACCTGTGTCTTACGACACCTAGCTAATTGGGTAAAGTAGCAGTGTTGAAGCTTGTGTTAAACACCAAGTGTTAGACTTGAAGGCAGTCGACTTATCTCAAAATGAAACATTACTCATATTTTTGCAGCATGGTTTCCAGATCTCTACTTCAGAGAGGAAAACTGAGAAGACAGACCACAACATGCAATTATTGTTCTTCTGGATAGTACAGTCTGCCATGTTGTAGAATAGAATCCTGCATTTCGGACAACATCAGGAGACGCAGCAAAATGTTGTGATGTTTATTTTTCCAACTGGAGGTCGGCTGTGTTTACCAGAACATTACATGCATCACTGAGATGTAAAGCTGGGGGTGACTGCTGAGGTGGGAAACGACTCTGCGCATCAGGATTATCACGACTGATGCCAGTGACCGTCCACAGCACAATCCTCTTAGCCCGCCCACCTCTTAGCCCCCTGCCTGTTGGGGCATTGATTTTCTTCTTTCTTCCCTGTCCCAATTTCCGTTGTTCTGTCAGAAAGCTTTACTCCCTCACCTCTGGTCCAGACTCCTCCAGGTTGATCCACTCCCAGACTGGTTCCATTCTGTCCAGGCGTCCACAGGGAGCTGTTAATGGGCAGGCCACACTAGGGCTATCTTTCAGAAGAGAGCATGCGCTGTTGCATGTGGTATAGGGGATGTTCAGCAGTGTCTCTCATGTACTTGGCTTTTCAAACACCTATTATGCCTGGTGCTGAGGAGGACAGTATGGCTGAATCTGGTGCCACTGTCTGAGCTTCCCTAGCAACAGTCTCCAATCTACATATACCGAAAGTCTTAGTCATGAGGTCACCACAGACATGGAAGACTATGTGGAACTGCGGCTTAGGTCACCATGAGAACTGGAATGAAAGGCAGGGCGGTGGTGTGCCAGCAGAAAGACCCTCATGTCACCTGTCATCAGTTGAGAATATTACCAGGAAGGAGAGAGGTCGGGAGGGGGTGAAAGTCAAAGAGGGCAGGTGATGAACGAAGTGTTGTGTGAAGTGGGGAACAAACCCTCTGCAGCAGGAACAGCAAGATTGATGCAGCTGATCGCCCACAGAGCATGATTACTCACTGCCGCTAGGCCCCTGTGTCGGCACATTGATTTCCACTTCACATGCAAAGTGGACGGCCTGACTGCTTCTCCTGTGAACAAAATGCGTTTGTGTTATGAGAGACACAGAAAATCCATCTTGCTGAGGGAATTTTTGTTTTGCAGACTTACGGTTTGTTTCGTGTTTAATATTTTGGAAAGAATTTTTTTTCGTAGGTTTGGGGAATGAGTGTGGGTGTAATCTTGGTAGTGTACTAATGTAACTTGTTTTGGAGGATTTTAGTCTTTCATTTATTGAGAGAGAGAGAGAGTCAGTGAGTGAAGCATTGATTGTGTGTTTAGAGTGAGTGTATGTGCACCATTGTCAACTGCACTAGATAGCACTTTGTGTCAGTGTATCTGTCTGTCTGCCTGTATGGTGTGTGCATGGGTGTATGCATGAGAGAGAGAGTGTGAGAGACAGAGAAAGAGAGAGAGAGAAGTTTAAAAGGAAGGAAAGAGAGGGCAGGATAGGCAAAGATGGCAATGGACTGATGCCAAAATTTGCCTGAATTGGAGATTTAGAACTTGCTTACAATAGCCACGTATACCCGGTTCATCTAATTTTCTTTTTAAAAGAAATAAAACATACATTGGTCTACATTTGTTTAACTATTATTCTTATTGTAATATCAGTAAGCGAACTATCCTTTTGATATTCATAATCCTGAGATATTGAAATAGGACCCTTTGTGGTCGGCTGAGTGATAAGGAATAAAAATGAAATGTGGCTTCAAGAGATTTTGATTTGACCTCTCATGGCAAAAAAGTGCATCTTCATAGTTTTTGTCTTTCAAGTCAGTTTGTGGGGAACATTATTTTCATTCCAATTTATCACATGTTTATTTTGGCTGTTGGTGTGTTCAGTTTTGCTGGTAATGTTTATTGGTGTGAAATAGTAGTAGTTATTGAAAGGAAATCATAAATGATTGTAAAACAATTTAAAAAAAAAAACCTCTCATGAATGCACTCACAGATATCGCAGAACACATACGCTTTCACTTTTTCTTTTCTTCTTTTTTTTTTTAAAGAATGGATGTATGTGCAAGCATTCATACATGCACAGAAACACATACACATGTATGCATGTTTGTGCACTTGAGCATATGCGCGCACCCAGCTGTGCGCGTGTGTACACATACACACACACACACACACACACACACACACACACATGTACGTAAGTATATCTGGTCTGTCTCCATTGTTCTCTCTCTGTTTTCATTCTAAAGGGCTATGACTTAACATTTGAGAAAAGAGGGGTTGAATTTTGACGGTTTGAGAATGGTGTTCTGTTTTTACTGACATGTTGCTGTTGGGTGCAAGACCCTTGTTTGAAGAACTAAAATTAGAAAGATGTCACCTACTGACGTTTGTTCCTCCCATTTTGCCCTTTGAAATGTTGACAGCTTTGATTCTATCTTCACACAGAGATAAATGTAAGTGAGCCCGGCTTCCATCCTAGACCCTTCGAGCCCCCTCAAGCCTACTCAGCACAGTCCTCCCCAGGTGGAGTAGGTCCCTTTGCGCGCAGTTTCAGCGTGGACGAAGGCACACGCAACGTGCCGATCATCGTCCGGACCTCCAAGACATCCGCACCAGAGCCGTTCCATCCTCGGCCACAGCGCAGCCGCAGCAACAGCGAGAACATCGATTCTGTTTACCACCTGAGGCCAGCTCATAATCACGGGCGACCGGTGCATGATTCTGGCTTCTCCTCGTGGCAGAGCGGTCTCTCGGACCATTCCCATGGAGGGAGGAATTTCGGAGTAGGCTCCTACGCCACTCTCCCAGCCAAGTCTTCTGCATCTTCACATCATTACCACCAGGGTCCTCACCAGCATCCACAGCAGCAGCGCCGTCAAGGGCTGAAGCAGCAACCGCCAGCTCCTGTGCCGTCATCGTCTGGTCAGGGGTCCAGCGTTCCGCTAACTCAGCCTCTGTCCGTGGATGCTGATCAGCCCATCAATGATTTTGACTATCATATTTATTCCACCCTTCCCACGATAAAGCCGCTTCGTTCCAGCAACCTGCGTGGACCTTTGGATCTACCGGAGCTAGAGAGGGAGAAGAAGTTTCAGGACTTTTCTCAGCCATTATGGACCAACACGGATCTGCCAGGACCCGCACCACCAAGAAGGGACGACAGCCGTTCCCCACCCTCGGATAACGCCGTGTCCAGCTCAGATTCCAGGGACACCATCATAGCCCGCAGTGACGAGACCAGGTCCTCTCGCACAGATTCCACCACCAAGGCAGAGCCCGCCTCGGGGCCCAGGATGATTCCAGTGCGGGTGGTGCACGAAGACAGCGGGAGGGGCCACGGCTCCCACCGATCTCCTGCCGCTGAATCAGAAGTGATGGATCAACCGTGGGGCAAAAGAGGTAGGCTGATGCCGACCACAGGCCATGTGGATGGAGACAGTGTGCTCACACCGGCTGTGTAGATGGCTGACGTCTTGGTGTGTTAACAACAGCATGATTACTACTGCTACCCTAATGACATTCCCTCTGGGAGTTGATTGCATGAAATGGCTGGGCTTTGTCTTTTTTCCTCCTTATTTTTTAAAGCATAAAACTAGTGTGTGGTGATTTGATTTTTTTTTAATAAGTAAAAGAAAATGGTTACCTGATGATAATTTTTGCATGATTCAGAAAAGACAACATGACTTGCCAGTGATCAGGGGTTTTTACCCTCCCCCATCTTCTTTTGGTGTCCACTAACCCCCCCCCCCCCCAAAAAAAAAGAAAGAAATTACCTTTGAGATTCTTTGATTTTGCTCCTGAAGCTGGAGCTACATTGTATATCCTCAGTCAGCAGTTTGACATGATGATTACAGTCTGATGTTGTAATAATTTATTGTTGATTTTGTCCCTAACGAATCTAAAGCGTCTGTAGGGGGACATGCCAGTTTGCCGCGTGCCACTTTGCCGCATAGTGTCCCAGTCTACTCCAAAGCAGAATCGATGGTCTTTAGATTAGAGTAGGGCGAAGCCCGAGAGAGGGCGAAGGACGAATGAACGAAGGCCGTTAGGCCAAGTCGTGCTCACACATATGGTAGGTACACGAAATGGGAGTAGACCACATGGGAAGTACACGAAATGGGAGTCGGCACGGTGGCACGGCGGCAAACTGGACCGTACCCGTCTGTAGATGTTTGTCTTATCACCTGTAGATGTTCTGACCTCATCCTGTATGTTTCTTTTACTCCTTTCCTAGGGTCTGTTCATATACAGTAACCCATTTTTGGTCCTGTACAGTGCTATGTGGACTTACAGGGTGTGTTCCAAACATGTGCTGTTTCACCTTCAGCGTTTCACAGAAGCTGAGTTTAGGCTACAGGAAGCGATTGTAGTTACTTCCCTTGCAACTATCAGTCTTCTGTGAGTCAAATTGACCATGTGAGTTGAAACAGACAGACTTATTCATTTAGATATTGGAAGAAAAAAAAAAAACTGATCCATATGCCAGCAACTAAAAGTTGGATAAAGATTTGTTTGTTTGTTTTCTGTTATTCTAACGACACACTATGCTTTTTTTTTCTTCTTTTTTTTTTTTCTTTTTTAACACAAACACTGTGGAGTTGAAGGCCCTAGACACACATCTCTGTTTCTCCCTTTTGTTCAGTTCTGGCTGCAGTGATTTGTTTTTCTTTTCTGTTTTGTTCAGTGCTCACTCAATGAAGTAACGAACAGTGTGCGCAGAACACAAAAATCTGTACATTATTCAGTCTGTTACTTTGTCTGTTTTGAAAGTTTTTCTTTTCATCAGTTAAGTGCTTTAAAGGCCTTAACTTCATGAATAGTTGGTGAAGAGGGAAAAGCGAAATGTAGACGCAATTCAGTTTACAGTAAAGTCTGTCTGCATGCAGCTGCAAACTGCACTAACAGTGAAAGGGGTTAATCATTGTAGATACTTGAGACGTTTGTTTAGTTTTAACCTGAAGATGTTTCTCCTGAACCCATGTAAAATGAGCAGTTGTCAAAGACTTTGTGCTTGCTTGCATCCTTCAGGAGAAAAAGTGTATTTTGCATGATCAGATATAGCTGCCATGTGATTTAAAAAAAAAAAAAAAAAAGGGAACTGAGTAGTTGTAAGTTTTGATTGTTGAGAGTTGTGATGAAAAAAAATTGTTAGATTTAAGTGCTAAAGTAACTTACCCCATTGGCATGACGAATGGAAGTGTTAAAGCTAGAGACATTTCAGATTCAGTGCCATGAGCATGTGCATGGTTAGGGCTCTGTGTGATAAATACCACAGTGTGAATGGCTTATTGTGATTCTGATTCAGTATGTTACAGTGTGAATGGCTTATTGTGATTCTGATTCAGTATGTTACAGTGTGAATGGCTTATTGCGGTTCTGATTCAGTATGTTACAGTGTGAATGGCTTATTGTGATTCTGATTCAGTATGTTACATTGTGAATGGCTTATTGTGATTCTGATTCAGTATGTTACATTGTGAATGGCTTATTGTAGTTCTGATTCAGTATGTTAACAGTGTGAATGGCTTGTGATTCTGATTCAATATTTTACAGTATGAGTGGCTTGTGATTCTGTTTCAGTATGTTACGGTGTGAATGGCTTGTGATTAGGATTCAATATTTTACAGTATGAATGGCTTGTGATCCTGATTAAATGTGTTACAATGTGAGTGGCTTGTTCTGATTCTGAATTAATATGTTACAGTGTGAATGGTTTGTTGTGACTCTGAATTAATATGTTACAGTGTGAATGGTTTGTTGTGACTGTGATTCAATATGTTTTTCTTTTTTCTTTTTTTTTCTTGGGGGGGAGGGGTATTTACTATATCCAGTTTCATATCTAAAATAGTAAATATGCTGCTGCTAAATAAATCTTTTTGTATGTTAAAACAGGGCATGAACATTGTGATATTAATAAATTGGAGACTTTATGGGAAGCTTACATGTATCTAATGACATAGAGTGAGATGAATCATTGTTGTTGTTCTTTTTTTTTTTTTTCACTTGTTTACGTCTTTTTTTTAATCACGTGTATAACAAAAGTGTGTCTGTAGTATCATCTTGTCTCATTCACGAGCACATGTTTTAATTGTTTGTAACTGTGTTTGGAGAAGCCAGAATGAGTGGCTTGGGGGTTAAAGCTACTGAGAAAGTATACAGCTGAAACAGCAACAAACAAATCAGTCTCCCACCCTGCCCCAAAATGTAAAAAAAACAACAACAAACAAGTGTGTGTGTGTGTGTGTGTGTGTGTGTGTGTGTGTGTGTGTGTTCGTATAGTGTGGGGAACTCAATACACATTCTTTTTTATCATATCCCCTTATGACAGAAAAAAAAGAACAAAGAAGAAACACGAGAGAGAGAGAGAGAGAGAGAGAGAGAGAGAGAGAGAAGGGAAAAAACAGTTGGCCTGGAGTTGGCAATTTCCGTTGTTATTGTTCAAGAGTCTGGTGAAGATGAATAATGTAAGAACAGTGTGAGGGAAAAGACAAGAGGATGGGTGTTGTACAACACAGTAAAGAACAAAATGAGGGAATAAGTTGTACAATACTGCGAGGGACAAAAGGAGAGGATGGGTTGTTGTACAACACAGTAAAGAACAAAATGAGGGAATAAGTTGTACAATACTGCGAGGGACAAAAGGAGAGGATGGGTTGTTGTACAACACAGTAAAGAACAAAATGAGGGAATAAGTTGTACAATACTGCGAGGGACAAAAGGAGAGGATGGGTTGTTGTACAATACTGCGAGGGACAAAAGGAGAGGATGGGTTGTTGTACAATACTGCGAGGGAAAAAAAGGAGAGGATGGGTTGTTGTACAACAGTGTGAGGGACAAAAGGAGAGGACGGGTTGTTGGACAACAGTGTGAGGGACAAAAGGAGAGGATGGGTTGTTCTACAGCACTGTACAGGGCAAAAGGAGAGGACGGGTTGTTGTACAACAGTGTGAGGGACAAAAGGAGAGGACGGGTTGTTGTATAACAGTGTGAGGGACAAAAGGAGAGGACGGGTTGTTGTACAACAGTGTGAGGGACAAAAGGAGAGGATGGGTTGTTCTACAGCACTGTACAGGGCAAAAGGAGAGGACGGGATGTTGTACAACAGTGTGAGGGACAAAAGGAGAGGACGGGTTGTTGTACAACAGTGTGAGGGACAAAAGGAGAGGACGGGTTGTTGTACAACAGTGTGAGGGACAAAAGGAGAGGATGGGTTGTTGTACAACAGTGTGAGGGACAAAAGGAGAGGACGGGTTGTTGTACAACAGTGTGAGGGACAAAAGGAGAGGATGGGTTGTTCTACAGCACTGAACAGGGCAAAAGGAGAGGACGGGTTGTTGTACAACAGTGTGAGGGACAGTGTGAGGGACAAAAGGAGAGGACGGGTTGTTGTACAACAGTGTGAGGGACAAAAGGAGAGAATGGGTTGTACAACAGTGTGAGGGACAAAGTGAGAGAATGGGTTGTTGTACAACACTGCGAGGGACAAAAGGAGAGAATGGGTTGTACAACAGTATGAGGGACAAAAGGAAAGAATGGGTTGTACAACAGTATGAGGGACAAAAGGAGAGGATGGGTTGTTCTACAGCACTGTACAGGACAAAAGGAGAGAAAGGGTTGTTGTACAACACTGTACAGGACAAAAGGAGAGAATGGGTTGTACAACACTGTGAGGGACAAAAGGAGAGGACGGGTTGTTGTACAACACTGTACAGGACAAAAGGAGGGAATGGGTTGTACAACACTGTGAGGGACAAAAGGAGAGGATGGGTTGTTGCACAACACTGTACAGGACAAAAGGAGAGGATGGGTTGTTGTACAACACTGTACAGGACAAAAGGAGAGAAAGGGTTGTTGTACAACACTGTACAGGACAAAAGGAGAGAAAGGGTTGTTGTACAACACTGTACAGGACAAAAGGAGAGAAAGGGTTGTTGTACAACACTGTACAGGACAAAAGGAGAGAAAGGGTTGTACAACACTGTACAGGACAAAAGGAGAGAAAGGGTTGTTGTACAACACTGTACAGGACAAAAGGAGAGAAAGGGTTGTTGTACAACACTGTACAGGACAAAAGGAGAGAAAGGGTTGTACAACACTGTACAGGACAAAAGGAGAGAAAGGGTTGTTGTACAACACTGTACAGGACAAAAGGAGAGAATGGGTTGTACAACACTGTACAGGACAAAAAGGAGAGAAAGGGTTGTTGTACAACACTGTACAGGACAAAAGGAGAGAATGGGTTGTTGTACAACACTGTACAGGACAAAAGGAGAGAATGGGTTGTTGTACAACACTGTACAGGACAAAAGGAGAGAATGGGTTGTTGTACAACACTGTACAGGACAAAAGGAGAGAAAGGGTTGTTGTACAACACTGCACAGGACAAAAGGAGAGAAAGGGTTGTTGTACAACACTGCACAGGACAAAAGGAGAGAAAGGGTTGTTGTACAACACTGTACAGGACAAAAGGAGAGGACGGGTTGTTGTACAACACTGTACAGGACAAAAGGAGAGAATGGGTTGTACAACACTGTACAGGACAAAAGGAGAGAAAGGGTTGTTGTACAACACTGTACAGGACAAAAGGAGAGAATGGGTTGTACAACACTGTACAGGACAAAAGGAGAGAATGGGTTGTACAACACTGTACAGGACAAAAGGAGCAGACAGGTTGTTGTACAACACTGTACAGGACAAAAGGAGAGAAAGGGTTGTTGTACAACACTGTACAGGACAAAAGGAGAGAATGGGTTGTACAACACTGTGAGGGACAAAAGGAAAGGATGGGTTGTTGTACAACACTGTACAGGACAAAAGGAGGGAATGGGTTGGTAATTATATTATCACACAATACTCTGTCTGATATTGAAAAAAAAAACTGCTGATCTAAAACTTACGCACCCATTTTCAAGTCTGTTGAAAACAAGCTGTGTTTGGTGGCAAAGACAAAAGAATTTGATGATGTGTACTTTGTGACAACTGAATGTTGCTATGTTGGTAGTATTGACTGGTAAGAAGGGATAGAGAGGCAAGCTTGAACAAGTGCGCCCGAGGTCAGTCTGTTGTTTCCACTGGTCACTTTCACACCATGGTCATCTCTTGGGCTTACCCCAGGGCCTCGAAGCTTTGTGTATTGGTTGTGAAAACTGATGGGTACCTGAACATTTTCTGTTCAAAAGACTTCAGTTCAAGCCATTTATTTTACTGTTCTAGTTGTGTTGTTAGTCAGTTGTTTCAGCCTCAGAGATCATGGTGTGCAAGCGCACATGCATGAGCTCACACACACACACACACACACACACACACACACACACACACAATGCATGCACACACTCTTTCTCCCTCTCTCTGTGTCTCTCTCTGTCTGTCTGTCCCTCTCTCTCTTAGTCTAATCTGTCTTCTTTGTCCTCTCTCTCTCTCTCTCCAGCCCTGATGTGGCCCTTTGCGGTCGGCTGGGCTATAAGCAACATTATCTTATCTTATCTCTCTCGCTCTCTCTCTCTCTCTCTCTCTCTGTGTCACTGTGTCTCTGGTTTTATCTCTGCCCCCCTCCTTTAGTTTAATCCATCTCCTCCGTCCTCTCCTTCCCACCTTCCACCCACTCTCTTCCCTTCTTTGTGTCACATGTGCACACATAACATTTATGTATGCATGCATACAACACAGCCTTCTCAGCCATGAAAAAAACTGAATAGGCAAATAAAGGAATCAAAGTCAGGTACTCGCTGAACTGATGTCATTATTTAAACTGTCACAGGGAACAGTTGAGCCTGCGAGGGCCCGTGGCCATTTTGAAATGAAAGGATCTGCGTATCCAAAAATCTGTGTACAATTTCTACAGTGTGAATATTTATTGATTCAGTGTGTGAATGTTGTGTGTACCAGGTTATGGAGTTTTTAAGCATAGGAGCCCTGATGGTTTCTATGCTTTCCGCAAATATTAGGAGTACTTTGTGATCACATTACATTTGTCATGATTTTTGTTTTGATTTCTGAGATCATTTTCACGGTACACACATGGATCTGGTTTAAAACAAACAAAATTTGCAGTGACTTTCATAAAGATTTTTTGTTTTCTTTCTTTCTTCTTCACTTCGATCGTTTGTGAGACCTGTTTCAATTTCTTTGCTTTGACAGTACAGACGTGGGGTTTTTGATTTTAAAGAAGGAAACTCTGCGTGTATGAATTGAATTTGGACCACGGTCCATTCAGAACCATTATCAAAATTATGAAAGTCAGTATATTTGGGAAAAGAAGAGGCAAAAAGTATGTGTGTGTATGTTTTTCAAACATATTCATTGTCTGTTTGTTTGTTGTTGTTTTTTCTTTATCAGTTGTTGAAGGAGCGGATCAGACCTTTCCCAGTGTGCCATCAGAACCGACATTGTCATTTCAAGGTAAAGCACAACACACACACACACACACACACACACACACACACACACACACACACACAACACACACATGTACACAGTTTGATTCAGCCTAGCTGACTGCAAATGATCAAATCAGGGCTGTCACTCTGATGAAGTCAGCTGTCAACATTGACTAAAAAGATCATATGTACAAGCACGATAAGTTAAAGCAGATTTTTTTTAAACCTGTCATTTAGAATCTTCCTACTATAACATCTAAGATGAAAAATGTTTATCTCTTTTGGGAACATAAAAAATCACGGGTGGGATACCTCTGAACAGGTTTTCATAGAGTCTGCTTTAAAGTGTAAATGTCTGACATAATGCAAGTCCTAACATTCTGTATGTACATGTTTTATAGTGAGCGGCACACACACTCACACGCATGCACACATGTGCACAAACAAACGCACAAACACACACACACACACACACACACACACACACACACACACACACACACACACACACACACAGGAAAGAGTAAGAAACTTAGAGTAAGAAAGACATTTCCTTGCATTGGACACACATTAAAAGACAATAGTGATCTTCAAAATAACTGTAATGTAATGTCTGTGGTACTTTTTCAACAAAAATTGATAATTTTCATTTAAACAGGTAATGGAAGGAAAAAGGAGAAGAAAGAACAAGATCATCAAACATTTGTCATTTTCAGCATAGTGAAGACTTTTGTTGAAAAATGTGTGTTTAATTATATTTGGCAGAAGGCTAAACCACAAAATTGAGGAGAGGGGAATGTTGTTTACTTGCGTGTTGTGGGAAATGATCACTGATGTTTCTTCTGTTGTGATTGGGACACTGTTGCTGTTTGATTTCAGAGAAACCGTCAGAACCTCAAGTGAATGGATTGAAGAGTCCCGGCTTTTCATCATCAAACAAAGCAGGTAAGAAACAGTCGACGGCTTTAGAGTAGACTCATCTTTCAATGCAGCTGAAATCTGTCTTTCCGTGGCACCACCACCACCCTGGTTTTTTGTTGTAAATTTGGGTTTGAAGAAAAAAAAATGCAGAAATTGAAACTAGTACAGTTTTTGTTTGTTGGCTTGTTATATATTACAAAAAGTAGATGTTTAAAGCCTTGGTATGTTTAAAAAAAAAATTTTCTTAAGGGGTGGGTGGGTGGGAGCAGTGATGAACGGTCTTAGGACAGAGGTTAAAACTTTGCGAAGTCCAGCTGTGATGGTGTTCAGTACATGCCAGGAACTCCATGTACCGAGTGTGTTCAGTGTCAGCCTTCCCTTTGATTCATTCAAGTGGTTAGTTGTCCACAGTTTCTGTTCAAAGCCAAACTCCCCACCTTCTTTCTGACCCACCCCTCTCTCCTCCACTACATCCTTTGGATCCCAAATTTGGACTCCAGAAAACTGGCTGCTATGCCATTAGGCCTCTTTTTTATCCTCACTTCTTTTGTAAGGTATTCTCTTTTCTGGAGAAGAACATGGTGGAAGAGTGCACTCACCGGGGTTTGAGTATGGTGATCAGGGGAACAAGAAGGAAAGCAAGCTTTCTGCTCATAGAGCTGTCATCAGGCTTAGAGTTAGTGGGTGACAGAGACAGATCTTATATGAGGACTGACAATAAAAAGAAGAAGGAATGAACAGAGCTCAGAGACAAAAGGAAGTTAATTGGGGTTGAGCAGTGAGTAGGAATCATGAACAAGGTAAAGTGGGAAGCAAGAAGGCCTGTTCAAAAAGGAAGGAGAGAGAGAGAGAGAGAAAAAAAAAAAAAGGGGGGGGGGTGAGGGGTTAGTAGAGAAGGGGGAGGGGGTGCCTGAAGCTCAGCTTCTGTCACTCTCTGGTGTTCAGGCCGGCAGGGGCCTTTTTCTGATTTCTCTTTCTGATTTCAACTCCTCAGACCATTTTCAGATCAGACTGCAAACCATTTTCAGATCAGACAGCTGGTGCTCGTGCAGGTGTTGCAATCTGTGTATAATGAAGATATCCTTTCTTGAACTAACTGATCTGAGAAAAACTGTATGTGAAGTTTTCAGAAGTCATCAAACAGAATTTCGATGGCTTGGGGCTAAATTGCATTACTCTATTCGATAAGTATTGTCTTTTCCTTCCTGTTGTGCATCACAATGAAGAGTGATTGGAATCAAAATCATCCAGAATCTTAAATTTGATCAACAGACACTGTTGTTTGATGATGAACAAAATGACCAAATGTAACTTGCAGCTTATTCTATATAGGTTTATCACAACTGTATATATCTCAAACATTTCATATATTTACATTCAGTTTTATAATAGAATTGTAAGTGTGCTCTTTTGAACTAATCTTGAACCGTGTACACCTATTATTACGTTGGAATGCTAATTGTGCATATAAACAGATGATGAATAAAAGAAAAAACATTCTTCTTTGGAATCTGTTGTCAAAGTTCGCTTTTTCCATTCAACTGAAGTAAACTCAGACTGTGCACATCTTCAGACTGTGATATTACAAGCTCAAGCAGTTTGTTAATAAAATCAGCTGAAAATACGATTGTAATCTGGGATTTTTTTCCTTGTCTTTTTTCTCTTTTTGTTTTATATAAGAAAGGGGAAGGGCTGATTGTGTATGTGTATATGTATGTGCTTATGTGTATGTGGCAATTAACACATAAACATCAAGTAGTTCATAGATGCAATTGCTGTAAACATAACTTTCTTCATTCATTCCTTTTCTTCGTGGTTTTTTTTTTTTTTTTTCTGCAGGCGAATCATGGGGAAAAGCAAGTGTGTGTCTGTGTCTGTGTGACTTTATACATGCTCCTACACAGTTACCCATCACGCATACATGCCCACATGGATATACATGCTCAGGCACAACCGCAAATTCTGCTCAATCCACACTGTTTTTTTCCAAACATCCAGGAATATGGTCCCCAGGGTGAGTCCCTCGTCTTTCCATCAAGTCGGAGCCAATCAGAAGACGACCGCGCCCTCTGAGCCCTCCAGGCAGCTCCCTGAAGAACATCGCGGCGGTCTGGAAGCCCAGCGGAAGTCCTGGAGGCGTGCGCAAGGAGTACAGGCCAGTGCGCCTCAACACCAGTGCCATCATCAAACCTGCAGATCGGAACGCACCGAAGGTTAGTTAAGTGTAGAGTACAGACCAGTGCGCCTCAACACCAGTGCCATCGCCAAACCTGCAGATCGGAACGCACCGAAGGTTAGTTAAGTGTAGAGTACAGACCAGTGCGCCTCAACACCAGTGCAATCACCAAACCTGCAGATCGGAACACACCGAAGGTTAGTTAAGTGTAGAGTACAGGCCAGTGCGCCTCAACACCAGTGCCATCACCAAACCTGCAGATCGGAACGCACCGAAGGTTAGTTAAGTGTAGAGTACAGGCCAGTGCGCCTCAACACCAGTGCCATCACCAAACCTGCAGATCGGAACGCACCGAAGGTTAGTTAAGTGTAGAGTACAGGCCAGTGCGCCTCAACACCAGTGCCATCACCAAACCTGCAGATCGGAACGCACCGAAGGTTAGTTAAGTGTAGAGTACAGACCAGTGCACCTCAACACCAGTGCCATCACCAAACCTGCAGATCGAACGCACCGAAGGTTAGTTAAGTGTAAGAGTACAGCCAGTGCGCCTCAACACCAGTGCCATCACCAAACCTGCAGATCGGAACGCACCGAAGGTTAGTTAAGTGTAGAGTACAGGCCAGTGCGCCTCAACACCAGTGCCATCACCAAACCTGCAGATCGGAACGCACCGAAGGTTAGTTAAGTGTACAGTACAGACCAGTGCACCTCAACACTAGTGCCATCACCAAACCTGCAGATCGGAACGCACCGAAGGTTAGTTAAGTGTAGAGTACAGACCAGTGCACCTCAACACCAGTGCCATCACCAAACCTGCAGATCGGAACGCACCGAAGGTTAGTTAAGTGTAGAGTACAGGCCAGTGCACCTCAACACCAGTGCCATCACCAAACCTGCAGATCGGAACGCACCGAAGATTAGTTAAGTGTAGAGTACAGGCCAGTGCGCCTCAACACCAGTGCCATCACCAAACCTGCAGATCGGAACGCACCGAAGGTTAGTTAAGTGTAGAGTACAGACCAGTGCGCCTCAACACCAGTGCCATCACCAGACCTGCAGATCGAACGCACCGAAGGTTATTAAGTGTAGAGTACAGACCAGTGCACCTCAACACCAGTGCAATCACCAAACCTGCAGATCGGAACGCAACCGAAGGTTAGTTAAGTGTAGAGTACAGACCTGTGCACCTCAACACCAGTGCCATCACCAAACCTGCAGATCGAACGCACCGAAGGTTAGTTAGGTGTGAGGAGCAGGGAAGGGGGGGGGGACCAATTTTTTTTACGATAATATTTTTGTATGTTAAGTTTGCTTTCTTAAACCTCTTTTATGGTGAAATTGTATTTATTAGTGTACTTACTCTTTTCTTTGTATTTACTGTATTTTGAGAGTCTGTGTGTGTGTCTGTCTGTGTCTGTGTTTAATGTCAACAATTTTCACTTTTCTGTGTTTGAATTGTTTATGCGTGATATGTTTCCATGTTGTTTTTCAACGTGTAATTGACATTATGCTTATTCTAGGGTCTGTACGGCCTGGTCACATGCTTGCATCTGTGTGTGCGTACACAACTGAGGACATTTGTCCTTTTAGTTAGTGATAACTTAATTATGGCAAAGTAACTTGTTATTTTACTTGCTGAATATCATCTTCACAGTGTACTTGAAGATAAGGAGATCTTCTCTGGACGCACACTTCCTACATTAGGTTGCTCAACAGGGTGGATCAGCAGGGTGGGGAGAGGGAGGGAAAGCTGTGGGTAAGGAGGGGTAAGGGCATAAGACTGTTATGGTCCTTTTTTTTAATTTCCTGTAGAGTTTTAGTGAGAGAAAGTTCCAAACAATGGAAATGAGGTGCTTCAGACGACTCCTTGGTATCTCATACAGAGATCACATCAGCAATGTGGAAGTTAAAAAGCGCATTGAGAATGAAATTGGTCCATATGTCGATCTCCTAACCTCAGTAAAAAGACGCAAATTGAAATGGTATGGACACCACATACGATCGACAGGCCTTGCCAAGACAATCATGCAGGGCACAGTACCAGGACAAAGGCGAAGAGGTCGACAAAGGAAAAGATGGGAGGATAACATCACGGAGTGGACAGGCCTGCGGCTGAGAAATACATTACGGAGGGCAGAGAACAGAGAGGAATGGAGAAGGATGGTTGTCACTGCTTCAGGGGTGCCCCCACGGACCGACGTCTAAGGATCAAGTCAAGTCAAGTCAAGAGTTTTAGTGTTTTGAATTAAGTATTTTATGGGTTTTTTTGTTTGTTTGTTTGTTTTTGCACTTTATTAATTCATTTATTATTGTTTGTTTATTTGACAGCTGAAGAACTGCATATGCTATCCAGATGATGAATCTTACAGAGGGCATTTAACAGACTTTGGGCTGATGATTTTAATGACGTTTCCGTTCCCAGAGACTTGCAGTAGAGAGAAGTGGTCTTCCACAGAAATGTACAGCATTATTCATTTAAATTTGAACTGAGAGAAGAGAGGGAAGTTAGAGAGAGAGAGATGGGGTGGGGGGGGGGGGGGTGGGGGGAGGGAGGAAAGGTAAGAGTGGGGCCTGGGAAAGGTTTCAGAACTGAAAGGCATTTTACAAAGATTTGAGAATGGAGAGAGAGAGAGATTGAGAGAGAGAGAGAGAGAGAGAGAGAGAGAGACATTTGCAGTGATTTAAAGTTTGCAAGAGAGAGAGAGAAAGAAACAGCTGAAGTTAGTAAGATAAACACAACGGTTAAAAAACAAAAAAGCAACAGAAAGAAACTAGCAGGGCAGCAAGGGGGAGGAAGAGGAAAACCAAGAGCGACAGAGAGGAGAGCAGCAGAAGACTGGCAGGCTGGCTCACCAGCCACATGTCAAAGGTAGACAAGTGGTGCTGCCATACCAGCTTCCTGGTCCAGCTGCATGGCTCCTATCGAAGCATGGGATTAATCTCCCATTGTTCCAGTCCAGAAATAGCTGCCATTTTCTATGGCTTGGCTTGTTTGTGTTGCATGTAGTGCCCAGCCATGTCTTTGGCTGGCTTCTCCTCCCTCTGCCAGACTTGGAGGGTGGGGGGGGGGGGGGGGGGGGGGGCAACAGTTCCCAGATGGTCATTATTGTTATTCTAGTGCCAGGAAACATTTAGGTCTCCTTCTGTCTTTTCTGTCTCTGTCTCTATCTCCGTCTCCGTCTCTCTCTCTCTCTCTCTCTCTCTCTCTCTCTCTCTCTCTCTCTCTCTCTCTCTCTCTCTGTGCATCTTTATCTCTCTGTCTTGAACTGTGTAGACATTTTTGCTTGTGGCACAACACAAAATGACCGACACGCTTGTTGTTCCAGGAGCCGCCACCCCAAGTCAAACCTGAGGAGAGCTACGCATGGCAGCCACGCCGATCGTCTACCTCCTCTGAACCCTCCCAGAGCTTTGGCGGCGGCGGCGGTGGGGCAGTGCCTGTCTCTTCGCTGAAGTACGCCCCTATGTCCACTGCCACCGGAACAGTCTTTCCCACCTCCCCGGACTCCAGGTCTGCCGCGTCTCAGGCCGATAGCTTCGACGGCTTCAAGAGGGGTGCGGGTGCAGCCACCGGCATGGCGGGGTGGCGATCATTCGCGGACTAATGGTAGTGTTGGTGATCATGTGTTTGATAGTGCCAAAGATGACGAGGTTCGCCTGCCATCCACTCAGAGCCCTTACATCACCCTGCTGCAGAAGAGTCGGGGTAGGTGAACAGTTGTTGTTGGTGTTGTTGGTTGTTGTGTGTGCGTGTGAGTGTGTGTGTGTGCGTGTGCGTGCGTGCGTGTGCATGCATGTGTGTTTGTGTTAGAGATTTCTGTGTTCTTTTTTTTTCTTCATCTTGGCTTCCAAGTTTGAATATTGATTGCAAAATTGGTGGTGGGGGGGGGGGGGGGGGGGGGGGGAAATTGTACGTGGTACTGATGTGGGCACATGTGTGACTTAATTGATCTTTCTAGGCTGGAAGCATTTCAGGGTATTAGGCTTGTTATCTGCTGATTTTAGCATTCTGTTTATTTTTGTTTTGTTTTGTGTTGTTTTTTTTATGTTAAAGAGTAGTTGTGGTTGTTCTTTTATACAAGCTGTCAAACAAAACCCAAAAAAAGCAGGTCTGCCGTTATTATTTCTAGTAGCTGTTATATAGCATGTTGCTTCATCGTCATTATGAGGGCCAGTTTGAAAGGATTTATGTATTATCACAGCGCTTGATTTTCAGGTAAACCTGTGCCTGCCTACTTGATTCTCTGTGCTGTTTGTCCATCTCTCCAGTCATTTTTGTTATTGTTTATTGGTTTACCTTTACTGCTAGTAATGTCTACAACTCCGCACTACTACTTTAAGAGTGGTTTCCCTTGATGGTTACATGATTTGAGTGCCTGTCCATGGTCTTGCAGAGAATGAGACACAAGGAGATTTGAACTTTAGCCATATAGGCAGCAAGAAGCCTATCATGGTCTCTTCTGGTAAGACTTTTTTTCTGCAGACATTTTGACGGCTCATTAACCAGACACGCCTGAGCGTGTACGGCGTGCTTGGTGCTTGCCTAGTGTGTGTGTGTCTTCTCCCTTTCACCCAGTGGTAAGACTGTATCATACACATTATGAGGAAGAGACCCTTACTAATGTTTTACAAGTCATGTCATTAATTTATCAGGTGATGATTTCCTTTTTTTTTTTTTTTTTTTTTTTTTTTTTTTGTTGAGCAACCCTTTTTTTGTTTGTGTTTTTAGTTGGAAATAAAGCAGATTTGTGTTTATGTGGTAACTGCAAGAAATGAAATCTCTGTGAAATATTTGTCTAATATCTTGGGACTTTGTCTTTGAATGCAAGCGGACAAAGAGAAAGGTACTTGCAGTTTTTCTTTAACGTTCTAATTGTTCGTAATCATAGTCTTCACCAACATTCTATGTTTAGAATCACCCGTTTTCCTTTGTACGCTGCGCTTTTGTGGTTTTGGGGCTCATTTGATCGTGCAAACTGCTTCATTTCTGTAATATGTTACTATTATTTGCTGGTCTCAGAATTTGTTTTTTAATTCATGTTCAGAAACCAGATAAGTAATCCAGATTTGCTGTCAAAATTTTGTTACGCTTTTTTGTGAGAGTTTTGCAAGCTTACAGTTGATTGATATTATAGAAACCAGCAGCTCGGTTATATGTAGGTTGACAGCTGTACTTGTGGTAGTAAAGTAGTATCAATGTATCAGACATTTTTACCGAAACCCAGAACTGAGGGTAGGATCAATATGAGGTCATCAGAAAAACAAAAGAAAGAGATATCAACACACACACGCACGCGCGCACACGTGCACACACACACACACACACACTCACACACACACACACACACACACACACACACACACACACACACACACACACACAAACACATGCATACACACACACATGCACATGCACATTGCATACACACACACTCACACACACACACACACACACACACACACACACACACACACGCACAAGGAAAAAAAAAACCAGAATGAAGAAGAGGAGGATTACCTGGTTATGTACTGAAAACGATGTAAGCTGTGGAATGTTCTAAGCTGATACCAAATTTAAGAACAGCTGATGACAGTCGAACAATGAAGTTGTAAGTACTAACCACACTGTTCTTGGCTTGATCGCTTGCATCCACACAAGACATCTACTTCATGAAATATGTGTTGTGTGTATTCTAACACTGGGAGTGTACATTGTCAGTTTGGTCAGTGTAGGAAAACGACCATTGATGATGCCTCAAGCTCCCACACAGGGGGGTCAGAGGACTGGAACTGTAATGGACTGTATTGTGTTGTGAACAAGGACGTGCATGTCAGTGGGGAGTTGCCTGGGTTACAGCATGCAGTGCTAACAGTCTCACACCTGGAATCAAATTAACGCACACTGCTGGTAGGACAGCTCACTGCTATCCCTTCACAGGGTCTGCACGGCCAGGAGAAAGGTTGAGGATGTTTGAAAGAAAAATCATAATGACCGGGAGACTGGAAGAAAAATCATAATGACCGGGAGACTGGAAGAAAAATCATAATGACTGGGAGATTGGAACAAAAACGATAATGACTGGGAGACTGGTAAAAAAATCATAATGACTGGGAGATTGGAAGAAAAATTATAATGACTGGGAGACTGGAAGAAATAGAGATCGGAAGAAAAATCATGACTGGGAGACTGGAAGAAGAATCATAATGACTGGGAGATTGGAAGAAAAATCATAATGACCGAGAGATTGGGAAAAAATGAAGTTAGAATGACTGACAGATTGGAAGAAAAATCATAGTGACTGGGAGATTAGAAGAAAGATCAAAATGACTGATAAATTGGAAGAAAAATCAAAATGAGTAGGAGATTGGAAGAAAACTCATAATCACTGGGAGTTTGGAAGAAAAATCAAAGTGACTGAGAGATTGGAAGAAAAATCAAATGACAGAGAGACTGGAAGAAAAATCATAATGACTGGGATACTGAAAGAAAAATCAAAATGACTGAGAGATCTGGGTGATGAAAAAGAACTTGCCTTCCCGGGAGACATGGTTTCTAAAGAGAGATTAAACAGTAAAAGGTGCAAGTGTAGGTCTTCTTCAGTGACATAACTGGCTGGTGGGTGGGGTGAAGAATGGAGAAAGCTGGATCAGGGAAGGATGGCGGGAGGGAGGGGGGGGGGGGGAGGGGAGTGTGGGGGGGGGGGGGGGGGGGGACACTGAGTTTGCCAGAATAGTAGATAATAACAGCACCAACACTAGGCTTGCCAAATGGAAGATATGCATACAGCACTAAGACACTATGTCTGCACTCTTTTGTTTGTATCTTATTGCTTGGCACAGAATCATTTTGAATTTTTACTGACCATATAGATCAGGCCAGAGTGACAGGACTTCACTATTTAAAAAAAGGATATTTCACACCTTCAAGTAAAATTTGGAGGGGGCAGGGAGGGGGGAGAGGTTGGCATTTGGGGATGGGAAAGGGAGAGAAGAGGAGAGACAGTCATGTGTACAAGTTGAAACATCTGGGAGTTTCCATGCTCCACATATTGTGTCTTGATTCATTTTGATTTTGAAGAAAAAATAATGAAATAAAATGAAAATAAAAAAAGAGATGAAGAAGAAGAAAATGGACATGTTGTTTTGGTTACAGGAGTATAAGATGTATTGGCAGGCACCTGTTAGCTCTGCGCTTCCAATAAGCTTGATGTTAAGCCATCACTGATTGTTGAGAAATGGACAAACCATTCCCAACATAGAAAGCACTCCAAACACAGCACTCAGAACCTCTTATAAGTATGGCAAAACATTGGCTGTCGATCCAGAGGTGTGCGGTTGTAAGATCTGTTATTCTCTTATCTTTTGTTGTAAATTCAGTATATGTCTATACCTTAACATATGTAAAATAGAACACATGGGCAGTGTATTTTCATTTGTATCGAATTTGCATCCACAGACTGGAGTGACAGTCTCGTCCAGTCTTTTAATTGCTTTCACTAAAACAACTGTACTAAGTGTTAATATCCTCTAGTTTGGGTACAGCTGACAAGAAAGGCAAAACCTGATATTGCCATAAATCACCACAACACCTGAGGAGTTGCCTCAAAGTTTGCCACTGATATGGTATGGAAACTTTGTGCTGCAGTGTTGATGAAATCTCATGGGGTCTTCTAGAAATCCAGCCAGTTTGTCCTAGCTTGTATATTTTTCATACAAGAAATCTAGCTTGTGTGTTTGTTTTTTTTATTATGTGCCTCTTCTGTATTTCACTGGGTAGGTCAATGGCTATATTAGAAATCCAGCCTGTGTTTATTTTTATACTGTCCCTGTCTTGCAGAATATTCTGTGCCATGATTTGTAATTGGTTTTCGATTTTTTTTTCTTTTCAATTTTTAAATTACAGTTTTCTTAACTTTACAATGATGATTGCAGATGAAGTATTAAACTTGCCATGCCCACAAACTATGACATACCAAGAGTGTAACTTAACCAAAACACATGATTTTTTTTATGCATATGCAAACTCTGATTCAACTGAAACTATTCAGACTTTAAGGTAATGGTAGAACCAAAAACTGTATAGTTTTCTCTCTGACAAAAAGTGGTGTTGTTTTGACAGGTCAGAGATATTTTTCGCCAAAAAAAGTGATAAAAAGAAAGAGTTCTCATTTGAGAGTAAATTAAAATTTGTTTTTGGTGAGGGGTGGCGTGTTTTGTTAAAATATAAAAAAAAAACCCGAAACTTTTTTGAGGGAAATCATCTGTTTTCCCCCGCCTTTTGTGGATTGAGGGAAAAAAAAAAGTTGAAAGGTCTTGGGCATATTTCCACCTTTTTATCTCGTTAGAATGTTGTAACGTAATTCTACAAAATAACAAAAAATGGCAAGTTTCACTTCGAAAAAAAATTGTGGATGTTGAAACTTGACATGAATTTTAAAAATCTGTTAGAAAAGTGTGCTTTAGAATTTTGTTTATTGGTTTTAGGTTTTTTTTTTTTTTTTTGGGGGGGGGGGGGGGGGGGGGGGTTTAAAGGGGCAGAATTTTCTGACCGAAATGATGGGAAGTCTGTTTTTTAAAGTGTCACTGTTGAGGTAAGACTGGAGCCAGTACTGCAGTGTGTGGGAGGAAAAAAGGATTCATTTAGAGGTCAAGGTGCATAATCAATCAGTCATGAATATTAAAAGGGGGAAGGTTTTCAGACCAAGAAAAAGATTGCCATCAGTGTCAATGATTCAAAATATTTGGTATGATCTGTACTTTTCCAATGCTTCCTGAAAGTTTCACAAGAACTTGACAAAGATGCTGATCTTACCTTGATATCTGATTCTCTGCACATAACGCCTGCATTTAGGAATGCACAAACATGCACATGTATTTATTTGCATGTACATGTGCATACACATGCATGCATACTTGAACTCACATGGTGTGTGAACGTATAAGAATATCCTTTATGTGTGCTTCACACACACACACACACACAAAACACCACACACACACACCCCAACTCGCACACATACACAAAACACACACCAACACAACCCCACACACACCCCACTACACACTACACCACCACACCACAAACACACACACACAACACACACACAAAAACACACACACACAATGTGAGCACCCGCCCACACACCACTACAGACATACACACACCCCACACACACACACACACACACACACACACACAAAAACACACACATCGCACCACACCGCACAACATGAACACACAAAATCGCAGACACACACAACACCACTTTACACTCACACATCTACACATCAGCCCTGATGGGGCCCCTTTTGTGGTCGGCTGGGCTATAAGCAACATTATCTTATCTATGCACGCATGCACACACATACACTTTTTGTAGCAAAAACAAGAAATCAGTCCTTTGTGTTTTCACACAACAGTCTGTGTGTGTGTGTGTGTGTGTGTGTGTGTGTGTTTGTGGATGTACTTTTGCGTGGCTGAATTGGTGAATGATGAATATTTTTCTCCCTTTTTTGTCATTCGGTTTGTGTATGTTTGTTTGTGTGGTGTGTGTGTGTGTGTAGTTCACATTGTGTTCTTTCTAATTTTTTAAAGATTTGAGTGGGTTCAGGAACGCTTCGCCCCTTTTTTCCCATTTGGGCTTGGAGCATAAGCTTCTGAAGCAATTGCAAAGTGTGATGGTGTTTTTAAAATACATTAGATGCTCACAGCTTTGATCATTTATAAGCTCTTTTCTTCCTGTCTTGCGCACTTCATGTAAAAATATTTGAGGTGTCGTGGTTTCATTATCACTTTAAAAATTGAAGAAAACCAGTTCTGGATCTTTTCACCGGTTTCACTGTCAGGATTTTTCTGTGTTGAACAAGGATATGTTGTTCCTGTGTGCTTTGAGTCTGTCTTCTTTGCTTTTTTTTCCTTCTTTCATTTTTGGTTTTGCTTTTTTGTCCTGTTACTGTTTTAAATTACTATTACCAAACGTTTGTTTTACAGTGTGCTGTTTTAAATCCTTATTTTTCATGAGTCTGTTTCTCTCATTTCAAGCTGAATTATATTCAGAAGATGAAGATATCCAGAAGGTATTTTGGGGGCTAGTGAGAAAAGATTGTTTGATGAAATCTTTCTCTCTCTCTCTTTCTCTCTCTCCCCCCTCTCTCTCTCCCTCTCTCTCTCCCACCCTCCCTTCTCTGTCTCTCTCTATTATATCTCGCTCTCCCCCCCCCCCTCTCTCTTCTCTCTCTCTTCTCTCTCTCTCTTCTCTCTCTCTCTCTCTCTTTTCTCTTCCCAAAACCAAGCAAACAAAAACCCCATTGATGATTTCTATGTTCTTGTTCCATTCCTTTACTCTGATGTAATTATTGCAAACATTTTAATATGATAGTTTCCCCAGTGGACTTATGATTTTGTTCATTTTCCTTTTTGGTTGATTTTTTTTTATCATTGGTTGCACAATGATGTCATATGCTTTCGTCTAGTATGATTTAATGTATACCATGCATTTCGTAGGTAATGTCTTTGCACTTTAATGTTTCACAAGTTGTTTCATAGAAAAGAACCTCCTTCATAAGAATGTTTTTTTTTAAAAAATTTGGGACTTTTTCGTGGATGAAATTTTTCAACAATCCTGTTATTCTTTAGGGAATTCCAACTTTTGTGGTAGAAACTCCAGGGCTGTCAAGATGTGCAATAACGTTTGACACCATGGTTTTGTTTTATGTCTGTGGGAACAGATTGTTGGTGCTGATTGTTTCTGAAGTGTGATTAACTGAAAAAAAGTATTTGGAAAGAAAATTCTTCAGATACACAGTTGTATTTATAATAAGTTAAATCACTGCAAATGGGGGAAAAAAAGTCATGTTTTTCAACCCGAGCTTTAGACAGTCATCTTAATTATCTGGTCCAGTGAAAATATCAGCAATCAGTTTGGTGAGAGGTATCTACAGTATGGCTTTTATAATCATGTTTCTTTAAAAAATTGTTTGATTTAAGTGATAAGAAATGAAAAACAATCTTGGAAAAAATTTGTTTAAAATTTAAAAG
>CM031596.1:68826360-68828760 GCA_018398815.1 Conus ventricosus | reverse complement strand
CCTTCTTTCCGTGTCGCTTGCATTTCATAAATCTATATCAAATAACTGAGAAAAAAGTACCGGGAGGGAGAAAAAAAACAACAACAACAAAACAAAACACACACACGCAAAATCGACAACAACAAAAAGTTCCAGCCATTCTTTCCATGCCAGACATAATGCATTTTGTTGGACACTCTGGAGAGAGAGAGAGAGAGAGAGAGAGAGAGAGAGAGAGAGAGAGAAGAGAGAGAGGAGAGAGAGAGAGAGAGAGAGAGAGAGAGAGAGATCCCTGCTGAAGAGCAGAGCATGGAATGAGAACGTGCAATCACAGATCAACGGAATCCAGCATGGATAACTTGCGGTATGGGACTGGCGACCTCTGCCTCGTTGCGCATAACTGATGACTACGGAGCTGTAGAGATCCCCAAGAGTTCATCAACGCGGCACCCCCCACGACCAGGCATAAAGGAACGACGTTAGCGTGCATGGGTGGACCGATTCAGATGCTCATGGTCAAGACTACTCTACCAGTGGTTCCAGACGTTGGTCCTTTGATGCTTATTACACTTAGCAAGGCGGACTTCCAACGAGGACTGTCTAGGCCGCCAGTCTCTAAACATCTTACTATGTGGATCTGACAGGCCAGGGAATGTCTGCTCAAAACAGAACACAGCGACTTTGTGGACACAGGCGCCCAACTTTGAGCTGTCAACAATCCAGTTCTAGCACGTGCCTCGCAGATACCAAGCAGATGTCAAGTACCTCTCCCCCAATGTGGGGCCTTTCACTTCTTCGCCTGATCGTTCCATTACACAAAGGGGGGCTATCCACATAATGCCAGCAGCAGCTGAAGGGCGTATCTCCTCAATCAATCATTCCACTCCAAGATATCCCGGGCTACTCGGGTAGTCAAGTGCTTGGCAAGCGTGGACGGTATGGTCGATCGGAGCACAGTACACACACGAGGCCGTTTGTGTACACGTGTTGCAAGTCTAGTGCTTGGACGGTTATTCTCCTCTCTACCCGACTCTACTTCCTCTCCCTTCTGCTACAATTTTAATAAGGGGAATTTATCCAAAAAAAAAAGGTTACATACTGTTAGGCCTGAGGGAGCTGTATGATACTCCAGCTCGAGCGTTATAGAAGACCAGTCATAAAATGAGAGGCCAATAACGACGACAGCGCTTAATGAAATGTCGGTCTGAACAGAAGGAAATCCTTCAGGAACTCAAGTGTATGCACAGGCTTGAGGACAGGCAAGAATGGGAAGAGGTACAGAGAGTGGGAGGATGTATGCTCTTCTTGTTACAACACACACACAAGTGAATCAATAAATAATAAATGAAAACTTAACATACAACAGTACTAAAAAGGAGCGAAGCCGTAAACAGTCTGTGCAGACGTGCCCGCTAGTGCAAGCGTAACTGCCATTTATAACACTGTTAGCGAGAAAAACGAAACGAATATAGATGCAGCAGATAAAAAAAAAAAGACAACTGCCAAAACGTTGACAATGATTGAAATGTCACCGAAGCAACTGCTTTTTCCCATTGCAACTGTCCTTTTTTTCTTAATCCACTCCCCCGCCCTTCCCCCCCTGCCGCCAACTCCCCAAATTTGTTTCCTCCCTTAGTTCAACCAGGGACCGTACAGCAAACTTTGCTGTACGGTCCCTGGTTCAACAACAGGAGGACCCCAGCCTCTCAACTCGCCCTTGCAACCAGCTGGACATTATTGAGCCCACAAACTGACCAGTGCATGCATACAGCAGACAGCATGGCGGCAAGAGACGAGAGCCAGAGAGAGCTGGAACGGCTTGAGATGGGGCAGCAGGGGAGCGCGCATAAGCACCGATATAATAGGTAGATAGCGAGCAGCAGAAAGAGGCCGGCAGCACGGGGCGGGCCCGCTATTGCGCGGCCCGCTATTGCGCGGCTAACCCTAACCCTAACCCTAACCCTAACTGTCGCGCAATAGCGGGCCCGCGCAATAGCGGGCCCACGCAATCGCGCAATAGCGGGCCCGCGTAATAGCGGGCTGACGCCGGCAGCACGGCACAGCGAGTGTACTGTGCAATGGTGATGGCCAGCCTATCATCATCTCCTCTTCACTCTGCCACGGGCACAAGCGCTGACCACTTGATGACCGATGCCTTGTAGGCCTACTGCGTGGCCCGCTATGGTCTGGCAAGCAGGGAAGAGGAAAGGAGGGGGGGGGGGGGGGGGGGGGGGGGGGGGGAGGGGGGGTCTCTCTCTCTCTCTCTCTCTCTCTCTCACGCGCGTGTATGTATATACAATTGTGTGTGTGTGTGTGTGTGTGTGTGTGTGTGTGTGTGTCTATACATAGGTGTGTGTGAGAGCTGTTCATTCATGCATGCTTACACGCGCGTGCGTGCGTGCGTGCGTGTGCGTGTGCGTG
>CM031596.1:68788860-68801360 GCA_018398815.1 Conus ventricosus | reverse complement strand
CCGGCAGAAGAATAGAAAAAAAGCAGGAAAACCTGTAAAGATTGAGACAGGCAAGACACAGAGGCAAAAATTCAGGGCATGAATTATGAGAAACAGTGAGAGCAGAAGGTGGTATCTCTTGGGAAGAGAAGTGGTGTGTCTGTGTCTGTGTGTCTGTGTCTGTCTCTCTGTCTGTCTCTCTGTCTGTCTCTGTCTCTGTCTGTCTCTGTCTCTCTCTGTGTCTGTCTGTCTCTCTCTGTCTGTCTGTGTCTGTGTGTGTGTGTGTGTGTCTGTGTGTGTGCGCGCGCGCGCGTGCGTGCATGCGTGCTTGCATGTATGTGCGCGCACGCACATGTCTGAGTGCGGAAGTCAGTAAATGCATGTGTGTGTGTACGTGCATACATGAGTGTGTGCATGCCTTTGTGCGTGTATGTGTGTGTCTGAGTGAGCATGCATGGATGTGTGCATGTGAATGTTTATGTGTGTATGTGTGTGTGCATGCACATGCGTTTGCAAGCATGAGTGAGTGAGGGAGTGAGTGAGTGAGTGAGTGAGTGAGCGAGCGAGCGTGTGTGCGTGCATGCATGTGTGTGTGTCTCTGTGTGTGTGCTATATGCAACTCCATAAGTGTGCTTATGCGGCTGTGTTTATCTGCAGAATTTCCTCCTACTTCAACTTGACAGCCTAGCGACAGCGTGTGTATGTCAACAGACTGCAAGAAAGTTATAACAATAACAACGACGACCATCAAAAATATACAGACACATATATATGAACACACTAACCACACAATACACTTTAACACATAGACACATTAATATGTGAAAACAGACAAAAATAATCAATGTGCACAAACTAAGGCAAATACATGTATGCGCACGGATGAACAACTTACCATTGTCGAAGCAGATATTTCCAAGTGCTCGACAGACTTGTTTGGCAATAGCTGGTGAAGAGTCAGTCTGAATCAGTTTCAACAAAGGCGGCACCACCCCTAAATTAACCAAAGGTACTCGGACTGCCTCTGCAAACATAATTGTAATATTTCTTATAAATCCAAAGTATTAGATGAAAGTTGACAAATAAACAATAGAATTATTCAAATGTAGATAGATAAACTGTCCAGATATAACATTAAATTGTACAGATTTCTCTTGCTCAATTCACTCTTTTCTTTCTTTCTTTCTTTCTGCATACGCAGGTTGATACTCCTGCGGACACTGCCAGTATACAGAGGCAGTGGAGTTTTGTGTGTTTGACTGTTTTTTATCCTGCCATTAAGGCAGCCATACTCCATCTTCGGGGAAGGTGCATGCTATGTGTAACGTGTCCTCCATACCAATGGCCAAACAGGCCTTCTCTTCTGAAAGTTGGTGATGGGATTTTATGTGTGTGCAGTATGTTGTGCGTGCGTTCACACATGGAACCTCGGTTTATAGTCTCATTCAAAGGACTGTATGTGGAATGGAGTCAGAACCAATGTTAACACCGAGGGAAACCCCCCTGTACCGAAATTTGAACCCGCCACCCCAGCATCACGAGTCTGGCACTCTACCAACTGAGCTAATCCGGCCCCCCAACTCATTCTATCAATTTCTGTGGATACGTGGTACAGTTACACACTTAAATTTATACATCTGGCCAGTGCCAAATCTGCACATGTATATCTGATGAATAAATATTATGTCCAGGCAATGGAAAAGTATACATATATCATACTTAGAAATAAATACATACCCAGCAGAGCTGTATGCATGTGTGCGTGTGCATGCACGCATGTGTATGTGAGTGTGTGCGTGTGCGTATGCGTGCACACGCGTGCATGCATGTGTGCGTGTGTGGTCTGTGTGTGTTTGTGTGAGTGTGTGTGTGTGTGTGTGTGTGTGTGTGTGTGTGTGTGTGTGTGTGTGTGTGTGTGTGTGTGTGTTTGTATGACTGTGTGTGTGTGAGTGTGTGTGTGTGCGCGCGCGTTTGTATGTGTGTGTGTGTGTGTATGTGTGCGTGTGCGTGTGTGTGTGTGTGCATGTGAATCAAATGATAAGTATGTTTATGAATGCTTATGCCTGGGCATGTGATTCATGTGCTTAGTGAGCCATGCATACATAATGAGTCCGCTTGTGTTTGTGGAAGCACACGGACAAGTACAGTTGTATTTATTATTTAGATCTATAGATATCATCACCAAACATACAGAGAGAAAGAGCCTGTATTTTGATTTATCACAAATCTGTGAATAAAGGAAAGAATATAATCTGATGCAATTGAAGATTTCAGCAGATATTGTTAAACTGAATGAATAACCAAACCCACAGCTTGGTCAATGAGAATGATCTGTACAGAGGGATGGAGAAAGGGAGGGTGAATGGGAGAGACAGACAGCTAGTCAAAGACAGACAGAGAGGGTAGGGTAGCAGAGACAGAGAGAGCAAGACACAGACTGACAGAGAGATAGAGAGAGAGGAAGAGAGAAACAGACAGAGGGGGAGACTGACACAGAGAGAGAGAGAGAGAGAGAGAGAGAGAGAGAGAGAGAGAGAGAGAGAGAGAGGGAGACAGAGAGAGAAAGAGAGAAACAGATGGACAGATGAACATATAGACAGACAGACAGAGCTAGACAAAGAAAGAAAGAGTCACTGACAGACAGACACACACACACACACAAAGAGGAAGGAGAGAGAGAGAGAGAAAGAGAGAGAGAGAGAGAGAGAGAGAGAGAGAGAGAGAGAGAGAGAGAGAGGAGAGAGAGAGAGAGAGAGAAAGAGAGAGAGACTCAGAGAGAGAACACACACACACACACACACACACACACACACACACACACACACACACACAGAGCTAAAGGCAGAATAATAAAATCTAATTTCTCTAAGAGAAAAATCAAGACGCTTCTTTTTCAAGAATAAATAGAAAAGTGACCAGCATACTATTTTGTAAATCACTATAAACACTTCTGGGCATCATCTTCATTCACCATGTCAGAAACTCTGCAATGAAGTGTAGAAACAATAAAAACTATACTTCTGCAGTCCATCTCTTTGCATTCCCTTAAATTCAAAAATAAAAGAATCTTTTTTCAGCTCTTTAATTTTTAACCCTTTTGCCACAAAATATATTGGGATTAACTATTTCCCATCTGCGGCATCACTTTTTCTAGTCACTCTTTGTATATGCATGTAGATGAATCAGCTCTGAAACAAATGCCTCACTATTTTGAGTAAAACACTGTGGCTTACATCTGCAACAGAGCATTCTGGTCTACCACTTCCAAGGTATCTTTGTCCTATGGCAGCTTCGTTTGAAATGGTACAGAATCAAGCATCAACACTGAGCCTTGCAGCAGTGTTTTGCTACAGTAGTGCTAAAAGGGTTAACCAAATTATTTATCTTCAAGTATCCATCTCTTCCCTTCACCAGTTTTATCCACCGCTCACCTGCTTTTGCCAGCTCAGCAATCACTTGTGCAGCTTTGGCTGCTGTAGCCGGCTGCTCTGAAGCTATGTCTAGCAGAGAAACTATTTCCTTAGCGATCGCTGTCCATAATTGCTTCTGGACATCGTCCTCATCATCTTTGTCCTGCAACAAGAAAGGTCAAAGAGTGCCTTTGTATGTAACGCTTTTGAAATGCATGTGCTTTCACATATACAGTAAAATTATCAAGTAAGTTCACAGATTTAGTTTACGAATTCAGAACTTAAAATTCAGTCTGATAATATCCCTCCCCATCTTCCTCTACTCTTTACACACACCCACACACACACAGACACACACGTACACAAACACAACACACACACACACACACACACACACACAACACACACACACACACACATGCTGTTTGTGATAAATTCAGTGGAAGTCAAAAAAGGGTGAGGCGTTATTTGCTATCAATATAATAATAATAATAATAATAATAATGAATACTTATATAGCGCCTATTCTCGGCTAGAGGCCAAGCTCTAAGCGCTTTACAATCCACACTCGTTTACACAACGGCTGCCTACCCTGGGTAGTGCCGACTGAAGAGCTGCCAGCTGGCGCTTCATTCAGTCGTTTCCCGTGTCATCCAGTCAGTATCGTTCAATATCGATCACTCATTTTCCTTACTTCCTTCATTCTTTCCATTTCTCACGCAGGTGCATGCTATGTGTAACGTGTCATCCATACCAACGGCCAAACTGGCCTACTCTTCCGAAAGTTGGTGATGGGATTTTACGTGTGCGCAAGATGTTATGCATGGCGTTACACACACGAACCTCGGTTTAACAGTCTCATTCGAAGGACTGTATGGGAAAAGGAGTCAGAACCAATGTTAACTCCGAGGGAAAAATTCCCCTTGTACCGAAACGCCCCGGCGGAGGTTCGAACCCGCAACCCCAGGATCACCAAGATTACGAGTCAGGCGCTCTACCAACTGAGCTAATCCGGCTCATCATATATGCATATATAAATATGACATAGATGCAATATTGATACAAACTACAAAGCAAGGAAACTTTTACCCCATTTACTTGCTGTTACCTAATAGTGCAAATTCACAGATATTTTTCCATGATTTAGTTGTGAAACTGAACCTAATTATTTGAAAAAAAAAATCATATTTCACGCACACACACACAACACACACACCATTATCTGGACTGTGTGCGGGACCAGTCATTGAGTGGACATCAATTTTCCAAGAATTTTTAAGTAGTTTTTCTGGAATTTTTAATGGGATGTAAAATTAAAAAAAAAAAAAATTTTTACTGATATTCTAGATTAAGATCCAAACCAATTAACAATTTACACACATTTACACTCAAATTTAACAGCAATGAAATTTCATATATCAGTAAGTGGACTTACAAGTTACAACACACACACACACAACACACACACACACCACACACACACACACACACACACACACAGCACGCACACACACACACACACACACACACACACATGCACCTCTTTCTCACACACACTCACACATACGAGAAAACTGCACATTGATTGCTTACATAAAGAGAAAAAAGAAACTGAGAAACAAAAAGAAATAAAGAACTTTACATCTTTCATCAATAAGGTCTATCAGCTGGTCCATTCCCTTGTCCAGTTTTGGGTATGATGTTTCTTGTTGGAGCTTCTCAAGCAGTAATGGCAGAGCATCTGTAAGACAGAAGGTAAGGTAAGGTAAGGTAAGGTAATGTTGTTTATAGCCCAGCTGACCACAAAGGACAGTATCAGGGCTGTCAATGCACTGTAAGACAGAAGGCACAAAAATAGTTAAGTCAGTCAACAACAAAAATACATCTATTGTATGATCACTATATTCTTAGTAGCATAAGTCTGTCGACTGCATAACGCTAACAATACATGGCCATAAAGGAACAAAATGGAGAATGTTATTATACAGCCAAGGACAAAGCTCTCACCACATTTAATTTTTATATACATATAAGGCTCTCACAAGCAATATAAGCTCAAAATCTTTTGGTTTTTCTCTCTTTCTTACTTTCTTTTGTTTGTTTGCTTTAAACTCTGATCTTTGGTGCCTTTTTACCCAGGATTACAGCAATGGTAAACTTTGTACTACGTTCAGTTTCCCAAAACACTGCCATGTTGGATGCATAACTGTCTTGTTCTAATATCAGTGTGTGAACAGTACACCTGTATGGATTTAATAATATTAACAATAGGCAATCCATGAATGAAACTGCTTCTCTGCTGCTGAGTCAGTACAGTGGAGCTCCATTATGATCCAACATGATATAGGACTTTACCATACCAACTAAGCCTTTTACCAATGACAATGATTGCTTAGATGAGCATGAATTCATGATAATCTTTTCTAGACAGTGCCATCAAGTCCATGCTGTGTCAGCCCCTAATGATACTGCTGACACTGACACAGACACAACACCAGGATTCTGACACAATTAAAAAAAACAACTGTCATATCTTCTGTGCCATTCAGTGATATCAATCCTACGTTGCCCCACTCAAGCTTCCTGTATACAAATACACCCGGTTTGTACTATTGCAGTCTCAGTTCAATGCTCCAGCAATCCACAGTCCAGCAGTCAATAGTCAGTTGTCATGAGCAACATCATGCCAGACGAGACATTGCACTGCTGCCGAATCATTTTGGTAGAGTTCAGTGGTGCCTGTATGATTGAAAATAGGTGAGGCATCAGTTGGAAAATACCTTTTTTTTCCTATTGATGACCAAAAACTGTTTAGTTATGGAACCAGTGTAAGTGAGCATCACTTCTGGACAGTGTCACTACATCAATTCAATGGCATTTCAGATGCTCTTCCTGTCAGTGAACAGCCCTGATGGGGCCCTTTGCGTTCGGCTGGGCTATAAGCAACATTATCTTATCCTGTCAGTGACATCAATGACTTTGACACAAGCTCACCATGGCATCTATAGACATAAAGAAGAAGTCTGGTCGAAAAAGTGACAGGATCAGGATCTTAAACAGGCTACCACAGTAATGAATACAATTTCCTTCTGTTCACTTTTGGAGATCTGTTCAAAGAATGGTCCGGTGGGGGGGGGGGGGGGGGGGGGAAACGAAATGATGAAGATATTCATATTCTCTGTTTAATTTTCTAGACCATAACCATGAGGTATGTAGTTGATATGGGGTTTCTTTTGCAAGATGCTGGATAAGAAAACCCTTTTTTCAGGTGGAAAGTGATCTCCATTTCTGTTCCCATGTTGCCAGTCAAATATTAAGATTTTCCTGGGGATTCACCATATGAGCAAGTGACAAAAGGTCGTCCAAAAAAGCCAACAAAAAGTGGATTTTTCAAAATAGTTTTTATTAACAGCAATTTTCCAAAGGAAGACTTATGTTTAAGGTCATAAAAACATACATACAAAGATAACTCATGCACCGATGTTCTGCTAGTAATGTGATAAGGCATCATAACAAGCATCTGACGGTTGTTATGCTGACATTCAATTTTATCAATATTCCTATTTGAATGTCTGTTATACAGCATAATTGTTTCAGTGGAAATAAGACTGAATATTACAGCTAAATTTCATTCCAAAAGAAAAGGCATCTGTGCAGTTTAAGATCAAGTTTCACATGAGATGGAAATGTCCAACATAACAACCGTCGGACATACTGATTTGTTCTTTATTGCTGTGTTGAAATAAGACAGTAACTGCATCCTCTGATGATTTTCTGTGTTTTTGGGGGTGCATTTCATGTAATGATATCAAGTATAGGACCCACAATAGCCTTGTTACCATAATATGGCATTTTTAAATCTGACAGTTTTTTATGATGTTGCATTGGACATACCCAAGTATTTCCCAACAATGCAAAAATAACAACAGTCATTTAAAAAAATGGACATACTTTCCTTTGAGTACAGTTCTATTGTTATTGTTACATTTTACTCATAAAGGCCTATAAAACAAGCTAAATAAGTCACAATGATCATGTAGACACCTTAAATAGAATCCATCTGACAGTTGTTATGGCCTCACTGTTGGACATACTCAACAAACTGCTCATGTACTGACAGAATTAGATTATTTATGATCAAAATGAATAGAAACAGTTTGACAGTAACAATAATAACGTGTACATTTAGGGCACCTGCTCTCTCAGATAAGCTCAGAGCGCTTACAAATCATATGAAAATACATTTTATGGTTAAACAACATAATTACAAGATGTAAACAGATTTTGCATATTCTGCACCAGACTTTCTCTTCTTTTCCTCTAAAGAAGAAAGTAGGATGCGAAGACCTAGAAAACACAAACTTCTTTGTCAAACAAATAATACAAAAAATACTTTTAGGTAATTTTTGGAATTAACTGCAAAAAAAACAAGTGATCAAAAAAAAAATTTGTCATGAACAAAATCAATTTGGTATGCTTCAGGTGATTCCAACCTACCTCTTACACACCCCACCACTTCTTATTCAGGTTAAGAAGCCATAATCAATGAGCTGATTTATTTGCTACTATTGCCTTGGGGGGGGGGGGGGGGGGGGGGGGGGGGCTGAATTTTTCCCCATACTTCTTCTTCTTCCTAAAATACTGGTTCACTCAAAAACGAGTAGGTCACCAGCGCGCATGTAAAAAGTAAAATAAAATAACATAAAATAGTGCGACTCAGACTGTTGGCCCCTGGAGCAAATTTGCCAACAAGGGGTCGCACTCGATATTCAAGAAGTTAAAAGCAATGGCCAAATTCAGGCCCAGGTAACCATAAAATATCTGGGGAAGTTAAAATAGAAAATCGTAAATATGCAGATCTCAAAACTGTCGTATCAATTTGTTTTGTTTTTCTAATGAGACTGCATTGTGGCAATCTTGATGGCACCCGGCAGTGAGTTCCACAGCCGTACAGAACTAGAATAAAATGAATGTAAGAGGCTGTCAATATTTGATGCAGGTATGGTATAACATTGACCGCCACTCCTGGTGCTGCTTTTATTCAATACTAGTTGTTCCTTTGGGAAATAAGTATTAGTTTTAGCTCTGCCTTTGAAGATGTTAAGTTTGATAAAAGCTCTTCTCTCTTCTAAGGGTTTCCATTCTAATTTCCTCATGTTCTTTCTAGTATTCCCCTTTTCTCTGATGTGTTCCCTGTTACAAACCGTGCTGCTCTCTTCTGAATCTTTTCGAGGTTATCAATGTCCTTTAGATGGTAAGGATCCCAAACTGAGCAACCATATTCCAGTACTGGTCTAACCAATGTTTTGTAGCAGTGGTCTTAACCTTTTGGGGGCACTCATTGATATTCCTGTATAAGAAAGCTAAGATGTTATTTGCTTTCTTACATACAAAATTTGTAATGTTCTTTCCATTTGAGACGACTATCTATAATCACACCTAAATATTTTGCAGCATTGGTTTCTTTAAGAATAGTATATGAATAGAATATTCTGATCTAGTTGGTGAGTGTTTGTTACATATACGCAACACTTGGCACTTTTGGGATGAAATTCCATTTTCCAAGTTCTTTCCCACTCTTGTAAAGCGTTTAGATCTTCTTGTAGAATGCGTGTATCATTCTTGCTTCTGATTGTTCCATATACTAAGCTGTCATCTGCAAAAAGCCTTATAGTAGTTCCAGGAGAGAGATTTCTACTTATGTCATTTATATAAATTAAGAAAAACAAGGGCCCCAGAACAGTTCCCTGTGGTACACCTGACAAACTGGTTTACAATGCATGGGATGACGACCCTTCCACAACAACTTTCTGCGTTCTCCCAACGAGAAATGATCTAGCCCATTTAGCAAAGAAACGCCAATGCCGATTGTTCTAATTTAAGCAGCAGCCCTCATGGTCAACCTTATCAAAGGCTTTAGAAAAGTCTAATAAAATTGCATCTATTGCTGTCTGTTGTTAAGACAGTTATTAAAATCATTGAGAGTTGTTATAAATTGAGTCTCACAACTCCTTTGCTGTCTAAAACCATGCTGGGCGTTATTTAAGAAGTCATATTTGTCAAGATGGTCCATTATGCTACTATATATTATGTGTTCAAGTAGTTTTGCTGATATGGATGTAAGAGATCACAGGTCTATAGTTCTCTGCTTTTGTTTTGTCACCCTTTTTGAATAACGGAACAATGCTGGCATCTCGCCACTCATCAGGTATTACTCCCAGGTCCAGTGAAGCTTGGTAAAGTGGTTGGTATACCTCACTCAATTCATTGGCACATAATTTTAAGAGCTTGCCAGGAACGCCATCAGGACCAGTAGCTTTGTTTTTATTGATGTTGGTCAGTAACTCCTGCTTTGTTTACTTTGATGTTTTGCATTTCAGGGAGTTTATCATCATCCTTTAGTCTAACGTTAATTAAAGGCTTGGGGTTTGAGAAAACCAAACAAAACTGCTTGTTTTTGTAAATTTAGACTGGATGAGAGGGGAAAAAAACCTAACTGAATCCAGTTAGTTGAAAAAAGGGCCCAGGAAAAAAAAGGAAGGAGAGAGGTGGGTGGGGGGGGGGGGGGGAGGCTGGGGGAGGGGATACATGGAGGGACTGGGAGGAAGGGGGCTGGTGGAATCTGGTTGCTGGTCTCTACTCCTCCACATTTTATCAAAAAGCATTATGGAAATAGCCAAAAATGTGCACTTTCAATTCTTCAAAATAAATATGTATTACAATGAAAATAAACTGACCATTTATTAATCACAAGAGATACTGATGGTCGTTACGACAGACATACTGAGTCAGTGAGTGATAATGTCTTCAACTATGAGAGTAACAACTGTCAAATAATCGCCAGATTTCCCACTAATCCTATGATCTAACTTTAGTTCTGTCAGTATTTAAAGAAAAAGCAAAATAGAAATTCCAAGCTGTTTTTCTGCCCCAGTTTTACGTATAATTGATACATTGATTAACTTAATATCCGTGGGGCGTTATTTCGGACATCGCTAAAACGATGTCCTAATCATGCGTCACGCACAAAACATCGCCCGAAAGTTGAGGGAAATCCCGTTAAATTGCCCCACTCTACTTTTGGTTCACTTAGAATTTTAATCATTTACAGAAACACATTTGAGAGAACAGCTGAAACCAATGTTTCTATCATTTTCTTGTGACGGTCGTTATGCATTTGACAGTCGTTACGATTTCTGACGGTCGTACGATTGTGGACAAACAACATTTCCACACCTTCTCTGCTTCGAAGCGCCATTCTTGACGAAAGCTCCAGCCTCGATTTGAAACCTTTTGCCTTGGGTGCTATTTAAAGCACGGCATGGGATCTGTAAGTTCGTTGTTAGTAGAATTGCGAGAAAAAATACGGTCGTTATTTTCTGACATACTGCTTATTACCGTATGGATTTCGCGCTCGTTTGCTGCCACTGAATCGAATTTGGTTCGGAAAACACCTTTCTTTTTCCCCTTCGGTTAGTGTTGTCCGAGATGCCGAGTTAAATGAACACGGAACCGAACCGAACCTGATGTGAACGATCGAGAGTTTTGCTTACCGACACGATTTGACAAACAGCGTACACGACTGTCAAACGATTTTTACCGCTTGACAGCATCGAAAACAATCAGAAATAGAACCGTTTGTGATTTTAACATTTCGCCGTTGATTTTCTGCATCCTTTATTTATATTGTTGTGATGGTATGCAATTTAGATATGTATCCAGCTTCGACACCAACCGCATCACTCGTGCCGCCATCTTGAACGGGAAAATTTATCAAAGAAAAACGTACAACTTGGGCATTTTCAAATGGAAGGCAGACACCCAAACTCACCATGTTATATTATGTATCTCTTCAAGGTATTATAAAACATCAAGCAATAAATAAAAAAGCATTGGTATTTTTTTAATTCTTTATTTGTGCGATAAATATACAAGGGGTCTGGACGATCACCTTTTGTCACAAGCTCATATGTATATTCAGCACTGGATGAGACAGTCATGCCAACAATAAACTGTTTGCAAAAAGATGTAGTCAATGATATGTTCAGGATTACAGTTATTCAGTAAATCGTGAAAAAAAAGAAAGATTTATGTGGATTTGTTCCAACAGAGCTATCTGTCCTGATTGTAGCTGGGGTTTCCACATCATAATGAAGAATATTCAATGCCTTCCCCTTCTACTTCCTGCCCCCCCCCCCCCCCCCCCCCCCCCCCCCCCCACACACACCACACACACTTACCTACTTTTTCCACAGTCCGTACTGGAAAAAAGTACTTATTATGGAGACTTTTTTGTACAGAAAGAGGAGAGACCTGTAGGAAAAAGGCTCTAGATTAGGAGTAGGACTTTGCCAAGATTCCTATTCTTAAAGTTAAAGTACACGTGGAAAATAATACCAACACATACCCATTTTGTAGACGATCTTGAAACACTTCCCTTTCCTTTCTTTCTTCTCCTTTTCCCTACTCCGATCACTCCAAAATAGGCCAAACCGAAGTTCTCAGATGACAGTATGTTTGTCTGTTGTCATGTAAAGGTAATGGACGCTGCCATGACACCGGAATACATTGGGTCGTCAACAAAATAGGCGTCGAATGCAGAAAACTGACTTCTGTCTTGTCAATGAGGTTTTCGTGCACAGTTCACTACATCTAAACACATCTACTGGAAAGCCCACCGGTCAAACGGCAATGTCCATTCAAATCTCTCCCTGAGACACACACGCTGGCTCCCCGACGTCTCAGAAATATCAATAATGAGACACGAAAGATGTTTGTCTTGTTTTCAAAAGAAATTCCACTACTCTTCATCTCAAATCATAGGCATCTTTGGCACTTTGTCTGCTCGTAAATCTATTTCAGTGTACAAGAGGACATATTCTAGCCATTTTTGTGAAGTTTTGAACTCGGGTTTGAATAGTGTTGTTTCTTCACTTTCGATTTTCCCTTCGAGTTACACTGACTGCAAAACTTTCATCTTTTGGCGGTTTCGATTGAATCATGACTTCGTTCGCTGTCATTTTGAGAGGGGGCTCGCCGGGTTTAGATTACAGGTGGACGAGGGATTTTCAAAGGACCGATTACTTCAAGGAATCTTGGTTTCTGCCAAAT
>CM031596.1:68775477-68777977 GCA_018398815.1 Conus ventricosus | reverse complement strand
ACAATGTATTGATATTGTACATAACTTAACTCTCTCTCTCTCTCTTCTCTTCTCTCTCTCTCTCTCTCATCTTCTCTCTCTCTCTCTCTCTCTCTCTCTCTCTCTCTTGTTATTTCCTTGATATGATAATTATAACAGGCTTGAATTCTTTTTTGTACTCCTTCTTCCCTCCACCCCCACGCCTCCATCCTACCCCCTCCCTCCTCCTATTTCCTCTCCCCTCCTCATCCCCCTCAGAATTTAACCCAACACCTCCTCGCCCTTTTCCGCTGGTTTTCACTCTTTGTATTTCTTCGTTTTCATTATTTTATTATTGAAGTTTCTTTGTTTTGTTATGATGGCTTGATGTAAAAAAGCAGTTTCTCTGCTTATTCAATGTTCCATCTGGAAATAAAATTTTGACTTTGACTTTGACTTTGACACACACACACACACACCACACACACACACACACACACACATTCAACAACAACAAGCGCTCAATACCTAAAGTAACCAACGTTATAGTGCTAGCATGGCGCATGCATAGAAACGTTAATGTGTATAATTAAAAACAAACAATTGTCTGTAGCACACGTTAGCGGAGACCGGGCCCCCTTTGAACACACTAGGGCCATGATAGCTCAGTATGGCACCCCGAAGTGATCAAATTTCCGTAGAAAGCTATTTGCGTGAAATGCTGTAGTAGTTGCGCATAATGACACCTGTTTAAATAGTTGGGGCAAAACAAATGCAGACGGATGATTCTTCCGTGAGTTTGACATGAACTTTGCAGAGATTGGGTTTAAAAAGAAATGAAATAAGGAATGGGATAAGGATGGAGGAGAAGGGGGTGGGGTGGGGTGGGGGGGGGGGGGGGGGCTGTGGTGAGACGGGAGAAAGAGACGAAAAAGGGGTGCAAATCTCTAAAAGTGTTTAAAATAACTCCGCCGAACAAAATGGACAAAACGAATCACAAGACAAAACCCGACGCGTTTCGACCTCTTAGGTCTTTTTTTTTTTTTTTTTTGTAAAAGGCAAGATAAACAATGCTCAGGACAACGAAAATGAAAAACGAGCAATCATTATGTATGTCGGTGCGAGATGGGCGTTGTCGATGTTGTTCGGCGTAGTTATTTTAAACACTTTTTTTTTTTTAATAAGGATTTGTTTAGATTTCCGCTCGCAGTCTCCTCATTTGCTACTCACCGAAAAATGAGGGCGTTAAAATGCAAGTTATAAACTTTTCAGTGAGAAGCCTACAACGTATAACGGTATATGCAGCAACCAGCGACCTGTTGCGAAAGGATTTGTTATACTAGTCTGTAAGTCGACTTTTCGTCTCTTCGAGTGAAACTCGTCAGTCAACTCGGAATGTTAGGGTTGGTCCACCCCATGACTTCTAACATCAGTGGGTAAAGAGCGGAATCCAGTGGCCTCTCGCATCGAGAGGCACAGATATGTGGAACAGGAAAATCATAATAATGATAAGAAAATGCCTTTTGTGGTGTCAAAAGTAAGGAAAACCGTAAGCCATCAAAAGAACAACTTTAAGTCTTCGCCAGAGGAATTTTAAAAAAAAGGGGGGGGGGGGGGGGGAGGGGGTCGGTCAAGGGAGATAAAAATGTGCCGACTTCTCTGTCCTAGCAGCGCTGTCGACCGATTATGACTTGTAGTGTAAAAATAACCTTTAGTTTGGATCTCCAAAAAACGCGGTATGCACCATTGATCTGAGAGGAGCAGGGAACATGAGTTCGATGTCCTTCCCGCCATTGAAGGTATCGATCTGTGATAGTTATCGGGGATTTGACCTGTGCGGATTGTCCGGACCTAACAATTGGCCATTGTGTGTGTAGGGAGACGGCGCTGGGAACCAGTGCAGTTTCCCCCCCACCCCCGTTAACATACGTCGCTATCTTGTTGTTTAGAACAATGTGTCGATTGTGGGGAACTGGACGAGTCTGTCGAAAATGACTGTGCTTCTTGTCAGAGTTTCATCTGAAACGCTTTAAGTCTCAGACTCTGTCTGTGTCTTTTTGGTCTGTCTGTCTGTCTGTCTGTCTGTCTGTCTGTCTGTCTCTCTCTCTCTCTCTCTCTCTCTCTCTCTCTCTCTTCTCTCTCTCTCTCTCTCTCTCTCTCTCTCTCACCTCCTTCGCGTGCTTGTGTGTGTGTGTGTGTGTGTGTGTGTGTGTGTGTGTGTGTGTGTATGGGGGGGATGGGGGGGGGGGGGGGTGCGCGCACATCCATATAACCGCGTATCTCGAGATCGAGTCACATAGCATATTTTACACAGTGTATTATGTTGACGCCAAAGGATGGTCCACGTGAAAGAAGAGTGGAGAGCGTGAGGCTGAGGTGATGTGAGAGAGAGGAAGAAAGGAGCAACAGGTCGTCAGGCAGTCAAAAACATGAACGTGACAGAGGGTTTAAGTGTACTTGGCGTTGATATCTAAACCCTAGGGAAGTGAGCAAGACGAACGCGTCCTATAACAGAAGGGTGCACACACGCGCAACACACACA
>CM031596.1:68755477-68772977 GCA_018398815.1 Conus ventricosus | reverse complement strand
CTTCTGTTGCCAGATATTTTTTTCCCCTGGAGCTTGCAGGGATTCGAACCTCCCAACATCTGGATGGGTGGGCGTCTCTAGACGTTGGTTATTTCGACGGATGGCTTACCCACATCGTTATTTTTGAAGTTGGAAACGTAAACCTTGTGAAGGTCACTTTTGTTCGTCCATGACCGATCCACCTGGAAACTTTCAGCTGTCTCTCTGCCATTGGCTTTAGGAATATAGTCATTTACATGTGTGTGTGTTTTGTGTGTGCGTGTGTGTGTGTGTGTGGGGTGTGTGTGTGTGTGTGCGCGCGCGCGCGCGCGCGCGCGGCGCGTGTGTGTGTGTGGTGTGTGTGTGTGTGTGTGTGTGTGTTTTAAATGAGAAATCCCGACCCTTTCATGAAATCATAAGCTGAAGAGGCTACTATCCCTCTCGTTCTAAATTCTGTAGCTTGGACTTTGGCCTGGGAGTCAGGGTGCTGGCTAGACTTGCATACTTTTTTTTTCCATTTTGGTCTTGTAGATGTTAGTTTGCTCCATTCTGCTTCATTTGGCATGTGGCCACAGGGAGCGCAATCAGACCTGACTAAATGTATAAGTCGGGGACGGGTGGCGAGATTACGAACTCGCAACTTCCAGCTCCAACGTCGAGCGTGTCGGCCTGTGCATGTTACTCGGCAAAGATTATGTCCAGGCCTTTTCTTTCTTAGATGGATACAGCTGCTAGGATCGACGCCATGTCTATAAGCATGGGGGTAATTTTTATATGATTGTGGCATGAATTATAAATGGTCACGTGCACGTTTGCCCCCTCCTCCATCCTGCTCTTCTCTGCTCCCACCCCATCCCCTCTCTCGTCCTCTCTCTCACCCCCCTCCCCCAGTCGAGATATCACTGGGGTACATAATGGGGGCATAGTGAAATCTAACAGTTGATGTGAGTCTATGTGGATTTTTGAAGGTCTTGAGGTCACGTCTGTTGGAGGATCCCCCCCACCCACTTTTGTTTGTCTGATAGGGGTTGGGGGTGAAGTTATCGAGGGGGGGCTCGTTGGAGTTTGGTCAGACACCGAATAGATGGCACGACCTATGATCACTGAATGTGGGCGAGCTTTCTATCTGACAACATCACCCTTCCTCTCTCCTCAACACACACACACAACACCACACCTCACACACTCTCTCTCTCTCCTCTTTCTCTCTATCTCTCTCAATCTCTCTTCTCATCTCTCTCTCTCTCTTTCTCTTTCTCTCACTCCCTTCACCCACTTCCTCCTCCCTCTCTCCCTTGCCTCCCTGCACCCATCCCCCACCTTTCATCCCCCTAATTCGCTCCCCCCCCACCCCCCCCCCACCCCCCCCCCCCCCCCCCCCGTCCCCCTTTTCCCCGGTTCTGTTCATGGTTTGGCGAGTTTGTGGGTCACTGCCTTTACGTCCCCAACCCCATCCCCCTTTTTTTTTCCCTCACTCCCACAATCGGCTGAGGGGCGGGACAGGTTACGATTTGGTCGTCGTCGTCGTCGGAACCCGGATGCGAGGCAATGGAGAGAGAGAGGAGAGAGAGGAGAGAGGGGGGGGGGGGGGAGGAGGGGAGGGGGTGGAAATTAAAACGATCGATGGCGGAGCGCTGGTGTCAACCTCGTCGTTCCTCCTCCCATGTCGTGCTCGTGCCTTTTTTGCTGGATGAGTTAGAGGAAAAGGAAAAAACAAAAATCGTTTTTGATGGCTACGTTATCCAGATCAAATTATGTAGGCGTGAGAGAGTACGAGAGAGGAGAGAGAGAGCGAGGGGGGGGGGGGGGGGGGGCAGGGGGGGGGGGAGGGTGAATATGTATGTTTGCCGCAGCTGAACACACCCCCCCACCCCCCTGGGGGACCAGGTTTTGCCCCTTTACTGGGACAGAATCGAATGAGAAGGGTTGGTTAGTTCACTGAAATTCTCTGTTTGTCTGTGGTCTCTGCTGTGAATGTCTCTGTTTGTCTGTGTGCCTGTTCTGTCTGTCTCTCCCTTTCCCTCCCTGAATCTCTTTCACCCTCCCCCCCCCTCTCTCTCTCTCTTTATGTGTGTGTGTGTGTTATGTTGGCCTGTGTGTGTGTCGTGTGTGTGCGTGCGTGCGTCTGTGTGTAGTAAACAAAGAAGATAAAAATCAAACAAACAAGACTGAAATTTCCCAAATTTTCGGCTTAATTGCCTTATTCAGGGGTACAGACTGTAATAGTAAAAGCGCTCGCATTCTCCATCCCTCGAGTCTTTGAGCACGAATCACGAATGTGTGCAGTTGGATAAAGGCCCCTCTAATTAAAATGGTTTAGCTATTGAAATGTATAAATCTGTGTAGTGCGCTGCGGTGCATGCGTGCGTACGTGTGTCTCTCTTCTCTCTCTGTCTGTCTGTCTGTCAGTCTCTCTCTCTCTCTCCTTCTCTCTCTCTCTCTCTCTCTCTCTCCTCTCTTCTCTCTCTCTCTCTCTCTCTCTCTCTTCCCACTTATCCTTTTAGCGCTGCTTTGAACACATTTACTTTTGCTGTTTTAGGGTATCAGTGGCACTGTTATGATTGACCTACCCCCCGCCACGCAGCACACAACGGAAATTTTGTTTCCTAATGCTTTTTCTTTCTCTTTCTTTCTTTTCTTCACAGCCAACAAATTGAAGATTTCGCTAATGGGCTTAAATATTGCACGAGTCTATCAAAAATCTGGGAGCCAGCCAGCTCAAGTTGAATTTTCAAAAAAATGAGCAAACCGCCCAGTCGTGGAGAGCTGCCCAAGGGGAAAAAAAAAGAAGGAAAAACTCCCAAGAAAAAAAGTGAAAATATTCAAAAACTAAAAGGGAAAAAATGCAATCCGAATAGTCCGTCGATGATATGCTCTACAATCTAACAGTTGTTGCCAATCTGTTGGCCTCTTCTATTCGGGAAGTTACACGTCTTCTCCTCTGCTTTTTTTTTTTTTTTTTTTCTAAACACCGAACAACTCATGATGAATCTCTCTGCATCTGTTTTGTTTTTTGCAAAACTGAGAATATATCTGCCATTTTTGATTGATGAACTGTAAACAGCTCTTCGAATCTGGATGATTCTGCTCCTCGCCTAGATGACATTGACTCTCATTTTATGATAAACATCTCCGGAAGGCTGTACAAAAAACTCTCTTAAATGTGTTACCAAATTCATCGGCCTCCTTGTGGAAAACCGCAGATGCCAGGCCCTCCAAACCGGAAAATGATTGACCAATCCTGCGGATTATCGGACGGGTGTTGTCTTGTAACTTTATGGAAAGATGGTCAAATCTCGACTGTTGTGGAATCTGTTTGCGGTTCAGCAAAGTACAATCTCCTCTGTCGACGATTTTGTCTTTCTTGGAAATCACATGGCCGCCCTGTCATTAACAAACAAAATGTTTTAGCGATCGTTTCTTGCCGATGGAGAACGCTTACGACTCCACACTGTAAGTCAGGTGTTCTTCAGATCCTTCATCACCAGCAATGGTATTCATTTTATAGAAAAACGTTTTGGTAATCTGTACTGTTTAAAGTTCGTTTTGGCACCAGGCTGTCTGACATCCAGAGCTTAAGTCGGCGTGAACCCCAGGGGGCATCTTAATTTTCTCCGGCTCCCCTTCAGAGTTAGAATTAATGGACACAGTCGAGTCAGTTAAACCAGGGCTCCGAGTTCCGTCTCGGGTGTGTTGAAATTTCACACTCTACGCAGTGGAGCTACCTGTGTTGGCGCTACAATGTCGATCAACTTTCCATGGGATAAGATCTGACCAGTGGGCGAGGAAAAAAAAAAAGGATTTTACCTTTCTGCCACCAAAACCCATGTTTCATTTCACAGCTTCGACTGTACATTGGTTACACAGAAATTTGTCTGGATAATCACCACTCTAGCAAAATTGCGGGGAGTCTTTTCAGAATCCCCAAACGCAACGTTTGGTCACATCCAAGGACTCGAAGACTTTCATGTCTGAAAGTTAAAGGGACATTCTCCGAGCGTGACACACTCGATTAGGAAGCCAATATGAAGAACGTGTTTTTTCTGTCCAAACCGCTAGAGGGTTTTGATCCGACTCCAGAATGCACTTCGGATGTTGTCTTCTATGGTTCTGCAAGGCCTTCCCTCTGCGACACTTCCGATTCCCATTTCATCAAGAGCTCTGACTCTGTTTCGGTGCATTCTGGCCTTGTCTCTGTGTGCAGACTGAATGCAGAGGCTGGGAAAAACATTCCTGTCCAAACTGTAGAATTTCTCTGCACTGTTATTGAACCGAAAGCACGCACGCACCGCGCGCACGCCACGCACGCACGCCACACGCGATTTTTCAACCGGAAATTCTTAAACAAATCTGAAGAAAAACCCATTTCGGTCCACCCTATTGAAATCGGTAAAATTTCCGAAGTGAACATTGAATCAATGGAGATGAGCATAGTGTTTGTCCAATTTCCAGACAAACCACCGTGGCCATCTGCAGATCTGATTGTTTCTTGCCACTTGCCGCAAAGACGTCACCAGTACTCTGGGCGTGCAAGACCATTCTTCATTTATGAAGTTTGCTGTAAACTTCTGTCTCTCCAAAAATATTTACCGGTGGTTTCCAAACCTACAAGAATGGAGTTGTGATGTTTACTGCTAACAGTCCTTCCTCAGAAACGTCAAAGCACCTTCCCACAAACAGCTCCATCTACTATGTGATTTTCCCGGCGTTCGTTGGTGCTCTCAAAACGGTCTGAAAATCAACACTTTGTTCTATGGGAGTTCGTATGCTTTAGGAAGCCCTAGTAGGTACGTAACTTCAAACTCCTTAGCCCTGATTTGTGTTTATTTGTTATTATTATTTTATCTTTTTAGTGTATACCACTCTGAATCCATGGTTTAAATTTGGGCGGTTCTGGTTTGGTTCTCCCGACCATGTCTGATTCGAGGCCACTGAGATGGCAGACCCAACTTAGCCATGGAATGGTGCAGCGGTCTGTATACCTCAATCCGATCGCGTAGCCCTAGTTTCAGACTGATGCGAAGGACCTCTGGAAAGGGACGGGAAAACACCGGACGATAAACTCTTTTCAAATCCGTCCGAAGCTGAAGCTGTTTTTACCAACCCGCCGCTGGTTGACATGAATAAGAAACGGTTTTTGTGCGATTGACTCACACTCAGAGAAATCCCCCCCCCCCCCCCCCCCCCCCCCCCCCCCCCCCCCCCCTCATTAGTATCTCTTAAAAGGGGAGAAGCTGTATGGTCCATTCCATGGGAGTTACCAGCTTTGTAAAAAAGGTTCCGAGAGAATGTCAGAGGCAACCCATGTTACCAGCAGACTTGTATTGTAAACCCTGTTCACGGGATGTGCACCGGATGCGATTTCTGAGTACCTGATAGAGTTTGATTTTTTTTGCCCATAAGATTTAATGGAAGAAAGTTTTTTTGAGCAATTTCAGTGTGTTTGTAAAAAGTATCTGTTGTGTGTGTTAGTGTTTCTTTCTTTTTTCTTCTTTCTTTCCTTTTTTCTTTTTTATTTTTTAAATGTTTTTTTAAAACAACTGTGTAAAGAATGGACTTTGACGATGTGACAACCAAATGTGCGCCTCTTGTGGTCGGCTGGCCATACAAATTACAGGATGAGACGACTTCATGCGCTTGAGAGACAAGAACTTGCATGGTTATGAAGGTGATTATATCATAAAGATGTTATTTAAAATTTCACACGCCAGGCATGCACACACAAACACATCACGCACGCACGCGCGCGCCGCGCGCACTCACACACCACACACACACACCACCACACACACCCAGACCAACACACACACACCACACACACACGCACGACCATGAACGCTGCACACATACTCCCACGCACATACACACGCAAGCACGTATGCACGTAGTTCCGTTTACAAGATATGGCATCCCACAAAGCAGTTCTTGATTCAGTAACTCTTGAAGGGGTTAAAAAAAACCCTCCTTTTTGTCGCCTCTCACTTCTCATCAGTTACAAAACTCCTTTCTTCAGTTTCAAATATTTCAGTCGCCAACGCTGTCAGTCATTCCTTATGGGAGGTTTTAGTTAGAGCCCCCCCCCCCCCCCTACTCTCTCGCTTCTCTCTATCTCTCTCCTCTCCATTCTCTCTCTCTCTCTCTCTCCTTCTCTTCTCTCTCAAAAAACACACACACCACACCTCTTCTCTCTCTCTCTCTCTCTCTCTCTCTCTCTCTCTCTCTTCCCCTCCCTCTCTCTCTCTCTCCCCCCCTCTCTCTCTCTCTCTCTCTCTCTTCGGTCAGGCATTCATCATTACACACACCACCACACACACACACACACCACTCACACACACTACACACACACTCAACACACACACACACACGTGTGCTTCCACAGAACTGAGACACGGCAATCTTACATTCGGTTTATTTGTCCCCCTTTTACCTCCCCTCCCACACACACACCACAAACACACACACACACCACACACACACCACTCAAACACACACACGTTCGCGCGCGGCACGCCCATGCACTCGCAGCGCACACACAATGAACATATAAAACGCACACGCGCACATGCAGTCGCATGTGCTTGCAGAGACTTAAACCACAGTATGCTATGCTTAGTATTATTTCACACTCACACAAACATACACACACACACACACACACACACACACACACACACAACACACACACACACACACACCGCACACACGCACGCACGCACGCACACTACACCACACCACACACACACACAACACACACACACGTCATATGCACACGAAACATACGCACCGATTTCAGGTGTAGAGTTACAGCATTAAGAAAACTAAGTATATTGTGTAAGTGCGTTATCATGTTGTACGTGAGAGGGAGGCAGCTCAGCTTTACCCGGTTGTCGGCTTATGTCACGTTTGAAAGGGAGGTAACTCCTGCTGGCGTACTGGAACATGACCAGGATTGATTCTCTCTCTCTCTCTCTCTCTCTCTCTCTCTCTCCTCTCTCTCTCTCTCCTCTCTCTCTCTCTCTCTCTCTCTCTGTCTGTCGTCTGTCTGTCTCTTTCTTTTCTCTGTGTGATCTTTCCACCCTCATTCCCCCCTCTCTTTTCCTCTCTGTTCCTCTCTCTTCCTCCCTCCCTTCTCCCCCCTCTCTCTCGGCTCCCTTCCCATTGTGCTTGCCTATTAGTATTCCCTTCTTATCTATTTGACCATAATCTCTCCTCTTCTCGCTCTCTCTCTTCTTCTCTCTACTCTCTCTCTCTCTCTTCCACCCCCTCTCTCTCTCTCTTCCCCTCTTCTTCTCTCTTTTTTCCCCCCTTTCTCCCTCATCTCCTCTCGCTGTCCCTTCTGCCTCCCTCCCCTCTCTCTCTCCGCGTTCCCCAATGAGCTTTTCTGTAAAACGTCCACTATCCTTCCCACATCCCTGTCTTGTTGTGGGTTTTATTTCTGTAAAATTCTCTCTCTCTCCTCTCTCTCTTCTCTCTCTCTCTCTCTCTCTCTCTCTCTCTCTCTCTGTTCGCTGCTTGCCCCTCTCCCCCTTGCCCTGCCCCCCCGGCCCCCCGCCTAAGTCCTTCCATCCCTCTACTTTCTTTCCGTACTCGATCTGTTTCCAAGCATTAACACCGATTTTACTTTTTTTACTCTCAGGATGTGTACGCTTGTCAGCAGATTACCATTCAAGTGATCCTAACGGTTGGGTGTGTGTGTTTTGTGGGTGACATGTGTGTGTGTGTGTGTGAGTGTGAGTGAGAGAGAGAGAGAGAGAGAGAGGGAGAGAGAAGAGAGAGAGAGCGAGATGAGAGAGAGACCGAGAGAGAGAGTGATTGGGAGGGGATCAGGGGATGGGAGCAGATAGAGCAGGGACGGACAGCCCCACGAGTCAGACTTGATAGCGATTGCGGGCAATAACCTCTGTACGGTTGCACATAGATCTGCTGAGGCCACAGCCTGCTGAAACATCTTTACAACCCGTCCCTCCACAACGGTCAGGTTTTCTGCGACGACTACCCTCCCCCCCCCCCCGCCCCTCTCCCCCCCCTCCCCCACCATCCTTCTCCCGCCCTCCCCCCTCCCCCACCATTCCTTCTCCTTCCCTTCCTTCCAATTAGAGGGTGCGAGGCAGGAAAGATCTAGGGGAGCTGGCGGTGTATCTAAACACTACACTTAATTCGCAAGAGCGACAACACCTGGACGTGGACAGCGGAAACAGTATAATGATGCTATTGGGTAGTTCGTTTACTTAGTTGATTGACTTGGGTGGGTGGGTGGGTGGGTGGGTCTTTGTTCGTCAGTAGACAGGTTAGTTAGCTAGTTAGTTGGTGGTTGGGTGGATGGGTGGGTTGGTTTTTGTAGGTAGGTAGTCAGGGAATGCGGTGGGTTGGGTCATTGGTTGGATGCGACCAGCGATTTCAGCTCGCAACGTTCCAGTTGACTTACGAGCATGTCAGATACTGCTTTCCAAGGACACATTTTTTGTTTCTGTTCTTTTCTTTTTTTTCCTTACCCCCCCACCCCCTTCCCCCCCCATCCCCAGACTTCCCTTCCGCCCAGTCACCTTCCCCGATCGCCCATTTGGGTGGTTGGACGTGGTGGAATGGCAAAGCGGGAGTGGGAAAACAACTGGAGCGGTCATCGTGTGTCCGACGGTGGCCAGTCTCCCGGAAGCGTGGACCAGCGCCGCCGGTGTACATTGAGCACATAACCGAGGGGGTCTGGGAACCTAATCTCGGCTGATCTTTTACTTCCTTACCTGTACCGCCTTTCTTTCATTCTCTCGCGCGGTCTTCTTCCGGTCGCCTCTTCTCTGTACACACGCGCGCGCAAGCAGACACACGCACGCATGCACGCATACATGCACACGCACATGCACACACACAACACGCACCACACACAACACACACACACACTCACACACACCACACACACACACCACACACAACAACACACGGACGCACGCACAAAAAAAAACACACAATTACCACACCGTGCACACACACACACACCCACACACCCACACCCCCACACCAACACACACACACGAGGCGCGCGCACGCACACACACATACACACACACGCACGCACGCAAAAACCACACAACCCCCCCCCCACCCCCACACACCACACAAACTCACACACCACCACCCACACACACACACACACGTAAAACCTCTCGCATACAATCAAGCAAAAGACCTACTAGTTACACACACACACACACCACACACACACAACACACACACACACACAACACAACACGCAAGCACGCACACACACACACACACACACACACACACACACACACACTACACTACATCACACACATCAATATTTCGTTTCCTTTGTCTTATTCGCCAACCAGTGACAGATTTATTCAGGGAACCTGAGGATGCCAGGCTTGGAAAAATGTCGTTCTCTGTGTCAAAGCTTTACTCCGAGCGGAATTTCAGTTAGCGCATTCTATTCGCCAATGAGTCATATGGATCCCCCCCCCCCCCCCCCCCCCCCCCCCCCCCCCCCCCCCCCCCCCCCCCCCCCCACCCCCCCCCCCCCCCCCCCCCCCCCCCTCCCCCCCCCCCCTCCCCCCCCCCCCCCCCCCCCCCCCCCCCCCCCCCCCCCCCCCCCCCCCCCCCCCCCCCCCCCCCCCCCCCCCCCCCCCCCCCTCCCCCCCCCCCCCCCCCCCCCCTCCCCCCCCCCCCCCCCCCCCCCCCCCCCCCCCCCCCTGCGTTGTTGGTTTATTTGAGTGTCTGTTAGCAAGCTTTGGCCAAAAAACTAATATACCCGAATGAGCAACATTGATGAAAATGGAATACGATTCTAGTCAATTTTGGCCGCGTTTAAACTCTCTCTCTCTCTTCTCTATCTCTCTCGTCTGTGTGTGTGTGTGTGTGTCGTGTGTGTTGTGGTGTCGTGTGTGTGTGTGTGTGCGCGCGCGCGCGCCACGGTGCAGTGTATGTGTACATGGTCTGAGTTAAACTTGCTTCCAGCATTGTTTGGGCCTCTGCTAGTCTGATGGGCCAATGAACAACATAACTAGACCCGTTGTATACAAGTCTGGTAGTTCGTAAGAACGAAATGTTCTCTCGAACAGCACTAACGCCGAAGTGGTTTATTCTGTCTGAGCGGTGTCGGGTGCGGTGGCGTGCGTGCGCCGCGCGCGCGCGCGCGCGCGCCCCGGTGTGTGTGTGTGTGTGTGTGTGCTGTGTTATGGGTGTGTGTGTGTTGTGCCGCGCGCGCGCGTGCAGTGTTTGAGTCAAGACAGTATAAAAATGTGTGTGTGCTTATGCGTAGTGCGCGCGCGCGCGCGCGGCGCGAGCGGCGCCGTGTGTAGTGTGTGTGTGTGTGTGTGTGTGTGTGTGTGTGTGTGTGGTGTGTGCACGCGTTTTGATCGACGACAGAAAGAGGTGTGTTGTGTGTGTTTGTGCCAGTATGTGAAATGCGTGCGTGCGCGTGCGCACCTGTGTGTGCACTTGTGGGTGCGTGCGTTGCTTCATTCGTGTGTGTTGTTACTTTTTTTTGATTGTCCATGATGTCAGCAGACCAGTTGCACTAAACCTCTTATTGGACCTGTGTTGTTTACTGCAACTCACTATGTGTTTCCCAATGTCAGACATCGGATCATGAAAATGAGTGTGAAGTGATTTGTAAGCGATGATGTTTTTTTGAATGCACACCAGCGGATATTTCTCCGTGATTTATTGGAAGTTTCATTTTTGTCAGAAGAATTTGCCGTTTTGAAGTTGGAGGAAGGCCACACTTGCTGTTACTTGGAGAAAACTAAACACGCCGTCTATTGGTGGTTGATGCAAAGACTGTACGACCTGGTTGATGGAAGAAGACATCCGCTTCTTGCAGTTGTGGGGGAAAAAATACTTTTGCTGTCTTGTGGTTGGAGGAAGAACATTTTCGCTGTAATGTAGATGGCGGTTAGAATGATTTTATAGTGTTCTTCGAGGAAGAATAACTTTGCTTTGTTGTTATTGGTGGAAGAATAATTGTTCTGCCTTACAATTTCATAATACCTGGAAGTGGTAAGAAGTGGGCAGCCTCAGGTAGTTTCAGGATAATGAAGCTGGTTACAAGCAAGCGGCTGCCCGAGGAGAAGCACAGATTAAAGCGGCTGCTTCCAAAAATGTCTGCCCATTCTTCTATTTCAGATTTCTAGATGAGTTTGGATAATGGATCTCCAGTGTCTTAGAACAGGACAGACTATGCATAAAGAGTCCATAAACCAAAAGTATACAGAGTCCGGGAACCGAAGTGCTGAGCTCCTCAATGAGAGCGACACGACACGCCAGACGAGAGGGTTCCACGTCTGTCATTTCATTCGTTTAATTTCGATCTCTACTCTCCCTCTTTGAAGTGAGTTTGAAGACTGTGGAAACGAGTTGAGTTGCATTAATAGGACCATTAAGACTGGACCCAATAGAAATCCTTAGGGCCCGTCTCGTTTTGCAAATGGCAGAACTGTCGGAGGCAGTATCATCGAGCTGTCCTGCCTGGCTTTTACAGACAAATGGGGCATCACATTGGATCGTAAAACTTGCACAGTTTTCACGTAGCCGACGACGGAAAAAAAAAAAAAAAAAAAAGGCTACCTGCATGGAAAAACCATGAGACTTGATGTTGGTATTCCATCAAAGACGCCATGTTAAGGGGAAGTAATTAACTACTGCCGTTGTCGTCGATGGTGATGGCGGTATTCAGCTTCAGCTGCAACCAGTGACCTTGGAGATTTGTAGGAAAAGCAGTCGCACAGCTGTTTGTCTTTGGGATAATAGAAGTACATCTAGAAAGAGTGGAAATCTCGTGTGTATCCTGTTCATAGTAGTCATAGCACTTGCAGGAGTCGAAGTAGTCGTAGTGATGGTGGTGGTGGGGTAGCAGTAGTAATAGTAGATGTAGTGGTTTGGTAGAGATAGTATGGCATGTTGGGATGGTAAATGTACCACATTTCCTAGAGTCCTTCATACCTCGCGTTATTAACTACCCAGTTACTCAGTGTGTGTGTTTCGGGTGGAGTTGTGGGTTGGGTACGTGCGTGCGTGGGCGCTTGCTTGTTTGCGTGCGTTCTTTCGCGCGCGTGCGTGCGTGCGTTTATGTGTGTGTATGAGAGAGAGACAGAGACAGACAGAGAAAATGAGGGCGAGCGCGCGCACGCACGCATGCGTGTGCGCCCCCGGTTTGTTTTTACAGGGACACCAGATCCGTCTTCCGGTGGTTGCCCCCTCCCCCTACCCCCCCCCCCCCCCCCCCCCGCCTTCCTTCCACTCCCACCCCCCACCCCCGTCCCTCGACCCCAGTGACTTTGCCCTTCCATCCGATTGTCTAAATCTTTGAGATGGAGGGTAGGTGTGGGAATGGGGGGGGGGGGGGGGGGGGGGTAAGAGAAGGGGTGGGGGACGGGGGGGAGGAGAGAAGATAATGAGGCGGAAAATCTCGGGCCATTGGTTCACTACACCTCTGGGCTAGTTGGAGGTCTTCCGTTTCACCGCCATGATCCTCTCCTCCTCGTGTGCGTCTCTCTGGGTGGTTGGTCTCCTGCACTTTGTTTTCAGAGCTCCAATCCCCTCCCCCTCCACATGGGGGGAGGGGGAGACCCTTGAGAAAGTACAATACACGGACGGGCGCCGGCGTCTCCTGCAGTTCTGCCGGCTGGGCGGTGGTCAGGTAATGGCCGTTAGTGGTCAGCTGAACTCAAGGAGACAACCCCCCCATACCCCCCCCTCCTTGACCCCCCCCCCCCCCATACCCCTTCCTTGAGGCTCTGTCTGTCTCTCTTTCTCTATGTTATTCTGGCTCTCCCTCTCTCCCTCCCTCTCTCTCTCTCTGTCTCTGTCTCTGTCTCTCTCTCTCTCTCTCTCTCTCTCTCTCTCTCTCTCTCTCTCTCTCTCTCTCTGCATGTGTGTGTGCGTGTATGTGTTTGTGTGTGTGTGTGTGTCTGTGTCCGTCTGTCTCTGTCTCTCTCTGTTTGTTGTCCCCCCCCCCGTGTGTGTGTGTGTGTGTGTGTGTGTGTGTGTGTGTGTGTGTGTGTGTGCGCGCGCGCGCGCGCGTGCGTGCGTGCTTGCATGTGTTTTTATTTGTGTGTGTGTGTGTGCGTGCGTGCGTGTGTGTGAAAGAGAGAGAGAGGGTGTGGGTTGCGCGTACATTTTGCTTGTGAATGTGTGCATGCGTATGTGAGGGCGCATGGACTAATGTTGCATGCGCGGTGTAAATGCCCGTCTACGCGTGCATATGTGTGTGTGTGTGTGTGTGTGTGTGTGTGTGTGTGTGTGTGTTCACGTGCGTGTGTGCGTGCGCGCGTTTGTGTGTGTGTGTGCGCGCGCATTCCACCCCTCGTCCCAATCCCCTCCCTCCCACACACATCTCCCCCATCCACCACTCGCCCAATGCCCCTCCCACAACGCTGCCTCCCAGGGTCAGTCAGATATCTTGTCAGAAGTGGGGGGTGGGGGGGGGGGGGGGGGGGTGAGTCGGTAATGTTCCCTGCGAGGGCATGCGTGCCGTGAGTTCCTCTGGCTAACCAAGCGTCGCCAATCGACTGGTAAGGGAGGATAGGAGGAGGAGGACCTGAAAGGCCGCGCGCCCGCCCGGACCACTACACTGACCTTCCACGCCCTTTTTTTTTTTTTTTTTTTTTAAGTTAGCAGGCTTCCAGATATGCAACTGAACTAATACAGAGACAGGCCGGCCCCCCCCGATGTTATCGCACGCGGCGTTCAGCCCTTTTGTGGTGATTGTTTGGGGGAGATTTTCGGCTGACTGTGCTGTTTTGCTGTAGGCAGGCATACCATAGGCACAGCGCACGTCGGGGGACTGATTTCTGCACAGCCCGTTGGAAGATTTCGAGTACTACGATACGGTTTGGAGAGGTTGGTAAACTGACATTGTTGGGGCCCCGAGTCGAATTTTTTTTTCTTCCCCATGATGAGTGAGGTGGTAAGGGAGAGAAGTATGCAAAACGAAGCGCGCACACGCTCTCTCTCTCTCTCTCTCTCTCTCTCTCTCTCTCTCTCTCTCTCTCTCTCTCTCTCTCTCCACACACACACACGCACGCAGGCGAACGCGCGCGCGCGCGCACACCCACACCCACACACACACACAGATAGCAACTTTTGTACAGCAAATCATTCTTGCATTACAATGCATGATCGGTCAGCAATACTGTTTTGACAAGAAAGGAAGGGGGTGGGGTGGGGTGGGGTGGGGGTGGGGTGAAGAGTCCGGCGAGTGGAGGGGGTCGGGAGGTGAGGAGTTATATACCTTTAGACCGAAGCCCTTAAAAAGTAAGAGCAAGAGGCTGTAGTCTGTGTGCATTTGTGCGGTTTGAATTCGCATGACTAAACTCGTATTTTTCAGTCAGCACACCGACTTTGAAAAAAGAAACGAAAACGAACACCCCCCTGCAGATCCTTGATGGTCAATAACCCATGGCTCTGGAAGGTGAAACCTTTTGAGCTTTCACGTGCTGCCGACATGAAATGTTGCCATTGTAATTGATATGGACTATAACTGGAACATGCTTGTTTTTCTGCGGATACTATACTAGTAAGAGTTGGAGCGTGTTTTGCTGCTGTGCCTTTATTACTTTGATATCATGTGTTACTTATTTACTTTCTACTACTGCTGGTGCTGCTGTTGGAGATAATGCTTCTGCATCCGCTGCTGTTACTATTACCGCCACAGCTATCAAATCGTACATTACTGTTATTGTTACTACTAATGCAGCTGCTGCTGATTCTATGCTGCCGCTGCTGCTGTTGCTGTCGCTGCTGCTGCTGTTTATATGACTACTAGTACTACTACTACTACTACTGCAGCTACAACAAGAACTACTACTACTGTTTTTGCTACTACTAGCGCTTCTGCTACTTCTGCTGCTGCTGCTGCTGCTGCGACAAGCACTGTCACTCTTTACTGGTGCTGCTGCTGTTGTAGTCGTTGATGGTGGTGGTAGTTGCTGCTACTGTTCCTCCTCCTCCTGCTCCTCCTCCTCCTCGTATACTCCTCCTTCTCTTATACTCCTCCTCCTCCTCCTCCTCTTATACTCCTCCTCCTCTTATACTCCTCCTCCTCTTATACTCCTCCTCCTCTTATACTCCTCCTCCTCCTCCTACTACTACTAATGCGACTACTACGACTGCTACTACCACTACCACCACCACCGCCACCACCACCACCACCATTATTGTTTCCGTTGCCGCTGCTAGTTCAACCACCACTACAACCATTTTCGTTTTATATTTTGCTGGACTTTCACTGCTGCTGGCGCAACCGTCATCACACCCACCTGGACTCACAATTGTTTCCTTTTTTTTTTCTTCTTTATATAAAAATCATGGACAGAAATGTACTGCGAAATGTGTATAAGGCATGTTTCCACTGTGCGTGCCTGTTAATTGATCGCTAGAACTCAGATGTTCTTTGTGGCTCAAAGGAATGGCTCAGCTAAAACGGGGGTCCACGGACAAGAGGGGAGTGTCGTTACAGTTGCATGCTGCTGATTACAACTGACGGAGCTGATGGTGACTTGACGTGCCCGGGCAGCGGCGAACGGGGCGTGGGGCCCTTCTCCTCTACCGGTTATCACCCGCTGCTGTCGCAGTGACCCCAGCCCGTACTGTGTATCTCTCTCCTGGACGTAGATAATCTAGGACATGGGTTAGGAGAACCGACTCGTATTCGTAATCTCCGGTACATACACAGCAGGGCTCCACCTACCTTTATACTTTCAGTTTCGGCTGCTGGATCGTGTTAATTATTAGGCAGGTCGGTCTGGGGCTTGTATTCTGTGTGGCTTGGAGAGGTGTTTATGGACCAACACAGTCGTGCGCTTTCTCCAGTGGGTTAGGAGGAGCATAACAGTGTGTGTATGATATGATTGCGCATCACGAGGATTTGGTCTGCTACGGAGCATCGTTCAGGTTGGCATCTAAAAACTGAAAACGTAAGAGACACAAATCTGACTTCTGTTGTGCTCTACGTGTATGGATATGGTTGATTTGTTTTTCAAAAGAGAAAGACAGGGGAGGTGTGGAGGGAGGAGGGGGGGGGGGGGTGTAAAAAGAAAACCTTGGAGTGGGTGCACCAGACTACTGTTTTGATGCAGGTCTTATGTTGACAGATTGTCCTAATCTTGGAGAAAGTCGAGGACGAAAGCCCACCTCTGCCCATCCCTCCACTCCTTTCTCCAGCTCCCACCCTCCTTTTTTTTTTCGTTTTGTTAAATGACAGTGATGCAGTTTCTTTGTTAACGCCAGTGAAAAGGAATTACATCTATTTTTTAACAAACAAACAAACAAGAACAACGATCTTGATAGTTGCATGTTGGGACATGTAAGTGTGGGATTAATAATACAGTGCAGCGTGACTCAGATCTCCTAACACCCCCCTCCCCCCCCCGCACTCCCCACCGCCACCACCCCCACCCCTTCCACCCCTCCATTCTTCAGCTCCTTGTCGCCGTTCAGTCTGGGGAACATAACCGTTTGAATCCACCGGTCTTGATTGATTCGCGTCAACCCAGATCTTGAATGACACCTATATCCGTCTACACACACAGAGAGAGAGAGAGAGAGAGAGATTGGCGAGGTGTGATCAGGTGAGTACGTGAGTGAGCGTATATTCGCTTCACTGTGGCAAGGAGTATTGAATGTTCTCCTGTTCAGAGAGTTGGGCCCTTCAAGCCATTGCTCCTCACGGTGTTCTCAGTGTTGAGTTCCTCGCCACAACCGTGCCCTTTTTAACAGTGAATTCCTGCCGGAGTCGTCGTTATCGTCAAGTTGATGGGAACAGACGTTGGTTAGACACGGTGACGCCCTCCGGTAGACTCGCCTTGGCTTTGCTGCAGCTGAGCAGTTATTGTCGTCGTCGTTAGGGAGTCTGAACAGGGGGTGTCCGGTGGATCGGAATGTAGGCGTCACTGACCACCGAAGGGACTCGGCAACGGTGCCCGAGGTCTTCTCCGGTGGGTTGCCTCACGTCGACCTGTTGTCGATTTGCTCCTTGTAGACTACGGTGCAGGGTGTTCCGTGACAAACCTGTGGTGTGGTGTCTGTTGATAAGGCTGTACAAAGTGCTGGAGTGAGCGTCGGAGTAATATAGAAGGTACAGAAGCTGACTCTGGGACGAGGGGAAAAAAAGACGTTTGTTTCTTTTCTCCGTCATCACAGTACAGTGTTTTAAGCAGTCAGTGTTTGGCGTGTTTCCGGGTCCGTGTGTTGATTGATTTGGAAGGTCAACGGGGATACGCGTCATCGTCCAGAGATTAGCAAGTGTGTTTCCTTTGATTTTGTTTGGATAACATCGCCACTCATCCATGTGATGACAGGTGAGAGAGCTTCTGTTTTGTATACATTGGCGAGGTGTGTGTGTGTGTGTGTGTGTGTGTGTGTGTGTGTGTGTGTGTGTGTGTGTGTGTGTTTATTTGTAAAGGCGTGTAACTGTGATGTGAAGTGCTCATTTATATGATAGGGAGGCTTTCGGTTTTTCGTGTGTTTCACTTTGTGTAGAACAACCTTGATTATGTTAAAAACG
>CM031596.1:68747977-68752977 GCA_018398815.1 Conus ventricosus | reverse complement strand
AGTCACTGCTGCTGGAAAAGTAGGAACGGAAGTTGGGAACAGAAGTAAAGAAACGGAGTTTAAAAAAAAATGAAATTAAAAAAAAAAAGGGGGGGGGGGGGGGGGGGGGGGGGGGCGATGAAAGGTTGGAAGAGGCGCAGGCAAAGAGTACGGTGAAAATTAAGTGGAAACAGGAGTGTCATGAATCATAAGCCAGAGAGAGAGAGGGGGGGGGGGGGGGGGGGGGATGAAGAGAGAGGAAGGTAGAGGGGAAGATGAATAGAGAGAGAGAGAAGGTAGAGGGGAAGATGAAGAGAGAGAGAGAGAAGGTAGAGGGGAAGATGAGAAGAAAAGAGAGGGGAAGGGAAGTGGTGGGGGGGGGGGGGAGGGGTGGGGGTAGAGGGGTAAGGAAATGTAACACAAAGTTGGGAAAGGCAAAAGAGAAATGTAGGGAAAGGTCAGGGGAAATAGGGAACGGTAAGAAACCGTTCGATGAGGATAGTTAGTTATGATGAAACGATAAGAAGTCGGCGAAATGTACGTATGGAAAAGGTGTCAAAAGTAAGAAAAAGTGGGAAAGAGGTCAACAAGTTGGGGGGGACAAGTATGATAAACAGTGGAAAGGCAGGGGACGGTAAACACACACACACACACACACACACACACACACACACACACACACACACACACACACACACACACGGGAAAGGTATTAAAAAAAAAAAGAAAGAAAAAAAAAGTGGGTAGAAGAAGGGAGAGGTATGAGCAACTAGAGAAAGGATGGAGAACACAGACACACACACACACAACACACACACACACACACACACACACACACACACACACACACACACACACGGGAAAGGTAAAAGAAAAAAAAAAAGTGGGCAGAAGAAGGGAGAGGTATGAACAACTAGGGAAAGGATGAATTTTTTTTTTTAAAGTAGAGAAAGGTGATAAAACTATGTAAAAGTAAGAGGAAAGTAAGGGGGGAAGAATGGGGAAAGTTAAGAAAAAGTAGGCAAAGGTAGGTAGTGGTAAGAGACAATAGGAAAAAGGTAAGCAGGCATGGAAAGGTGTGAAGAGAGTAGGGAAAGGTACAAAACAAATAAATAAATAAATAAATAAAAAAAAGAAAAGGAGGAACATGTAAGAACGAGGAGGGGAAACTATGGTGAAGAAGAGTAAGGCAGGAGGAGAAAGGTATGGAAAGGTAAGGTAAAGTAGGTTAAGATCGGGAAATCTGTCTGTCTCTGTCTCCGTATGTTTCAGTTACATACAGACACATGCGCACGCGCGCGTGCACTCACACACACACCCCACACGCACACACGCACGCACGCACGCACTCTCTCTCTCTCTCTCTCTCTCTCTCTCTCTCTCTCTCTCTCTCTCTCTCTCTCTCACACACACACACACACACACACACACACACACACACACACACACACACACACACACACAGTAATTCGCGCGCGCGTACTCAGAAAAAGCGAAATAGATTGAAGCATGATTGAAGCAAAGTTTCCAAAACGTCTGGAAAACAGCCCATGTAAGTCCACTACATAAAAAAGAATCGAAGGAACTTTGTAACAACTATCGCCCAGTCTCTTTGCTCAGCTGCGTTGGAAAGGTTTTGGAAAGATGTATCCACAAGCAAGTTTTCGATTTTTTATTGTCAAATGATATCATTTCACCTTCCCAATCCGGATTTATCCCCGGTGATTCCACAGTCAATCAGTTATTATGCATCTATAACGATTTATGTTCCTCATTTGATAGTGGAATCACAACGCAAGCTGTGTACTTCGATATTTCTAAAGCTTTTGACCGTGTCTGGCATAGAGGTCTCATCCGTAAACTTGAAGGACGTTGTTGGCATGGTTCACCGATTATCTCTCTAATCGCATGCAGGCAGTTGTAATCAAGGGTGACCAATCAGACTATGTCAGAATCCCTGCAGGAGTTCCCCAAGGCTCAGTTCTTGGACCTCTCTTATTTCTTATTTACATTAACGACATTACAGATGGTATAAGATCTAAAGTTAAACTTTTTGCGGATGATACCAGCATGTCCTTCTCACTTAATGATCCTACTATTCGCACAGAAATAATCAATTCTGATCTACAAAAGATACATCTTTGGGCGCAGCGCTGGAAAATAAAATTCAGTGAAGAGAAAACAGAATTACTTAACTTTTTACGGGGCAATCATCTAGTTTTACCCATTATATTTGGACAAACGTATCTTCAAGGCAAAGACAAACATAAACATCTAGGACTTATACTTCAAAATAATTGCAAGTGGGATGAATATTAATGGTATACGAAACAAAGTAACTATGCTGCTTTCCTGTATGAAAAGTTTTAAATATAGATTTAGTAGGAGAGCCTTAGAAATCATGTATAAATCTTTCGTATTACCTAACTTTGACTATGCAGATGTTGTGTGGGACAACTGCTCCGAAATGCAATCCAATTCTCTTGAAAATTTACACTTAGAAGCTATAAGAACAATTATTGGAGCTGTTCGTGGAACAAGTCATCAAAAATTATATGAAGAATCTGGATTTTGCTCACTCAAGGAAAGGAGGGAAAAGACATAAATTATATATTATTATAAAATGATAAATGGCTTGTGTCCGGATTATTTACTTGATCTTCTGCCTGGTCTTGTTTCGGACAGGAATCCTTATCACAGGAGAAGACCGTTAGAGCGTACAATTCCAAAATGCAACACTGAGATATATCGGAAATCCTTCATTCCTTCAACTACATCTTTATGGAATAGTCTCCCAGATCATATTAAAACCAGTTCATCTTTAAGCGTAATCAAGCATCATTTATCGGCTGATGATCTGTCATACCACCGTACTTTTACCTTGGCGAGAGAAAGAACCAAATCATTCATTGCCGTCTTCGTCTTGGAATCAGTGATCTGAGATATGATATGTTCAACCGCCATCTACTTAACGACCCACTGTGTGAGTGTGGCAATGGGGAGGAAAAAAGCTCAGCACTATTTTCTGTTGTGTCCTCGTTTTAATGAAACCGCGCAAATACTATTTCCGATCTCCATCACACTACAGAAATGTTCGAACTCTGTTAAATGGTGACCGTAATCTGCGGATGGATATCAATGTATTGATTTTTGAGGCTGTTCATGGGTTTATCTCTCGAAGCAAGCGGTTTTAGATGTGTTGCCTTTTGGGGGTTTCAGGTGTGACAAGAGAGGATTGTGCTGGGGGTGTTGCCATTGTTTCAGGTTGTGATGATGGCAAATTGATGTGCCTGTGGTGTGTTTCTCATCGTCTCTCTTCATTGATCTCCGTTTCTTTCTTTCTTTCTTTCTTTTTTTAATTATTTTTTCTCTTTCCGGGAACGGGTGGGGGGCGGGGGTGTTCTCTTTTTGTATTCTTCATGCGATTTATAAACTTTAAACTGTCAATTGTTTTCATATAAATAATGTAATATTTGTGTTACTGTAGCCGCCAGGTAAATTATTTGTGTATTGTCATTTTGCAGAGCACACTATAAGCGTTCAGTTTGTTGCTGCTCACTTTGTATTGTGTAAACATTGTACGTACCTGTGATTAAAGATTTGTTTAAACAAAAAAATAGAGAGGGTGGTGAGAGAGGTGGGGGGGGGGGGGGGGGTGGAGGGGAGGATAGAATTATGGTTGGAATCTCGGGGGAGTGCTGCAGTAATGGCAGCATCATTTCGCTTGTTTTAAATCCAGACGAAAATGGATTTTCCCCAAACCTATTCTCTCCCTCCCTCTCCCCATTTTTTCCTTGTTCCCCACTCTGAATACTCGCTGATTGGGTTCTTCATCCTTTAGATATCTCTCCTACTCACTGCCCCACTTGTCTCTTCGTGGTGTGTGTGTGTGTGTGTGTGTGTGTGTGTGTGTGTGTGTGTGTGTGTGTGTGTGTGTGTGTGTGTGTGCGCGCGCGCGCTTGTGTGTGTGTGTACGCGCGCATGTGTGTGTGTGTGTGTGTGTGTGTGTGTGTGTGTGTGTGTGTGTGTCAGTCTTTGCTTACAACAGTTTTACTTCATTTTGTTTGTTTTGCCTTCTTTGTACTTCTAAAGCTGTACATGTCAAATGGCCCGGCGCACGTGCACTCACGCAGGCACGCGCGTGTTGAAAGCATGTACGATCCTCGTACCACGCGCACTCTGTGTGTGTGCGTGTGTGCGCGCGCGCGCGTGCGCGCGCGCGTGTGCCGTGTATGTGCGTGCGGGCGCGCGCGCGCGCGTGTGTGTATATATATATCATATGTGTGTGTATGTGTGTGTGTATGTGCGAGTGTGCATGTGTGTGTGTGTGTGTGTGTGTGTGTGTGTGTGTGTGTGTGTGTGTGTGTGTGTGTGAGTGAGTGTGTGTATGCATGCATGTATGTGTGTGTGTATGAGAGAGAGTATGTGCATCGTATGCCAAGGCGACTGCTGTATGGAGAGCTTCTGCACGGCAAGAGAAACCAAGGACGCCCCAAATAAACGGTACAAGGACTCGGTCAAATCAAACCTCCAGTGGTGCGAACTCAAACCAAAAGAACTAGAGGAGTGCGCCAGTGACCGACCTCTGTGGCGGGCCACAATTCACAAAGCCGCTACCAACTTCGAAAGTACTCGACGCCAAAAGCTGACTGCCGCCAGGGACCAACGTCACAGAGCAGCAGCAGCAGTGATCACGACAACGGACTTCCAGTGCCCCACTGTTCCAGACTCTGCGCCTCCAGATTGGGGCTGCAGAGCCACCTCCGCGTACATCGATGAGCTGCAGAAACGCTAACGTCATCTTCGGATCCGAAGGACTACCACACACACATGTGCATGTGGTGTGTGTGTAAGAGAGAGAGAGAGAGAGAGAGAGAGAGAGAGAGAGAGAGAGAACTGGTCTGTGCGTCTCGGGCCTGGTGTGATAGCGATGGGTGGTGGTGGTGGTGGTGGCGGCGGTGGTGGTGGCGGTTGGGGTGAGGAGTGAGTAATCCCCCGTAACAGGTCAGTAAGTCATTTGG
>CM031596.1:68743496-68746977 GCA_018398815.1 Conus ventricosus | reverse complement strand
TTTTTTTTTTTTTTTTTATTTTTTTTTTTTTTATTTTTTTTTTTTTTTTTTATTTTTTTTTTTTTTTTTTTTTTGAAGTAATTTATCTCCCTTTAATTGAAAAAAAAAATTTAAACCTCCTGAAGAAATTATCTATTTTATAGATCAGTGTGGAGAAAAGATTTTAAAAGTTGTGTTTTTGTGTTTAATTTGCTAAAGTTTTTAATATAAATATTGTACAAAGTAGCTACTAAAAAGTACTTTAAAGCACAGTTGTTGTTTAACCTTTAAAACTATTCTGCTTGAATAAAAAACAATTTTAATAAACACCCCCAATTATGCATAAACACCATAAAATTATAAAACTTTCAGTTTGTACAGTATATATATTAATCCAAAAAGTGTAAAGTTGGGAATATGCCTGCGGGGTTTTGTGCTTGTTTGTGTGGTTGGAAAGTCTTAATTTGGCCCTCTTCTCTGCCCTATAGTGACCCTTCCATTTTCGTGTTTCGTCTAGGTCACTGGCGCGGCTAAAAACGCCCGCAAACCACAATGTGATGTCTGGGTCACTGGCGTGGCTATAAACGCCCGCAAACCACAATGTGTGTGTCCTAGGAAGGGCCACTGAAAATGGGTGAGAGAATTGCCCCAAATTAGACAAACTGAAAGTAGGCAACCAAGTGTAGAAATACACTATTAGAGGCATATTCCCAAAACTCTTCGCATCTAGCCACATTATCTGTGATCCTCTGGATCTGGCTTGGGGCCCTAGGGCGCCATAGGGTCTCAAGTTAGACCCATGGGTGATCAGTAATGTGGCTAGATGCGAAGAGTTTTGCATTTTTTTTAATTAAAAAGTTTAGTAAATTAGTATTAAAAACGGACAACCCTACGCAGTAACGTTTGTTTGTAGATAATCGTTATTTTTTTAGTTATTGAAGTCTTACTTGTCAGGAACAGGAAAGGGGCATTCTGGGTTACTTTCGCCCGAAACTGGGTGAGGGCGGAAGTGGCCCAGAATGCCCCTTTCCCTGTTCTCTACGGTACAAGGACTCGGTCAAATCAACCTCCAGTGGTGCGAACTCAAACCAAAGAACTAGAGGAGTGCGCCAGTGACCGACCTCTGTGGCGGGCCACAATTCACAAAGCCGCTACCAACTTCGAAAGTACTCGACGCCAAAAGCTGACTGCCGCCAGGGACCAACGTCCACAGAGCAGCAGCAGCAGTGATCACGACAACGGACTTTCCAGTGCCCCCACTGTTCCAGACTCTGCGCCTCCAGATTGGGGCTGCAGAGCCACCTCCGCGTACATCGATGAGCTGCAGAAACGCTAACGTCATCTTCGGATCCGAAGGACTACCACACACACATGTGCATGTGTGTGTGTGTAAGAGAGAGAGAGAGAGAGAGAGAGAGAGAGAGAGAGAGAGAACTGGTCTGTGCGTCTCGGCCTGGTGTGATAGCGATGGGGTGGTGGTGGTGGTGGTGGCGGCGGTGGTGGTGGCGGTTGGAGGTGAGGAGTGAGTAATCCCCCGTAAAGTTGGCAGGGTCCACGTAAAAGTCAGCTTCTCTGGGCCAAAAGTTACACCCCGAGGGGTGAAGCGATTTTTTTCTCCTTTTTTCCCCTCTTGCCTCCCTCCGCCTCCCCTCCCACACCCTTTTACCTCCACCCTTTTTTTTTTTTTTTTTTTTTTTTTTTTTTTTTTAAAGCCCCACAAGGGTTTTTTTTTTAAACCAACGGGAGAAAAGGGGAAAAAGTTTGGTTGGTGGGTTGAGTGAGGGGAAAAAAATTGGTAGGGAAATGATTAGTAACGAGAGGGGGAAGAAAAGAAAAGAACGCGCGAGGTAGGCCCAGACAGAAAAAGGGGAAGGCAGCAAAAAAGGGGGGGAACTTGGGGAGGAGACACTGAACGTTAACCGGGGTTTTTTGGGAGTTAAAAACAACAAAAACCAACAAAAAACCAAGGGGGGTGTTCCGACTACAGGAAGGGGCGCATGGGTTTGTTTTTGTAGGGTACCCAGCCCCCAACAGAGCTGGGGGTGAGGGGAAACCGATTCTTTTCTCTCTCCCCTCTCTCCTTCCTCTCTCTCTTTCATCTCTCTCTCTCCTTTCTCTCCCTTTCTTTTTTTTTCCCCTTTTCTCTCTCCCCTCTCCCCTCCTCTCTCTCTCCTCCTCCCCTCCTCTTCCCTCTCTCTGTTTCTGAAACTCTTTCTCCCCTCTCTTTCCCTCTCTGCTCTCTCTCCTCATCCCCTCACCCCTCTCTCTCCCTCTCTCTATATAAAAAATTAAAAATAAATAAATATAATTTTCTGCATTTTCCTTCCCCCCATCTCTCTCTCTCTCCTCTCCCTCCTCTCTCTCTCTCTCTCTCTCCGTCTCCCTCCCCTCTTTTCTCTCTGTGGGGTTTCGGGCATTTTCCTGCCCTGTCTGTCTCTCTCTCCTCTCTCTCTCTTTTCTCTCTCTGTTTTTTCTGCATGTCTGTCCCCTGTTTTCTTCTGCCCTTCTCTCTCCCCCCAAATCTCTCTCCCCATCTCTCTCCCCTCTTTTCTCTCCCTCCCCTCTTTTCTCCCCTCTCTCTTTCTCTGTCTGCCCTTTGTTTCTGCATTTTCGTCTGTCTGTCCCCTCTCTCTCTCTCTCTCTCCCCTCCCCTGTCTCTCTCCTCCTCTCTCTCCCTCCCTTCTCTCCCCTTTTTTTTCTCCCCTTCTCTCTCTCCCTCAGAAAATAATTTTTGCGTGTTTTTTCCACTTTTTTCCCATTCTGTCTGTCTCTGTCCGGGCTTTTCTCTTTTCTCTCCCCCTCTCTCTCATCCCCCCCTTCTCCTCACTCCTCTCCCCTCTTTTCTCTCTCTCTGGTCCTCCCACTTCTCCCCCGTCTCTCTCTCCTCTCCCCTTCTCCCCTCTCTCCCCTCTTCTCTGTGGGTGTCAGTGGTGTGTATCTCCGTGTTTCCTTCGTTTCTCGCTCTTTCTGTCTCTTGGGGACCTCAACCCGCCCCTCCCTCTCCCCCTCTCTCCCCCCCTCTCTCCCCCTTCTCTCTCTCCCTCTCCCTCCCCCCTCTCTTCCCTCTCTCTCTCTCCCCTCTATTATATATATATATTGGTGTGTGTGTGTGTGTGTGGGGGTGTGGTGTTGGGGTGTGTGTGTCCCGTCCCTGCAAGTCTCCCCTCAAAACGAAGAAGAAGAAAAGAAAAAAGAAAAAAAAGAGAGAGAGAGAGAGAAGACACTAAACACTGACACGACACAATTTTATTGCCATTAGCAAAAGGGCCCTTTTGGAAAAGGGGGTATCATGTCGAATCTATCCACAGCGACAAAAACCGGAAACAAATGCAAGATTTCCCCCCCAAATAATTTTACAAACTTTCTATACATGTAACTTAAAAAAAAGGATCAACAAAAAAAGGGCCCCCAAAACCATCCAAAAAGACTCCCCCCCCCCCCCTGCACACACACACACAAAACAACACCCCAAAACCACACACACACACCACAACACACACAC
>CM031596.1:68708496-68735996 GCA_018398815.1 Conus ventricosus | reverse complement strand
GTCCATCTGCCCCCTCTTCCCGGGATCAAGGAATGACGCATCCACAGAACATCACAGGTGATGTTGTCCTCATATCAGCCCCCTCTATCTGGGCAGGCAGCGTTGGTAATGGTTGTTGCAAGGTCTGGGCATGAACCAGCGCAACGTCCCAGACTAATCAGCTGCAGAACAAGTGGCCTGCACCCCTCCTTCCCACCCTCCTCCGCCCCCCACCATACACACACATCTTCCCCTTTCCGCCTCGGCTTCTCTGCCTGCCCCCTCCTCCCCCTCTCTTTCTCTCTCTCTCTCTCTCTCCTCTCTCTCTCTCTCTCTCTCTCTCTCTCTCCTCTCTCTCTCTCCCTCTCTCCTCTCTCTCTCTCTCTCTCTCTCTCTCTCTCTCCTCTCTCTCTCTCTCTCCGGCAGTCTTTTCCCAAATGGCGGCCTATGTACCGTGCCCCCTCTGATATTTCTGGCCTCCAGTTGCTGCCTATCAGGCCCCAAAGTGTCAGGTATATGAAGCGCTATCACCATCTCCGACACAGATCGCCATGGTTACCACCAGGTGCCAGATGGGGCTAAATTGCCTCTGCGCTTGGGTGAGGGGGGGGGGGGGGGGGGGGGGGGAGGCAGAGAACGGTTTGGAGAGGGGGGGGGGGGGGGGGAGAGAGATGACATGATGAAAGGCGGTTAACAGTGTACTTCTTGGTATCCATCCCTCCTCCTCCTCCTCCTCCTCCCTATCCTGCCGTCAGTCTCCACCCCTCCGCTTCTCTCTTCCTTCTCCTGCACGTTTGTGTTTGTTGAACTCTAGGGAAACCACGCAGATAGGCCGTCCTACATAGATCCAGATATATTTCCGTGTGTTTTATTTACCATAAACATCCACTGAAAACACCATATTATTAGAACACACAGACAAAGAAAACCTCAGACTTACCCTCCCACGTTGTTCATTACCCCCACTGCAAGTGAACGACTGAACACACAACAGGCTGCGCCAGAATTGAGATGCTCGTTTGCTTTGAGTAATATGATTAAATATTGTGTTTCATAAACCGTATGTACGCATGTGTGTACTTAGAGAGAGAGAGGGAGGGAGAAAGGGAAAGAGAGAACGAATGAATTAAAGTTTATTTCATTTAGACCTTAGCCTTTAATAAATGGATACGTGAACAGCATGCAAAGATATATGATATCAGTACACAAAATGAGTTAAGTAGATATTAAGACGTTTCATTTGCACGCAGCGTAATGAAACGGCTATCTCTCTATAATTAAAAGCCATTGATGAAAATAAGGAAAATTTGCATACATCATCAAGCTTTGTGCAAGACATAGACAAAACTCGATTCAAATAAACAAGTGTCTCTGTAATATGTAAAATAATATTTTTTTCTCTGATATTTTCAAGTCATTCTCAACAGAGAACAAAATGCATTTCATCATCTTTAACACATTACACTTGGATACATCAAATCATAACTCATAGATGATTTTTATCTGAGACAATGCGTGTTCAAATCCGATATGCTCAATATTTGATACATCTCTGATAATAATAATCGGAAATGTTGGAACCATATGTCAGTTGTTAATATATTATTTCTTTGCTGCTTTCTTTTAAAAGAACTTTTTGTCCAAAGTCCCAAAATTCTTTCTGGTTCGTAATAGAAGTAACGAGTTTGTTCAAAAGAGCATGATTGTTCAAAAGAGCATGATAAATTTAACTTATTTCCTCTTTTTCCTTTGTAGATGTTTGTACTCAGCTGAGCACTGGCTTAATTCTTCGATCTCCTGTATTGAATGTCCTCCGACTTTTTTTGTGTGTTTTGTTTTGTAACCGTCTCCAGCAGTTCTTAAATCATCAAACGCAGATCATCTTCAGATGAGAAGTCTCGGAGGTTTACTTAAAGTGTAAAGAGCAACCGGTTATTGTTAACTCGGAAACTGTAATTTTTTGTTGTTGTCTTGTCAATCGCACGTATTTCTGAAGGCCCCTATCCTCTCTCTCTCTCTCTCTCTCTCTCTCTCTCTCTCTCCTCTCTCTCTCTCTCTCTCTCTCGGATTCACGTCCAAGATGGCGACTGCCTAGGACATTGTGTACGACCAGCGTAAACATTTTGAAATTTACCTATTTGGGGCTGACGTGTGTATTACTTTGTGCTACAAGTAAGTTTGTGCAGTGTTTCTGATCATGAATGTCAAGCAAAATGATCTCTTTAGAACTGTACAGAGCTAGAATAGGACTGTCTCACAAGATTTGAGCCGTAGGCAATCGGCACAGCTGAGACAGCTAAAACAGAAGGGAAATTTGGGTACTTCCTCAAGGGGAAACTACACGTGAAACCCCAACGTGAAGCCCCACCAAGGACCGAACTTCTGAGCCTGAGGAACGCCACGCCGTTCAGGGCACCTCCCGGGCCTGCCACCACTATGGATCGCCAGATGGCTGCCTTCCAGGGAGATACCCCCACCCCAGTACCTCCTCCGAATGCCACGCCTTGTGTCAACAGAGGGGTTTCCCCTTCTACCTCGCTTTCAAAGACCCGGTCAGGGACTGACAAAGGGGATTCCCCCAATGTCACATCGCGCTCCCAATCTCCCCCACACCCCCTCCCCACTCCCCTCCACCTCCTACCAGAGATAAAGAACAGAAAGGGGGTGAACGGCAATCCAACCTGCGGGACGCATGGGGCAGTAAAGCACGTGCATCTCGTTCTTCCTCCTCGCGAAACAGAAAGAAATGAAGATTAGGCCGAGGCCCGGGTCCACATTCTTTCATTGACAATGCAAACACACACGCTGACACGCATACACGTAACACACGTAACGATTATAAAATAAAACGTGATTCTCTTTCTTGCATTTCGTGGAATGTTGATGGGCTTATTTCCAAATTAACTGATCCAGACTTTGTTGGCTACATTACATCTTTTGATATTGTGTGTCTTCTTGAAACTTATACATTTCCGGATTTTGATTTTTCTATTCACTTCAAAGACTTTATTGTTGTACATAGTCCTGGTGTCAAGTTGTCAAAAATGGGCCGAAGATCAGGAGGTACTGTGTTACTAATAAAGAAATCACTAGAACACTGCATTCAGATTGTAGAAATTGGGCTGGATAACATTGTCTGTGTCAAAGTGTTTAAAAAACTCTTCACTTTTGACAAAGATGTACTGTTTGTTGGCATTTACAATCATCCAGTAAATAGTGAATACTACAAACAAAAGGAATTTAAAAACAATCTTGAAAATGTAGAGCAATTTATATTAGAGAGATATGAAAGAAGAGCAGACGATTATCTTGTAGTCGCTGGTGATTTTAATTCCAGAATTGGTGATTGGAGTTTAGAGGCCACTGAAATGGATGAGGAGAGTGTGCGTGAGAGCGGGAATGTTATGTGAGAAAAACTATGGATATTGTTGTTAATTGTTTTGGAAAAGCCCTGATTGATTTATGTTCTATGTTTAGGTTGACGCCTTTAAATGGTTTGTGTGAAGGAGACAAAAAAGGTCATTTTACTTTTTTATCTGAACGCGGAAATAGCGTGATTGATTTTGTTCTGTGCTCTGTGGATTTACTGTCAGAAGTTATTCGATTTAACGTCGAAAATAGGTGGAATCCCCGCATATGCCTGTTGTGTTATATCTAAATACTAAATATAATGAGAAACCGAATGTAGAAATTAATCGAGAGCCTTTTCAAAAACAAAGTGGGATGGAAACAAAGCTAATGTCTTTGGATTTCCTAAGATCAGAAGAAGCTACGATGGTTCTAAATGACAGTATGAATGTTGTTGAATGTGATATTGACTCGGCGATTGAACAATTCACGGGCCTTCTCTTAAAAGCTGGGCAATGTATGCAACAGACGATCTGGCCTTCAGCGCGCGCGCGGCAAACTAAGAAATGGTTCGACTCAGTTTGTTTACAGAAGAAAAGAGTGGCCGGTAGAGCGCTTGCTCAGTGCACACGCACTCAGCGCGCAACGGATCAGTGTGCATACTTACGGAAAAGGTCGGATTATCAAGACACTCTAAGGCAGAAGCGAATAAGTTACAGAAAAGAAGTATTTGAAACTTTAATCCAAAATAAAGACGATTCTAATAAGTTTTGGTCAACTGTACGTAGCATTAAAAGAAAAAAAATGGATCGGCCCTCTATCTCAATTGGCACGTGGAAAGCACACTTTGAAACGATTTTTCACCCGGAGATCGCGAGTTGACACGTGCCGACTCCGATATAGAGCAGGACGGAAGCCAGCACGAAGAAAACGATCATATTCCCGATTTAGATGATGAGATAACAGACAGTGAGGTGCACCAGGCAATAAAGAAACTGAAATTAAATAAAGCTTCGGGATTAGATGATATCTGCGTTGAATTTTTGAAAACGGCCGAGCCCATTATAATATCCTTTCTGACAAAAGTATTTAACCAAATATACAAGAATAGTTATTTCCCTGTATCATGGACCAAATCAGTTATTATTCCTCTACTTAAGAAAGGCGATGCTCTTAATCCTGAAAATTATAGAGGCATTTCTTTACTTAGTGTAGTTAGTAAGGTCTTTACATCAGTATTAAACGAGAGATTGTATAAATGGGCAGAAAAAGAAGGCAAAATAAGTGAACAACAGGCTGGCTTTCGCAAAGAATACTCTACTGTAGACCATAATATTTACACTCGTTTTAATGATAAAATCGCATTTGTATGGACATAAAAGTAGAAAATGTTACGTCGCTTTTATAGACTACCAAAAAGCCTTTGATACAGTAGATAGAGACATGCTTTGGAAAATACTCCAAAAGGTTCAAGCTTCCTCAAAAATGATCAGAATGTTAAAAGGCATGTATAGTTCTGTCCAGAGTTGTGTTCGTTGGGGCCCAGAAGTGTCTGATTTCTTTGTGTGTCCCTCGGGACTGAAACAAGGCTGTTTAATGTCACCTTTATTGTTTTCTTTATTAATTACTGAGGTAGCTGAAAATGTAACAAAGAACGGTAAACATGGATTTCAGTTTTTACCCGGATTACAAGAAATATTCCTTTTGTTATTCGCTGATGACATTGTTTTATTTTCTTCTACACCCAGTGGGCTCCAAAATCAGTTAAACAATCTACAGAAAGCATCTGACACTTTAAATCTAACAGTGAATCTAGATAAAACTAAAATTATTGTTTTCAGAAAAGGGGGTCATTTGTCTAAAACTGAATGTTGGTACTACAAAGGGAGAGAAGTGGAAGTAGTTAATAGCTACAAATATCTTGGTTTTACTCTTAGCACTAGAATGGGTTTTGATATTGCATTAGATGAATACGTTAGACGAGCAAAACGTAAAGTCGCAGAAATCTTCAAAACAATGTGGGCTTTAGGAAACATGGATTTGTCAATATTTTTCAAACTGTTTGATTCACAGGTAAAGCCAATGTTACTGTACGCAGGGGAGCTCTGGGGATTAACTAAATTTCAGTCGATTGAATCAGTTCATCTGTTCGCATGTAAGCGCTTGTTAGGTGTTAGTCGCAAAAGTCCAAATACAATGATATATGGAGAAACAGGCCGATACCCTTTGTATATTGATACTGCTCTAAAGTCAATAAAGTATTGGTTTAAACTCCAAAGTATGTCTATCCATAGATTTCCTAAACAGCACACCTCATGATCTTGAATAAGATCCCCGAATTTACACATGGTCACTCTAATTGTCATAACTGGTCAATATCTGTTAAAACATGTCTTGATACTTTGGTTTTTCAGATGTTTGGATCAATGGAGGGGTTGGGAATGAAACTATTTTCTTAAAGAATTAAAGCAGAGAATGATCGATTGTTACATGCAGGACTGGCATTCAAAACTTTCTCAAAGTGAACGGTTTAGCACATATATGTCTTTCAAATCATCCTTCCAATCAGAAAATTACTTGTCAGCTATCACTATTAGTAAATTTCGTTATGCTTTAACTAGATTAAGACTTGGAATGTGTGATCTGAATATAAATAACAGATATAATGAAAAATCAAAGAAATGCCCGTTTTGTAACAGGATAGAAAGACTAGATATACGCATTTAAATAAGAAGTAAAGCTGCACTCTTGTAATTGAATTGCTGTCTTAAGGGGTTTTTTTGTCTGCTTAATTTCACATGCCAATGTAACTCCCTTGACTAAAGTTTGATTTTGATGTGGGATGTTGTACTTATTTTTTGCGTGTTGTCCTTATGTTTTTGTTTGATTCACTTATGATAACGTGTATCCATTGTATACAGGCCGGTGGCCTTACAATTAAAGTTTCCGAGTTCTCTCTCTCTCTCTCTCTCTCTCTCTCTCTCTCTCTCTCTCTCTCTCTCTCTCTCTCTCTCTCTCTTTCTCCTCCCCCATCCCCAGAGAGAGAGAGAGACAGAGAAGAGAGAGAGCCTCAACGGACTAAACCCTAAATCACATTGAACCGTATCAGAGCATCGGTGAAATGAAAGGACGCCGATACGGTCTCAAAGAGACCAGCCAGCCGGTCATTTCTCCCGGCCGCAGTATAGTAGTTTTGGCTCCCGCTGTGAAGAGGAAGCCGAGATGATGGCCCCCCTCCATGGTGTAGTTAGTATACCAGTCTGGCAGGGGAGTACACCGGGTAGGGCGCACATGGAGCCTGACTCATTCACAAGACGTAAACAAACTGGACGGAACGCATGCCGGAAATCTCGACACGGCGCCCTCAACAAGCACCAGCTGAGAATTGCACGCTGCTTTCTTCCCTGCACCGCACAGACTACACCACTGTCAGTTTATCTTCAGGCCCCCGGTCTTTCTGGGGTCTTCTTTACAAACAGTCGCTCGGTTGTAAACGAGGCCAGGTCGGGGGAGAGGAGCGTTCGTTTCCCCCAGGTGTTTTTTCGTCAGGGCGGGGACTTCACGGGTCGCTGTTTACACGTGAAAACGTCAAAACAGGACAGGTAAAGGTTCTTTTTGTTCTTACTTTGTTGTTGTTGTTGTTGTGGAGGTACAGCTGAATTGCATCGTTTGGTTTCCGTGATTCCGTTGTCGTGTGAGTGATTCTGGTGAGGGCGGTCCGTTGATAATGGTTGAAATGCCAAGCGTTGCCAAAGTTATCAGTCTTCGAAGTCCATTAAACATGGATAAACCTCTCGTCTCGATCTGTGCATGTCAGTGGAAGAAGTTTTATTTTGCGGTAAAATTGAAAGGAGGTGTTGTGTGTGTGTGTGTGTGTGTGTGTGTGTGTGTGTGTGTGCGTGTGTGCGTGCGTGCGTGCGTGCGTGCGTGCGTGAGAGAGAGGGAGGAGATAGGGGAATAGTTTGAGGTCATCGTGTCTATATTCTATTTCTCAATATGTTGCAAGGGACACGTGGAGCAGCATTCAGAAGTTGGCCAGTCAGAATTTCATGATGAGCGTCATGTCACCAAGATCCTGTATTGTTTGCCCAGAATGCTCATCTACCTCTTCTTTCTCATCTTCCGGTAACGATGAATTTGTCTTGCGCATACAGTGCGCTTTTCTTTTCTTTCTTTTTTTTTTTTTTTTTTTTTAAATTCGTGAGAAAACCGTCTTGTGAAAGGAAGTGGATGACAGATGCGCGGAATGCAGTATATAACCAGGCCATGTTACTGGATACTTTCATCCGTAGCTTTCCTAGTCTAGGCTTTGTTAGTCAGCCGCAGCCGCATCCACGCCATCGACCCATACCTCCACCCCACCCTATAGCTGTCCTCCCCATGAGGTCCTCGTGAGGAAGCCAAATTTCTCTCTCGCTCTCAAATTCTCTCTCCTCTCCTCCTCTCTCTCCTCTCGCCTCCTCTCTCCTTCTCTCCTCTCTCTCTCTCTCTCTCTCTCGCTCTCAGATACTCTCTCTGTCTCTCTCCACTTATTCTCTCTCTCTCTCTCTCTCTCTCTCTCTCTCTCTCTCTCGCTGTCTCTCTCTCGCTGTCTCTCTCTCTCTCTCTCTCTCTCTCTCTCTCTCTCTCTCTCTCCTCTCTCTCTCTCTCTCCTCTCTCTCAGACTTATTCTCTTTCTCTGAGATTCTCTCTCAAACTCTCTCTCCCTCTCTCAGGCTCGCTCTCTCTCTCTCTCTCTCCTCTCTCTCTCCTCTCTCCTCTCTCTCCTCTCCTCTCTCTCTCTCTCTCTCTCTGTGTGTGTGTCTCTCTCTCTCTCACACACACACAGACTCTCTCTCTCTCAGACTCTCTGTCTCTCAATCTCTCCCCCCAGGATGTGAGGGTAGGGACAGGTCAGCAGGATATGCGCTAATAATGTCTGTGGACCGGTCCCCACAGGGTCTGTCGTCCATGTGTAAATGTCTTCGGACAACAGAGGGTTTCAGGCCCAGTGATGCCAGGGTAGACGCAACCACCCCGTCCCCTTACGCCATTTTGCGAACACACCAGGCATAGTGAAAGAGACAAGCGAGCACGCCGCCTCAGGAGTCCCTAACGAGACCTCGATCTTGGAACAGCTCGTCCCTAAGACAAGGACGTAAATCTTTCAAGTTCGAGCAAGCCGCTGTATTCTTCCTGTTGACAAGTGCTGTCAACAAAAGTTGCGACCCTTTGCATCTCATGTTACATCATGAGAGCGAATTCCATTTTGTTGTCAAGAAAGCTGAAATCGCTCTGAATTCTGGGGTACTTAAAGCTGAAGTTCGGACCACACCCTCCTGTGAATCTCACTCACGACTTGTCACCCTGGGAAACGTCGCCATAGCGTCAAAAAGATATCCCAGCATGCTTAGACTCAGTCTTGAATTAGGCACCGGACTCACCTCCGGAAGTTATCAACAACAACAACAAAAAAACCCAAAACAAACAAACAAATACAGCTCGTGTCAACAGCAGTGATGGCCCTTTCATGCTTATATGTCAGTATCTCCTAATGGCGGACATTTATTACACCAGCCATGGAAAGTCGAAAGCAGTTGGTATGAAGGAAGCAGGTTTAATTTGACCGGATTTTCAGTTCTTCATTTCAAAAGATCCTTTTTTTTTCCCCCACCATGAAAATGTATTTGACAGTTTAAAAAAAAAAAGCTGTTTTCAAAGCACTTTTGGATCTTAACTGTTAATTCTTATTCTTATTTTGTTGTTGTTGTTGTTAAAAAAAAGAAAGTATTTATCGTGCTGTATTGGTCCTGACGACCCCAACAGTGTAATAATCGCATGCTTGTGTGAGCTACGATTAATCTGTATACTGTGTACACATCAAAGAGTTTTATTGGAAGCACATCACAGGTCGCATGTGTATGGTTTAGCGACCCCACCCCTTTCCCCATCCGTCCCATCCCCCCTCCTTCCCCCCCCCCCCCCCCCCCCCCCCCCCTTCCCCTTCCTCTCCACCTTCAATTCCCGTAAGCAAATAAGATAGTGTTTGGTATTCGGTTTTCAAATCCACTTCATGCTGCGTGTTTTTTTTTTTTTGTGTTGAAAGTAAAATACCATTGCTACAGCTGTAAAATTTAGGATTGGAAGGAAATACCATTGCTACAGCAGTAAAATTTAGGATTGGAAGGAAATACCATTGCTACAGCTGTAAAATTTAGGATTGGAAGGAAATGCCATTGCTACAGCTGTAAAATTTAGGATTGGAAGGAAGTTAAGGAAATAAGGAAATGCGAAACTGTGACAGACGGACGGGCAGAAAGAAATAGCATTATAAGGCGCGCGTGTGCACACAGACAGAGAGACAGACACATACATGCGCGCGCGCGCGCGCGCGCACGCACGCACGCACGCACACACGCACCCACCCACCCACACACAGAACATTATAAGGCGCGCGTGTACACACACACACACACACACACACACACACACACCACGCAACACAACACACACATACTCACATCGCACACATACACGCACACGCACACACACACACGCACACCACACATACACACACACACACGCACGCACACACACACACACGCACGCACGCACGCACGCACACACTCACACACACACACACACACACACACACACACACACACACACACACTATTTTAATGGCTTTATAGCATATTGAGGAGTTACCTATGAATAGTTGTAAAATATTACTCTGTGTAGATTCTAAATCGGCATTACAAGCAATCAAAGATCAAAATGCCAAAAAACGTCTTGAAATGATACTAGAAATCAGACATGTAATTCATCAATTGGCATTTAAAGACATTAGTGTGACTTTTTACTGGGTTCCTTCCCATTGCGGAATATATGCCAATGAACTGGTTGACAGAGCAGCTAAAAATGCAGGACGTAATACTGAAGGGGCAATTCTAATTAACATAAATCTAGATCTGCACGAGTATTATAATCATATTGAAAAACTAGCGAAAGATAAGTTTGATAACATGCTGAAGACATCAGATAAGCAATATTCACACAATTGTATAAAAAGCGTCAGCACAATAAATTCCAAATTAATTTTAAATCACATATCTGATACAAGTTCAAGACATATTAGTTCTCTGATGTTCAAAATTCGTTTAAATGCTTTTAAAACAAAATTTTCTAAAGATATTAAATGTGTATGTGGAAATCAAATTTCCATTAGCCATCTGATTTTACACTGTCCTAGTATCAAAGAATTAATGACGAAAACTGCAGGGGATTTACTGACTCGTCAAATACCATTAACTGTTCAGGAAGTGTTAAATGACTTCCATCTTCTTAAATGTTTTTCAGAAGTTTTACACCTCAGTCCTATTGGTCTTTTCCTTTGAATAGTTAATTTATTGTTGGATTCAATTGTTGTTATACTGATTTTCTGTTAATTGTTAAGTCACGTTTCATATAGATGGTAAACCTCACTTCCTTTCTACTAATTCTGTCATTTTCAACAATTCATATCCCATATAAAGCTTGATCATTATATAGAATTGTAGGTGTAGGTATGTAGGAAAAACACATAATCTTAACAACCACACACTCTCTAAACAATATCAATGCATGCATAAACAATCTCTTCTTTCATACCTTTATTTCTCCTATTTCCTCCCCCCCCCCCCCCCCCCCCCCCCCCTTTCCCGTCTAATATCACTTAAGGGTGAACAGACGTAAAACTAAAGAACGAACACACACACACACACACACACACACACACACACACACACACACACACACACACACACCACCTTCCTGTCTGATATCCCTCCTTCACCCATGGAATAAATCCCTGCGCGCGCTATTGTACGAGGGCCGTCTTGTGGATTGATGGTGTGTGTGTGTTGTGTGTGTGTATGATGCGTGAGTGTATGTGTGTGTATGCGTAGAATTGTAGCGTCTGCAGCTGTGACCAGGTGTACTGCGGTGGAGGAAACCCCTGCACCAGTTGCGCGGAGAAAATAATAATAATAATAACAGCACACGAGAGCTTTCAAGCTCCTCTCTTTTAGCTCGGACTCTCGCGGACGGATTGTCTATGTTTGTTGTGGCGCGCGTGCAGGTCATTAAAGCAGGCGGCTTCGATCGCTCTTGCAGGTGAGGGAAAGGGCCCATCGAGTCGCCGGATTTACTGTGAAGGTTTTTGGTTCCTCCATCCGTCCACCCACCCACCCGTCCATCAGGTTGAAGTACTTAGATCGTTTTTCCTGGCAGGGGAGTCAAGGCTCTCTGCTTTGGTGGTATCTGGTGGTATACTCTTTGCCGGCCTGCCGCCTTGTGCTTGTTTGGCTTCTTTTCACCATTTGAGGTGAGGTGAGAGAGCGAGCGAGAGAGAGAGAGAGAGAGAGAGAGAGAGAGAGAGAGAGAGAGAGAGAGTGAGTTATATTATTTGACCATTACATGAGCTTCATCCTGTCTCTGTCACGGACCTTTCTCTTACTCTGTGTGTGTGTGTGTGTGTGTGTGTGTGTGTGTGTGTTAATGGTTATACTCTCGGTCTCTTGTGGAGTTCGTATTTGTTCTGCAAAATGGAAACAAACCACCATTTTCTTCGCGACTTTTTGTTTTTATTTCGTTGATCTTTTGTTATCAAAAAACAAACAAACAAACAAACAAAACCCAAAAACAACAACAGCAACAACAACAATGTGATCGCGTCAGCCGCTCTGTCTTCATCTGTGAAACATGCAACACCTCTCAGGCTATCCAGGTCGTGCGCAGAGAAAGAAGAGGAGATGTGCTGATTTGACTGTGGAAATCTTTCCGATGTGAACAATGCGGTCACGGTGACTCATTTGGATGGAGATTACTACAACAGTAGTGCACGGCTTGCCAGAAGGGTTGTCGTCAGGTCGACCGTATAGTGTGTGTGTGCTTCGCGCTTGGAACATCGCTCTGCCGCTCGTGACTTTACTGTTCGCACGAATCGTTTCTGCCTGTGCGCACATGCTGGTTCCTTTTAATTAATCTGTCTGTCTGTCTGTCTGTCTCTCTCCCTCTCTCTCTCTCTCTCTCTCTCTCTCCTCTCTCTCTCTCTCTCTCTCTGTGTGTGTGTGTGTGTGGCCCGCTTTCATGTGTTGTCGTTCTGGCGGTACAGTGTAGCGTGAAAACATGAAAAAACAACAACAAAAACATGACAAGCATGAAAAGACACTGAATTCCACTTTCTCTCTGTACTCTGTCTTTCTTATGTGCTCTCTCACTAGCTTTCTCCCTCCCTCGCGCTCTCGATCTCTCATGTACTCTCTCTCTCTCTCTCTCCTTCCCCCACGCTCTCAAAAGTTTGTTCAAGCACACGTGTGTATTCGATTTCAGTTTAGAACCCTTGATTCTCATGCCCAAGATCACCTTTCCCAGTAGGAGGAGTCCAAAAGGACCCCGTGTGAAAGTCTGAGCTGTGATAACTGAATCGACGCAACAGAGTGTCAGGTTGGTGGTAATCCTGTGTTAACATTGCCAGCATTGTGCCGTGACAGTTCCTTCCCGCTGCGTCGTAAAGTGTATTCATTCAGTGAGGGCGTCGTTTCCGGCGTTGTGTTCCCGTGACATTCTTTTGCCGTAACAGTTGAATCGCCGGGTTTTATTCCACGTTTATAATGTGACCATCGTTGTTGACCTATAGAGTAGGTCGTCGTGACGGACCTGGACTGTCAGGGATCTCCGAGGCCCTCTGTGCTCAGTCATGAGCAACAGGGTAGAGGTGTTGTGACTACTCCAGTCGTCTGTCCATCCAGGACTTCTTCGGTCTGCCCCTAACCTGTTCAGAAAGGTGTCGGCCACTCTCGGCGAAACACGTGCTACACTCACACCAGACAAGTTTACTGCGCGTGTTTTGACTACGTGGAGGGTTCTTGCCTGCCAGCAAATGACGAGCTGCCTGACGTTGTCAGTTTTTCTTGTGCCCCTTTGAAAGGGATGAGAGGTTAGTGACACAGAGCTTTGAGGGTCCAGTCATGCTAGAGGCGATATGGCAGACAGGGACAACCACCCTAGGACAGAAGGAAAAGGGGATCAGTCTCACAGTACACGGTACCGCCAGAACGACAACACATGAAAGTGGGCCACAGAAATGGCCACAGAAATGGCCAGGTTATATTTTGGACGCCGGTGTGGTTTTAACTCCGCGTTCAGCTGAGACGTGAGTGGTCTAACCGGGTCAGCCTCTTGGGGATGGTGATGAGAGGAGAATCGGTAAATTATTCATGGGCGCCAAAGTCAGAGCGAAAAGTGTGTTCAGACCTTCCAGCGGTTCTAGTCTGCATAGCAGACAGATGGAAAGACACGTGTTTCCGACTCGGGACATAGCATTGTTTTGCAGCCCAACCCGTGCCATCTACACCAGACTTCAAAGAAAGGACAGCTTCGCTACACTGGTATCAAAGTCAAGAGTGTTGGAAGACTGACTTCGCTGCAAAGCCAGTGTGTGTGTGTGTGTGTGTTGCCATAGAGGCGAGGTGGCGAGAATTCACGCTTGTCCGAGTGTCAGCGTTTCATAGCACTCTGTAGCAGCGATCGGGGCTAGGTAAAGGCTGGACTGTCTTGAGGCTCTCTTGCATGCGAGGGAAAATGGCAGACAGATGAAACGTCTTGTGATTGGTGCACGAAAAAAGTAAATGTTCTCTGACTGGTAGGCCTGCATGAAAATATCAAAACGCTGACCCGTCAACAGCAAGATCTCAAGGAAACGACCATATAGTTAACTTGAATATTTGTCTTGCACCTGTTTCTTTGCTCCCCATATCCCTCACATCACTCGCCGCAAGGGTACTGTAAGAGTTCTCGCGTCTGTGAAACTAGTCTCAGTAATAGTGCACTTTGCAGGTCACTATGACGAGGTCCCGCTGCTTATGAAGCCAGTAGACGTCGCAAACTCCGGGCATAACGGACAGAGCAACGCTGTTTTAAGCATTGGCTGGACATGGGTGCTACAGTGCGAGCAGGTAGGAGGCAGATTAGAACGGTGTGATTTTCGGGTTGCCTTCCCTTATCAATATTACTCGTAACTGTCCAGTCCGTCTCGTTTTCCCAGATCAGGAGTAGATAACCCATGCGAGACTTACGTCCTTTCCGAAACTGCGCTTGTTTTTCTCACCGACGCCGATTCAGTTATGAATTTGATCACACAGAATATTTATTTAGTTCAAACATGCATGGAAATGAAAACAGGGAATTTCACTCGCAAAACGGAAGCGCATGGTATTACAGTAAATCAGCAGCGTGTTGAAAATGAGGAAAAGTCGGTTTTGTCAAGTGTGGGAGGACTGACGTGTAGGCTACTTTCATGCGGCGACGATTAGTAACAGTACAAGTATGTCAACTTGACAGAATACCAAAGTTTACGGACGGGCATCTGTGTTAATATCAAAGCAGTATGGTCTTGCCGTTTACATCCGACCGCAGCCAAAGTTTCATTGTCTATTACTCTCGTAACGACTTCAGTTTCTTAGTTCAAAACGGCAGCATTCTAGCAGAGTGCACTCTCATACATACAGCAAGGTGAAAGGTCAGGTATGAGAATGACCTAACCGTGTGTCTGACGTGTGGCTGGCTACGTCTGCGGAACGTGGTAATGTCTGAACACTATCTCCACACTGTCTGACAGTAAATGTCGCCGACGTCTATGCGGGCCGTCTTTTGAAGGTCGTTCAAAGGGGTTGTGGTAAAGGGTCCGTCCAGACCCAGACCCGCCATACTCGTGCTACTATCCTGTTTTCGTGATGGTTGTAATCCGTTCTGTCATCCTTTGACACAGCTTGAAAATGTCCCCCTCCCACCCCCCCCCCCCCCCCCCCCGACATGTTCTTGTTAAAGCAGGGTATTGTTTCAGTGTCATTTGAAGGGGGGGGGGGGGGGGGGAGGCAAAGGGAGAAGCTTTTAGGTGCTCGTCTCTTACCTTTTCAGTATCCTAGCTGGTGCCTTTATTTATGTTCGTTTTTATTTTTTTATTTATTTATTTTTTATAGTTCGTTATACACTGACCTGGATTACAGCGTTTTTAAGATGCGCACGCGTCTGATCTTCTGCGTGCATTTACGCACAAGAGAGCAAGACACGTAGAGTATATTTTAAGTCTGATTGTAATGCATGCACCGTACGAAAAACACAAAAACCGCGATACAATCTCACCTGACCCAGCCCGGATCGAACCTACAGCTCACCGAATTGAGAAGTCTGCCGCTCTAATTAGCGAGCCACGGCATCTCGCCACTGTGTGTCCCTGCTGTTGATGATGATGATGTTGATTATTTTCAATATTAATGAGGTGCGCTGCCGTTGTCTGGCCGGAAAAGAACTACTTTATGAGGGGGATGGAGAGGCGGGCGGGCGGACGGGAGGGGGGTACAGGGGCTATCGATCGGACCGCTCCCGCGTCCGGTCTGTTGCCACATGAAGTTGGCCACCTTTTCCCTGCCTGGTTTTTCACGCCCTGGCCTGCCTCTGCCATTTGGAAAGTCAGTGATCGGTGGATATGCCAAAGGCTTTTTCGTTTTTTTTTGTCGCGCTCCTTGTTTGTTGCCATGGGTGGTGCATCATTTCTCGGGCCATACAGTTGTTTTGTCCTGTGCTGGTATATATGCGTTCGTGCCGGTGCAGGTGTATTTGCAGCTGCGCGCATGCATGGCGCTCACACTCACTCGCGCACGCACGCACGCAAACACTCAACGTGTAAGCACGCATGCGCACGCGTGCAAAGTCTTTACGATGTACGCACGCACGCACGCGCGCACGCACGCACGCACGCACGCACGCACGCACGCACGCACACACACACACACACACACACACACACACACACACACACACACACACACACACACAGAGGGAGAGAGAGGGAGGGAGGGAGAGAAGCAGCTCTCTCCATCCGTACAATTCGTTTAAAAAAAAAAAAAGGAAGGAAAAAAAGAGGCTATTGTGTTGGCACATACGTGTACGTGCGTCACAGAAAGAACTTGTCCCCCTCCATCTCCCCACCCACCCACCCACCCCCATCCTCTCTCCTTCCCTCTCTTCCCCTCCCCTCCCCATCCTTTCATCATATTCATGTAAGTACTGGGTCTACAACAGCCGTCGACATTGTGTTCGCCGCTTTCATTCCGCCCGCAGCTCGGCTATCTCTGTCATGCGTGGCAGATGTCTGCTTTCTCCTTTGTGTTGTGGGCACCTCCACCCCCCCCCCCCCCCCCCCAACATCCCTCCTTACTTCCCTTCCCATAAACTCCCATTCCCGGGTTCCTCTGTCCCCTCTACCACCCCCCCCCCCCCTCCCTCCCCCAGCCTCCTAACCAGTGTGACTTACTAGCATTCAATCCTCTTATCCTGTGCGACTTACTAGCTTTCAATCCTCCTATTCTGTGCGACTTACTAGCTTTCAATCCTCCTGTTCTGTGCGACTTACTAGCTTTCAATCCTCCTGTTCTGTGCGACTTACTAGCTTTCAATCCTCCTGTTCTGTGCGACTTACTAGCTTTCAATCCTCCTGTTCTGTGCGACTTACTAGCTTTCAATCCTCCTGTTCTGTGCGACTTACTAGCTTTCAATCCTCCTATTCTGTGCGACTTACTAGCTTTAGATCTGAGGCTTGTGTCCTTTTGTTGAGTGTTTTACATTGTGACATCGTGTATAGGAGGTGGGGTGTAAGAAAGGACAGATGGGGAATGTGTGTGGAGGAAATGGAGGGGGGGGTGAGGTGGGATGGGTGGGGGGCGGGGGGGCGGGGCGGGGGGGGGGGGGGGGGGGGGGGGGGGGGGGGGGGGGGGGGGGGGGGTTGGGGAGTTGGTATCTGCGTTTGTAATTGTGGATTCGGAACAATGCATTTAAAAAGAATGATTGAGTAATTAAATGAGTGAAGGAAAGAATGATTACATCTGTTTTCGAATGTTCTCTAATGACTTAACTTCATGCGCCCGTCCATCTCTCTCTCTGTCTCTGTCTGTCTGTCTGTCTGTCTCTCTCTCTCTCTCTCTCTCTCTCTCTCACTCTCCCTCTCTCCTCTCTCTCTCTCTCTCTCTCTCTCTCTCTCGCACGCGAAAGCACGCGTTCGTTTTCTTACTCGCACGCTCGTTCCCACCCCCATTCCAACCCCCAACTCCTTCCATTTTCTTCGTCCATACCACCGCTCGTCGTTTTTTCGTTCAACTTCACGGCTTGAAAGGACAGACATAATAACGGAGTAGGTATGTTACGTCGGCCTTAGAAGAAGTTCTTGCTGACTTTTTGCTCAGACGATAACAATTAAACGGTACAACCAAAGTAACCGTGGATCCTTCTCGTCAATGTCGTTTCTGGTATCTCCCTTCCCTCCCCTTCCGCCCCCCCCCCCCCCCTCCCCACCCCTCCCTCCTCACGTTCCTCGCTGACCATCAAGCCTTCCTCGCAGAGTGCTTCTCGTCTATAACAAGACACACTGCATATATCGATGAAAGGCACGACAACAACCATTATCAAGAATCCTCTGCAAGTAGAACTGTGGTAACGGTGAGGCCCATTGATTCCAGTGTCATCGACAACATGATGATGATGATGCTTTACCGGAATACTGCGCGGAATATCGAACTCCTGCAACGCAACCCTCTCGTCTGGACTGGCTCGACAGAAGCGAGCCTGGTAATAATGGTTTGGTCAGAAACCTAGGTATTAGAAACAGCGGGGCCTTTTTTGTGTGTGTGTGTGTTGTGTGGTGTTGTGTATTGTGTGTGTGTGTTTTGGTTTTTTGTGTTGTGGGTGTGTGTGTGTGTGGTGGGTGCGTGCGTGCTTTCGTGCGGCGTTCTGTGTGTGTGTCTGTGTTTTTGTCCCGCGCGCGCGGTCCCTTTTGTGTTAAAAGAAAAAGTGATCCTAATTGCGTGGCCCGACCACAGAAACTGTTCGGGACAATTTTTTCATTGCCATTCATGGGCGAGCTTTGCTTGGGGAGGGGGAAGGGGGAGGACGACAATAGCTAAGCCCCCCGCCCCCCGCCCCCCCCCCCCCCCCCCCCCCCCCCCCCCCAAAACAGGGACAGTTGCTGGGGACAAAAGGGGTAGTGGCAAAGGAAGGGCCCCCCCCCTTTTTGGATGGGGTTTTGCCGGGGGGATAAGGGGAGGCCGGGAAGGGGGAGAGGAGGTTGGCTGCAATTTCCCAAAAAACGGGAGAACCGGGCCCTAAAAGGGTTTTTGGGATGGCCCCCCGCACTGAAGTGGAAAAACCTCCATTTCCGACGACGGATGTTTTCCTTGTGGGGTTCTTACACATAAAACAGGGTGGATTTTTGGAAATGAGGGGGGGGGGGGGGGGGGGGGGGGGGGGGGGGGGGGGGGGGAGTGGGGGGGTGGCAGGGAGAGGTGCGGACGGGGGGGTGGCGGGGTTTTGACGACACCCGTTTAAAATACAATAGCCTGAAAAACCCTGACCACGAGCTGCCCCCCTCCCCTAGCCCGTCCAGCCCGTCCCCCCCATCCCCGCCCAAACCCAAAGGCATACACACCCACACACCTCCCACACACTCACACACCCCGTGAGTTTGGCAGCGCTGGGTTGCTCCCATGGTGTTTGGTTCTTTCTCTGAAGAAGCGCTTTTTTTTGGGTTCGCTCTTCTCCTCTCCCCAAATCCTCTTCAAAAACGGACTCATTTCCGGGCAGATTTCTGGGACCTGGAAGTGGTGGACGGGTTTTTCCCTGATCGTTTTTGTATTTATTGATTTTATGAAATTTTTTATTCGTGTTCAGTGTTGTCTGTTTGGCCCGTATCGAAGGACTGCGGTTTAGAAAAATTTCTTGTCCCCGTTTTTTTTTTGTTTTTTTTTTTCCCTAGAAGGTGATTTTTGGGTTTAAAAAATTTCAGTTGACATGGGGCGGTTTTAAAATTTTAAGGAATACACTTGGGGACGATGTTACAGTAACATTCTGCTGCGGGGAACCCAAAAAACCCTGAAAAGAAAAAAAAAAAAAAAGAACTTAAGAATTTTTTTTTTTGTAACGTATTGGGCTAGATTTTAAAAACCCAATTAAAAGGGGCCTTTTAAAAAGGTTTTGGGGGACCCCCCTCCGAAAAAAGGTAAAAATGATGGGATAGTTTTTGGTTTTCCTTAGAAGCAGAGCGTGAGTGCCCGATGCATGTGTTTATTGCCAAAAACGTTCTGTTTTAATGATTTCTGTAAAAATGAGTTTAGTCCCCTCGTGTTCGAAGATTTAGAGCAGAAGAAAGGAAAAGGGGCCCCCTATGGAAGCCGGGGGGGGGGGGGGGGGGGGGGGGGGGGGGGGGGGGGGGGGGGGGGGGGGGAGCATAACGTTTTACGGCACTCAAACGGGAAAATAATAACCCCAAAAAAAAATTCCGGTATTTTGGGAGTACTCGTGAAAACCACGTAATGACATTCACTCATTAATTCGCGTGTGCATTCACACAGCGCGAGCAAGTGTGCACGCACACACCACACACGCACACACACACACACACACCACACCATGAAGAAATTACAGAGTTGAGTTTTTGTAAAGAAAAGTGTATGTTTTTCGGGTTTGCTGGCACGCGTGCAAGCGTACACACACGCTCAGAGAGAGAGAGAGAGAGAGGAGAGAGGGGAGAGAGACTGTACGAGGACTGTTCCCCCCCCTCCTAAATAAAAAGTGTATATGAAAACTTGAGACGATATCGATTGGCCGGGGGGGGGGGGGGGGGACGCCAGACTCGCGGGACGTTGAGCTGGCCCGGGGGAAGTTTTCTGTCCATTTCTGGGCACTCCTCCAAAAGCTAAGAGAAACCTAATTTTGGACTGTGTGTAAATACTGTATATTGATTTCTTTCTTTTTCTTTCTGCGTACGCAGGCTGTTACTCCTGCGGACACCCCCTGTATAGCCGGGCAGTGGAGTTTTGTGGGGTTGACCCTTTTCTATCCCGCCATTAAGGCAGCCATACTCCATCTTCGGGGAAGGTGCATGCTATGTGTCACGTGTCATCCATACCAAGGGCCCCAAAACTACCCTTCTTTTCCGAAAGTTGGTGATGGATTTTACGTGTGTGCAAGATGTTGTGCATGCGTTCACACACGGAACCTCGGTTTATAGTCTCATTCGAAGGACTGTATGGGAAATGGAGTCAGAACCAATGTTAACTCCGAGGGAAAAAACCCCTATACCGAAATTCGAACCCCCACCCCCGGATCACGAGTCCGGGGCTCTACCAACTGGGCTAATTCCGGCCCGTATATTGATTGATCTGTTGGAAGCTTGAGGGCGTTTCTGACATTGCGAAACGCATCTGTACTGTGAACGTGTTTTTTCAAAAATGGAGAACGTCTCTTAAAATTTGTTTCCGGAAAACTGGAAATTACTCAACTTTTTTTGTTTTTTTTTGGGGGTTTGGGGGTGGGGTGGGGCCCTGATTTCTGCAGTGTTTAGACTATAAGTGAATGTTTGTCCTGTTTGTCTCTCTCTCTCTCTCTTTCTCTCTCTCTGTTTCTGTCTGCGTGTCTGTCTGTCTGTCTGTCTGTCTGTCTGTTTTTTCTCTCTCTCTCCCCCTCTCTTTCTCTACTCTCTCTCTCTCCTCTCTCTCTCTTCTCTCTCTCTCTCTCTCTCTCTCTCTGTTTCTTATTTTCCTCTGACTCTGCATGTCTGCCTGTCTGCTTGCCTGCCTGCCAGCCCTGTCTGTCTTGTGTTGTGTGTTTGTGTGTGTGTGTGTGTGTGTGTTGTGTGTGTGTGTGTGTGTTTTTGTGTGTGCGCGCGCGCGGCGTGGTGTGTGTCTGCAAGTTTTAGTAACATCAAGCTTCACTTAATTTTTTGCTGCGAGGCGAACAGGAGGGTGTCTGCTCCATTGTGATGTTTGTACATATCCGCTATCAAAATAAAAACTACGTAGGCATGATGAGGATAATAAGAATCTCCTAAAAAAAAAAAAAAAAAAAAATGTTCTTTTTTTTGTTTGCCTGTCTGTTTGTTGTTTCTGTTTTTGTTTTTGCTTTTTTTCCCTTATCTTTTTTTCTTCTCTTTTTATCGTTATAAAACTCAGGATTAGTTGAACCCCTCTCTCTCTCTCTCTCTCTCCTCTCCCCTTTCCCCCATCTCTCTCTCTCTCTCTCTCTCTCCTCCTCTCCTCCTCTCATCGGCTTAAACTGTCTACATTCTCTCTCCTCTCTCCCTCTCCCTCTCTCTCCCCTTCCCTCCCACCCTTCCTCCCCTCCCCCCCCCCCCCCCCCCCCCCCCCCCCCCCCCCCCCTCTCTCTCTCTCTTTTCTCTCTCTTAGACCTAGACTACGCATCAGCCTTTGAGCAAGTCCCCTAACGCGGACACTGAAGCCGTTCAAGCATTCTCCGTCCCCTTTGCAGATAAGATAGATTATGACACGGTTTCCGTGAAAGCGCAAGAGAAACATCAACGAACAAGATACTCGATTATAATGTCAACAACCCGTTCCCCATATAAATTTTCCCCGATTCCAAGAACTGACCTGTTCAAAGTCTAGCTTTTTATTAAATTAGATATTTGGGGCTTCCACTTACTTTAATGGAATTCACTCTCAAGAGTCGATCAGACAAACCAGGGGTATATCTTGTCAACCTCATATACCACTACTTCACAAAGTATCACTCTCTTGTGTGTTGATGTGTAACACCTTGCCCCTCCCCCCCCCCCCCCCCCCTCCCCCCACCCCCCCATTCCACAGCCTCCCTCCTTCTTTTTGGCATACAACATTACCCAGACAATTTTCATATTTTTGGGTTTCCTTTGGATTGTTGTGTGTGTGTGTTGTGTGTGTGGGGTGTGTGTGTGTGTGGTGAGTTGTGTGTGCGCGTGCGTGTGTGTGTGTTGTCGGTTTAATGTCCTTCCCCTACAGTGAATCAGGTGTGTGGTTGTGGGGTGTGTGTGTGGGGTGTGTGTGTGTGTGTGTGTGTGTGTGAGTTGTCGTTTTTGCTTGTTTTCAGTTTTATTTCCCTTGGCTTTGGGCTGGATAAGGGAGTGTTGGATGGAGAAGAACGTGACTCCCCTCCCATTAAAAAAAAAAATCATTTATCTTTGTTTTTGTGTGTGTGTGTGTTGAAAAGTCTGTTTCAATGCTTGCACTTTTTGAAGATCTCTCCCCTCTCTCTCTCTCTCTCTCTCTCTCTCCTTTTCTCTCTCTCTCTCTCTCCTCTCTGTCTTTGTCTCTGTCTCTCCCTGTCTCTTTCTGCTTGTCTAGTCCGGGCTGTCTCGCTCTCCTCTCTCTCTCCCCCTCCCTCTCCTCTCTCTCTCTCTCCTCTCTCTCTCTCTCTCTCTTTCTCTGTCTCCCACCCACCTGTCCCCCTCTCTGTTTCTCCCCTCTCTCTCTTCTTCCCCTCCGCCACCCGACCTTCTCTCTCTCTCTTTCCATCTCTGTCTGTGTCTTTGTCTGTCTGTCTCTGGCTGGCTGGGTGTCTGTCGTCTGTCTGTCTCTCTCTCTCTTTACCTCCCCCCCCCCCCCCCTCCTCTCCTCTCTCCCCCTCCCTCCCTACCTCCTCCCTATACCCTCCCTTTCTGTTCGGATTTGATTTTAAACATCCGTCCCCCCCCGGGTTCCTGTTATCCAACGATGGAACCTACCTGCGGACTGACCGACCGACCGACCGACCCACTGACTGACTGACTGACTCAGTGACTGACTGCCCTCCTTGACTTGCGTTAGTGGGGCCGTGGAAGCGGAAATAAACAACATTATTGGTCAGACCTCAACAAAGTGGCGTAATCATCATCCACAAGTTTCCCGCCCCTGTCACAGATAGAAGAGAGATCACCCAGCACTTTGACCCCTCCCCCCCCCCCCCCCCCCCCCCCCCCCCCCCCCCCCCCCCCCCCCCCCTACACACACACACCCCAGACAGAGCAGGGTTGTTAGATCAACAGGGAAGTGAACTGGGGGTTTTTGACAGGGAAGACACCACCAAGTGGAGCGTCCAGGGGAGAGGGGTGGTGGGGGTGGGGGGGGGGGGGGGGGGGGGGGGGAGAAATAATAAAAAGGGTTCGGGACTGGCAGGAACAGAGTCTGAAGTTCGTAATCATGAATGATGATGAGGGTGATGATGATTCATAAGATTAATTAAAAACGAGCCGAGTTTTGCACCTGGCGATGGTGCTTTGCGGGACTGTGGAACTCGGAGGCGAGGGGTGTGGGTGTGGACGAGGGAAAGGGGTTTGTTTCTGTTTGTCTCTCTGGGCTGTCTGTCTGTCTGTCTGTCTGTCTCTCTCCTCTCTCCCCTCCTCTTCTCTACTCTCTCTCTCTCTCTCTCTCTCTCCCCCTCTCTCTCTCTCCCTCTCTCTTTCTTTTAGTGTCTCTGTGCCCTGTGGTGTGTGTCTCTCTCTCTGTTTTTCTATTTTTCTGTCTCTCTGTCTGTCTCTTTGTCTCTCGGTCTCTATTTCTGTCTGCCTGTATGTATGTATTTTGTTGTGTGTGGGGTGTGTGTGTGTGTGTGTGTGTCCCCCCAGTTTTCTACCTCTCTCCATTCTTTCCCCCCCTTTTTTTTCTCTCTCTCTCTCTCTCCTTCTGTCTTCCTCCCTACCTTCCTTTCTCTCTCCCATCTCCATCACTCTCTCACGCTGAGTCTGCCTCTCTTGTCCCTCCCTCCGTCCCCCCCTCTCTCTCCCTCCCTCCCCCCCCCCCCTCTCTCTCTCTCTCTCTCTCTCTTCCTCCTTGCTCTCGCTCCCTCCCTGCCCCCACTCTGTCTACCCCCTCACCTCATTCACCCACTTCCCACCTCCCCTCTTACTTCCCTCACGGGGTATTGTGATGCACGAGGCTGTAATTTAAGAGAACTATCGGGTTATATACGTAGCTCTTCTATCACCCACCCGGTTTACCCTAGGTGTCAGATGAGATTAACCTTTTTATTGGTACCCTCGCTAGGGCTTAATGAGAAGGAAGGAAACACACACACACACACAAACACACGCACACACGCACGCATGCACCTACGTGCGCATGCACGTCCTCTCGTCCCCCCCCCCCCCCCCCCCTCTACGTGCGCGCGCGCGCACACACACACCGCGCGCGCGAACGCACGCTCGCGTGCGCACACGCACACACACACACACACTCTCTCTCTCTCTCTCTCTCTCTCTCTCTCTCTCTCTCTCTCTCTCTCTCTTTCTCCTCCCGGTCTCTCTCTTTGTCTCTCTCTCTCTCTCTCTCTCTCTCTCTCTCTCTCACACACACACACACACACACACACACACACACACACACACACACACACAAGCGCCTGGGCGCACACAATACACGCGTAATCGGCTGATCGGGGATTAGGCCGGGAACAGCTTCGGCAGATTCTATTACGGCACTGCTTTCCTGTGGATGACATTTCAGAAAATTCGGCCGGAAGAGACTGATGCAGGCTCGCACGACCTTTACTTTGATCTCTCCCCCCCCCCCCCCCCCCCCCCCCCCCCCCCCCCCCCCCCCCCCCCCCCCCCCCCCCCCCCCCTCCCGTCTGTCGTCTGTCTGTCTGTCTCTCTCTCTCTCTCTCTCTCTCTCTCTCACTCCCTTCTCTCTCACTCTCACTCTCTCTCTCTCTCTCTCTCTCTTCTCTCTCTCTCTCTCTCTCTCTCTCTCTCTCTCTCTCTCTCTTCCATCGCGCGCGCGCAACTTGGCGATTGCGCACGATCGTCTGTGCACTTTCGCTTTCAAGGATGCACATGTATACTCGTACATGAATCTGTATGAACATAGGTAAAGTACGCGAGCGCACGTTCGCGAGGACACACACATGCGCGCGCGCGCGCGCGCGCCCCACACACACACACACACACACACACACACACACACACACACACACATCCGTCTATGCGAAAGCGCATATGCAATACACACACATTCATACACACCTTTGCGATTGCCTGCACACAAACGCGCATGCATGCACGCACGCACGCATCTACGCATGCATGCACTCACACACACACTCAGTAACACACACACACACACACACACACACACACACACACACACACACACATGCACACACGCACGCACGCACGCATACTCGCACCCACGCACGCACACACACACAAACGCGCATACATGCGCGCACGCACGCATCTACGCACGCATGCATACACTTACACACACACACACACACACACACACTGTCAACCTCGGTGTAATGTCAGTGGAGGAAGGACTAGCGCACAGCCCAAACACACTCACAGCTTGCTTACAATCTCATTTCATATATCATGCATTCGTCACATCAAACCACTAGTAAAGTCTATAACTTTACTATACATGATCATAGAAAGAACATCAATGCTATAGAATCAAACAAAATAAAACATTCTCTCTTTCCTTGAGCTTCACAAAATCATTTATCTAAAACATCATTAACAAACCCCGGGGTATAAACAGATTTTCTACTTTACCTGGCCAGGTGATCTTAACTATTCACGAATCACTGTCTTTTCTTTTTTTTCTTTTTTTTTCACTGTCACTTTCACAAACACGACACAACTGCCGGCACTGGTGTTGGTCTGATGGCGCCTGGTCAGGTGAGACTGTTGGCGTTGGTCTGTGGTTCTGCTTGGCGAAGTGACGCTGCCAGGTATGAGGTCGAACCCCCGGTTAGGGTAGAACAGTGACTATCAACATCGATCTGTTTCTCCTTTCTTTCTTCCTGCATTAACGCATTGCACTCTCTCTCTCTCTTCTCTCTCTCTTCTAGTCTGCTCTTATCAAATGGACATGGTTGCTTTTCTTTTCTTTTTTTTTTTTTTTTTCTTTCTTTTCTTCTTCATAAATTAGCAACTCTCTCTCTCTCTCCACATCTCTCCTCAGTCTTCCTCTGCAGACTATCTCATGCTAATCTCTCAACTTGGTTCTCTTCTCTCTCCCCTCATCTCTCTCTCTCTCTGCCCTTTCTCCTGCAGAGCTCCACTCCGAACTCTCTCTCCCTCTCTCTCTGTTCGTTCTTCCCCTCGTTCTCCCGTTCTCTCACTCTTTACACCCTTCTTTATTCGTTCCCATCTGTCCAAAAAAGGGCGAGTACCATTGGTCAGTATTTTTACCGCCCTGACACCCGAAGTTTGCTCCCTCTAATTCCATTGGATGTTCAAATCATGCCAGTCATGCCGACACGCCTTACTCTCTGTGGTGGTCAATTGGTCATTTAATTGATTAGCCAGATTTCACCCCCACCACACATACCTTCCCCCCTTTCCTACTTGACTGGTGCCGTGTGGACACTGGTCACTCTAAAGTGGCTAGCTGAGTCTGGGTGGGCGCCACGATGTCTAAACTAACAATGACGCTGGTTCACAAATTGGCTAGATGAGGCTGGCCCAGGCACTGAGGTACGTCTGGGCAGACATCGAGGCGTCGGTCAAAGCCGCTTAGTCAGTCTGGGTGGGTCGGACCGTCTCGGTGAAACCTCTCCACTAAGCTTAATTGGCCGGACCCGACCCATGGGCCCGTCTTTCTGACGCCTAGAATGTTTGAGTTTGGACTTAGGTCCGAACAAAATTGGCTGGCGACTCCCAAGTTAGGTTGTTTCCCCCAAGTTAGGTTGTTTCATTTTTTTGTCCGTGACAATTTTTCCCCCTTGCAAAAGACCATGCTCCGCATTGTCTCAAAACAACGGTACAAAAAGGACAACAACCGAATTTGCTGACACACAGCTACACGCGCAAAGTTTGGAAAATACTTTACAACCAACGGTTTATAAGTTATAAAATATACAATTAGTGAATACCACTCCAATGAGTTATCATTGACGTGCGCTCTAGCGTTATTTCAACTCATTTTATAACGACCTCTGTGCGCACTTATGCAATTCCCCTACCTGCGGATTCGCCAATATATTCTCTTCACAATCTATGAAAAGCCACAATATAATATGATCACGATCCATGACACTTCACTGAGGGATCTCCATCCTCACTCATTGCAAATAATGCATCACTACACAAGCGACTGTATGCTCCAAGCGTAACTACATTCACATGACAAGTCTCACAAAGAAAAATAGAACAGTCTCACACACACAAAAGATATGAACCATAGCCAACTGGGAATTGAACCCATATCCAATCAACATAACTGTCATCAACACATATTATCAACAAAGCACCCTGGATATGACTGACTTCCTCTGAGTTGCAGCTTGCTAGACTACACGACTTAAATAGTCAGCTCGACATTCTGTCGACCGGGAATGTACTGCACTCG
>CM031596.1:68703500-68706000 GCA_018398815.1 Conus ventricosus | reverse complement strand
AGCTAGATAGCCAGGTTGGTAAGTATGTACGTAAGTAGGTAGGTAGGTAAGTAAGATAGACAGAGAGAAAGGCAGACACATGATCAATCGCTGGTTGGCTAGCGACCTCGCTAGACAGACAAATGAAGAGGCACTTGTTCTCTGCAACCGGTCGACATTTCTGGAAGGTAGTGATTTAAGTGCAATCTTTTTCTTAATTTGATGTATTTCATCGTAGCAAAAACTGGATTTAAAAATGACAAAAAAAGGTAATAAATAAATAAATAAATAATAATGTGTAAAGAGTACTGGTAAACGCCCAGCATCTTCTGCCTTTGTCATGGCATTCATCTCCAGCACCACTGTAATAGTTGCCGTGTTAGCATCGGACAGGGGTTCATTTTATAATTATGCATAATGCGTGGGAGTGAGCGCTTGTGCGTGTGCTTGTAGTGAATCAGTGTCTTTCCATGGTCGTGTGTTCGTACATCATGCGCGAATGGCGTCTTGTTTCTCTATCTGCTGGTACAACGAAAAAAAAAAAACAACCATGATGTTGTCTCTTTTAATTAAGTCCTGCTGCCTACGCACTCTGGGGGCCTGAGGCATGACGTCACACTTCTTTTAGAGCCCCATGAATCATCAAGAACCGGGACCTGGACCTGCAAATCAGTGTCCCACCTTTCACCCCCCCGTTTCGTTTTGTATAATCAGTCTCCATCAGTTATCTGTGGAGCGGTAAGAGAGACAAGACTGTATATATATACTTGACGTAACTCTCTGGCGCGGTTCAGAATAGGTTGGCTTGCGTTGAAATCTCGCATATGTGGCCTACATAAATAGCTAACAACTTGGCGCAGATGTGCTTATAAGCATCCCCCCTCCTAACTCGCGTTCTCCACCCCATCCACCCCCCACCCACCCCCACCCCCCATGCGCGCGGCACACAAGCGCATGCGCGCACACAACCTCTTCCTTTACCCCCTTCCTTCAAACTCCCCCCCCCCCCCCCCTTTTTTCACTATATTAACGTGCACTGCAAGCCCTATTGTCTTTCTCATAGTCCCCCGATCTCCCCCCCCTCTCTCCTCTCTCTCTCTCTCTCTCCCTCCCAGCGCGCGCCCACGCGTACACACAACGCACACACGCGCGCGCGCGCGCCACACACACACAACACACTCATCATCATAGTCTCGGATGTTCATATCACTTTCATTCAAGTCTATCTCATCCCCAGCTATTCTCGTACCTCTCCCTAATTCCCTTCCATGGCCTCAACCCATTCTCTCTCGATCAGGTGTCCTTCCCTCTCTCTATCCCTCTTTCTCTTTAACACCCCCCCCCCCCCCCCCCCCCCACACACACACACACACACACACACAGAGACAATCACAACGCGTGGTCTCGCGCGGTCATGCGCGCGCAGACACATACACCACACACACACACACACACACTCTCTCTCTCTCTCTCTCTCACACACACACACATACACACACTCTCTCTCTCTCTCACATACTCACTCACTCTCCTCTCTCTCTCTCTCTCATCACACACACACACACACAACACACACACACACACACCACACACAGAGCAACCTCTAAACATATCACACACACACACACACACACACACACACACACACACACCCCACAAGCGCAGCAACTCTTATTAAGGCAAGCCCTAATCTAACTTCACAAGGATTACCTGCAGATTTGCAGCTGCAGCTGTTCGGTGGCGTTCTTAATCAGCTGCTGGGCGTCCGCATAGTTTAATCCGTGCGTCTTCTGGCCGTTGATCTCGTCGATGATGTCGCCCACCTTCACCCCCTCATTGTACGCTTTGCTGTTGGGGTTGATCTGAAACACACACACAAACACACACACACACTGAAATGACCTCCGCTACAGGTGGGCGTTGTTCCCCCAGACATCCCTATCCTTAATTAATCAAGCCAACTATGAGTTAGGCAACTTGATCGCGGACTTCCTACGATCCCTAGATACTTTGATCTTGTTCGAATAAATCGTCAGGTGTCCACGATCTACACACACCTTTGCCATAATTAGACGATAAGTTCTCAATGGAAGTAACTCGTTCCCAATGCCCTCCTACAACGTACGTTGCTAGTTGATGCTTGACTGACGCGTGGGATCCGTATTACGTTTGGGGTTTGTTCTGCATACGCCCGTGCAGTCCATTGTGGCAATCTCACCTGTCTAGAACATCACTAATTTATTTCCAAAGCACTGTCAAATTGGACATTTATGCCGAACGGTGTAAAAAAAAAAAAGCTAATGAATCCGGAGTGCAAATTTAGGTCACTCAACAACCATCAATAAAGCATCTTCACAGGAGAAGAGACCCCACAGCGTTCTAAGCAACCCTTTTCCCTCCACAAAACTGGGCCTGTGAAGAGACCCCACAGCGTTCTAAGCAACCCTTTTCCCTCCACAAAACTGGGCCTGTGAAGAGACCCCACAGCGTTCTAAGCAACCCTTTTCCCTCCACAAAACTG
>CM031596.1:68671000-68698500 GCA_018398815.1 Conus ventricosus | reverse complement strand
TAAAGAAACGCACGTTAAGTCAACGTTCAGTACAGCTTTTCTCCCTTTCGGTGATCAATATCACATCTGCTCTTGCTTTCTTGCCGCGCCATACTTGAGCCGCCAAAGCCATGGGATCATGTGGTCGTCACTTTTTGTGTGATCATCAGACACACTTAAAAAAAAAAAAAATAAAAAAATCATGTATCCCTATGCGAAAGAGTTGTTAGTTCCAACGTCTTTGCATTGGGTGCGGAACAACAACCCATCTTCTGTAGACCATCCGAGGATAAATCCGTGTCCACGATTCTTGGAAGTGACATTACTACAGTCCTTGTGGGTACGGGTTTCGTTTTCTTGAAAGGATGGGGACAGGAAGGTTCACAGCTGAGTCATCCGCGTCGATCGCACCTGCTGCTCTCGCACCCTTCCTTCCTTCAAAGGTCCCTAAATTGAGCTGGCCTTTCAACGCTTTGTCAAGTCGCAGCCATGCCTCTTTTTTTTTTTTTTTTTTTTTTTTTTGGCTGGCGTCAGTTTTCGTCCTCTGACCTCTGCAAACATTTTTAACTGAAAATGTGTGTCGGGCAAAACGAAACGTCAAAGCGGCAGAGTTCTTTGCCTTCTGCACCACCCACCAGCCTACCGGAGAAAACCCGATCGTTTTGAGCAAGGCTGCACTGTACGATCAGTTCGTTACTATAACTACCGTGCCAACTATGCAACAGGCGGTGGTTTTGTAGTTACTAATCGATTCTGTATAAATTGTATGATGCTCCCCCCCCCCCCCCCCCCCCCCCCCCCCACAAACCATGAATATAGATATAGATAGATATATACATTTATATGTATATATGTGTATACATACAGAGAGAGAGAGAGAGAGAGAGAGAGAGAGAGAGAGAGAGAGAGAGAGAGAGAGAGAGAGAACTTGCCCACCAAAGTTACGTTTCAATCGGACAATGGATCTGACATTGGGTGGCATAATCAGACATTCTGAGATTGAATCGGACTACGTCCGGAGACCGTCGCTTCGGTTCATCAGAGTCAGGGCTGAAGAGATACTCACCTGCCACACAATCAAATGATGAACAATGCAGCATTAACATGAACTGAATGGGCAGGTGGCCGCACAGCTCGATTTTCATTAAGCATGAACCTTAGCCGAATACCGTAAGAAATGTTTGCAGTGCCTGAATAATAAACGCCCGCACTCTATCACGACCAAAGAGGCCTGCATCTGTTCGTCAAAAATCACACGCGCGCGCCCATAAGCATGCACGCACGTGCGCATTTATGCATCATTAAACTACCCGACACTCACAACCCATTTTTGTTCATACCTCAAGTCATTCCCAAGAAAGAAAAAGAAACACCCGAAGGTGCTGGGGAGAGAAGCACTGTCTTCACCTGCCTTTAGAGCAGTCCTGTACCACCCTTGGAGGCCTGCGCTGTGTTGACGATGGGTACAGGCAGCGCAGGCCTCCAAGGGTGGTACACGTGCGCATTTATGCATCATTAAACTACCCGACACTCACAACCCATTTTTGTTCATACCTCAAGTCATTCCCAACAGCCACTCCTTCATGAATAACAAACACTACAACCTGCACATCGGTTGTTGATTCTTCATCTGATGAAGGATCTACGGCCAAGCTTCGAAAATATCTTCTTTTTTCTTCTTAATTTTGAGAGAGAGAGAGAGAGAGAGAGAGAGAGAGAGAGAGAGAGAGAGAGAGAATAACTTTTTTGAGAGAGAGAGAGAGAGAGAGAGAGAGAGAGAGAGAGAGGCGCACAACTGGTTCCTACAGCTATTCAATATCTGTCGTCATCATGGAGAATAAATAAATAAATAAATAAACCACACCTGACAACATAAACAAGAAACAAGCAATCGTAACCTTACCGCACGAAAAATCCGAAACAGACACCACCCTCCACTAACGTTATTTTTTCTCTCTCTCTTTTGGCACACACAAGCCAGTTCCGCACGTGCTCCTACCCTTCGACGGCCGGCCCAGGTAGAGCGGTAGCAGGGCAGCACATTACTACCGCTTTCCCCCTTTTTTCCGCCGGTACGGTGCTTGCTGCTATAGCTATTTTGGGGGCCAGCTAGACTACCTCCCCTGGAGCCATCTGCCCCGCATGGTGTTTCCTTCCGATCCCCCATCCCCCACCCTCCGCTTTCTTCCCCGCCACCTCATCCCCCCCCCCCTTCCCCCCCTCCCAACACTCCGTTTACACCCCAACCCAACCCCATCCCACCCCACTCCCCTAACTTCCTTGCCTGCCTCACTACCCACGGAGCTATAAATAAACATCTAAGTCTGTGCTCACTACCTCACCTCTCGCTTCAATCGGCCTGCTTGTCTTTGTCTGGCACCGGTGTGACTAACAACGGTTTAAAGCTGCCTGCATTGCCGCTTGCTTGTTCAGGCTTTCAACAACAAAAAAAGAAAAAAGAAAAAAAAAAAGGTGAAGTCAAGCGACACAGTTCTAATAACGCACTGGCAGAATTGAGAGCACATACAGCAGCAGCAGCAGCAGCAGTAACTAGCTGCAGGTAAACTGCGGGGAACAAAAAGTGGGTTGGAATGGGAAGGAGTGTGGGGTGTGTATATATAGACTGGAATGAAAGCAGACTGGGAATACTTATAGAATGGCGAACATTGGAGCAGGGAGGGGAGTGGGGGTGGGGGTGAGGATGAGGGCGAAGGAGGGGCGGGGGAAGGGGTGGGGCGAGGCACGGAGGGGAGAAGGGAGGGGAGGAAATGGAAGGAATGTTGTAGGAGTGGTTTCTTTCACCTGCGCGAGTATGCCCGCTCGCAGACGCGCACGTTACTGCGGCCTGTTCCGTTTCTTCGCACGTGCACTGAAGTTTCTGGGAGACTGCGTACATAAATGAGCGATTAAGTACACGGAAATAGCAGTTCATAATAGCAGCAGCAGCATCAACAGCAGCAGCAGTAGCAGTAGTAGTAGTGATAATGATGACGATGACGATGATGACGATGATGAAGATGAAGATGAAGATGATGATGATGATGATGATGATGATGACGGTGATTAACGATGATAATCATAATCATGACAATAATAATGATAATAAAACGAATTATTTCCTAATGATGACGAAAGTGAAGTCTGTGTGTGTACCTGTGCATTACCAGCAGACGTATTCAGACGACCTGCAGCGGCTGTTGTCTCCCCTGACCTTGAGTCTTTCAGATCGCTGACGCAGGGATTTATCTTCCTCGCCTTCAAACGTTGGTCTTTTAACTTTATGTATTGAAATACGATGGGGATTGTGTTGTTTCTCAAACCTAGTTCGTGTGCAGAAGGCTGTTATGTGGGTCTGCAATGTGGCTTAACATAATAACATAATCTGAGACTATAAATATATCACTGCCTGCGTGTTATGTGGATGTCAGTGTTAACCAAGGCAATCGTTTTGCAAATTCGTGGAATAAGAAGAAACACTGCATGAATATCATGCTCCACCGACATGCAGAATCATTAAGAAACTGGTAACAATCCTCTGTGATGCACGCATACTTTCAGGCTATAACCAACAACGATGCCTGCAAATAGACCTCTCACACCCATCCACCCCTCACCTGCCAGCACATACATCACGCAGTATCACCGTCTTCCTCCCGGTTTAACCCCAAGTCTCCCTCTTTCCGGTCAGGAAAAAAAAAAAAAAAAGGAGAAAAAAAAGCTGGGTTAGTGGTGGCAGTACTACATTCAGAGCCGCGATAAGATAACCCATGCATCAAGTCTCACGCCCACGCCCAAGCTTCCCTCCCACTTCCCTGGTCCTAGCTCTTACATCGGTCTCTCCTCCGTTTTACTCAACTTCCAGCGGGGCGCCCGAGTGATAAGGCTGCGACCTGATTGAGTCACGGTCGGTACATCCGGAATCGTCCCCCTTTATTAAAAGACATCGCCGAGGGAGACGAGATTGGGTTGCCTAGTTGGTTCAGCTAGTTAGAGTACCGAATTAGCAAAGGTTTGCACACACACACACACACACACACACACACACACACACAGAACCAATTTTTGTTACTCATCTTCATGTATTATGGCTCTGGTGCAATCGTGTAGAATAAGTTAAGTCCCCTTTCCCCCTTTTCTGAAATACAATCCCAGTCTGCCATATTACCCGTGGTAAATATTGGGCTTCAGAACATGGTGTGCTTTTCTGAACATTTCAGCCTGGGACACGAGGCGACACCGCGTGTTTAAAACATGTTCGAAGACACAGAGAGAGAGAGAGAGAGAGAGAGAGAGAGAGAGAGAGAGAGAGAGAGAGAGAGAGATCCATGATATCAGCAAACAGCCTGATACTTTCGGTGCCAGAGTTAACACTACAGACCGGTCGACGTAATTTCTTTTTTTCAATCCATGACATCAGCAAACAGCCTGGTACTTTCGGTGCCAATGTTAACACTACAGACCAGTCAATACTATCTTTCAAATCCGTAACATCAGCAAACAGGCTGGTACTCTCGGAGACAATGTTTGTACTACTGAGCGGTCGACATTTTTTTTTTAAATCCGTAACATCTGCAAAACAGCCTGGTTCTCTCGGAGCCCATGTTAACACAACAGAAACGTAGACATTATCTTTTTTTTTTTTTTCTTTTTCTTTTGCAATCCATAACATCATCAAACAGCCTGGTTCTCTCGGAGCGAATTTTGACACTACACAGCGGTCGAAATCTTTTTTTTTTTTTTTAATCCACGTTATCCGCAAAACAGCCTGGTATTCTCGGAGCCAATGTTAACACTACAGAGCGGTCGAAATCATTTTTCAAATCCATATTATCCGCAAAACAGCCTGGTATTCTCGGAGCCAACGTTAACACTACAGAGCGGTCAAAATCATTTTTCAAATCCATGTTATCAGCAAAACAGCCTGGTACTTCCGCAGCCAATGCTAACACTACAGATCGGTCGATTTTTTTTCTTCCACCCACTTAACTAAATCTAAAAGAAAGAAAGAAAAAAAAGGTCTCCAAAGCACGAACCTGACCAGGTATCACCAAGGACTCCACTCTCCTAAGAACAGAAAAACCAGTGACTCCAACCCCCAATGAGACTCAGTAACAACAGACAGTAAGCTGGCAAGCTCCTAACTCCTTTTCAGTCAAGACAGTGGAAGTAGTGGGTGGTACGAAAGGAAAAAAAAAAAGAAAGAAAGAAAGAAAGAAAAAAAGAAAAGAAGAAGCCCGCAACGCAGCAACAAGGAAACATATATATGTATCCCCCCATTCTTCCCGTCTGGGCTATCACTGTCTTTATCTATGGCGTATCCCCCCATTCTTCCCGTCTGGGCTATCACTGTCTTTATCTATGGCAATACAAGTCCCATTCATCGTGGACCCGGTTTCTATTAATACTCGTTCCCTGCTCTGCCGACTGGTTCGGTCTCTTAAGGTAAGGGGAAGCCACTGTCCTCACCCAAGCCGGTAAATAGGGCACCCCCTGTCCAGGGCACTCGGCGCCGACAGCACCGGTGTAACCCCCGCTTTCCCCTCCCTAAATTAAGCCCTTACGGGTTAAAAAAAAAAAAAAGAAAGAAAGAAAAACTATTAATCAGAATCATCATCATCATCAATACCACCATCATAATCAACTTAAAATAAAAAAAAAAAAATTGTTTGCCCTTTCGTGTAACACATCTAGGTTGACATTTCCATCTCCTCTGTCCGTCTACGTTCATGGTATAGTTATGACAAATTTAAAACATTTATGCGAGTGCGCGCACGCGCACGCGCGTGTGCATGTGTGTATGTGTGTGTGTGTGTGTGTGTGTGTGTGTGTGTTTGTGTGTGTGCGCGCGCGTGCGTGTGTGCGTGCGTGCGTGCCTGTGTGTGTGTGTGTGTGTGTGTGTGTGTGTGTGTGTGTGTGTGTGTGTGTGTGTGTGTGTGTGTTTGTTATATTAGCATGTGGGTGCGCGCACGCATACGCGCGCGTGTAGTCAGAAGGGCGACCATGCAGTAGAATATTTCAACATGAAGACTTGGTACTGGAAGAATAACACGGACCGACAAGGTTCCTTTCCTGAAACGCTTCAAGCACACCACCGCCTGGCCGTGTCTTCACAATGTTCGACGATCCAACTCATCGGACAGCAATGACGGCCACACGACACCATCTGAACAACAGCACGTTCCAAAAGGCCGTGAACATGCCTCTTTCATGGTGGACGCCACGGGATTCGAACTCTCCACATTTGACTTGCAACTTGATGCGCATGACTCTCTGTGTACCCGAGGGATGGAGCGAGAGCGGGGAGGTTGCACGTCTTTCCTGCCCCTTGCCTTCTATTCCTTTATCGGACTGAGCGGCCACCGCTCTAGGCAGCTTAACACCTGCCCAACATTCCGCGCGTGCCGTCAGGACAGGTGAGAGTAGATTTCCTAGATCTGCGAGAAAGGGATGTACTGTATACCCCTGTGATTTGATTAGAAGAAAAAAAAAAAAGGAAAAAAAAAAAGGAAAAAAAAAGGGGGGGGGGGGGGGGGGGGGGGGGGGGGGGGCGGGGGGGAATAGGAGGACGGGGCAGCAGGGGATAAGACAAACGCATCAGAGATGTGTTGCCGCTTATCGCACATATCACACACACACGAATTTTTGGATACATGTATGAGAACATTTCGGGGACACAACAATAAAATGAAACTCGTCTCCAACAGAATTCATGATACTCTTTTTTTTTTTTAATTTTACATGGCGCACGCGTGGAAAAGCATTCATATCAGAAAATGATTGTTAAAATCTAACCTCCAATAACAAAATAATGTTTGCACCGAAAAAAAAAGGAAAAAAAAAAAAAGGGGGGGGGGGGGGGGGGGGGGAATAGGAGGACGGGGCAGCAGGGGAGATAAGACAAACGCATCAGAGATGTGTTGCCGCTTATCGCACATATCACACACACACGAATTTTTGGATATGAGAACATTTCGGGGACACAACAATAAAATGAAACTCGTCTCCAACAGAATTCATGATACTCTTCTTTTTTTTTAAATTTTACATGGCGCACGCGTGGAAAAGCATTCATATCAGAAAATGATTGTTAAAATCTAACCTCCAATAACAAAATAATGTTTGCACCGAGTCGTTGACCAACATATTTTTTCGCGTTTAAATCATTTGTAATAATGCCTGTAAAACAGAGAATTGATAACATTTTGACGGAAATATTCACCTTGAGACATTTGTGATTCCCAAATACAATCAAATCCTGTTTTAACTGTGATGAACGCTACCTCGATCTTCTCTGACTAATAAATCCTCTCTAATAATTGTAAATGAAACAACAATCTACACATTTTCTCAAAACAGTCTGCACGAAACATCAGATACAAGACCAGTCCATCATCAAACAATTGCTGATGTGACAAAGACTGGCATCAGGTAAATTCTAGTTTCACGGTTTGTGAAATTATTCATTTTGCTTCTCTGTAGACCAAAATAGATGTTTCTAATTAATTTCAACTGAAATTTCTCCAGCATATTCATGCAAGCACGCACTCACGATACGTACGTTCACACAGACACACACAAACACGCACCCATTTGTTATTGATCATAGAACATAATATTGTGCGTGCATATATGTCCAAAGACATTAGGTAGCTACCTTCTGTGTGTGTGTGTGTGTGTGTGTGTGTGTGTGTGTGTGTGTGTGTGTCACGGACAAAAAAATGAAACAACCTAACTTGGGGGAAACAACCTAACTTGGGGAGTCGCCAGCCAATTTGTTCGGACCTAAGTCCAAACTCAAACATTCTAGGCGTCAGAAAGACGGGCCCATAGGTCGGGTCCGGCCAATTAAGCTTAGTGGAGAGGTTTCACCGAGACGGTCCGACCCACCCAGACTGACTAAGCGGCTTTGACCGACGCCTCGATGTCTGCCCAGACGTACCTCAGTGCCTGGGCCAGCCTCATCTAGCCAATTTGTGAACCAGCGTCATTGTTAGTTTAGACATCGTGGCGCCCACCCAGACTCAGCTAGCCACTTTAGAGTGACCAGTGTCCACACGGCACCAGTCAAGTAGGAAAGGGGGGAAGGTAGTGTGTGGTGGGGGTGAAATCTGGCTAATCAATTAAATGACCAATTGACCACCACAGAGAGTAAGGCGTGTCGGCATGACTGGCATGATTTGAACATCCAATGGAATTAGAGGGAGCTAACTTCGGGTGTCAGGGCGGTAAAAATACTGACCAATGGTACTCGCCCTTTTTGGACAGATCGGAACGAATAAAGAGGGTGTGAGAGTGAGAGAACGGGAGAACGAGGGGAAGAACGAACAGAGAGAGAGGGAGAGAGAGGTTCGGAGCGGAGCTCTGCAGGAGAGAAGGGCAGAGAGAGAGAGAGATGAGGGGAGGAGAGAAGAGAACCAAGTTGAGAGATTAGCATGAGATAGTCTGCAGAGGAAGGACTGAGGAGAGATGTGGAGAGAGAGAGAGAGTTGCTAATTTATGAAGAAGAAAAGAAAGAAAAGAAAAAAAAAAAAGAAAAGAAAAGCAACCATGTCCATTTGATAAGAGCAGACTAGAAGAGAGAGAGAGAGAGAGAGAGTGCAATGCGTTAATGCAGGAAGAAAGAAAGGAGAACAGATCGATGTTGATAGTCACTGTTCTACCCTAACCGGGGTTCGACCTCATACCTGGCAGCGTCACTTCGCCAAGCAGAACCACAGACCAACGCCAACAGTCTCACCTGACCAGGCGCCATCAGACCAACACCAGTGCCGGCAGTTGTGTCGTGTTGTGAAAGTGACAGTGAAAAGAAAAAGAAAAGAAAAGAAAAGACAGTGATTCGTGAATAGTTAAGATCACCTGGCCAGGTAAAGTAGAAATCTGTTTATACCCGGGTTAGTTAATGATGTTTTAGATAAATGATTTTGTGAAGCTCAAGGAAAGAGAGAATGTTTTATTTTGTTTGATTCTATATGCATTGATGTTCTTTCTATGATCATGTTATAGTAAAGTTATAGACTTTACTAGTGGTTTGATGTGACGAATGCATGATATATGAATGAGATTGTAAGAAAGTGTGAGTGTGTTTGGGCTGTGCGCTAGTCCTTCCTCCACTGACATTACACCGAGGTTGATTCACAATTTATTGGCGAGTCTTGCCAGTATGATTTGGCCCATTTTTATAATTGTTCAAACTTTCAGAGAGAAGCTTGGGGTGGGATTCAAGTATTGTAATCCTAGAAGGGGTTGTCTTACTGTATTGTTCCCAGATAGTTAAATACTAGGCTTGGCATTGCTTCAGGATTGGTTATATTACTAGGTTGGCATTTCAGCCCCAGAGTACTCATTCCCACAGATTTCCTATAATTCGCTCTCATAGTTGGGTCAGGCGCTGGGGCGTTTATAAACTAACTACGTTGTCCCAAGCTAATATTATCATTCATGGATTGTGCTTTACGTCACTCGTGTCGTTAACACCAGTTTGGCTGTAGTAGTAATAAAATCTTGTTCAAAAAAAAAAAGAGAAAGAAAGAGATATAATGGCGGAAGAAAAAGAACCCCCTATTGAACAACTTGTGAGCGTCGCTTCGTGATCTAGGTTACTCAGGAGATGAGTTGCGAGCATTGATTGAAAAACACAAAAAGATGAAAGAGAATGAAGCGAAGAAAGACGTCGGTGTGCAGTAGAAATAGCGAGCAGGAAAGGACTAAAGATAGCGCAGAGCAGGAAACAGAAAGATTAGGATTCAGGCTAACGTAACGCAGGGTAACTGAAAGATTAAGGATTCAAGTAGAGTTAGGAGCGACTGAAATACAAAGGGAGACCACCGATAATGGTAGTTCCGTTCTCCAGTGACTCCTGTCGTGCGCAGCTATGACCCCCGACCCAAATTGCCAAAATTCTCGGTTGGGAACGATTCGATTAGCTACATCAGTCGTTTCGGAAACGTTGCAACCAGTCAGGGTTGGCCTTCCAGAAGAGTGGGCAGTCATTTTGTCGGCGGTTATGCCGGGGTAAGGCATTGCAGATTTTCACTGCATTGCCAGCAGAACAACAGTCTGATTTCGGTGCTGTGAAAGGAGTCTTTAATGAAGGGATTGACCTCACAGAGAAGGATTCAGAAAGAAATTTCGTTCAAGCTAGATTGCAAGCAGGGGAAACGTACACCAGTTTGGTGCACGTCTAGATCACTATTTCTTTGAGAAATGGTTAGAGTTTGAGTGGTACGAAGAAAAAGAAGAGTTCGATGAGTTGAAAGAGCAGTTATGAAAGAACAGATTTTGTCAGGTTGCGGGCCCTGAGTTAACCATACATTTGAAAGAGAGACAGCCAGAGACAGCAGGGGAGTTGTTGAAGTTCGCAGAGGTGTATAGAGAGGCACGTTTGGGCACGAAGGTGCAGGAGAAACAGGTGCTAGGCACAGGTGAGAAGAGTGCAAGGAGACCAGGGGAGTTTTCTGCAAAGTCTGCAAACCCAGTGGTGGGGCAGAAGGAAGGGCAAAGGGAAATTAGGTGTTTCATTTGTCACAAGAAGGGACATGTGGCGAGGGATGTCGCATGAGGTTCCAGAAGGCAGCAGCCTTGCAAGAGGTGGATAAGGGTCGTCAAGGGAAACGACCTGCAGTGGAACCAAAAGGGATTCAGTCTGAAGAGGGTGAAGTGCAGCCTATGGCTAGCACTGGACAGCAGTCAGTGTCAGGGATAGAGGGCACTAGGCTGAGTGGTTCGTTACCAGTGGAAGAAGGGTGGATTGGCCAGCAGAGGGTGAAAGTGTTACGAGACACTGGTTGTTCATGCGGGGTAGTACGAACAACGCTGGTCGATAAAGGGGATTTGACAGGGCAAATCCAGACCTGTACTCTAATCGATGGCACTGTGAGGGAGTTTCCAGTTGCTAAGATAGAAGTACGTACCCCTTACTTCTCAGGCGAGTTGTCTGCGTTGGTGATGGAGAAAACCCCTTCACGATTTGATCATTGGAAATATTCCAGGTGCAAGGGATCCAGGGGATCCTGAGTTGTTGACTGCTACAGGGGCAGCAGTTCAAACACGGAGCAAGAAGGAGGAAAAGGTTGTTAAACCGTTAGTTGTTCCAGGAAGGAAGTCGGGCATAGACGTGTCGCCTGATGAGTTTAGGGCAGCGCAGGAACAAGACCCTTCGCTCGTGAAGTCTTGGGAGTTGGCAAGAGGTGGAGAGAAACAGGAGGTTAGAGGAGGTGAGACAGAATTTCTTGTGAAAGGCGGGCTGTTGTACCGAGTGTTCACCAAGGGGAAGACAGGTAAGGTGACCACTCAGTCTAGAGGAACCAGCATGTTATCGTGGCAACTGTCATGGTCAGTGGGGTCACGAGGTCCTCATGCTCGTCATCAATCTCGGCACCGGTAAAAACGGCTGCCCGAGTCTTTGAATGGATTTCATAGCGCAGCATCTAATCATTGATGAGGTGAAAGAGACCCAGCAGAAGAAGTGGAGATTTTGTTGTCTAAGTTTCCCTCCAGGAGAAGAGTCATACAGGGATGCTTCACTGAAAGAAGCTAGACAGTAAGAATTCCAGGTATTGTTGTCGGAGCGACACCAAAGCAGCCGGAAAAGAGGAAAGGTGAGAAGAAGATGAATTCAGAGAGGGACCCAAAGAACCAAAAACAGAAGACAGGATTCTGCTTAGTTTTTAAATTGGCTTACTATAGGGAGTTTGTTCCAAATTCGCAGGCAATCCACGAGTCCTCACTCAGTGAATTGCATCAAGGCAGGGAAACCGGCAGTGGTCGAGTGGTCAGGACGATGCAGAGCAAGCACTGCAGACTGTGTTGGAAAGACTAGGTTCCCGACCCATCTTGAAGCTACCAGATATGTCCCAAACCATTTTTGTTGCGGACAGATGCATCAGGTGGTGGGATAGGTGCAAGTATTGTTACAGGATCATGAATGAGTCGATTTCCTGTGAGATACCAACAGAAGTTGACAAAGTTGTTGAAGAAGGGAGCTCAACGGTGAGAAGGAGTGTTTTAAGAGCTGTTGTGTGGGGCCGTGCAGAAGTTCCACAAATACTTGTATGGGAAGGAGTTGCGTGATCGAGACGGATCATCAACCACTCAAATCCCTGGCAGGAGGCCGCAGTTGAAAAACAGCAGGGTTCACGTTGGGCAAATGCACTGCAGCCCAACAGGTATCGAGTGCAGTACATCCCAGTCGACAGAAATGTCGGAGCTGACTAAATAAGTCTGTGTAGTCTAGCAAGCTTTCCAACTCAGAGGAAGTCAGTCATATTCCAGGGTGCTTTGTTTGATAATATGTGTTTAATTCCAGTTATGTTGATTGGATATGGGGTTCATTCCCATTGGCTATGGTTTCATATTTTTTTATTTGAGTGAGACTATGTTCATAATTTCTTGTGAACCTTGTTCATGTGAATGTAGTTATGCATGGAGCATACAGTCGCTTGGTAGTGTGCATTATTTTGTCAATAAGTGGCGGATGCGAGATTCCCCACAGTGAAGTGTCATGGATCGTGATCCATATTATATTGTGCTTTTCATCAGAATTGTGAAAAGAGTGTGGCAAATCCGCAGTGGGGAATTCATAAGTGCGCACAGAGGTCGTTATAGAATGATTAGAAATAACGCAAAGATCGCACGTCAATGATAACTCATTGGAGTGGTATCACTAATGTAATATTTAATAACTTATAAACCGTTGTTTGTAACGTATTTTCCAAACTTTGCGCGAGTAGCTGTGTGTCAGCAAATTCTGTTCCGGTAGATTGAACCTATATGACCGTTGTTATAGAGACAATCTGGCATGGACATTTGTCAAGGGGGAAATTGTCACGGACAAAAAAATGAAACAACCTAACTTGGGGGAAACAACCTAACTTGGGGAGTGGTCGCCATCCAATTTGTTCGACCTAATGTCCAAACTCAACATTCAGCGTCAGAAGACGGGCCCAAAGGTCGGCGGGTCCGGCCAATTAAGCTTAGTGGAATAGGTTACATCATCAAATCACTTCGAGACGGTCCGAACCCCCCAGACCAGACCTAAGTAAGCGTCTTTGACCGACGCCACGATGTCTGCCCAGACGACCTCAGATAACCCTGGGCCCAGCCTTATATTCCGGCCAATTTGTGGAACCAACGTCATTGTTAGTCGGACTTCGCAGGAAAGGGAGAGGGAGAAGGTAGTGTGTGGTGGGGGTGAAATCTAGCTAATAAATTTAAAAATGACCAATTGACCACCACAGAGAGTAAGGCGTGTAGACGGGACTGTCATGATTTGAACGTCCAATGGAATTAGAGGGAGACAACTTCGGGGATCAAGGGTAAAAAATACTGACCAATGGTACTGGCCCTTGGACACGGGGTTAGAGCATAAAGGAATATGTGTGAGTGAGAGAGGAGGAGGAAAACGAACAGACAGAGAGAGAGAGAGGGAGGAGTTCGGGAGAGTAGGCTCTCGCCTATAGGAAGGCAGGGAGATGAGAACGAACAGAGACAGAGAGATGAGGAGGTTTTAGTGTAGTCTCTGCACGAGGGAAAGGCAGAGAGATGAAGAGAGGAGAGAACGAGGGGAAAAAACGAACAAGAGAGAGGGAGAGAGAGGTTCTGAGGGGAGCTCTGCAGGAGAGAAGGGCAGAGAGAGAGAGAGATGAGGGGAGGATGAGAAGAGAACCAAGTTGAGAGATCAGCATGAGATAGTCTGCAGAGGAAGGACTGAGGAGAGATGTGGAGAGAGAGAGATAGTTGCTAATTCATGAAGAAGAAAAGAAAGAAAAAAAAAAAAAAAAAGAAAAGAAAAGCAACCATGTCCATTTGATAAGAGCAGACTAGAAGAGAGAGAGAGAGAGTGCAATGCGTTAATGCAGGAAGAAAGAAAGGAGAACAGATCGATGTTGATAGTCACTGTTCTAACCTAACCGGGGTTCGACCTCATACCTGGCAGCGTCACTTCGCCAAGCAGAACCACAGACCAACGCCAACAGTCTCACCTGACCAGGCGGCATCAGACCAACACCAGTGCCGGCAGTTGTGTCGTGTTGTGAAAGTGACAGGGAAAAGAAAAAGAAAAGAAAAGAAAAGACAGTGATTCGTGAATAGTTAAGATCACCTGGCCAGGTAAAGTAGAAAATCTGTTTATACCCGGTTAGTTAATGATGTTTTAGATAAATGATTTTGTGAAGTTCAAGGAAAGAGAGAATGTTTTATTTTGTTTGGTTCTATATGCATTGATGTTTCGTTCTATGAACATGTGTAGTAAAGTTATAGACTTTACTAGTGGTTTGATGTGACGAATGCATGATATATGAATGAGATCGTAAGCAAGCTGTGAGTGTGTTTGGGCTGTGCGCTAGTCCTTCCTCCACTGACATTACACCGAGGTTGACACTGAGACAATGCCAGAACTATAGACCATTAGTCTTATTAGTCACCCAAGCAAGATCATGCTACGAATTCTCCTCAACAGACTGAAGTCATGGGCCGAAGAAGTACTTGCCGAAGAACAAGCTGGTTCAGAAAGGGAGAAGCACCATTGAGCAAATATTCAATTGCAGAATACTCATTGAGAAGCACCTTCAACACCAACGCGACTTGTTCCACAATTTTATTGACTTCAAGAAAGCGTTTGACAGGGTGTGGCATGAGGGACTATGGCATGTGCTGAGAGGATAATGGAATCGACGAAGGCATCGTGAGCGTGATAGAGGCCCTATACAAGAACTCCAACAGTGCAGAGCTCCTCAACAATCAACTAGGGGAGTTTTTCAGAACGACCGTTGGTGTCAGACAAGGCTGTATCCTCTCTCCTGCGTTGTTCAATTTATTCTTGGAAAGGATAATGCAGGAGGCACTGGAAAGCCATGAGACTTCTATCTCCATTGGTGGCAGACAAATATGCAACCTCCAGTTTGCTGATGATATAGATCTGATGGAGGAACGAATGAAGAACTGCAGGAACTTACCAACAGACGTGTTGATAGAGCGGGTGCTTACGGAATAGAGGTCAGCACAGAGAAGTCCAAAACCATGGTAAACAGTGAGAACATGGACCATGCCACTATTTTCATGAACGGAGAACAACTGGATGAGGTCGGAAACTTCAAATATCCTGGAGCAACCCTGACAAAGGATGGAAGCTGCAAAGCAGAAATAAGAATTCGTATTGCCACAGCCACCGCAGCCATGACTAAACTGAACAGAGTGTGGAAAAGTAACATCCGATTCTCCACAAAATTCAAACTCTACAAAGCCCCGGTGGTCTCCATTGTACTGTATGGTTGCAAGGCACTGACGCTGAAATTGAAAGGAAGATCCTGGCTTTCGAGAGCAAATGCCTGACGAAGCTCCTTCAAATCTCCCGGATAGAGCACAGGACCAATAAATATGCATGGAGCAGAATTGAGAACCTTGCTGAACCTCAGGAACCTCTCCTTTCAACTGTGAAGAGACACAAGCTGATATGGTTTGGGGACAACGCTTGACACACCAGTCTGTCCAAAACAATCATGCAAGGCACCATCAAGGGCGGGAGAAGAAGAGGAAGACAGCGGAAGAACTGGCATGAGAACATCAAAGAATGGACCGGGCTCTATACACGTGAGCTGCTGCTGGCAGCTGCTGACAGAGACAGATAGAGAAGGGAGGTTGCGTCTGCCGTCCTCAGGTTTCCCCAACGACTACTTCTGTAGTTATGGGCCTGAGCGAGCAAGCAAGCGGTGATTACAATCACCAGTTCACTTTGAAGTCAAAACATGTTCTTATTCTCCAAAGGATCTTTTACAAAAAAGTACTTCTTAGTGTTCTGTATTTTACCTTCAAGATCCAGCAGTCTAACTTTGTGTTCAGTGAAATGTTTTATTGTTGTACGTAACAACTTTGAGATTTGCAAGATCTTCAGAAACTGCTGCACATCTGTGCGTACTCAAGGAGTTGAATGGTGCTTGTGAATCATAACAGTTTCACTAACGGTAACAGCTATAGTTTAAATAGTTCAGTTAGGCTTGTCCTTCATTTGTGTAGTAATTCAATTAAACATTGATGTTCTGGTAATGATCAGGATTTGTTTTTGTCTATTTGACACCTACACTGTCCATCACATCCTGCAGATTAAAAAATTCTTAAATTCATGAAAAAATAAATCAACCACCAGCAATTACACATAAAAATGCTAGGCCCATTAATGTATATATATACACCAACCACGCATAGCATTCACACACACACACATGATAGTCAATCATTCAGTTGCTGTAAAAAATGGGTAAACATATATACATAAATACATAAAACAATTATGAAAGGGAACATAATTTAGGACATGATGTTTTCTCTCGTCTTTCAAAAGTATGGATTCTGAACATGAGTGATACTCTTGTTGCTAAAATGTTGTGTCAGTTTTGTTTTCATTCTATTTGATGAAATTTGGCTTAAAAACAAAAACAACAACAAAGACCAACTCTTTAGCGATTTGTATGCATAGTAAACTATTCAATTATGTCCTTGTGTTCTGTAGGCCCCAGCAGCAAGAAGATATGACAAATCAAAAGTGTATGATTCATCTCTTTAAACCTTACATGTGTGGTATAGAATCAGTATTAATACTGTTCATTTATCAGTCCTTACATACCGAAAACAAATTTATAGTAACACAAAAACTTCTGTATTTTTATTCCAGTGCTTTTCTACACACACACACACACACACACACACACACACACACACACACACACACACACACACACAGGTACAGCATAGTTGCATACATAATTCATTTACAACTGGCAGAATAATTATATGTGATCAAATAAAAAGAAAAACACTCACTTCATTTCACCTTTCACAGTTTCATTTCTAACCAAGGTTAAGATCCTTTCTGATCACAGTAATGACGAACACACTCTTGCTTCTTCAGACAGAATGGGGTAGAAAGAGAGACAGAGAGAGAGTGGGAAAAAAAAGAAAAGAAGCAGACGAGCAAGAGGAGGAGTCTGTTGAGTGTTACTGATCATACAGAAGGGACAACGAAATTCATATGGCGCAGGATACCGTAGGTTGTGGAGTGAAGATAGGGAGAGGACTTGAGGGTAGCCTCTCATCTGCCAGTTCACTCGCACACTTCGGTACTAGTTTACTGCACTCCCCACCTTTAACAGGAAACCACTTTAAACACAGATTGATTGCAAACCAATACTGCGGCGGGCGCGCGCAGGAGGATCACAACATTCTCCATTGGAAGTGCAGAAAGGGGTCATACAAAGAAACTTGGCTTTGCACAAAGGATGCATCAAGAAAATACAGATGAGTTAACATTCATTTAACCTATTATCCAATCTGGGTTGCTCATGACCACTAGACAAATACATTTTGTTGCCACCATTGAAGTCACTAAAATTTTGTTTATGAAATCTTGAGTATAGTATAAAAGCCCTATTAGCAGTCCAGACAATTTTGGTACATGAGCACAAAACGGAAAGAAAAATTAGCAGTGCATTATCTAAACTATACACCTCCAATGAGCGGTTGTGGATGACCCATTCTTATAATCACAGAAAGTTGCTATGACAACACATCGAGTTTTGTGTTGTAGATGACCTGCATCATTATTTAGGTATACACTCATGAGAACTATAAAGAGTATGGGACATGTAAGACCTCTATCACTCAGAGGGATAACAGTGAAAGTCTTCAGTCAATCCATATATGTACACAACAAAAACAACACACACACACACACACGACACACACCACATGCACACACACACACAACCACACCCACACACACACACACACAACACACACACACACACACGGCACACACACTGACTGAAACCAATTTATTGTCAGATTAAACCCATCGTTGTACTAGACATTTACAGAAAACATAATTAACAGAATAGTCAACATTTTTCCATAGAAAGGAACAAAAAATTCACACACACATTTCACACACACACACAACGCCACACACACACACACACACACACACACACACACACACACACACGCAACACACATGCAACACACACACACACACACACACACACAAACAAACACATCTCCAAACAAAACACACCCACAAGAGAACCCTCACACACACACACACACACACACAACACACACACACACACACACATCACCACAAATTGCACATAAGGGTGACATTACCACCGCCCCCCCCCCTTTTCCGGGGCCAACACTGGCCCCCCAACCTGCCGACAAATACCCTAGACACCCCCCATGCCCCCAAGTCCACTCACCGTCTCTCCCTCCCAGTGGAGTGTTGTGCCCCCTTATGATGACCCATATCCACAATCCCAATACATATGCTCTCCAGCCATATGCCAGGCCAACGCACATCAAACCATCAAACCCCCGAAGTTGCCCCATCTAGTTTATCCCCTTCCAACACCTAAAGTACTACAAACCCCCCCCCCACCACAACACCCACAACTACACACACATCACAAGCCCCCTTGCAACCTAATTGCCACTTTCATACTCTCCACCCACGCCCCGAACAACTCGACCCTGTGATTGATGTCCACCTTTGATCCAATCCTATACATTCATCCTCCATTTGCAAGGACAACTATCTTCAAACATCACATACAAAGACAAACAGAATGGAAATAATCTACACACAACACACACAGCACACACACACACCCAGCAACAACACACACCACCACCCACACACTATGGGCCCACCATATACACTGGTATGCAGGAACAGTCCATTCTATGTGACAACATGTATATTAAAAACAAAAACAACAAAAAACAACCCAAGGATCAAAGATCATCAGAGTATGGAACAGGGTGACATAATGCTCGTAACAGATTCGAACAGGCTTATGGGTGAATGTGCCCACCGTCACATTTGACGCAGCGTACGGAAGTAGTCTAGGCGGTTGGTCCTCCCCCCCATCCATGCACTAGCAATCAAAATATATGCTGAACCAAACATGAACAGTATAACCACCCCCCACACGAACACACACCACACCCACACACACCCCCGCCCACACCCAGTACCGCCCCGCCTACCATACCCACAACTAAGAATACTACCTTGACACATCCCGTTGCCCAAAGTTAGCAAGTCTTTATAATGTTTAATAGCGTGCACAATTACCAGCGCACAAATAAATACACAGTAAAAACCCGCGGTTCTTCTTCATAGATTAAAAGTATGTGTTCTCAGATTACCATTTGTTAAGTCAATTGTTGTCTGTTACTTGGAATGAAATTGAAGTACATGTCTGCCGCATCTCAAGAATAATACATGTATGCAGAAGAGTGTCCTTAGCTCCTCTACATACCCTAGAGACGGGTGATGTTAGGCTCAACACTAAAACTAGATATGCACCAGGCAAGTGAGGCATGCACTCAAAGACATACAGACGAAAGTTGGGCGAAGTAGGAGGGCAGTGGGATAAAGAACTCAACGTATAGGATCAGGATCAGGATCAGATTTGAGGGCAATGGTATTAAACAACCATTACCTATCAGGCTTATTATGCCCCTTTTATTTTTGGCGTCTATTGGTCCAGTCGATGACTAGCTCCGTCTTATTTATCCATCAAAGTCATATTTATTTTAGTTATTGATCATATTATCTAATGGTTCTTGAATGTATTATACTAGGTACAGCACAGCGTTAGATGTTTAAATGTTCCCACAATGGTTACTCTGTTAGTAAATGTAAATGATTCTCAAATTATTTGGAATCTTGTCTGAATATCATACTTATTTTACTTTCACTTTGTCTTCCATAATATGTTCCATTGCTCGTAAGATCGGTTTGTCACCAGTCGCCAGAGGAGGGGTTTTTGTTTTTTTTGTTTTGTTTTATATCCCGACAGGGGATACATTAACACTGGCAACTTCATGTAGTACAGAAATGTTAAGAATAACACTTACCTGACATAGATGTAGCAGCCATTCTGAAGAAGCCTTGATTAGCTATGAACACTGCAAATTTGTTTAATTACAGTCGACAACTTTGTGTCAACTCGAAAATTCGCCACGTACATGCCATGATTTACGGGATTTTATCTCCCTTGATAAGAAATTGAAAGTAGCAAAACCGATCCTTGACGCTCGGGCTGACTTTATCAGGAGAACGTTTCCTTCTGTCTTTCCATATTCGACAGCAATTCAGACAGACGTACGCTTTCGAATCGCACCCTTAAATTAGCGCATGCTGTAGCTTAGAATGATAAAACGGACGGGGGGCGGATCTTTTATGAACTTATTGATTAATGAAAACTGATTGTTGTATAACTACGATCTCTCTCATCTCACTCACTCTCTCACTCTCTCCATCTCCGTCTCTCCACTCTCATCACTCTCTCCCTCTCTCTCTCTCTCTCAGCATAAAAGTTAATTGTTTGTTTACCCATAAGTTGTGTCTGTCTGTCCCTTTCTGCTGTGTATCTGTCCGTACCAGTTGTCCCTTCACACACACACACACACACAACAACACACACACACACACACAACACCACCCACACACACACAACACACACACGCACGCACGCACGCACACACACACACCGCACGCACGCGCGCGCGCGCGCGCACAAGCACGCACACCACACACACACATCAACACACACACACACACACACACACACACACACACACACAACTTTCTCTCTCAACCTCTCTCTCTCTCTCTCTCTACCCATCACCTCTCTCTCCTCCTCTCTCTCTCTCTTCCTTCTCCGTGTCTGTATGAGAGTGTGTGTGCCTGTTTGTCTGTCCGTCTGACACATTGTCTCTCTCTTTTTGTCGTATTCTCTGTTATGGTTTGTCGTGCTCTGCTCACTGTCTATCTGACTGCCGTTTGTCTGACTGTCTTCTACCCACCCCCACCCCACCCCCCACACACACATTGTAGTATCTCTGTTGAAAAGTAAGTGTAGACGTTGCTCAGTTCCATTCCGGCGTGAGTGTTCATATGCGACAGTGCAAAGAGTCACCACACCTAAACATTAGAACATTAACAAACCAGACGCCTGTATAAAACGCAATGTAGTGACGCACGAGTGTAGCTGCATATGCACCGGTTCACCAACCGGAAACCGGAAGTGGCGCCCTCCGCATGTAGCAGTGCTCACTCACGAGCAGACGACAGGCGGAAAGGAGTTGGCTGCATTCACTCGCTAACTCCCGTCGAGTAAGGATCTCCTCAAAGCCAGCTCCCACTACAAAGCCAACAGCAACTACCATGCGGACAGCCCGTCCTCTACCCAACTACAGGAAGGCGACGTGTGTGTCGTCCGGAGACCAACCAACTGTGACCAACCACCGACTGTGACAACAACCCCCATACTTACCACGGAACCAGACGTGGCCGTCGCCTTTCTGTTTACGACCGTCAGCTGCTTGACCCTCTGAAAGCTGCAAGCCCGTCCACGAACAGAGCGCGTCACAGACTGAACACCCACACGCCATTCCAGTACTGCAAGGGTGAGTTGCCCTGGAGTGGCGTGTGATGTGGATTTGTGTGCATAAGTAGAAACCCAATACTAGGAATAGCTAAAACGCACCTAAGTAGACATGTCACACGAAGCCACCCTTCTAAGTGTAGGTAAACACTTAATGAGTGTCAAAGTGGGATTACCCGTAGCTTAGTTGTGCAAATGCAGTCAGTGTTAGTCCTATTAGTTGGAATAGAGTTGCTGGCTCAGCATCATGCACTATTTAAACAGATACTCAGCAAACTGTTATATACTGTCATCCCCTTGCAGTTAGCATGGAAGGTAGTGGGTAATACCCTATATTAGAGTAACCCCAGACAATACAGTCACGTCCCCAAATGTCACTAAATATCAATTTAGCAACTGCAACGCAGCTTAGTCGATGCAGCCAGGGATAAGGGCCTAAGAGGGCCGCCCAGACGGTCAGAATTAGAGAGAGGGAGTGAGGATTGACTTTATCACACTTGACGTCCGTGCTGCACGGAGAAGTAAGCTTACCATCTTTCACTGATTAACTTTGGGACCAGGGGGGTACTACTGAAGGGTCGGTGGCTGACTGGTGTAGTTACAGTAAAGAGTGAAAGCCAGAAGACCAGTCACCCCAAGCCAGGCCAGTCATCAAAATAACCCCCGTAAAGTTCCACAGCCATGGTCCCGACCCCGTCGACTAGAGAAATATTGAACAGAGCTGTTTTTCGCTCGGAGTCCCAAGAGCTGCGAACGGAAATTGGGTGGAGAGACACACACCTTTTCATGGACCGGAGGATGGGAGATAGAAGTACTGGCCAACGTCCACCTCTGGGTATCGGTCTGTTTCCCGGGAGCACGGAGACAAGGGGTCATACGAACCTCTGTTACGCCCGCGCAAACACACACGAGAGTTGCGAGCAATTTGTACCTCGAAAGGCATTGCCGGATAGCCGATAATCGTGATGCCGTGGGAGTGGAACTTGTCTCTGAAAAAAAAAATCCCCCCCAACGGGTCCTTCAAGTCCGGTTGGATCTCGGTTCACCGCAGAGAGAGGTGTAAGAGGCCGGAGATTTGACCCGGACGACCAGGGCAGGTGGGATCACGAGCATAGTTGGCAACTGGGTCATGAACAGCTGTGGCGACGAGGGGTGAAACCAGGTAAGACATCCCTCTCCTCCGAGTCATACTTATGGCATTGCCGTCCTGTCGCAGGCGACATGTCAGCACTATCGTCCCTATTCGCCAAGGTGAAGCTCATGTTGGGGCAATACGCCTCCACACTGTGTGGTAGTGGAGAGGACCCTTCGTAAGCACTCTCACTGAACAAGAGGAGACCCCAGGGAGCTGCCCAAGAACAATGGGGGGGGGGGGTAGATGGAGGACTAATTGGCATCCATCCAGCAAAAGTTCGACAGCTACCGGGTAGTCCTTCACTGGTTCGGAACTGGAGAGTAAGGGACTACTTAGGTTGGTGCCGTTAGAGGGGAGGCCCTGGATTTCATTTACAACGCTCACTCAGTTGGGCGGTGAGTATTTCCTACCATCAGTTGATGGGGAAGCTCGCGGCACGATTTGGAGCCAAGGAGTATGAGGGGACTTCCAGGATGCGTCTTCCAACATGCCCACCAGAACGCAGGGAATCCTTGACGATTGGGCTGATAGGGTGGCATACGCTAGGCAACGTTAGCAACCATACCCTGCCTAAACATGTCGATATGAAGCAATTAACAAGTTCTGCCTAGGGATTTATGATAAGGAGCAGGCAAACATATTCTGTCTGGAGGAACCCGAATCCATGGAGGTGGCAGTGAATAAATCAAACATTCCAGCACACTCCCAAGCATGGGTGACAGGACACAAGCCTGGAGATCCTAGGGGGTAGGACAGAGGGACGTTTTCACCTGATCACCAGGGAATAGTTCGAGAGTCAGTCAGAAGGCCATAGAGAGGCTTACTCTTCAGCTCTCGAAAATGGAAACTAAAGGAAACCCACTTCTCTCCACTGAACCCAAAAGTACCGCCACCCAAGGACTCCCAGGGTAAAATGTCTTCTTACTGTCAGCAGAAGGCACCTGAAAAAAGGACTGCCAGCGTTATCCGTGACTGGCTAGCGAAGGAGAGGCAACAAATTGCACTACAAAAAAGGGGGGCTTTAAAACACGCCTAAGGCTTGGGGATGGTGGCCGAATCCTCGAGCCAGAATACACAAGGCCAGAATTTTATCAAGTATGGAGTCCCAGAGAAAGTTTGGCCGGAGGTCCACCACTCCAAGGCGTGTTCCTTACCTTGCCACCGAATCGACGGACTTCCAAGATTCGGCTGCCCAAAAGGCCTAAGGGCAGGCCAAGATAGCACCTGGCATTTCTGTGTGGTCCCGCAAAAGGGGTTTTTTATTTCTCTAGCAGACAAGACTGCCCCTGGTCCAAATACCCCCTTGGCAAGGTCAAGAGAGTGTTTTCATCGGAATTAATCGGCCGACAGCCTCGAAATCCAAACAGTCAATAGGTTTTGTCCAGCTCTTCCGGGGTACATATCAGGGTGGTGAAATTTCCGGTTAAGGCCAGAGTGGATTCTGGGGGCAGAAATCACCATTGTTTGCCACTTCTGTTTAACGAAGACATTCCAAGAAACCAAGAAAAGCTGAAGGAAGGTGTGAAGCAAATGGCTTGACCAGTGTTCCACATCTGAAGAGGGTTTTTGTCACCTCACTCGACCTGTACCTCCAAGATTGGGCCAGTCAACCTTGCAAAGGAGGTGCTGTAAGTGTAGGCGCGCTCCGATTGCTGAAGAGATCTGTTAGGCATGATCTTCTGCATCAATTGGGGGCCATTCATGACATGAAGCTGAAACTCTGTGATAGGGGACGAAATAACCTTAATGACATGAGTTTTGGGTCAGGGACCGCCAACCATAGTCCGCGTCCCCCCCCCCCCCCCAATGGTTACAGCTGCCTGTAAGGTTGTGGTACCACCCAACACCTTGTCGTTAAGGTAACCGGCTGATTGGAGACAGTCCTTCAGGACTATTACACTGAGTCTTTCCGGTGGGCTCTGAAAGCTCTTAATCCCGAGGACATAGCGGAGGTCCGTGACGGTCCCCAATCCTCTGCCTGTAAACCCCAGTGACAGGAACATACCATCCTGCGAAAGGGGGAGCTGTTGGCCAACGGCATATAAGTGCAGTAGGATTATGGATCCGGTGCAGCAGAACTCAATTCCTCTGAAAGTAAACAAATGGTAAGGGGGGAAGCAAGCTGCATAGTGATACCGGTGGGTTTTTACGCACCCCCGAAGGACCAAGTACCGGAGCATCTGCAGAAGTTTGGCAAGTGACTCCACACACACCTGACAAGGAATCAGAAGTGGAGTATAAAACGAAGCCCAATGTGATTATCCGGAAGTATAGCTGCAGATGAGTTTGAATTAGGGAACTTCACGGTATCGAGCACTCCAAGGACACTGTGATGGCCAAGCCCATAAGCATGAGAATGCGCCGTACTCCTGCAGTAATCGCAGGAGATGAGGAGGCACATTTTAACAGAAAATGCTGAAGGCGTGGTGTGCATTCAGGAGTCAATAACTGAGTGGGGCGTCGGCGCCAGTACGTATCCAAAAAAAGAAAGACGGATCCCGATCCGCTGGTGCCTCGATTACCGAGCCGCAAAATGATGTCACAGTCAAGTAATACCTATCCCCAGTGCATTGGTTTGAAGACTGTCTGGATAACCTTGTCGGGGAAGCACTGGTTTTCAAAGCAGGATGCCAAAAATGCGTACTGGCAAGTGAGAGTCCCCGGGAGGCTGACAGGAAAGAAAACTGCCTTCATGAACCAAGTACGGTCTGTTCCGAAGATGTTTCGGAAGGGATTGTGCTGCACCAATGCGCCAGCCACATTCTCACGGGCGGGGTGAACCGTGGGGGGGGGGAGGGGGGGGGGAGGGGCGGGGGGCTGGGGGGGGGGGTGTGGGTGTTGGTTGTTACGGTGATGTGGGTGGGTGGTGTGGGGGGTTTTGTGTGGGTGTGGGGGTGGGGGGTGAGTGTTGTGTGGGTTGGTGGGGGTGGGTGGTTGTTAAAAGTTTAAGGGAAATGGGATCCGGGGAAAACCCCTAGGTAAAACCAACCCCAAAGGAATTCCCAAAAAAAGTGATTTATAAACCTTTTCCCCCCCCTTTTTAAAAAATTTAAACCCCACCCCCCCCACCCCCCCAAACCAAAAAAACCCCCCCCCCCCCCCCCCCCAAAAGAATAAAAGGCCCTACCCGAGTATTCCAGGGGGGGAAAAAGGGGGAATTTCCCCGGGAAAATGTGAGGGGGGCACGGGAAACAATTTCGGGTGGGGTGGGGTTTTTTTTAAAAAAAAAAAAGGGGGCGGACCCCCGGGGTGGGCTGGGGTTTCCCGACCAAAAAAAGAGGCCTCGGTTTTTCCCCCGTTTTTGGGGGGGGGAAAAAATTTTTCCCCTTGTGGGGCCCGGTTTTAAACGGGAAATTTTCCCGGGGTAGGAAGTGGGGGGGGCGAAAAAAAAATTTCCCTTGACCAAGTACGGTCTGTTCGAGATGTTCGGAGGGGATTTGGGCTCACCAAAACCCCCCAAAAAATTTTACCTGGGAAAAGAGGGGGGGCGGGGGGTGGGGTGTCTTTTTGGGGGGGGGGGGTTTTTTGGGGTTTTTTGGGGGGGGGGGAAAGTTTGGGGGGGGGGTTTTTGGGGTTTTTGGGGGGGGGTTTTTTTTTTGGGGGGGGGGGGGGGGGGGGGGGGAAAAAAGGTTTTTGTGGGTTCCTGGGGGGGGGGGTTAAAAAAAAACCCAAATTTGGGTATGGGGCCCGGGAATTCAAATTTGAGGGGGGGGGTTCCCAAAAACTTAAAGTTAAAGGGTTCCCCTTCTTTTTAATTAATGGGCGTGTTCCCAACCTTTGGCGGGGGGGAAAGTTTTAAACCCTAAGGAAAAAAAAACCCCAATTTTCGGGGGAGGGGGGGCCCGATTTTTTTTTTCCCCCGGGGGGTTTTTTACGGGCCCCCCCCGCCCCTTTGGGGAAACCCAAAACCCCCAAATTTTTGGGGAACTCTAGTTGGGGGAAAAGGGGGGGTTTTTTTTTGGGGGTCAGATTCAAGGAGGTGTGGAGCGGGGGATTGCGACGGCAGTTTTCGCCCTGACTCCCGAACAGGAAGGTACTGCACAACCCGGAAAAACTGTTTTATATCTGGGTTTACAAGGCGTTTAAGTAAACCCATTTGGTAGGTTTTTAAAAGTCGGGGCCGAATCAATCTTCTGCCCCCCCGGTTTTAAACCCCCAGGGGGGCAGTTGGCCCGAGGGGTGGAGGAAAATTTCCCCGTTCCATATGGTTTTAACATCGGGGCCGGGGCAAAGCTCAGAACGCCCATGCGTTTTCCCGAATTCCTGACGCTTTGGGCCCCTTGCCATCTTTCGTGGCTGGGATTCGGTGAAAGTCTGCCTTGTGGGGGGGTTTAAATTTTCTGCAGGAGCCCCCGGAACCGTGGGGGGAGTTTATTCGGGGTGTGGACGAACCCGGGGCTGACGGAAAGGAAAGCCTGACAGTTTTGCCCCGAGGGGGGGCCCCAGCCCCCCCTGGCCTACAGTATTTTTTTTGTGGGGGGGTTTTTTTTGAGAGGGCCGGAAGAGGGCCAGGGGTTTACCAGCCTCATGGCCGTGTACTTTTCCCCCCCGGGAGGGGGACCGGGGTTGCCTTTTATGGCCGGTGCTATTCCCGGGCCCCCCCCGGAAGGATCACGTTATTCTGTGGGGGGGGGGGGGGGGGCCCTCAGAGGGGCACGGAAGAGGTGCCATGGGGTTTTTTCCACCCTCATGGCCTGACTTTCCCCCAGGGGGGGGGGTACCAGGGGTTTGCCTTATATGGCCGGTGCCTCTTTGGCCCCGCCGGATTGGGGCTCCGTGTTTTTTTGTGGGGGGGGGTTTTCTCGAGGGTCCGGGAAGAGGGAAGGGTTTTTTAAAAATGGGGTTTTCCCAAAGGGCCATTTTCCCCGGTCCGTGTCCCCTTTCTCCCGCAGGGGGGAGGGGTACCATGGGGTTTTGGCCAGGGGGTTCTTTTTGGGAGGGGC